>JACBWW010000005.1:36914080-37277604 GCA_020086605.1 Lanius collurio
TCCTCCTTCTAACCTAATGAAAGTTTCTCTTTTTGTAGCTTATGGCCTATATTGTGCTTGCATGGCAAGGTTTTGGTAGTAGGTGGCCTATAAGGGTGGCTTCTCTGAGAAGTTGCTGGAAGCTTCCCTCATGTCACAGAGCTAATGCCAGCCAGCTCCAGGATGTACCCACCACTGGTCAAGGCTGAGCCAGTCAGTGATGGTAGTAAAGCCTCTGTGATAACATATTTAAGAAAGAAAAAAAGTTACTGCACAGAAGTAATTGTGGCCAGAGAAGAGAGGAGTGAGAATATGTGAGAGAAACTGCCCTGCAGACACCAAAGTCACTGAAGGAAGATGGGGAGGGAGGAGGTGCTCCAGGCACCGGAGCTGAGATTCCCCTGCAGGCAATGGTGAGGCCGTGGTGAGGCAGCTGTGCCCCTGCAGCCCATGGAGGTCCACGAGGGAGCAGAGATGCATCTGCAGCCCCTGGACAACACCAGAGCAGGTGGATGCCACAGGTCACTTTGTGAGAAGTTCACCCTGAAGCAAGTTCTTGGCAGGACCTGTGGTCTGTGGAGAAAGGAGCTTAGAGGAGGTTTGAGCAGGTTTGAGGCTAGAGCAGGTTTGCTGGCAAGACTTGTGATCCCATGGGAGACCCATGCTGGAACAGTTTGTTCCTGAAGGATTTTCCCCTCTGTTGAGAAGAAGGACCCATGCTGAAGCAGTTCATGAAGAACTACAGCCTGTGGGAAGGACTCATGTTGGAGCAGCAGAAGGACTCCCCTCCCTGAGGAGAAAGCAGCATCAGAAATAATGGGATGAACTGACCATAATAATAACTACCTGTCTGCGTGCACCACTGCTGGGGAGAAGGTAAAGACTTGGGATTCAAATTAATCCTGGGAAGGAGGGAGAAGGGGGAGAAATGTGTTTTAAGATTCATTTTTCTTCTCATTATCCTCCTCTGATTTTGATTGTATTCAATTAATTCCTCCAAGCCTGGTCTGTTTTGCCCATGGCAGGGATGGATCTCCCCCCATCCTTATAGCAACTCATGAGATTTCATTATATTTTCTCTTCCCTGTCTAGTTCAGAAGGGGAGGAGATAGAGCAGCTTTGGAGGGCAACTGATATCCAGACAGTGTCAGTGGCCATTCTTTCTTGTCCTTTTCCTATTCACCTCCAAAGAAGTATAGTTCCTCCTTCTTAATAACCTCCCATGCAGTGAAGCATTGGGATTACGTCCCCTCAGTGTTCTTGTCCGGTTAAAGAATCTGAATTACTTCAGCCTTTCCTTATGTCACACGTTCTCAACCCCTGGTACCATCCTGGTTACTTTCTTCTGGATACTTTTCATCTTCTAAGTATCTCTTGCATACTTAGTAGTCCAAACTGGACACAGTATTGCAGATATGGCCTCCCAAATGGCAAGTAGAGGATAATAATATCTCCCTTCACCTGCTGGCTGTTGGCTTGCTGACGTGGCACAGCATCGTGGTTAGTCTAATTTACGCCAAAGCTGCAGTGTTGACCCTCTTTTCACTTTTTAACTGAGACCCACAGGTTCTTTATGCAGAGCTGCTATTTCATTAGTCAGTCCTCAGACTATACCGTTGCATGGGCATTTTTGCCCTGGGTGTAAGACTTTTTCCTGCCAGCACATTATCCAGTTTTTTCAAGGTGTCGTCACACAGCAGTCCTCTCCTCTGGTATATCAGACACTCTGGTTTCAGCCACCCATTTCATCATAAAAAACAATTACATAGGTTGTACAAAATGTGCCTGCCTTCCCCCTCTCCAATTTTAGAAATTCCAACTAAGGTCAAGTTTACTATTGCTGTGTTTTTTGGGAGATGGAAATGCGTATTTTTGGAGGATGGCCAAACAGCAACTGAAATCTTAGTCTATCTTAAATGCATTTTCATAACTTTTTTGTTCCACACTTAAGAAAGGTCAGAAAAAACGGGCACTGTTGCATGCGTGTGTGAATCTTAGTAATTAGCTGACCTTGTAACCTGTTTGTGCGTGGAAGACCCGAATCTGCATATCGCTGTGTTTAACGCCTCATGTAGTTTACAATGTACCTAATTAGTAACTTGCACAACCAACCACACCCAAACTTTGGCCAGTCAGCCAGTCATGTGCAAAGCATCTCAGGGAGTGACAAAAGCTGCCAGCGCAGATCAGGTAATTCCACCTGACCTAGCAGAAGGTGCCTTGAGGAGGGTGCCTGCAGAGTGGAGTCCTTTCAGCCAGTAGACAGCCATTGTATATGAGAAATATGGATCAGAGTAGCAAAATTCCCAGTAAAGCTCACTTCACAACACACTGCTGCAATTGTTCATCCAAGAGGTTAAACTGGAACTTGGATCCAATTTGAGTTTCATTGAAAAAGAACAAGCATGTGATGTTGCCTGACTTCGAAAAATAGAATAATCCTCAGAAAAATATGAACAATAATTGGAATTTATAATAAATTTCTTTTTGTCTTATGAAGATAAGATTCTATGAAAATTAAGAAGCTTTTTAGAACAATACATAATTCTTCATACAATCCATAATTAGCTTGTATCCAGGGAACATAGAAATTCAGAGTGAAACCAGATATAGTGTAAAATGTACAGAATTAACTTGCATATAACAAAGATAAGGATGAAAATACTTTTGATCTACTTCATGTAAATTCTAAGCATAAAATATATTATTAGGGGAGAGGGTTTGAGTTTAGCTTTCATTCCTGGCTAATGTTCTCAACATAACCAGCAGAGTTTGAAGCAGAATCTTTATTTATTCATTGTCTTTTAGATGATGGGGAGCTGATGAGAAGTTTTGAACTAAGGCTTCTTTTACAACTTGATGATCAAATTCTTTTTCAATTGTTTCTCAATTGTATGACTTTGAGAAATGAAAAATTTAGAACAATTTCTCTTAGTTACTGAACTGTGCTTCCAAAATATATAATGAAGTATTCTAGCAAGGGAGGAATATTTTTGGTAGAGGATATTGAAGAGTTATCTCGAACAGTTGTGATTGTAGGTTTAGTATCCGCTGAGAGGTTTTGTCTTGCCAAAGGGCTGGTAGTAACACCTGCTGAGATGCCTTGCCATCTGTTTAGACATCTAAGAGCTGTAAGATTTGATTTCTAAACTTTTCCTCATACGCTATGACCACTAACATATTTTCTGTATTTGGGGTGCATTTTGGATGAAGCACCTGGCTTCACAGTCATTTTTCTTAGGAGAAAAGAATAGTAAGTTGGAGTGAATTAATGCTGTGATGCTGCACTGAAGAGAGTTCATTTTTGCAGAGGTGAAGGTAAAGTTGCATTAACCCTGAAGGATCTCACATGTAATATGTGACCAAGTAGTATCACAAATCACAGTCATAAAGTGTTTCACTACAAATACAGATATTCCAGTATTCCTTAATATATCACTCTTCGTCTATTTACTGATTTGATGTGGCTTCGTCTAATGTCCTTGCTGAAAGCATTCTGTGAAAACTGTATATTCTGAAACTTCATATTAAACAAACTTTAGACATAGAAGCCTGAGAGAAATGCAGGCTCCTTCAAAGGCAGATAGACCCTGCAGAAAGACCTTAACAAATTAGAGAGCTGGACAATCACTGACTGTATGAAGTTTAACAAGCACATGTGATGGAATCTGCACCTGAGACAGGGCAGGTCTGATCGTGTGTGTAGGCTGGGGAACAGGAGGCTGGAGAGCAGCACTGCAGAAAGGGACCTGGGGGTCCTGGTCCGTGGCAAGTTGAATGAGTCAGCAGTGCTCTGGCAGCCAGCAGGGCCAGTCCTGTCCTGGGGTGCATCAGGCACAGCATCGCCAGCTGGGCAAGGGAGGGGATTGTCCTGCTCTGCTCTGCACTGGGGCAGCCTCACCTTGAATGCTGGGGGCAGTTTTGGGCACCACATTTTTAAAAAGATGCTGAGTAATCAGAGAGCTTCCAAAGGGGGACCATGAGGATGATGAAGATTCTGAAGGGGAAGCCATATGAAGAGCTTCTGAGATCTCTTGGTCTGTTCAGCCTGGAGGAGACTGGGGGGAGTCTTCCCTTCATTGTGGTCTTCAACAACTTCACGAGGGGAAGCGGGGAGACAGACACTGATTTCTTCACTCTTGTGAGTAGTGAACAGGATTTGAGAGAATGGCATGAAGCTGAGTTGGAGGAGATTTAGTTTGGATATCAGAAAAGTTTTTCACCCAGAGGGAGACTGGGCACTGGAACAGGCTCCCTAGGAAAGTGGTCACAACACCAAGACTGACAGAGTTCAAGAGGTGTTTGGACAATGCTTCCAGGCAGATGGTGTGATTCCTGGGGTGTCCTGTGCAGGGCCAGGATTTGGACTCAATCAACCTGATGAGTCCCTTCCAACTCAGCATATTCTATGATTTTACATTTGAGGCACGTTAAGACTCCTTTGTTAGAGTCTCTGACCATGGTGGCCAAACGGGTAGAACACTTGCCAAGGAAGCAGAATACCTTGATTACAAAATCCTAAACTACAAGTTAGAGACTCCTTTTGTTAAGCACAAGGCACAGTTAAATCAGGAATTCAAGAGCTGGGGGACTACAGAGAAATTAACAAACACAGCCTGATTGTATCAAGAGTAATCTTAACTTGAGGAAGGGGAAAAACAATATCGAGTTCTGGTTGTGATTTATTTATGCTGTTTTATGATTAATGCTGTTTATTTATTTATATACAAAGATTCATAAATGGGAAATGAATAAACTAGTCTTTAGACCACAGACGTGTTGACTTTCAGATGAAGGTGGGATCACTCAGACAATTCTATGTTGCTTCTTCCTGTATCAGTCACCTTGAAAAAGTACATTAAAAGTTTTCTATGTACTACAAATGAAATTATGTGAGCTGGTTATCCTGATGAGATTTTATAATCCAATGCAACTTGTTTACAATATTTAAACTTGTATATACTTACATGCCTTATGTTTTTGGTGAAATCTTGAAATTAAATTCAGTTATATTTGCATCAAATCCACATTTGCATAATTGCAATGTTTACACTATCCTTATACCTTAGCCTTGACAGTATCTTACAGAAAATCCCTGGGCTAGAATAATTCTGAATCTTAGTCAATATGTATTCCAATCCAACAAGCAGCTACATCTTCATGCTCTGTTCCCCAATTAACATAAAGCTTCATTACCCTTTTGGGATAAAAATAAACTGCTATGTGTATTGTCTTACCCATAATTCATTTATTTACAAAGTTATTAAAACTCATAATTAATTAGACTTCTCATGAGGTCTAATTCCCTTCTGTGCTTTCTGGTGCACGACTATAAAGTTTAGCAAAGGCAACAATTTGCATTGCATCTCTCCCCTGGAGGTCCTTGTCATCATTTGATCATGGATTCAACCTATTCTGTTGTTTTCCCTTTACACCCTTCAGCTTCTATTCCTAGTTGCACAGTGACACAGCTTCACACAGAGGCAGGACAGATTTTCTGGCCCAGAAGTATTTAGCTTGGTGATTACAGCAGTTTTGTGGAAAGTATGAGCTGGTGGTTCAGTCATCAGCAAGGCTGCTTGGGGGCTGGAATCCAGTCTACCCATTTCAGTGCTGCACCTCCTGACAGTGGGTTCTGGCAGGAGAGTTAGAGAGCATACAGAGCAAATCCTCCTCTTGGGAAAAAGTCTGTGCAGCTGGAAACAACTGAGGTGACAAGAAGTGACCATTGTAATGCCCCAAGAAGACATTCTGCATCATCAGATCTGTGTGGTCAGTAACCCTCTCCTGCAAGGAACAGGGAAGACAAAGTCTAACTGAATTGATGGCATAGTTTGGGTATTTTGAGTGGGACTTGGACACTTGTGCTGTTGGGAACTCAGCTTCAACGAGCCAAGAAATTCAAGTATTCTTGTTTCCTCCTTATTGATCACTGACAAATACAGCATGACATACCACTTTTAAATAATTTATCTTGCATACCTTTCTTTAAGAAAGCCAGTATTCTGTGTAAATATTCTCACCTTTTTGCTTATCTGCCTAGCTGGGTAAAAAAAGTATGCTTCTCACAGTACAGATAGTTTCCTTAACAAAAGAATTGATCTAGTAAAATATATTAGGAAAAATGAAGGACTTGCTTATGGTATTACATAATGAATTTGCATCTTCTTACCACATTCAGTTTTCTTCCAGTCCAGTGAATTTTCCTGCACACTTTTCCTGTAGAGTGAACATAAAGTTAATTTAATTCATGTTCTCATCCCTGATTAATCTGATTAATACAAAACACATACAGATATGCAACAAAATGAGGTTCATGCTTTCAGAAATTGTTTAATTGTGGCATATGTATTCTAAGGCTTTCTGGTGTGCACTAGGAAATGGAGGATAATGCATCTGGATATGCAATTTGAGGCCAAATGAAGACCTGGTCTAGCATGCTGATTCACAAGGTGATCATGTTCCGTAGCAAATAATGTATTTAAAACCTATTCCTAATTATGAATCTAGTGAAGTTTAAAGTGTTGCCAACTGTCTCTTTCTTATGTAGATGGTGGCAAAGGATCTAGACTGTTGCAGACAGAAGAGAGCTGCATAAAGAGAAGATGTAAGTATTTCTAATTCTTTCAGAGGAAAATATAAAGGACCATATTCCTAAACTTATCTCAAAATGTGCTGTGAGGGGAAAGTCCTGCAGAAAAGTGACAAGGACTTATGTTTCTCTGTGTGTACATACATATGTGGTGTACATCAGCATGCAGTTGGATATAGCATGGAGGGGATGGGAAGCAGTAGAGTGAGAAAAGTGAGACAAATAGGAGAGTGAGATGAAAATATCTGGAAGAAGGCTTAGACAAGGAAAGGGAGAATGGCAGATTCATGAGAAGAGGGGAGAAAGAAGGCACAGGAAAAATTCAGAATGAAAGGATGTAGTAAGGTGCAGTAGCTTAAAAGTAATGCAGGCAAGATTGACAGCAAGAAGCATAGCAGAAAGGGGGAGGAAGAAGTAGGAAGTCAAGAAAGAAAAAAACAAGCAGTACAATTCATTAAGACGGGTTTTGTGGGATTTTATGACTTGTGATGCGATCGTCTCCTGTCTGCTGACCATTTTCCGAGGTTTTGTAGTAAAAGCAAGGAAGTGTAAGCATAAGCTTTGCATAAGCATCCCGGTCCTGGGTCTAATCAGAGCAACAGTGCTTAGAAAACCCAGAAATAAGAACATTTCTATTCAAAAGGAAACAACTACTTTTTAAGCTTTTTTATACATGTGTCTGTATGTAAATCAAATCCTATATTGCAGGACAATCTGAACCTTTCAAATTTTGTTTGATATATTATGATTTCAGCAGCAAACTTGTGAGATATTACTCAGCATCAAGGAACAAAGGCAAATATTTTGAGATGTCTGAGGACAAGCCATGAAAACAAAAAAAAAAAATAAGAAAGCTGAATTCCAGAAATAATACTGTCAAAAGTACCAAGAACAAGTATTTGTGAAAATGCAATGTACAATTAACCCAATCAGCATAAAATTACTGTTTCATATAAAGAAGGACCACAGATGATAAATCACAGAATGAACTCGAAGAAAAATGAAAGGTTCATGGCCTAAAGAAAACTGGTGATAGGCAGCTAATGAGCTAGTCTACATTGTCTAAGGCAGAGAATATCCATATAAATGAACTGTGGTGCAGCTCTGCCCTCAGTAGGAGACTGCTTGGGTTTCTACACTCTGCCTGTCTCTAGTCAGCTTGTGGGAATGTTATAGCACTGAGACCTTGAGCACTGTCAAAATCAGCTGAAATTTTCAAGAAAGTTCCAAAGCTTAATGCAGGACTTAACACTGATAGAATGTGCAACAGAGTAAATTTTGCTTCCTTAGAAAGGGAGGCAAAACCCGTAGAAAAGCAAAAAGAGATAGATAGACTGTTGATTGTCACTACATTAAAGCTAAACGCAGTTTGCATTTGCACAGCAAATTAGATTTGCTTCTCGGATGGCAGAACATGACATGCCTAATTTGGACTATAAGTCCAAAATAAAGGACACATTCATCAAAATAAAGTCAGTGGCAATAAAGTAAAAGTACAAATGGGAAGGACAAAGCACAACACAACTAATTAAAGGTACAAATTGGGAGATACAAAGCGCAACACAATTCTGGATAAAAGAAACTGTGCAGCAAATGTGATAGACAAGATTGTGACACAAGGCTGCTCCTATTCAGTGTTCACAATCCATGAATGCTTAAGAGAGATATGCACTAGAAGATCAGGAATAAGAAGATTAATAAGTGATTACATAAATAATATTCAATATTTTATTCAGTATATTCCCATAAATAGTATTCAGCCATAAAAGAGAGAAGTTATATTGGTGTTAATATATTTCAGCAACCACCAGTCAAGCTGAATATGGATGGCAATGACAAATATTGCCAAGGAATCAAACCTCAAACAGAGAATCAATCCCTGTAATGAGCAGGACTGATCTGCTCTGATGCTGACCTACTGGGTCTCTCTTCCACATTTTGACAGTACTTGATTGAATGAAATTTTTACTAATGAGACTGAACTGAACTGAGGTTGGCAGAGGATTTTTTGGCACAGGATATTTTGTCAATCATGACTCTTGTTAAAACTGTTCTTATCCCACAACATCTACTAATTATATTTTTTAATGTGTTAAAGACAAAGCTGGTGAGCAAATAATCATTTTTCATTCATCAGCTTGGCACGCTTTTCTGTTATTTCCTTCAAGCTTACTTACTATGTGATATTTAATTGGCCCCTCACAATATATTGTCCAAGGACCATGCCAGCTGCCTCTCAGGTGAATTAATTCTGTCATTTACTTTACTTATAACACATGTCCTTGAACTACTGCACAGATAGTAGTGATATAGTATTAAGCGGTATAGACATTAGAGAATAGTTCTGAAAACTGTGCGAATTTGGTCTTATCACTAGTCTAGTAAACATTTTTGTCTTACAATTTTTTCTGTCGCATAGAGTATGCAGCACAGACTTAGTCCCAGACACCCAGTTAGTTGACTTCGTTACATGCAAAGGAATAGGCTACAGCCCAGAGAGGACTGTAGTAGCCCTGGGCTATTGCACAGCAAAAGAATAGTTGGACTCAGTTAATTCATCATTGATGTTAACTCATTTGGTATTATAATATATAAGCATCGGAATAGGTTAAACTCACTATTTATATTTTTAAAGAGAGAGGAAGACAAGAGAAGGATTTATCAAATCTGACAGTTTACCTTTGGCCCCCCCAGATAATGAAGCACATAGTGAAAGACACTCCTATAAGCATTTAGAAGGTAAGGGAGATATGTAAAAGCCAATTTATACCTGACAAGTACAAATCTTGGAGGTCACCTAATTTCCTTCTTAGTAAGTAATAGGCCTCAAGAAACCAAAAAGTGGAAGCTAGCAGGATTTCAGGATTTCAGGATTTCAGGATTTCAGGAAGATGTTTCTTTGTGTGGGATTCTCATTCACAGTCAAGCTAATGTAATTAGAAAACCATGTGTAAAGAGAATTTATCAATGGTTTACTATCACACTAGAAAAGTATTTTAAGGCTCTATCCTGGTTGAATACAATTAAATATGTTTATTCATAACTGGGTGTATTTGTTCAATTTATAGATGATTTCAAGTTGAAGAACCTGCAAGCACACAGAAAGCCAGCATGAGGATTGAAAATTACTTGATGAATTCAGAGAGCAGTCCACAAAAAGGATCACAGAATCACAGAATGGGTCATGCTGGGGGGGACCACAGTGGCTCATCTGGTCCAACCTCCCTGGTTGAGCAGCTCATCCCAGTGGCACTGGATTGTGTCCAGATGAGTCTTGAATATCTCCAGTGAGGGAGACTCCACAACCTCTCTGGGCAACCTGTTCCAGTGGTCAATCATCCACACAGTACAGAAGTTTTTTCTCATGTTTAGGTGGTACTTCATGTGCATCAATTTCTGCCCATTGCCTCTTCTTCTATTGCTTGGCACCATTGTGAAGAGCCTGGCTCCATCCTCTTGACACAAGATATATTACAAGTTTGGAAATACAAAATCTTGCTCTCAGAGAAGAATAGACACTCTGTGGGTGGCACACAGACATTAGTAATTAAAAAAAGTAATGCTGGGGAATTAGATAAGGATGCTACAGAGTATGTGTGTACATGAACTTCTATGAATTATATTCATAAAAAGAAGTATAATATTACAGATGCAGTCTATCATATTACCAGAATATTAACAATTATCACAAACCACTGGAGAAATTAGTGAGGTCAAAAATTATAATAATGACAGGCTTCAATTATCTGCTGTCATGCTGCTAAGATTTCTGGCAATCAGGAGTGAATAGCCCATCCTGAGTTTATAAAAGCTATGGAGAAAATGAGACAAGACTTCTTCAACAGTAAAATTCAAATTTTTGGAAGAAAAGAAAAATTTGAAAAAAGAAGTTTAAAAAAGTTTACTTTGGATTGGAGACTTTAAAAATATCATGCTATAGGCCAAGTGTCAATGCATACCCTCTACTAGGAATACACTGAAAGTGTTAAAAACATTTAAAACCAAAATAACATTGCTGCGATTCCACTACATGGAAAGACGCTAAAATACAGAAATAGCTTATGAAAAAAAAGTAGTCATGTCCAAAAGAAGGGGGAAAAAAACAGATGAAGAATCTCTATGACACTAAAGGTATAATCACAGACAAGTCCAAAAACACTGTTCTGAAGCCTTAGATAAATATTCACAGCCCTCTTAACCACACTGAAAAGAAGCAGCTCACCAAACAATAAGTGCAATGGATTTATGATCACAAGCAGCACTTAACAAAAATAAACAATATCAGAAAAAGCTAAACTAACACTTTGGATCAGTTTTCATTGAAGAGAAGGTCATGTCCGCTCTTAGCACCCCACTTTATGAGTGCTTAGTCTGACAAACAGTCTAAATTCTAATATTAACAAAAAGGAGTTTACAACAAACCACTAAAATTAACCATCCTAAGTAACAAGGACGAGGTGGTTATCAACCCAAAGTTGTAAAAAAATTCAAACATGAAATTGCTGAGCAGTAGTACTGCTCAGCCTGTGGTTTAAATCAGCCTCTTAGTGCCAGTGGTCTGGACTATTAAAAAATATGATACTAAGCTTAAAACAGGCTTCAAGAGAAATTCTGGATACTGCTGGCTCATAAATCTGATTTATCTTTTCAATCAGTTTTCTTTCTATTTAATTAAATATTATACAAGTAGATACATTGACAAATGCAATGTACTGACAGACAACCAGAAGAACTTCTGTTTGGGAGTCATGCCTTACCCTCCATTACAGATCTCTGAAGGAAATAAGATATGTCATCTGTTTAATATTTTTTTCATATAAATTCCTATCAAAGGTGCCTAAATAATTCACCATGTTATATATAAGATATAATAATAAGGCTAAATAATCAGATTTTACAATGAGAAGAAACTATGAGAGGAGATAACCCCTAAGGATCTGAGTTAAAATATTTGGTGTGTAAAGTAGTCATAACCATATAGAAAAGGAGGGAATTGTGAAAACAGAATTTTCAGATGATAGAGTATTATGCATGCTAGACAAACATAAAACTGACAGCAAAGAAATCCACAGAGATCTCAAAATACTGAAGGTCTCTTCAGTAAAAACAACCAAATAAAACTGTGACAAGTATAATACCATGCACATGAGGTAAAAATACCGTAATTATAAATATATACAGCTGTCTCAAACTGTGGCATCTATTATCTTTCAGAAAGAGATCTGAAACCACTGGAGGTGGAGAAAAAACAATAAAGAGAATGTTAGAAATTACTAGGTATAGGGAGAATAAAACAGAAAATCCCATTTATCACTGTCAACTCATACTGATCCTCCTTTTGAATACTTCATACCATTCTAATAAGGTGTTTTGAAAAGAGGTTTTACAGAATTTTGAAAAAATACTAGAAAGGAGGGACAGTCACTGAGAAGAACAGCAGCTTCTGTAAAAGGGAGGAGAAAAAGTGTCAAGGCTTTCCATGCTTGGAGAAGACAGAGAGGGATATGATACAGAGCTATAAAATTGTAAATGGTTTGAATAAGATGAATAACAAGGGCTTATTAATTATTTCTAAGCTCATAAAAACTATCAAGCCCTTAAGGAAATTATCAGGGAGCAATGTAAACATTACAAAATCTTAATATAGTACTTAATATTATTAAGTACATTGTGGGTCTCATTGTCACAGAAGACTTTGGAAACTAAAAGGACAAATGAGTTCCAAAAGTGATGGATTTATGGATAAATGGATGCAGGAAAGTCCGTTTGTAGCTCTAAACTGCAATTGCCTTCAGTCCAGGGAGCTCTTTGACTGAGATGACGTGGCAAAGGTAAGATCACTGCTATGCTTTTCTTGGCAGTTCTGCATTCTGGCTTCAGCTTTGAATGTGGTTCTGGGTTGCACTGCCTTTCAGTCAAACATGAAAGGCCACAGGTTCTTATGAAATGCTTGTGATATTCTAGACAGAAATTCTGCAGAAAATGTTCTTCAGGATATAGTATATGCCAAGCAGAGCAAGGGTCAGAAATGTCAGACAGAAAATGGAAAGTATCAAATGGGGAAGTGAAGACATGAATTTGAAGGAATATTTCTCTTCAATTCACCTCTGGTAAATCACCAGCTGGAAAACTGGCCAGGTTTTGGCATTGCATTTCAAACAAAATTATCCAGAAAAAAAATCTGTAAGCATCAAAATAGTCCAAGGAATATGACCGATAAGAAACATGAAAAGCATTGCAGATCTTTAATGTGTACTGGAAATTTTCAGTATGTATAAAGTAGAATTAAAGAAAGAAGAAAAATTGTTTACTAAGTCATAAGAATAAAGAAAAACATGTAAAAAGCTGTTACAAAGATTTGAGCTAGACCACAGAGAGGATTTTAACAGGAAGTTCCCAAATACTGATGTAGATTGCCTAGGGAAATGTAGAATCTCTATTATCCTTGGCTTTTAAGACATATGTTAGACAGATATCTTTACAGTTTGAGTGCAGTAAGTGGGCTATATGTGTTCTACATTCATTAGACTCCTATTTTTTTTCTGACATTTGAGGAATGGCTTGTCTGAAATGTGTGCAATAAATTCATATTATTTTGACTGCATGCTGGCATGCAGCTATTCATGCTGTCTTTGTGTATATTTATTTTCTTTCTCACTCCATCTCTAATCATCTGTAATTTTATTTACATGCTCAGCAACTGTTTCTCACAGTTGAATTCCTCTCTATTGGCTTGACACTCACTGCTTAGTGTTATTCCCTGTGTTTTGTCACATTCTCCTAGCTCATTTTTCAAACAGCTAGTGGTAATTTTTTGTCATTTTTATAAGGACAATTTCAAATGTCTTTTTACTAACTTATTTTTAAAAGCATGATATGTAACAATTGAGCGTGTTATATAAGATCAATATGATCCCCTGATTCAATATATTCTCTCAGCAGATATTTATTCCTTTGGTAAAAACTTCAGGTCAAGTTGCCCAAATATTTTTCTTAATCATGCTTGGGGGAGAAATACTTTTTGCTTTAAATTTAGTGCAATATGTTGGCAGCATTTGTATTCTAAGTTTAGACTTGAGGATGAGGCAAGGAACTAGGAGAGAAAATGACAAAGATTTATATGTATTTCTTTATCCCTGACATTGGCAGCTGCCACCTGTGGTTGTACCACAGCAGACCCTGCACTCTCTGAAGGTGGTACCTCCACAGGGGCACATTCTTCTCTGCCTGGGGCTGACCCAGTCCATGCAGGCAGAACCTGAGCAGGCAAGGAGGTCCTGAACAGACACCAGATTTCTTCCTCCAGAAAGCTCTAAAACCCGTGTCCACACTTAACTAAATGTTTGCTTGCAAGTAAAATATCTAATGGGCCTTGAGAATAAGCAAGCTAGTATGCATGATGTTCTGTGTGCCCACATCTGCCCACTGGAACAGGTAGAATTTTTTCTGAATTATGGATCACTAGAGCAGAGCACACAGGATGCTCCAGGAGAGTCTACTTCCTATTACTTGTATCATCAGAAGTAAGAGCAGAAAAGTCCAGCAGCAGAAGCAAGCCTCATACTGCATCTGAGGAGGAAATGCGTCTCCTGCCTTCTTTCACAGAAGAAAATCTGAGATAACCTTTCTAGAATCTTCAATATCAGCTATTTACTTTGGGTGCAAGGCCCTTAAAGTTAATGAGTTTTTCAAAGGTATATATCCCTCCTTTCTGAAAATCTAGCTCTGAGAGACAAAATTAATTATCCATATATATCACAATCTTGGCTGTTATCCAAAAGAACAAGTATCCATTCACTCAGACCTGTGTGCAGAATAAAGGTCTGAGTGAGTCATGTCATTTTTACAAACTGTCATTTAAACCAATAGGTTAAGTTCTTGTGTGGAACTATCATGTGGGTAACAGTCATGTATCTCTTATATTCCAAAGTGTTTCTAAAATCACAAATATTTTTCTTCATAATCAGACAAGAGCCCTCAAATGGCTTGGGACAAACTCATATCCTAGAAGCAAAGATAGGGAGACACATACTCTACTAGCCTGCTAAACTACAACAGGATTGTTCAGAGATCACTGTCACTTCATCTTTCCCCTTAGAAAAAGCCCAGATGCAGCAAATGAGGACAAAATAGCTGTGAAGGAGATTACTTATGCCTGATTGAGTGGATCAAGAGAAATCCAGGCTAACTGCATCAGTATTAGAAATGAGCCACCAAACTTGAAACTTTTCATCATTCCACCTTGAAGAATACCATCATCATACCAGAGAATCAGAACGACTTCTTTTATAGTCATCCCTCTCAATATACATAATCTTTTGACATGATTAGTGTTCCTTGATTATATATCCTTTTTCTACCTTTTAGTGATTAGCAGTGATATTGTTGTGCCAGAAGACGTTTAAAGTTTTTGTAATTTGTTCCCTTGTTGTAGGCAGCTAAGAATGAGGTCTTTGACTGTTTTCTCTTTGATTCTCTGAAGCTGGTTTTATTTAACCCTAATGTTTTCATTCCTTTAAAAAAAAAAAAAAAAGGTTTCATTTAGAATTCCTGTTAAAATCTTATATGGTTTTATGGCACCCCTTCCTGCCTGACTGCACTAGCCAACCCTGTAATCACTGAAATACAGTATTCTTAAAGAGTTGTCCCAAGCAGACCTCTGATCCTTTTCATGTATGCCTAGGAAAAGTGTAATTGTATACATCTACTCCAAGCCACTGTTTCATGTTGACACTCAAAGGTAATAAATATTATTATTGTGTTTTCTCCCTCTGAGTCCTGAAATGTTTTTAACTATATTTGTTATTGTTTAATTCTATGTGATTTTGACAGACTAGTAATATAAATATCAGTCCTGGTGTTGCCTGATTCTGCATTAAACCTTCTCCTGAAGTCAATATTTTTTATTGGAGTTATGTAAAGGGGGATTAGTAAATAACAAGATTAAAAGAGTAAGAGAAACAAATAGAAACAAAAATGCCCTTTTGCTCTGTGATTGCTTAACTTTTTCTCACTTATGATAATAATTCCACTTACGAGTCTCTGTAGCTGAAACTAAGCAAATTTTCAGAAAAATTATTTTTAAGAGAAAGGAATACCTTTAGTTTTGTGCACAGAACAAAAAATTCTAAAATATGTATAGACATAAGAGTGATCTCAGTAACTGATTTTACAGTATAAAACAGCATTGTCCATACCATAAAACAGGACATGAAATTATCTTCCATCATTTCTATAATCTAAAATAATTCTACTATTAAAAAATTAGATTCTAAATATCATCTTCAAAAGACCTGAGCTTAATTCTGCTAGAAGTACTACAGACTACTGCTGCACGTTAGATACAAAAGGTACATTAGCAGAACACTGAAGTTGCAAAGCTTGTGTGCAGCCAGTGCCTGTAATCCACTGAGATCTTTTAACAACCAACACTCCAATAAACTGTTTTCTCCACCTTGTGCAGTGTAGTTTATGTCCTATTTATTGTACACAGTTCAGCTCCTGCTCTGAATTAATAATTTTCTTTCTTCCATAATAACATCAGTATAGGAACTGAATACTTCCCAAACATTTATTTTCGCAAATGAGATTAGAGATTACTATTCTTCTTCTTTTACTGACTATTAAACACACATAGACATTAAGGTCAAAGGGGCTTACTAATTTTCAGTAGTCATTTTGAGACTCTGCTGATGTGATTTTTTAGTGTAAGTAGCAGAACACCAACTTCATTAAATTTTAAGTGCATTTGTTAACTTCAGAGGGTGCTATGGGCACTCTCTCAAATGAAACTGCAGTGCTTTAAGTCCTATATCCAGAAAACAAATGTGAAATTGATGATCATGTAAGATAAGATACTTGGATAATATTAATTATGTGTCAGAGACAGAAAGTAAAAGTAACTCCCTAAGATTGTCCTATCAGATCAATCCAGTTTTTCCTTCTCTTTCCTGCACTTTTTTTCCCACTTGCTTATTCTCTACCAATTACACAAAATAACCAAACTTTAGGATTCCATAAACTGATTGCCAATAGTGGTTGAGTAACAGTACTTCCAGAACTCTTGGATGAGAGACGATAACAGCTTTCTGAGGATTCCATTAGTCATTGCAGAATGGGTCTGGATTAGGTTACAGCAATAATTATCCTGATTTTATTTCTCACCACATCAAGGACTTGAAGAAACACTTTCAGTAAAAAAAAGATTTCTACAACTGATAATGTAAGATTTTTTGTTAGTCAGTCCTAGGCAACAAAATTTGAGAATTTGAGTCCAAGCATTTAATACTTGCAGTGTGATAGAGAAATAAAACCTGGATGTTATAAGCTGAGAAACTTCAGACAATAATATTGGAGCAACGGGAAGCGCTGCCTTTACCACATCATTGCAGAGGCAGAAATTTCCCTAATCCCATTAGATTTTGCCTCCTTTTCTTCTGCTGCTGAGCTGGAAAGTGGTACTTTCCCAGTGGAAAGCTTTAGATAAATTCCAGGACCATGCAAGACCTTTGAAGTGACCTAACAAGGGACTGAAGAGGAAGGTGGTGTGCGAGGGACAAGGACTGGTTATCTGTGTCTCACAGTCAGGGTGTTTCCCTTTGGTATGAGCTAGCATGGACAATTAGAATATGCCCTTTTGGCAGGGACTGAAATAAAGATGAAAATCAGTTCCCTCAGTCACATAGGAAATGACCACCTAATCCCAAACTTTGGAAAATATAAAAGTAAACTGTAAAAATTGCCTTTGTTTTGGCTGGCCTTTATTTAAACTCATTGTTGGTTACCTTTTAACTACACTGTATCTGCATGCAAATGACTGTATTTGCTGCAAAAAACTGCAGGCCCTGATCCACTGAACCAATGACACTTAGCTGAGTTAAGCAGTTGACACTCCTGAAGGATGGGATGCCATCCAGAGACACCTGGACAAGCTCCAGAAATCAATCCATGTGAACCTTATGAGATTTAACAAGGGCAAATGCAAGGTCCTGCATGTGGGTCAGGGAAAGCCCCAATATCAATACAAGCTGGGGATGAAGGGATTGAGAAGAGCCCTGCGAGAAGGACATGGGGGTGCTGGTGGATGAGAGGCCAGACATGACCCGACAATGGGAACTTGCAGCATTTGTGCACTTGCAGCAATTGGCAGAAATCCAATTGTGTCCTGGGCTGCATCCAAATTAGCGTGGTCAGCAGGGCAAAGGAAGTGATTCTGCCCCTCTGCTCTGCCCTGGTGATACTCCACTTTGAGTGCTGCATCCAGCTCAGGGGTCCCCAGCACAGGAAGATGTGGACCTGTTGGAGGGAGTCCAGAGGAGGCCATAAAACTGGACAGAGGGATGGAACACCTCTGCTATAAAGGACACCAGGAAGAACATCAGTGTTGCGGTGGACCCCCCTGGGCCATTCAATTACCAGACATCAGGACATAGGATGAACAACTGCTGTATGAGGGAAGGCAGAAGGGAGTTGTTCAGCCTGGAGAGAAGGTTCTGGGAAGATCTTATTGCAGCCTTTTAGTACTAAAAGGTGGCTTAGAAGAAAGATGAGGACGGACTTTTAAATACAGCCTGTAGCAATTGGACAAGGGGAAGTTGTTTGAAAGTAAAAGAGCGTTGATTCAGGCATTTTATATGATGAAGCACTGGTTGCCCAGAGAGCTAATAGATGCCCCATTCCTAGAAACATTCAAAGTCAGGTTAGACAGAGCTCGGAATAACTTGACCTAACTGAAGGTGTCCCTGGTTTACTGCATGGAGTATTAGACTAAATGACCTCCAAAGGTGCCTTCCAACCCAAACCACTGTATGGTTCTATGGTTCTATGTTTCTTTGATTCTGAATGAACAGAATACTTGTTGGAGGTTAGTAATTGTGATGCTCAGAACTCCAAAGGGATGGAGATAAACGGAAACAAAAATCCTGCCTCCTATCCACACCAGTGAGTATAACCAGCTGGCACAAAGAGCTGTGCCTAGAGTGTAGGAATAGACACTGGGATCAATAGAAGTTAGTGCAGGTGTATCTGAGTAACCCTTAGTACCAGGGGAGGATTTCAGAGAGTGGATTTTGGAGGAGAAAATCTTTCTTTCCCTCCATCCCTGTGACACAGAGGAGGCTATGCAACCTTTGCTTATGTTGCATCTGCATCCATGCTGTACTAGTAGTCACATAGGAGGAACAGCAAAAACCCTAAGGATTCACAGGAGCCATTCTAAAGGAGTAAATATGATGGTGAAGATCTGCACCATTCACATTGCAGGTCAACGTGTATGGACTGTAGCACATAATGTCTTCACAATTAAAAGACAGCTGATTATGTATTTGCAAGCTACAGATTTTTTTCTGCATAAATATGTTAACTGACATTTATGCCAAACATATTACATGCTCATGTCAAGAGAATAGAACCCATCTGTACTGCAGAGATGTAATTAGCATTAATTAATATGTTCACATTGTCTGGTGCTCATATATTTTGCCCTGAAGTCATAAATGTGGCATGGCATTTAGTAAGGCAGTATTCATGAGCCTTCATCTAAATTCCAAACATTTGGATTTTGTGATGCTTTTAGTGCCCATTGTTATTAACTGTTTCTTAACATTTATGGAAAGGGAGTTTTGTTCACAGCAGCGTTTGAGAAATTGCTGTTCCCGGTAAGAACTTGTTATAGGCAAACAAGTTTCTTCAGCAACTGATACTCTAGCATAAAAGTAAACAGTTACAATTACCTTGTGACACGGTAATGGAGAAACTTGTTTTTCACAAACATGAAGCAATTAACAACAAATGTTTGAATAGGTTATTAACAAGATAGAATAAAATCTTCTCATCCAAGCCATTTGGTTAACAACTTGTATGTATTAATTGAACATGATTCAGAAACAAATGCACGTCATCTACAGTAGCACTGTTTTTACCTTTTCTGATCCAGCAGAGATCCTCAAACCAGTGAACCCACTATACTCATGACCAATATGCATTTGTGGAAAACATGCTCCTGTTCTTACCAAAAAACTTTATCGGCATATAAGACCCTCTGTTACAACTTCTTTCTGTCTCTGCAAACCTCACCTCTGGTTCTAGTCATTCTCAATATTGGTGCATAAAAATTGAGTGCTTTGGACCAAATTTCTTCATTGGAAATCTTTTAAGTGAGTATTAATGTTCCTTCACAAGTCATAATATGTGGAGTCACATGTACTTCTTGCATAGTTTTCTGCAGTATTTCCTTTATCCCTCCATTTCTGAGGGCTTCTTCTCCCCCATTTACTTTTAGCTGCAAGCAATTTTCCCTTTTGTTTGATGCTTACTCATATATTAACAGCAATAGCTGAAATTACTTGATATGCATGTAATTGGATAGCTTTCACAGAATTACTGGTTGAATGCCCTGGTAACTGAAAGTACCTGGGCTAGGCTACCTTAACAGTATTTCTACAGTGAATGCAGCATCCACAGATCCAGAAGAAGCCGTGAACACGTGAATGGGTTAACGAGTATTTTCAGCTGTCCAAATTTTTAAAAGCCATGAACAAGTTTCCACCTCTAGAGGCAACATGGCCCTGCTCTAAGAGTAACAAATTTACCCTTGGATAAATCAGAGGTAATTTTGTCACATTTTAATTGTATGTCTCTAAATACACAGCCTGATTATTTCTCATGCTTTCAGATGCACAGCTTTACTGTAAGCAGCTCCCCAAAGTGTGATTTGCTCCATTTTTATACATCAAGCCATCATGTATGTGTCTGTTAGTGCCATAACCTTGATGGGATTTGGCTGGATTTTAATATTCTTAATGCTCATTAAGAGTGTGACCCCATGCACCTTTTTCTTGCAGCAATGAGGCCTTGCAGAATCATCTTCACCAGCCTCAGATATTTATTTACCATCTTCATTGTGCTGACCCAATGTTTTGTAAGGCTGTGTGGAAACCTGGACTGGTTCACTGATGTAACTGAAACCAAATTTGTCAGGAAGCACAGCTATTCAATGCACTAGTCTGGTATACCATGAGAACCAAAAACCCCAAGTCACAGCACAGGTGAGAATCCAACAGAGGGTGGGAAATCCTTTCATGGTTATACTGCAGAAGAATGGGTGCATGGTAAGTCCATATGAATGCACTTACTGTGTACCAACAGGAGCCAGTTTAATCCAACTGCAAAGATTTTGAGCTGCCAATCAAATGATTCTTTGTAATCACAAAATGTGTGATTCTTACTTTAGCAAGGCTGGTGTAGGTCACTGCTCTTTACTCAGAGTAGGTAAGATGCCTGGAGGAAGAAAGTTAACTCAAATTTATCTGAATTGACTCTTTCAGCAAAGATAAACCTTAAAACAAACCTTCTGAAGCAGAGCAGGGGAGATGCTTCACTTAATTTTTCACCTATCTTTTCATTGGTGGTACAATATCACATTTAGAGAGTAACATGATTTTTGTATTAAAAAATAGAGGGGAAACAGTCAGAGACAATTTGTACCTTCAGCACAGCTGCTGCTTTTTTATATTGGAAAAGGAATCTTTGCTTCCTTTTATCAGTATCTTTGTCATCATCCTCAGAATTTAAACAGGATGAAAGTCCTTCTTAATAAGTCCTTTCTTTCTTTCAGCTTGGACAGAGTCTACATGGGGAGCACACAGAGGAGGGCAGTTCAAGCTGTTGGAATGGGTAATTTTGTGCTAAGAGAAGAGCAGTAACTCTTGCAAGAACTCTACCAGCCAAGCTGCTCAGGCACAGTAATAAACTTACTATTTGCCTCTCTGTGCACGGTTATGACTCTGTCATGCATCAATATGTGGGTATCAGTGCCTGCAAAATCAAAACCTGCCTGAACTACATACTGACTATGTGGAGTGTGTTAGATGCAGAGATTGTAAACACAGAGTTTGAAGGGGTTTGCCTCATCAATTCATATTTAGTAAACCTCATATTTCAGCTCAGTAATTTTGTTCATGAAAAATTTGAAGAATTACGTTAACAAATTTCTGAGTTATCCAGTTGGAAACAACAACTGAACAATTTTCTGTAAGTATGAAAACCACAGGACTCTTGCAATATTCAGATCATTAAAAATAAACTGAATGGATTTCATTTTAACTTCGGATAAATATGCACATCTGAGGGAATAAATATGAGAATTTTAGCTTATATGGTTACTTTCTGGAAAAATTAAATTGCTGAATATGAAACACTAAAATTCCAGGGTGCTTTTAATCAGAAGTCTGTAATGGCAACACGAATTTTGCAATAAATCATATGCAAAAAAAAAGAAATGTTGCGTGTCTGCTATTTCAAGGAGTTCTATTTCAGGAAAGGATATGCAAGCTGCTGTACTACTTGAAGTTTAGTATAAGATCCTATCCTGTTAGACTACTGATATTTCTGTATACAAGTGTACATAGGCTAGTGTTTTTAAATGGAGTTGCAATTCTCTGTGGTTCTTTAAAATAACCTCTTAGTTGCATGCCTAATAATGAAAATAGTAGTTTCTACAGTAGAACAAAGAAATCACAATGAAAATGAGAGAAAGCACATAACAAAAATTAAATTTATGTCTATCTCTGTGCAAGATGTTTACCAAAATATCTTGAAGTTTCTGTCCTAAAAATCAGCAAATAGGCAATGTCGTTCAGAAATGGGAATTTTTTTTCCTCTTACATTGTAGAAGGCTTATATTAGAACTGACATTCAATCTTATCAATAGTAAAAATTATCTTCTACAGAGGAAATTGCTTGTTCAAGGAGTTTTCAGAGCTCTTGTTTGATGCCTTTAGTGCAGAAACAACAAAAGCTTGCAATTTCTCTTCTGGTGAGGACCAGTAATTTATTGTGCATTCTTTCATCATTATCTCTGAAAATCAAAAGATAGGGGGGTAATACAATAGGCTTAGACTTGAATATTAGACACCATACCTCCTTGAAAAAGACGGCTGAAAAAAGCACTGCTAAAAAAATTATGAAGGTTTTTTGCCTGCAAGTATGCATCTTTTTATGATATTTTCAGGAAGGAAGTGAAGAGGATATTGTGTTTCCCAAAAGAAAAGCCTGGCCTCACAATTTTGTGGGATTGCAGGAGTTTTTTGTTAAACAGAAAACATAACTGGTAAGGAAATCACACAAGCATAGTAACGTTTGAATGCAAATGTCTGCTGCCCCTTTGTGGCTGTTCTTAGAGTCTTGAAGTTTTCAAGCAAATGTAATTAATATCTAATTAAATTTACCTAATATCAAGAATTAGCACAACATATATGTACCATTTGAATGCTATGTAATTTTTCAAATTTCAGTCATAAACAAGTCATGTTAGGACTATTTCAAATGTAAAAGACATCATAGTAGTAAGCATACATAGCAAGAAGCAGAAGCAGTAGTTGTGACATCCTAAAGATAAAAATGAGTTTCTAAAGTGTAGGGTGAAGAGTCATCCTTCTCTGATTTTGAAAATTTGCCTCTGCAATTTTTGTATTTTGTATTAATTTCTATTTATTAATCTAATAAAGATTATCTTTTGCTACAACCTGGTATATTAATATACAGCCACAAATTGAGGGATATATTTAGACCCTAGAATTTCCTACATCAGAGTAGGTATATCACCACAGACATGTCTGGTATCCTTATTTGTACAAGGACAGTGGAGAAAACAACGTGTCAGCAAGATGTGCAGGGGAGAGGAAGTATTGCCCTGGATGGCTCCTGCCAATGGCTTCAATAGAGGGAAGAACCTGGAATCCAGGCAAACCTAGAGACAGGCAGAAAGAGACAAGATTAGCTCTAGAAGGTACCCAAGAAGTATTCTGCATGTTCATTGGCAACGTTTCCACTTTAATGTCTGGATAACAACTTTAATTTATAAAATTTCTCTTGCAATTACTCATACTGTGTGAGGTGTTTAGTTCCTTCAATGCTTTCTGATTGTAATGAGAATCAAAAATTGTTTTCCATTCTGCAAGAAAGGGCCTAAAGTTCAAAGACAATCCACGGATTGATTCTGTCTACAAGCAGCCGCTTTTGCCCTACGGCAACGCACAAGGTGCAGGGCTCAGACAATACGAAACTCACCATGACTCCAGGCCAGCTGGCCACAATTTTGGTATATCCACTGCAGGAGCCAAACTCATTCTGTGGTGGAAGCCAAGAGAACACCTTCCATTACAGCCCATGAATCAGGACTGAGAAGTTAAGTATAATTTGAAATTTATGGGGCATAAACTCTTACACTTGGCATTGACAGGAACCAGGTCTTGGTATATTCCGTGGTGGTGTGGTTTGACCCCAGCTGGCAGCTCAGCCCCTTGCTCACGCCTGCAGTGGGATGGGGGACTGAATCAGAAGGGTGAAAGTGGCTCATGTGTTGAGATAAAGACAGTTTAATAGGTGAGGCAAAAGCTGCCCACAAGCCAAGCAAAACAAGGAATTCATTCACCACTTCCTATGGGCAGGCAGGTGTTGGGCCACTCCCAGGAAAGCACAGCTCCATAACACCTAGTGGTTACTTGGGAAGACAAATAACATCACTCCAGACACTCCCTCCTTCCTTCTTCTTCCCCCAGCCCTATAAGCTGAGTATGACATCATATTGTCTGGAAAATATCTTGGGTCAATTGGGGCCACCAGGCTTGACTGTGTCCCCTCCCAACTCCCTGTGCATCCCCAGCCTCCTTGCTGGTGGGGTGAGCAGCAGAAAAGGCCTTGACTCTGTGTAAACTGGGCTCAGCAACAACAAAAACATCCCTGTGTTATCAACACTGTTTCCAGAAGAAATCCAAACCACAGCCTAGAAGAAAATTAACTCTATCCCAGCCAAAACTAACACACAAGGCTGCTGTCATCAAGGAAAATACTTTCAGTGTCTTTAAAGGTTTTTCTTAGTAATTTTTTACTGAAAAGCTCTTTACTGATTTTACCCAAGAAAAAACAAAGTTACTATCCTCATCAGTACTGTGTTTTGAGTTACTATCACCCACATCTCAGATCTATCTGCAGATAGTCCTGTCCAATTTTTAAGATCAGTCTAACAGAGAAATGTTATTCTCAAAATGTTGTTTGCATAAAATAAGCATACGGAAAGCTTATGAAGCTCTATGCTTTTATACTGTGAGAATGGAGCAGTAACATTTTGAAAGATAGAGGATATTATAGCTCTTAAAAATTATGTAATGAGTTCTCACACTAAATCCTGGCAAAGTTTATGTTTGCTTCCCATATTTAGCTTCCCAGCTGAATTTGAGCCTGTGATATGTATAATTTTTTTTTTTGGCCAGTATCACATATTTTTTTAAAGATTATTTGCTGATTTGCTGCTGTATTTCTAAAAACATGCATCTCCAAAAGGTGTTTGTTGTGGTGTATTTTGAACAATACAGATTCTACAGTTGAGTTCCTACTCTAGTTTAGCCCCTGATTAACACCCAGGTAGCAAAAGTATCATAAACTCTTAGGTCTCCTTGTCTTAGATTATATTATCTTTAATTTTTGAAAAATGTCAACCTCCTTTGAAAAGCCACTGTTGCAATAGATTTACAGAAATTAATTCTGCATGGTAGCCAAATTGCTATCCCTTATACTGAATATGAAGTAAAATTCCATTTTTTTTAAACATATGAGAAATTTCCACCATTATGTTCCCATTTGCTCTCACACTACTGAACTTCTTTTTTGAAAAAAATACAGAAGGAGCTGATAACTTTACAGAGAACATCTGTAAATAAACATACCACAGTTAAGATACTCTGAATCCTATGTACTTTAGCAATATAGATCTGTATGCTGCATTCCTGAATTTAAACAGAAAAAGGGGCATATAGGGTAGTATCAGGGATTATTAAAGGCCAGTATTCTTTACAAACACTTTTCAAATGGACACAGACAACATCTACAGTATATAAAGCAATAAACTCATCTCTTGACATCCTTGCTATTTATACAGCAGCACAAAGGTAGAGCTGCAACATCACTCAACTGTTTTAACACAAGTTGTCAACACTTTTACCTCAGTGCTGTTGATGACAATCATTACAAATCTAGGAACTGCCATGCCTCTCAAAAGTCCATCCAGCCTGTTGCCCAAACCTAAGTGGCAAGGATGATTTGGTGTTACTATCCAGTCCTGGAAAGGTGGGGTGGCAATTCCTTAATGATTCCCCTCAAACAGTGTATATTTTTTGAGTACAACATTTCTTCCAAAAGATAAGCCTTTGCTTTTTTTTTTTTTTTTTTTGGCTTTATTGTTTAGAAGCTTAAACACCACTCACAGGAGTAAAAACAAATGAAATGCTTTGTCATTTCATTAGACAAGGAGCTGGATACACCATGTATGCAATTGTTATCAATTTCACTTGCTCCAGTAGAATGAAGTGTCTGCAGCAGTTCACCAGAGGTAAGAAATCTTCCTTAAGATATAAATGGCTTCAGTTTAATATGAGCAAGCCAATACTGGTGCCACACTAAGGAGTTCATGGGCTGAGTAAAAAAGCAGAATTACATTATTTGTAAGACCCCATGTGCCACCTTCTCAACTGATGAGCTTTTTATCAAACCACAGCATTTTACAAAATCCAGAGGGCAAGATTCTGTAGTACTTTGCATTTCTGACAATAAGCTTACACTATATCATAGTTTATATTTCTCATTACAAACAGTTAGATTTTTTCATTAAGCTAGTCTTTTGTCAAATATCCTCCAGCCCTTTAATTAATAAACCACACAGAGAATCCAGCAACATTTGTAATTCTATCCAAAAAAATGGTCTTGGCGCAAAAGAAAAGAAAGTCATTCAGGTAGGATTTAATTTTTTAATAAAAGATTTCATATACAAAAGAACAATAAGGCTTTGAAACAGAAGTTTCAAGGCCAATACTTGCATTATTTATACCTGCAATTATACTACTTATACCAATGGAATAACAGATCTATAAAATTGTTGTTAAAATAAGTCTTTGTGAGGAATGCATATCAAATATGGGACATATTACATGTTACATATTTCTGTGATAGACCGGTAGCATATTTCAAAAGTCTATGATGTTTCAGACAGGTGGGTTTGGCCTGTTCATCAAGTTTTTCACTATATGAAGAGAATATCTTACTGATTGTTGCTTAGTTGGCATAAATCATAATAATTTGCTGTGAAAGCACATATTCATGTTATGTTCAAGTCTCCAGTAGGCTCATGATTTCTTTTCCTCCTTTCCCAAAAGTGTTTTTCACAGGGCAGTCATACATCTCCTTGCTTTCCCATTCATTTCTTCTTTATTACAAAAAGTATCTAAAGAGAGAAACAGAAATAGAAATCAAGAATTACAAACATTAAAAAAAAAATCCCATACACACTAAAGAATGGACCACCTACCTCATGAATTAGGCCTACAGCAGTTGTTCTTAAAATAGCCTAGACTCAGTATTCAAAGTTAATGGACCTGGTCTCTTGTTCCTGCTTTCTTCTTCTTTCCTGTACCAGGAAAGCAAATCTTTCTTCACAGTTCTTCCTCTCGTTGATATCATAGAGAGATTTTCAACATAGAAATTTTCTTGTCAGTAGAACACAGCCAATCCCATGTCACAACACTCGATGAAGAAAAGTCATGTAGATTTTTTAGTGGAAAGTCATGCCCTTTCTTTCCAAATTTTTTTTTTATTTGAAAGCAGGTCTTCAAATAATCACTGACAGGACCAAGGGAGGAGGGATTCACACAGCAACATTTTGCAATTCTTTTATAAATAGCATTGTAACCTTGAAGATATTTGATAACTTGCAAGGGACAATATAGTGAAAAGTGAAATCATGGAAGGTCCATCCAATCCACAGGACATCCTAGGTGTATTTTTTTATATTTTGAAAATAGCAGTCATAAATTTACTTTCAGTGTTACTTATAGAAAAATTGTTAATTGAAAGTACTTTTGTCTTCATGAGTTTACATGTGTAGTGAGTTGACTTTGGCTGCCTGACAGACACCCATTCAGGTGCTCTCACCCTCCTCCTTCTCAGCAGGACAAGGGAAGAAAATAAGGGGAAGAAAGAAACCTTGTGAGTCTAGATAAGGACAGAGAGGTGACTTACCAAGTACCATCTCAGGCACAACACACTTGACTTGGGGGAAATTTGGTTTATTTCCAATTAAATTAGATTTGAATAGAAAAAATTATTAAAACAGCACCTTCCCCCCACCCATACCTTTCTCCCAGGTCCAACTTCATCCCTTTATTCCCAATTCTTACACTCATCCTAACCTTCAAGCTGCACAGAAAGATGGAGTACTGGGGACAGTGGTCACAGTCAATCCAGAAGAGTCCCTCTTTGCCAATCCTTACGCCTCACACTTCCCCTGTTTCAGTGTGAGTCCTTCTGAGGGGCGGGCTCTCCAAAAGATGCAGTCCTTCTGGAAATATCCATCTGCTCCACAGTGGTCCTCCACAGGCTGCAAAGTCTCTGCGCTAGCACCTGAAGCAGTTCCTTCACTCCTCCTTCTTTGGCCATGGTGTCACAAGGCTGTTTATCATGCTTTTTCCCTCACTCTTCATTTCCATGCAGTATTTTCCCCTTTCTAAAATACATTTTCCCAGAGGCACTGCCAGCATGGCTGAGAGGCTCAGCTGTGTTGTGTGTGAATCAGCTGGAGCCACCTGGAGCTGTTGGTGTCCATCACAGCACAGCCACAGCCTCTCCTCACAGACACCACTCCCCAGCCCCTATGGTACCTGCACCTAGGATGATTCAGAGTTTCCAGAATTAGTAATGTCTTCTGCTGCCAATACGAGTAGCTTCTTGTCTTCTCAAGGTAATACAACTTTCATTCAAATGGTGGCACAATGAAAACAACTGGGAATTAAGGGGCAGGAAAAATGAATGCAAATATCAGGCTTCAGATCATGATGCCAGACAAGATAACCAAGGAAAGTAATGAGAAAACAAGTTGATGTATGTTATCTTAAAATGATAAGAAAATTATATATTTATATGATCTATATGTTTATCAACCAGAATGAATACCATTAGAGTGAAGTATGAAAGCGTGAAATGCATTTCTGATGTGATGGAAAACAGCAGAAAGTTGATAAGCTCCACATCAAACTCCATGATTTGGAGTTTGAGCAGATTTACTCCTGCTGACAGACCTAGAGAAACAGTCAGGAACCAAGAATGAAACATCCTACATACGGATATCTGCGGATCAGGTGCATAGCTGGGTCCACATGGCCCAGGTGTGCTGAGCATGACATCTGGGCCTGAGGAGCTCAAAGACTGGACTCATCGCTCATACATCACCCATGAAAAGCACAAGAATTTCTCATATGCCTGTACTAAATATATAACATAATTAAAGAATCAAAAAAGGAAATATGGAAACATTGCAAGGAGAAGAACCGTCGTAGTCTTTGTAACTGTGAAATGCACACTGTAGAAATGCCTGATAATCTGTCACTGAACACAAATTGCTTTCATGTTCATGGGCACAAAAAGCTGTTCAGCAACAGACATTGCAAACTTGTCTGCAGATCTCCATCACAACCACAACACCTGATCCCCCAGCCTTGGCTTCAACACTCTGTAGACACTAGGAGATCATAGAATCATAGAATCATTTAGGTTGAAAAAAACCTCAAGATAATTTAGTCCAACCTTTAACCAAACGCCCCCATGTCAACTAAACTGTAGCATTAAATTACATGTCCAGTTATCACTTCCAGAGATGGCGACTCCACCACCTGGGCAGCCCATTCCAATGCCAGACCACCTTTTCAGAGAAGAAAGTCCTCCTGATATCTCATCTGAAACTCCTCTGGCAGAGCTTGAGCCTGTTTCCTCTTGTCCTGTCCCTCATTGTCTGGGAGAAGAGACCAACACCCACCTTCCTACAATCTCCTTTAGGGCACTTGCAGACAGCAACAAGGTCTCACTTCGACCAACTTTTCTCCAGGCTAAAAACCCCCACCTTCCTCAGCCACTCCTCACACGACTTACCTCTAGACCCTTCACTGGTTTTGTTGCCCTTCTCTGGATATGTGAAATATTAGTAGAAGTTTTATATGAATAAAGTTAGCAGGCAATGGGCCATTTTATTAGTGGTGATATAATTTGCTGCAGCAAACCTCTGCAGGTACCACTTCTATTACAGCTGAACAAACACATTGTGAATAACTGGAAGCATCAAGCTTGTTTGTGTTCAAGAGCTGTAGAAGAGTAGCTTACTTTAGGTTTCTTAAATTATATAATTACATTTGTTCACAGAATCACACAGTGGATAATTAGATGAACGAGATTTGCTCTGAAGGTTCAAGCAAGCAGTTCATATCAACATCTGCAATTTTAGAAGTTTCAATTAGATTTCATTGCTTATGCAGGTCATATGTGATTTGATCTGACTTGTGTCAGTATGAGTACAACTCTTAGAATCCAGAATATGATGTGCAGATTTAATTACAAATTCAAAACATAGATTGATCAGATACTCTCCAACATTTCTGTGAACATTCCTGCCTTCACAAAAGACTACAGAGAATAATCTCAAAGCACCAGCAACAAAAATTTCCTCTTTTTTCCCACCTTTTAGGTTCATCATGTATTTATGGATTAGATATGAGATATTTGTTGAGATCAAATACTAAATTTTAAATGAAAAAAGACATATAAATAATGTGAAAATATCTGAGCAAGGATCTATTTTCAGTGCACTCATTTTCTGTACACTGTAGACGCAGTTAAATCCTGAAGCACTAAAATGCAGTGCTTTGACAATTAAAATGATATGGTTTTCCCTCCCACATAATTTTTTTGAAGCTTTCAGGTGCCATTTTCTTCAAGAGTATGTGTTGTACCCTACATTTAAAAATGGAAAATTCTTAACGTTTTGTAACATTTCTGAAAGCAGGAAAATCTGTATTTTTTAGGGTTGCATTATTTTCAAAGTTTAATATTTGAATTTAAAATGCAGACCATTCCTCCTTGAAGCAAGTCAGATCTTAGGTCTTCATAAAAGAAAATCAGAAATGTAGTTGAAGCCCGAGAAAGGAACAAGACATTGTTATTATTATTATTATTATTAATATTATATTATGATAAGGAAAAATCTCCTATCTCGGAGGTAGTGTAAAATAAAGGAAAATTACTTTCTCATTTGTCCTTTTTCTTTTTTCATTTCCTTTTCCAAACTTATCCATGTGTGGCAATATCTAGAATAATGCCATTAGAAAAAGAAAAATAAATTCAACACCAAGTTACCAAGGAAGAAGACCAAGAAAAATAATACAAAAATGAGAATCTACCTCACTTCTGCATATTTCTCCAGAAAAATTCTGGAAATGTGTTTCAACTAAGTCATCTACCAGTGGCAAGAATATTGTTAAAACGAAGCTGTTGGCAGCATCACAGAAAAGATGAAATTGGTGTTAACACACCTGTGGTATAATTTCTTCTTCCCCATATAATCACACCACCTGCCCAGGAAGAGAAAATGCATAAGCAGTAAATCTAAGCCTGGAAAAAAGGAAGACATTTAAGTCAAGGAATGTTCAAACTGCTGCAACTTGTATCTTCATTTGCTCAAAAAATATCCTCAGAGGAAGTAGACAGGAGTTTTAGCTCACTGAATTTTCTGTTCTTCACCATGAATACACAAAAGTTCAGAAAAAGCCCAGATATTCACCTCTCAAGTTACCAGGCCCCCAGACCTCGGATTTCTCTAAATAACATAGCAATAATAAAGTAAAGCAAAATTTTGATGCTGAAAAGTGGGTGACTTTATTTGTCAATAACCAAACATGCATGTTTGTTGTGCAGAATGACAAGTGAGACACAGAGACCATTTTTCTTTCCGACAATGTGAATTCTCACAGTCAACTGAGAATTAACTCTGTCCTATATTTTGGTTTACATTTTGCTTAGCTCTCTTAGGTCAAAGATATAGGGAAAAAATGTCCCCATTTTGCTTTCATTTAGGGAGACAGGTATTTCCAGGACCAGTCCTAAGCCTGGAGAGAAGGAGCCTCTGATTAAGTCTTGTCCTGGAAGGGCACAGCAATAGACAGAACAGGCCTGTCTGGAAGTGCTTTCAACAAATAGTTTTAGACTCCAATTGCCACTTACCCCACCTAGTTCTTTCAGCAGAATCAACTGTATCCAAATAATTCTCCCAGTTGCTAAACCTCATCTTTAAAATCTTGTCTAACTTCTTTAAACCTCTTATCTAGACCATACTTAAAAACTCCTAACATCACAAGTGCCTTTGGCCAACTTTCTAAAGGTTTATTTGTTCTGACTGTTAAAAATTCCACCATGTTAAATCCAAATTTCCCTTGCTAACTTTTATGGCTATTTCTTTCCCAGCCTTCAGTGAGTATGGAGAATGTTTTCTTCCTTTCCTCTTCACCTATTTTACAATTTATCTTTTACATACTACAAGATAGATTTCCCTGCAGATTCTGTTCTTCAAGATAAAATACATGCCCAAAAAATAAAAGGGAGAATCCTGGATTCCAATACCATCAGGAAAAAAATAAAAGTCTCAAGAAAAGCTATGGTGACATCTTGTGAGCTTGAGCATGTTTTATCTGGAAAATTGTTATGTCTGCCTCTTGGCTTTCCTCCTTTTGAAAAATATTTGATTATTGTAGAAAAAAAATCTTTTATTTCTTTGTAAGTGAAGAAGGGGGTTTTGGCTCTCAGGTTAATTTATTTTTTGTATTCTGCATTTTTAATTAACAGCTCTCTGCTTCAAAGCATGTGTTTCATCAGATTATGGACATTAATAGACCACGGTATCAAGTTTGTCATGTCATAATTTGTAGCCATGGAAAAAAGTTATTGCATGACTTATGGAGGATTATACACTCTAAAAATAGTCAAGATGAAAAGACTTGTCAAGAAAATTATATTAACCAAGATACATAGGAAAGAAAGCATCTCAATTATAAGTAGGTTTTAAAAACAGTACTTCTGTTACCTTCTTTGAGCAAGAAAACTAACATTTAAAATATATCTCATCTGATGAAAAGTCTTTTAAGACTGTGACCTATTCAGGTGACAGTTTCATCTATAAGGATTGCATTTAAGTTTAAATAAACCATTTTTCTTGCCACTGTAATAGACTAAGAGCTCATGGTCAGTGAATTGTGAAGAGAAGTAACTTAGCAGGAGAATGAATAGTAATTTCTATAGTTGCATTAACTCTACTTGCTTGTATTTGTTCCAGTACAAATTTCAATACTGTTCAGAATGCAGCTCATTTCCTAGCAGCTCGACTTCATGTTTCACATCACTCTTGTTCATACAACACATATGCAATGACCTTTTGTATTCTCCCAGTCTTCAGGTGAGCTCCGCTTGTTCTGAGATCTGCAGGTCTTTGGAGGACCACCACTGACACTGCAGTTTTAACAGCCTAGCCATTAATAACATTTAGATTCAGTGCCAGCAGGTAAAAGAAAAAAAGTTGTTGCTGGAAGCTTCTGGGGCTGGAAGGGCTGGTAGGCTCTGCAACTGCTCTGAGGTTAGGCCATGGTTTCTGCTCCCACTGCTGTAGTTAGAGATATTATGTATGCAACTGCCTTCTGGCCCTCACTAGCAATGATTCTGGGTTATTTAAACTGTTATCCTGAAAGACTTTAAAATCTTACTTTCAGGATATTGCTCTTGACATTTTAAGTTAATTTCTCACCTTTTCCGTTGTATTTTTCTGCAGCCACCTGATTTTACCTTTGAGCTATCCTCTTCACCTTAATGTTTCATTTACTTTTTAGCTGATCAAAGTGGCTGATTACAACCTTTTAAGGTAGCTAATACAAGAAGGAATAATCAAATTAGTCCACATTAACAGGTTGCTGACCATAAACAATGCTGTCACCTGGCAGCTTTTCAAACAGAATTGGATGGATGGGACAGATCAGACTCTCTACTTTATATGATTCAAGGCTGACATGTGGGCACGATAGAACAGGAGTTAGAACGTATTGCACTGATCCCAAAGGCAGATACCAACAGAACCAGTCTAGCTCTTGTGGGTAGCACCTTGAGGGAGGTATCTGTGAAAGCCCAAAGCTCCTGGCTACCTGTGTCCAGAGAGTTCTGGTTTCAGGAAACACTGTTTACACAGTGGGTTACTGTCAGTGAGGTGGTCCCTGCTTTAAGAAGCAGCATTTCACAGACCCCACTATAAGTTTGAAATTTTGGTGAAGTCAGGGGCCAGGAACAAACAAAGGACCATCAATCAGCAATGTGCCTTGTGATCTTGTATCTTCACACGAATTTTAATTAGTTAATTTAATTACTACTTTGAGAAAAAGAGGAAAATGTTTTCTACAATGTGAATTTCAGGGGATCAGCTCTGTTTCTGTTTGGAAGATGCATTTTGAAACCTCAGAGGAGCATATACCTAGAAGTCCCAGTGGTAGACTCTAGGAACACGGCAAGGCTGTGGTGAGTACTGTGCCATTGGGGCAGCTCTAGGTGGCACAGCCAACTCTAAGAAAGGAAATTCAGTCCCTCACATTACATTGGCAGTTAAATCCTATTCAATTTCCCAGCAGAACGATCTAAAAAATAGTCCTATGTTAAATGCTTATGATATCAATGATTTTCCTGTATTTATACTCAACTATGTCACTACAGACATGAGGTGCATTATGCCCCAATAGACTGTGCAAAGATTTAGATAGCATTTGGAACCTCAAAATAAATAAAAAACACTGCTAAAACCTAAAATTTATATTTTATCATCTTTTATATTAATGTGAATCCTCTGTAATAATAATTAATATCATGCCAGTCATCTTTTATACTAATATAATAAAGCAACTGATGCATGTTACTTTTGCTGAACATTTGCAGTTTTGTGTCTGTAACTTCTAGTGACATGAATAAGATTGAGGTTGTAGATGGTATTTGATTTTTCTTTCATACATCATATAAAGTGTGACACATTGTAAGCACTGTTGCCATCTTTTTTATTAAAGTTGAACCCACACTCCTGCTTAATTTGCTTCAGCATGTCCTGTGGAATTACTATTCCTCTTCAGAAGATCTGTGACATCTGATACTGCAGAAAGAATTTAGATGACTGCAAACAGGATGTCTCACCACAACAAACCAGTATACAACCCTCACTCACTTTCTGTCAAAGAGTGACAGGTATTGATGAGGACCACGGTTGTTTTTTCTCCAGACCACTACTAGTTTTAAGCAGCAGACAGTAAGGTGAGGGAGGGGCAGGCAGGGGGAGAAATGAGGGCACAAATTTCTAATTAGTCCTTCATGCCCCACATTTTCTGTCTTGATAATCTCTGCTGGGTCTGGCTATGATAGAGTTATCTGTCATCATAGCAGCCTATTTGGTGGTGCATTTTGGATCTCTGACTAAACCAGCATTGATTACACAACAGTGTCTCAGTTTTGATGAACATCTCCTGCACAGTGAGTAGGCTACTGGTAGGTGAGAAACTGAGAGGGGACAGCCAACCTGAGGTGGCCAAAGGGATATTCCATACCACATGAAATTGTGTTCAGCAATAAAATCTCAAGGAAAGAAAGACTAAGCAGTGACACTTGTGTTTATGGCATTATGCATGCTGAGGTTCTGCTTACCAAGCACTGAAAAGTAGTGTATAAATGCATTTTTTTTCTTTCCTTGTACAATTCAGCTTTTGCTTCAAAAAAAATTAGACTGTTTTGATCTCAATCCATGAGTATTTTCACTGTCTAGTTTCTCCTCATACTAAGGGGAAAAGGGAGCCAACAAGCAGGTGAGTGGGTTCTTGTTTGCTGGCTAGAGTCGACCCATTGCATAAGCTTTGTGATGTTCATCTAAGCCAGAGCAGCTCTGATACCGGGCTTCAGTTCAACCCTGGCTTTGTTTCTATCAGCAACATCAAACAGCAACAGCTGCCATTGTATAAACTCAGTAAGACACTTGCAGGTGTGTCACAGAGCCAACATTTCTGTGACTGGTTTCTTGCTAAACTTAGCCACAGTGTTATACTCTCATGAGCTAACTCATGTCAAAGGGTTTCTTTAATGCATACAATGCAAATATGCTCTGCAGTAGCAGTAGCAGTATAAACCTGCTTATTTCACATATTTCTTCATAAACGTTTAGACTAAATAATGCAATAAAAACCTTTGCTACAAATTCTGTCATCAAGTTCAGATTTTCACATTCTGTAGCACTGAATCAGAGATATTTATTCATTTACTTTACACAAATGTGCAATGTTTCCCTTCCAAGGAGCCAACACAACAGAGCACAGTGCATACATAGTATTTACATGTTTTTCTACATTTAAGAATCGGGTGGATTTCACTTCCTTATAACTGTTGTACACAGCACCAAGTCAGCACATTGCAGCAGGTAACTCTTGTGCAGTAGTGATTACTTGCTTCCCAAATACAACAATTTTCCTGAAAAAGGCTATTTTAACTAGATGTCTACCATCTTGCTCTTGTGTGATTATCCACTTCTGGAGGGAAATAAGGAGTCTTTTCTGCTTTTCATTATGCCATTTTAAGCACATTTTTCAAAAGGGCAAAGAAAAGCTTTAATAAGTTAGCAAATATAAACCTGTCCTGGCTTCAGCTAGGGTAATTTCTTCTCACTAGCTGTTACAGTTCTCTGTTTTGGATTTGCAAATGAGAATGGTGCTGATAACACACTGGTGTATTGGGGTTTTGCTAAGTCATGTCTGTTTTAAGTCAAGCACTTTTATTTTTCCTTGTCCCATGCTCTGCCAGTGAGGAGATATGCAGAGAAAACCAGCCTGGAAGGAAGCTGGGACAGCAAGACAGCTGACCTAAACTGACCAAGGGGATATTCCATGCCCTAGACTGTCATGCCCAGTATATAAACTGAGGGAGTTACCCTCTTACCCTCAAGGGCAGTCGATCTGGGTTCAGGAAGGGGATCTGGCATCAATCAATGGGTCATGAGCAATTGTACTGTGCATCACTTGTATATTTTTCCTTTTTATTATCACCATTGTTTACCTTTATTACCATAGTTTACTTTATTTTCAATTATTAAATTGTTCTTATATCAACATACAAGTTTTACTTTGATTCTCTTCCCCATTCCAGCAGGGTGGGGGGGAAAGGGGGAAGTTGAGTGAGCAGCTGCATGGTGTTTCATCACCAGCTGGGCTTAAAACCACGACAAACCCATTATCTTTTAAATCACGATTTTAAGACAGGGCCTTAGGAGCTCAGCTTCTAGTATTTGAACAACTGAGACTGACAGTTCTGCATCACACAACTGCATAAATGAGGAAGACTTAGTGACAAGTGAGTCATTTTTCAGATTATAATCTATTACACATAAACTTTTTTTCTTTTTCTGAGACACTTTCTTAGATATAATTTTCATGTTTCCCAGGTTCACAGAATTATAGCACCAACTAAATATTGCTTTTATGCACAAAGCGCAGTGAAATGTCCTATTTTTTACCCCCACATAGGATTTTCCAATGTCAGTCTTGAATATCTTAAAGAAACCTGTACCCATGTTTTTTTTTCCAGAACAGTACCCTCGGAGAGTAATAAAATTTGAAAAATTAATAGTACCCTAAGTCATCCAGACAGAAGATAGTTAAATGCCTGATAGGGTTTAACAGATGGGATTAAAAATGAGGAAAGGTGTCTCAATATGATGCTGAAGTAAGAAGAAAATTATTTTGTCCCTGGAAATAAAAAAAGATAAAAGAGAAATCTCTTTGCTCTTGCATATATGAAATATGTGAAATGGAGATGTCCTTATCTTTTGCTTTCAGTGATGCCACTGTGGGCTAGATATACTCAGAAAACCCCTGCCAGGCAGGGAAACATACAGACAGCCAGTGTGGGAGTTTGGAAGACCTCTGGACAGAAACAGATGCTGAGCTGTTCTGCTTAGCTAATATGGGAGTTTACCTGCTTTTGTCTATTAGAAATGTAGGTACCAAACCAGGTTTCTGCTACAAATCATAGGCTCTATGAGAGGTGTGAAAACTCAGTAAGGCAAATATTTGTGAGGAAGATATGAAGATACTTTATAAATCTGTTATTTCTGGGCTTAGCTGTGATGCAGATCTTTAGTTTAGACCCTTCTCTTAAAATATTTTGGCTTTGGTGCTTGAAGGTGATCCAGCAAACCTTAGTCCTGTGACATGTACCCTGGATTTCACTTAGAAGTTTCTATGAATAGATTCTTGTTGTCACTATCAGAAAAAGAAAAAAATATTATTTGTTGCTATAGAGAAAATAAGGAAATGTTTTTTGCCACAAACATCTAAAAGTAACATACTTAACTATTTTCCTTTAAAGAATCAAACCAAGAGACTATAGACAAGTTTAGCACTTATTTAAGAAGAGGGTAGCTACCAGTTCTGCAAGTTTCTTTGCCGTCAGCTAGACTTACAGTGATTTATGTCCTTCCTTTCACTTCCCAGACACTGTCATTATCTATTACTGTATCGCTAGATGAGCTTTGTTTAATTTAGCAATCTTCAATATGAAACATTCTCCAAATAGCCTTCATTACCATGCATGACCAGGAAAAAAGTACTTTTTGTAGCAGTTCTTGAGGACAGGATATGTCAAAGCCATATGTGCATCAATGTGTGTGGTGTGTTACTGAGGCATCTGAAGCAAAGCTTCTCTGGCAAAGCAGAGCAGGAGCAGATCCTGAGCAATAAAAACACACTACAACACTGACACCTGTTGGTAATAAGTGTGCCAAATTGTGATAGTGTCCTTACAGTCCTGTATTTTCAGAAGACTCAAGAGCTGAACCTAAATTAATACACCTACATCTCCACATGTAAGTCACGTGGATATGAAGAACCAAATGCAAGACAAAAGTGAAGATTTGATGCCCAGTCTTTCTGGAAGTAGATATCCATATCTGGTGATATCCACGTGCAACTGATGTCTAACAACTGTTACTGCAAATAAAAAGACATCAGCACATATTGCATATCTAGAGACTGTTTCCTGAGATCTGCTTGTCAGTCGGAGTAAGCAATGCATCCTGCAAAGCTCTGAAAGACTTAGTGGAATTTAAAGACAAAAGCTTTTCCATATGGATGCCTCTAAGTGTAAGATGGAACCTGGAAATTAAATACCAGTCTTCAGGACAACAGCAGCTTAAATGAAAGCTGTCTAAGAACAAACCAGCAATGCGGTATCTTTTCCATCGCTCCCTTCCTACAGACAAGTGAGATGAGTGAAGAGTGAAGTTGCACTGTGGCATTCCTCCTATCCTAGCAGTAGTCTGTGCTTCCACATGAGTGTTTTTATGAGGAATAGCTAGAAGAGGAGGTAAGCTTTACAGAAAAACAAACAAACAAAGAGGGAACTGGATCTGCTTGCTTTTTAGCATAACAACAAGCTTCTCTACTGCCCTACTGGTTGCTCTCACAGACAATAAAGACTTACTACTATAATCAGCTACTATAATTACCCTCCAGAACAAAGATGAGTGATTTGAGAACTGAGCCTTCCTAAGTTCAGCACCTAATGACAAAGCCAACTTTCATGACCCTCTTCCAGAGTGTATTTAGCAAAGCAAAGTGACACGTTAGTAACAGCCACCTAAACTCTTGCTGACTTAAGAAGCAATGTTCCAGCATGTGCCCTGTGTTTTCTACTGTATGGCTCCAGCATTTTTAGAAAGAAGCAACATCAGCAACAAATTGAACACTAAGTTGAACTGGCAGCAAATCCTGTACTCATTCAAGGTCACAATAGTCTCGTCTTGTCTGGTGATTGGTAGGCTCCTTTTCAACAGTTAAATAATCAATTCAGTCTTCAGCGCATTAAAAGACATTTCCTCTTCCAAGGTAAGTGAGAGTACAGAGAACGTTCCAGTTCCCAGTTTGTGTCATGTATGGGCTTCAGCACTCTCCCTGTGACCTGTTTGCTCTTCTTTGCTCAGAGGAATGGTGTCTTAATCAAAGAATATTACTACATCTCCTCAACACATTACTAACTCCCAGAGGTGCTTAGTGCACTACGGTGATGTCTGCATTTACAGGAAAGAAAACAAGGGGTGGGATCAGCCTATCAAATATTCAAATCTGCAGAAAGCACATTAGATTGGCTGACCATGGTTAGCAAAACTGAACGGTGTTCAGAGTAAGATCTAAGCCTGATTATCCCAGAGGGCTCTTCGGCTCCCAGCTACATCATGATTTATTCTGAGGTAATTGTCTGTGCCAGCCATATGGCTAAGGAGATTCACCTGAATTCAAGATGATTAAGTTTTCAAATAAGATTTTCTTTGTTGTGGTTCATTCTGTTTCTCAGTTCTGAAATATAGTATCTGTGAATGATATCAGACAATGAAAATAATGAACTTTTTTAGACAGAAGGGTGAAAGACAAATGGCACAACCACTTTTATTCTTACTTTCTTTACTGGAAGTATATTCTGGCTAGTATGGATCCAGCATGATGCTCTGAGTCACAAGGGAACATGGCATTTCTGCATCAAATCACAGGAGTCAGTAACTTTAAACTAGTTACTCTCACCTTGCCCATTAAAACAAAAAGCTTTTTTCACAGGAGAATAAACATTTCAAATGAAACTGAGGAAATACTGAAAAAAATCCACCCAACTGGTACCATTTCCCATGAAAAGTACCAGTGGACTATGTGCTGAGAAAACACCGTTATATACCCTGATGACATCAGCAGCTGCAGAGACCATGTATTACTATATGTTTGTGAAACAACTACTATCATAATTTATCTACAAATCTAATCAGAGAATCTGGAGATTAAAACAGTGAAAATATTAAATCCTAACATTTCTGCAGTTCTTGCACAGCCTGCCAACTTTTCCAATATGCTACAAACAAATCAATGTAAGTCTTTTGTGTAAAAGCTTTCATCACATCTACAGCCACAGAGTCTTGAGATTGAGGTTATGTTTTTTTAGTAAAGGAATTATGCAAGTACTGTATTAAAGGCAAAATGCACAGTTCTTGCTGAACTAAAATAATTCAGTCATGAGTGACAAAATAATTACATATACCCTGGGTATTTAACTATTTTTATAATATAATTACTAGCTTTTCTTCATCAGGAAGAATAGAGTGCTCTCAAAGATTAAGAGTATTGTGTGAGTTGATGCACAAGAATGCAACTTTCTTGTTGTATATCATCCAGCAAATTTAAAAGTTGCTTGTCACCAATCAGTAAATTCAAATTGCTGAGCACCTGGTGATGTTATTAACCTTATTTATTTTAAACTTCTGATCAAATGACCAGCTTTCTTCATGACCTATGACATTTTCTTTCCTAGTGATCACTCCAGCCTTTAAGTCAGAATCATTCTTTCAGAATATAATATTCAGTATCAATATTGGTTTATTGTTGCTATAAAGCCTCATAGCTGATATAATGATGAAGCAAGCTGAAGAAGTGTAACTGTTGCTCAGGGATAACAGAGATGCATTTTGCCCTTACACCTGCTGCATCATGCAATATTAAACATTAATTTGATGCAAACACCTATTTTGCACATACATTGCAGTCATGAACATGGTAGAAATTGAAGCAATGGAAGTTCTTAAAATTCAGGGGAAAAAAAAAACATTGAAGAGTGATGCTCTGGGATTCATGAGATCTGGTCTGCAATTTGAAGAGCAAGGTAGAAGGATATTAACCAGCTAAAGGCTTAGCTGTAGATAGGTTGCAAAAGCCATTTAGATATTTGACTGATTCCTCACTATATTAAATTGGACGTGATATGGGCATAATAGTATCCTACAAACATTTCACCTTTCACAGAAAAATCAAATTAGGTACAAAATTATTTTGGTAATACTCTTTTATTAAGCTCTCCAGAACAATGAATGTAGTTAGCAGGGTGGATCGAGCCATTGCTTGACTTTAAATAGATTAATAATATTTACCAAATGGCATGATCATGTCAACCTAAAGCATAGTGTTGGATTTCCTCCTGTTCTTGGGCAAAACAACCTCATTCAGAATGTCATCAAGAACCTAGTGCCAGGTGCTGCCTTCCCAGGATTTCTGCACACAGCAGCAGCTGTGCTGGCCAGGGCCTGCTACTTCTCGGTGCAACAGAACTCTGCCAAACAGCTGATTAGTGGTCTCCTACTTCTGAAATGGACACTGCCTACTGCTCCTCACCTTTCAGGGTGGAATGAACTCAGCAGAAAGTCCTGTTTCTCATATAGGAAACACATCTCTGTGACTGACAGCACATTCTACCTGCTTATTAGTTCCTTATGTTTTATTAGTCTAATTAAGACAATATTTACTGTGAGGAGGAAATTTTTCCCTCCCTTCTGATAATGGCATTCCCTATCCCTCCTGCTATTCTTGCAGTGTGTTCTGCTGTGCCATGCCATGGCTACTCTGTATCTTTCCCACAGAATCCCTGTACTGTTACTATGAAATATTTAGCATATTTATAGCAAAAGGATTTACCTGCCAAAGCAAGAGGGATTTTCATTTTCTGATATGGGATTTTGACCAGTCATCACACTAGTCCAGTGCATTGGCACCTTTTCTTCTCTGGCAAAATTGCAGTCATTTTGCTTGGATGAGGACCTAGCCACAGTTAGCTGTGTCTGTGCTGTTGCCAAATGGGATTATTACAATACATTATACATATCGCTGGTTTTGAAGACCACCTGGAAGCTTCAGCTAGGGCAGTATGTAGTTATCCATGAGATTAACAGTGAGGCACGCTGTTCACCAGCTTTCCAAATGCTGCACTTTCCACCTATTTGCGTGGCTGCAGGGGAAGTGACACTCCCTCAAGCCCGGTGTGGGGCAGCCACGGGCAGCCTCTCTCTGTGGCACAGGTAGCATTTTAAAGCAACTGAGCTGTGCTAGCTTGGAATCTGAGACTGGAGACATAGGGCATTCTCACTGCAATCCTTTACAGAACAGTCCTCACCTATTTGGCAGAGCCCACAGCAGAGATCAAATTATAAACACAGTGGAATACATGTCAATTTTTCACAAACTTCTGCTGTAACAATTGATTTTTAAGTTTTTAGTACAGGGTAACTGCTGTCCAAGTATAAACCTTGACACAGACTTGTGAAGTGGTATACACTAAATGTGCCCTTAGCAGCAACATGAATAGGTTCATTGTTAAACATTTAAAAATCCCATATTTAGAGATCAGAGCATAATAAACTATTCCCACGAATGATAAAAAAAATACTAAACAGCAAACAAGGTCATACAGCTTTCTCTATTTTTTCTTTTCTCTATTTTTTTCTATCAAAGATCAAGCAGTTGGGCTTCTTTGGTCCTCTCCTTCTGTATCCCCACCATTGCTTGCACATTATTTTCCTGACAAGCCTCATCCCTCATATCACTAATGGATTTATATTCTGCTGAGCTCAACTGAGTACTTAGATAGTCAAAATCTGATCTCATTACATGTGTGTCAGCAGAACTAACTCCAGGGAAGTCGATGGAACCAAGTTGATTTACAGACTTGGAGCCAAATATTTAATTTACCATCCAACATCTGTCATAACCTTAAATTGAAACTCTCCATGGACATGACCTACATTCCTAAAACTTACAGATGGTATTTTAATATTTCTATAAAAAGAAAAATCTTATGTGCCAGAGAAGTGTATTCCGTTCTTCTCATCTATAACATGCACCCTAATTCCTCAAGGAACTTTTATAAGGGCAGCCACTTGGAGCTAAGACAAAAGAAACAGGAAGAGAAAAAAAGGCAGCTATGTCAACTGAAATGTCAAGGTGCTGGCTAGCCTAAAGCTCAGTTCCAAAACTAATTGAAATGGAGAAGTCATGTGTATATATATATATATGTATATTTACCACATAGCCACTCATTCCTGTGTATTATATTAAAACAGTGAAATATTAAATCCTCATCAAAATTACACTTGTCCTGAAAAGTCTGGAATTATCAATCCTTGCTCAGAATGAAATGATTTTTCATTTGGTTTTTGATCATGGAGTCTAAAATATATGCTGCTTCAGAGTTAAACACAGAAAGAGTTCTCATGTTTGGACATACTTTCTCCACTTAGGCTTTTTCTCTCTGCATTTTACACTGCAAAGAGCATTGATTAATGTGAATGTTTTAGCTGTAGTTGTTGTTTGTGTATAAACTTTTGTTAAAACAAGTACTGCAGAATAAATGACCTTTATACAGACACCTATTAAGGCACTAAAAGGCTTGGCTACATTCATCTGAGACGCGTATACATAACGTTTGGAACAATAAAGGGATCAGCAGCTGCAAGGGGTTTGAATTGAATTCTTTAACAATAGAAAAGTTTTTCAGCCCCAAATACCAGCAAAGAGAATTTTTTGCAGATAATCCAGAAGAAAGAAAATAATAAAAAAAAAATGCTAGCCAACTTTGCAGCAGTTAGCATAAGGGTGCCATCTGAAACATGTCAGCTTAAGAGTGTCCCATAGTACCATTCTTTTACACAACCATAGTATTCAGAACTGTTTCCCCAAATAATCCCAGATGGCAACCCACAAAATTTCAATTCATTTTAAGAGCTTTCTTTGCTGTTATTATGTGATTGAAAGTGCAAAAGCAAGTTGCCATTCTCATGGCACTATTTGCATTGGCTATTATCCCCTAAAATCCCCTTTAAACAGCTACATTGTCAGCCCATAGGCCTCATTTAGAACTACAAAAAAGACCAGATTAATTCGATCAAAGGGAGAGCCAAGTACAAAATGCACTTTTCAAACTGTATCAGAGTAGGTTCCCTTTAGAGATCACTGCATGGCTAGAGCAATGCAAAAAACCCTTGCCTAAAAGAAAACACTAACAGAAATAGCTGTGCATGTTTCACATGAAGCTTTTGGGGCTCTTCCAGGGTAAATCTCCCACCACAAATGATTACAAAAAAATATATTTTAACATAAGTAAATTAAGTAGCAAGCATCTGGTTTTGTCCATTTGGCTTTTTGCCATCATTTTCAGGAGGCACTGATGTAGTGCTTGGATAATTTATCCAGTTATAGACATTCCTGAAGTCTCTGTCAACTGAAATTTTAATTCATTAATTTAACATTGAACAATGAAACTTTCAAAAGATATATGTAAGTCCCTCCAGAATTAGTTTCCTTCTAGTGTAAAAAACCCATCATCATCACTTATGAAGCAAAGAACATATAAAATCTTTTGGTAGTATATCTGGAAAATATTTGTTTCTTAATCTAATGTGAACCGTTTCAAGTCAAGCATGATACAGGTCCATATATCTACAGCCAAAAAGTCTTTAGTGGCTTTTCAATCTCACCTGGAGTTTGATGAAAGGCAACAATGCTGATATTTTTGTTTTTCACGGAAGTCCCTTCGGTGTCTCTGCACTGCCTCGTTCTCTCTGTCTTTACTGGAGTTTGCTTAGTGATCTTGCCATCATTTCTCTCACCCTGTCTGAAGCAGTTTCTTCAGCAGCTGCTTTTGTGTACTGAGAAGAACATTTTACAGAGTAAAGAACTGCAGCACAAAGGTAGAGCAACTGAACACATGCAGCAATATGTGCCATTGCCTCTTAAAGGACACATCAGGCTGAGAGAGACATGCTGAAAAGCTGAGCACCTGCAACCAATATCATAGTCATCTGCTGTAGGATGGAGCTGACTGGATGCTTTTGTTTGCCACTTCCAATGGGGTTTAGTTTTTTGAACAGGACCCTTTTAATATAACAGTTGTATTTCTTTACTTCTCGTATTTTATGGAAAAAGTGTTGCTGTAGTGTCAGTAATAAGTACTGTGTAGCAAGAAAATGTTCCTGTGGAGACAGAAATAGCTCCCACTGAGAAAAAAGGCCTTTTTCTGACAATCTATGTAATAAATGTAGATTTGTAAATATTATTAATTCACCAGCATACAAACCTTGTTTTAATTCATAATTATGAAAGCCATTATTTGTGATATTAGGAAAAGAGAAAAGAGAAAAAGTTAATGCAAAATTAGTTATGTATTTCAAGGGTGCACATTTTTTAAAAAACATGCAGTTACATGATGAAATAGTACATATGCAACTAGGGACACAATTTAAGATTTTAAAAATCTGTCAGATGTAAACATTTGCATATCACTACACTTATTCAATGGAAATAAATGCCAGAAGTCAAAATCAGTCAAAATTAGATGTTTAGGACTTTGTACAAAGTAGTATACAGAAAAGTACTTCAAATAAGGTGCTTTACTTATGTTAGCATTTTCAAGTGTCTACCTAATTCACTCTCATTCATATGAGATACAGACACTTCTAATCAGTTCAATCCAGTTTAAACTGCCATATTTTCGAACTCAATTACAGAATACTGAAGAAAGGATAGTGATAGGCCATGTTCTAATATCACATGCATGCAAATCTGGAATAACTTCATCAAAATCTATGGATTAAACTGTCATAAAGGAAAAAATGGTTCAAACCAAACTGTTTTCACAGCTGTTTCAGACTCTTCCAAGATCCAAGGCCTCAAAGCATTAAACTCAGTCTGAGCTTGAGAAACTTGATATCTGTCCTACAGATGCATTGTTTCCTTTTTTCTTCCATTTGCTGGTGCTAGTGTGAGAACATTAGATTTCAAGGTTTCCAAATGATGCTATTTCTTTAGACTGGGTGTTCATGTCACTCATTAGTGAAATCCCCATTGGTGAAAGGGAAATACACTGCTTTCTTTGACTGTGTTCCCATTTTGGATTTGCAATAGCACTATATAGTTTTCCTTCAGTATTAGCAATCAGAAATTAATCCTTCTAGCAGAAATTAAGCCATAAGAAGGCTTTTTTTCAGATAAACCTGTATCAGAGAAATAAGGTTTGGTAACCTCTTCCAGTTTCACAAACAAATACTTTGATGTGTAAGAAATCAATAATTGCTGGTAATCTTATAAACAGACAAGTTGCCCTCAAAGTAAATATATTTTTCCTCGTATTCAGATGGAATTTCCTGTGTTCCAGTTTGTAACTCTTGTCCCTAATACTGTCACTGAGCACCACTGAAAAGAGCCTGGCTCCAGCTTCTTGACACCTGTCCTGAAGATATTTGTAAACATGGATAAGGTCCCCTCCCAGTCATCTCCTCTCCAGGCTAAGCAGGCCTAACTTCCTCAGTCTTTCCTCATAAGAGAGATGCTCCAGTCCCCTAAGGTCATGGTTTAGGAATGGTGTTCCCCAGTTTAGTACTCCCCCTCAAAAGAAAACTACAGGCTGTTCCACTCCTCCCTCCAATGGAAAGCACAAGAACCAGAAATCACAGGTTGAGATAAGAACAGCTTACTGGAAGCAGTAGTGAGATAGAAAACAAACAATAACAGCACCAGTATCACCTTAAAAAGTGTACAAAGAGAGGGTGATTTACATGCAAAATGTTTACCAAGCCTGACTCCACACAGCATGATTGAGACAATGAACTATGGCCTATGGGTTCTCCACCCCACCAGGCTTTGTTCTACTTGAAAGACATGTCCTCCCTCCTGGAAGCGAGAGAGGGAGTCCCTTTTCTGCTCCTCTGGCAACTAGGTAAGGTGGTAATGAATAACATAATTGCTTGATCACACCCCCTTACCCTGACCTGGGCAGGAAACAGGACACCTAATCATCTTCATAGACCTCTGATGCTCTATCTCCAGTACTTTCTTGTCTTTCTTGACTGTTGTGTTAAAATGACCTGAGACAAATGTGTTCAGCCAGCCTGGGAGTTGGAAGATGCCATAGAGCATTCTCTGGGAAATGGATCTTGGAATACACAAGGCAAACTTATAAGGTAAAAGGAGGATGACCAGAGAATGGAGAGTGTTTTGGCAGAATCAAAATATTACCGCACCAGTTTAGTAGAAAAAGGAATATGAGGAAATATAGCAGAGCTAAAATAAGGAGAGAGATTACAGCAGCACTCTTGCATTATAACAGAGTAGTGAAAAGGATTGTCTTTTCACTACCCTAATCTTATTATTCTCCACTCTGCTATCCACCCATTACTTAATCCTCCCATGAAGATGTCAAATTTGGAAGCAAAATTGCACAAAATTCACAGTCCAATAGCACAAACAGCCCAGCACAACGAGGCCTGGCAGTGTAGGGGCTAATCTGTGAACAGTTCTTGCTTCCCAGGTGGTACCAATAAAGTCAGCTGGAGTCTTTCTGCGCAGTCCCTCAGTTGGGATAATTGTATTTCCTTTGCAGTTCTGATTACTTAAATATTTCAAGTACTTCTTGAGCACATATCTGAGAATTGTGAGGATAATTTCTGCAGCTTTGAATCTGTTTTTTTCAATAGTCTTTTTCTGGAAAATTATCATAAATGTACTACAAGTTACAGCCTTATTTTTTGACTCAACTCTTCTCTAACAAAGGTAGATATGGCTTTTGATTCCTCTGGACAAAAGAAGTGATCATATTTGCAAAGTTCCCACAGAGCATCTAATTTCAGGCACATCAGGCACAGGTGCTTTTAACAGCTGGTTCTTGCCCAGGTTCTTACAGGTCAGCACAAAAATTTAAAGCACCAATTTTATGTGGATGGAAAAATGACCTGAGAAGTTTCCAATTAGAAAGAAGTAACACACTTCTGCTATTCATGTCACCCATGAAAACAACAGTACTGGTCATTACTCGAACAGGCACTGAACTAAGCATCTGAGAGAATTTATGGAGTCTATCCTCAGAAGAAACTCCTTCCTGTTTCTAGGAGCAAGAAACAAAAGAGGGACTTGCCATTCACTTTGGTCACACAGCAGCATTTGATTTTGCCCCCAATCTGGGGCAGTACATACCTCAATTTCACCTTTCCATTTTTCAAAACTGTCGTTCTTATTGACTGAACAGAAAATAAGGCAGTATTTTAAAAGAAAAAATTCTTTGTTTTTTTGTTTTGTTGGGGCTTTTCTTTCCACTTTAGTTTTGGCTTTTTGTAACTGACATTACAGGCAGTTTTATCTGCTAGTGATTTAACTAGATATGGGAATCAGTCAAAGAGTATTTGGTACTTATATTTTTACAACTGTAGTGGGTTGAATCTGAGTTGATAGATTTTTAGACCAATAACGCTTCTTACAATTTACACATTTAAACTTCACGGGAAGATGGGAGTTCCCTTTTGTTCCAGTTTGCCTGAGGGAGGTGGGGGGGCCTCAGAGCCTCCGAGCCCTGCTGGGCTGGGCCGAGGCCCCGGCCCCCTTCCCTTCTCCTTGATGTCGCAGCACAGACCCTGGGTCGGTGGGGAGGGAACCAACCCAGAACCCAGGCAGCTAAATCCAGCCATGGACTGGCACAACTAAACCCAACCATGGACTGCCACTCAGCTAAACCCAGCCATGGACTGCCAGACAGCTAAACCAGCCATGGACTGGCACACAGCTAAACCCAGCCATGGACTGCCACACAGCTAAACCCAGCCATGGACTGGCACACAGCTAAACCCAGCCATGGACTGCCACACAGCTAAAATCTTTCCAGAGCAGCTTCTTGGGACCGGGTGGGTCCCCCCTCTTCTCCCCAAGGAGCCGGTGGGAGCCTCCTTTCTGCAGCCAGCACACTTCATGCTGAACTAAAGAAAACACCATGCAGCCAGCAGCACAAAAAGAGCGAGGCTTTCCTCACCGTAAAGCCTGAACAAGAACATTCTTCACCATAGAGGTTTCAGAGTCAGAGGGAGAGTGAGCCATGTGAGACGGAGCTGGAAATGGCGACGGAGAAAAGGGGCGGTGCCGCGTTCCTCGCGTGGAGCTTAAAAACACTTCTGGTATGCGGTGGTAAGAAACTGTAATATCTCAAACTGTTTGTCTCTGTAATCCATTTGAAGTGCATCGGGGGATGGAAGACTCACTTGTGGCCCGTGAAGATTGTGAAGAGAGTGCCTATGCCAGGATATATAGAAGCAGTGAGGGGCTTTTAAGGACTTGTAGCAGAAAAAGCCTTCGTGTTCAGGCCAAAATAACCCATCCTTAAAAGGACTGATAACCCCATGTGATGGCCCATGTGTGGCAGTGTGAAAAAACTGATATTTTTTCATAGAAGAGATGTATTACACCACAGCAGATTGTTTCTTTCCGGGCGGGTCTGTTGTTGGGGGCAGTTTGAGGTACCATGCAAAGGAAGAAGAAAACTCTTTTTTCCTTAAGCATAAAAAAGAGACTTTTCAAGAACTGTGACACTGACTAGAATCCTACGTTGTATTATCTTTTGCGCTAGTTAAGAAAAAGAGAAAAGTGCTGGGAAAAAAGGGGGAGGGTTTGTTGTTTTAATTTCTTGTTATATCTTTTCACTTTTAATTCTGTTAGTAATGAAACCTTTTCCTAGTACTGCAACCATTTAAGTTTGAACCTGTTTTGCCTTGCAGCTATCTAGTATTCCTCAATATTTTTTTCCCCTTATGAAAATAACTGATTTTCGTGTGCTTGACCCTTAGTTGTGTCAAACCACAGCAACAACCTATTTTTTGAACTTTATATGTGATAATCTCAAGACTTCTTTCATAGGAAATTTGGTAGAATTTGAGGGTTAGTATGAATTTCATTATATTTGCTACTCTGCACTAACTCCTTATTTCAACACCCTCAGAACAATGTAGTGTGATATTTGAAGCTGCTTTTAGCCAGCCATCTACTTTTCCAGAGGCTCCAAGATCTTTTCTGACTCTACAGCCAAGAAATTACAGCAACTGAAACAGTAGAAAACCTTCTTCTTTTTTTTTTTTTTTTTCTGGGGTCAGTATCTTATTTGCTGTACTGCAACCAACATCACTGGAGTGAGCTTCTTGGCACATCTGGGTTTCTACATAAAATCAAAGGAACTCAAACACCCAGGAAGTTCCTGAATTACTTCCCTTACATTATTTCTTACCCAGGAAGTTCTTGTGGACCACAGGATGCTACCAAAGAGGCAAGGTGGGGCCAAAGAACAGTTCAACTGCCATCTCACTGTGTTGAGGGCAGCAAGTGAAGCTCAGCTTTAGCAACAGCAGTAGCAGTAACATTTCAAGGGGCTCAATAAACCTGGGAAAACAAATGTTCCCAGCATTATGAGACAGGGCCCTTGTACATGCAAAGCCTTGAATTTCTTTTTTTCCAACCTTTACCTAGAACTTTGGAAATATCCACCATAACTTAAGATTATGTGTTCTTCCATATAAATTACCTCCTCCATGCCCCTCCTACCTTCAACTAGCAACAACCGAACCTGAATAATGTTTTGGTTTCCAGATCTTTGTCATCCATAAACCTCCAGCCTATAAAAGCCTCACAGAGGAAGCCATTTATTTAGGCAGGATGAAATAGATAGCAGCAATCAGTATCTGTAACACTAGGAAGACACAGGTTTGTGCCTACTCAGAAGATTTCGAGAGCCCATTGTGTCTCCCTATGCAAGTTTAAGGAAGTCTCAACTACATTTGTTCAAAAGTATATGCAGAATTCCTTCCTGACACAAGTCAGCAATGAGCCAGAGTCTGTGTTCATGAAGCTGATTCGTTCTGCACAGGCTCACATCAAATACAGACCCAGAAGGTCTGGTGTGTCTACCTGCACACATATGATTTACCCATTCATACACATTCAGTACCATTTTCTATATCCCAGGGTAATTTGGGAAAAAACACCCAGCTGTTGCAAGCATGTAACAGAAATCCTTCTTTCTCCAAGCTTCCTAAAATGGAGCAATTTCCAAAGTGAAATTGGATTTCATGGTGTAGGATTGGACAAGAGTTAGGTCTTACCCCAGCTGCAGTTCTGGCTGACAGATCTCAGGCACATGGAATGATACTCCATGCTCTGTCATTGCACCAATAAAGTTTCAGGTTCTCCCATTGTTTCACACTTTTCTTATAGAGACAGCAGCCCTGTGTGGACATCCCCTAACAGTGCAGGGCAGAGACATGCAGCAAGTGCCAAAATATTCATACAGGATTTTCAGAACCACTTGCATTGGCCCTGCCTCTGCTTTCTCTTGAAATTTGTGATAAACCTTCCTTGCGAGAACATTACTCATTCCTTTTGTTGGTTTTCTTTTTTAGTTGGTGTTTTTTGGTTTGTTTGTGGTTTTTTGTTTGGTTGGGTTGTTTTTTGTTTTGTTTTGTTTTGTTTTGGGGTGTTTTTTTTGTTGTGGGTTTTTTTGTTTTTTTTTTTTTTGTAATTAACTGAAAGAAGCCCTAAGGGCTTTCTGAAATCTAACTTTGTTTTTCAAAAGTCAGTCTAAAGCATAACCTCAAACAGACTTTAGAAAGGGAGGTGTGGCCCTGCCCTCCAGTAAAATAATGTATCGTCACAAAGGTAAAGATGCTGTGAGAGGGTTGTCATTTAAGAAATTGAAATTTTCTAACTAGACATCTACAAGGAAGGAAAAATTGCCTTTCCTTGTCATTACTGCTGTTTACTTCTCATTAATTCAGCTGCCTGGTAAAGCATTTATGAGGTAGCAACTGCCTGCAGCTCACATAGGGGCTGATACCACCAGGGCATGCTGACAGCCCTCATGACCTGGCCTCCATTTCACATACTCCTTTACACAAAAGGACAGCCATCTCCCTGCACCTCTGGGAGAGTTGAAATCATAAGAGGTTTGCCCTTTCCTCTCTTTGCCTCTTTCTTACTCTGTCCAAGAGGCTGATGTGAGCAAAGCCAGCTGCTGCTGACTCTGGCACCACAGAGCAGCGGGGTTCTTGGCGCATGCAGCTTCACTGGTCCGGCGCAGGAGCTGCAAGGAGCTGTGTGCACCCCAGGTAAAAAACACCAGAAAACTGAGGAAACCAAGGAAATGGTTGACACAAGGTGGTTGAAAAGTTAAGTTTGACTGGGGACCAGGGAGACTGCAGCTGACATTCCTAAGAAGCCCACCATCCAAAAGCAGGCAGCCAATTTATTGAGGAAATGGTTGGTTGCAAAGGTGTCACAACATCATCTGGTTGATTAGTTCATCACTGCTGCCAGCACATTTAAAGCAGCTTTTTTAATCATTAAAACATTGCAAGTAGTGTAAATAACTGTTTCTTGACCAAATTTAAACAGCAAAGTCAGCTGAATTGTAAATAGCAGAATTACAGAATCCTGTGTCATATGATGTGTTCTATGTTCCTCCTGAGCCCTGGTAAATGTCCAGCAAGGTCAGTAGCTGGAGGAAACAGCCACCAGCGAGTCAAACATCTGGGGAACTGAAACGTCAGAGCTGATAATGGCTCTGATTTCCTGGCAGTCTTTTGAAGAATTTCTGTTTCTGCAGACCAGAGCTGCAGCTCTAACCTGGGGCTAAACAGCCAATTTTCTGAGACAGATTTTCATCCAGAGATGGGAGCAAAGGAAAAAATCCAATATAACAGAAAGCAAAGGAAAGCTAAAGAAAGCCACTGGGAGCCTAGGTGGAGGCAAAACCAGGGGCAATGGCGTGAGAAAACATGCCAAAAAAACCTTTCACTTATTACATAATATTGATGACTGTGGTTTGTTCATTTTATTATTATGGTATTAAACTACATTTATTGTAATTATTATGTAGTATTCATACATTTGTAAGTCTAGTGCCAGAAGAATGTCAGTCCATTTTATAACAATGGAACTGCAAATCTTTATAACGTAAGGACAGAAGTCCTGCCCCTTTTTAAGTGTAAAACACTTACATTTAGACATATTTACTTAGCTAGTAATGAAAAGAAACTATGCCAATAGATTGATGATGCTTTACATTTTTTTTTTTTTATATCTTTTTCTAATGAACAAACTTATTTTCTTTCCAAGTATACAATAAGTAAAGGCTCTATACACAACTATGTCAAATTAAAGAAAAAGATTGCTGTAGCTGGGTTTTTTGCCCAGCAATCTGCAAAATCACCAATAAAATCGATGCTGCAAACATTTCTGTGCAAACTTTGTAGTATAAGTAAACCTTTCCTCACAAGCTGTAAAACTCAGCATTTCTGTAAGTGATCAGAGGGTTTTTATTATCCATTACTTATTTTCTGTCTTCATTGCAAAGCCCTGGTCAGGAAGGGATTTAAAGGAAAGGTAGGAAGAGGGTCGGGTGGGATCAAGTCAAGCCTGAAAAAAGGTTTAGTGGTGTGAACAGAAAGAAAGCAAATTGGGGAAAACAAGCATTTTATGCTCATTAGATTTAAACTAAGAAAGTATTTTTATCAAAATCAGATAATAAGAATAATAGCAAGGCTGGAAATTTTTATGACTGCAAAAAATCTTTACAATTAGAAAGAAACCTCCTCTCTGGACATCATAGTGGATAACAGCATTCAGTGAGTAGAGGGTTACTAGGACCCAGTGGTCTGTCCTAATAGCTGAGAGATGGATTATAAAAGAAAGGGGAATCGGGGTTAGAAAGGGTGTGTTCCCTTTCTGCCTCCCTTGGGTGCTCTGTGGTTTTTGGTTTGATTGTTTGATTCCCTGACTGTCCTGCAGACAATAAAACGTTCTCAGAGGAAAAGCCTCTAAAACAATTTGGACTGCAAGTTTACTTTCTTTATGTGCAGTAGTTCACACAGAATAAGGGATTCTAGATTCTTAAAATATCTCCTAACGGCTGCTGCTAGATTAGATATTGGACTTCAGTATATTAAAGGGTCTGCTGTGGAAGTTTATTTGTGCTTATGGCAGCAAAGGCAATCGTGTCTATATAGGGTGCTGCTGCTGGGAACTTATTTCCATTGTGGTGGCTTCTTTTGACAATGTGTGAAAATTTAACTGGCTGCAGTTTAAGATTGAAAGTGTAAACCATACCATTTGCAAGAGCTGTGTTTTACAATACAGACCGACTATACAACACACGCCACTGTAGGAATTGCAGATTAAAACTGATGGGGCGTATAAACTCTGTGTTTGGCTAGGGTAGAAAGAGGTTAAAAGTCTGACCTGCAAACAAATCTGGTGCTAGCTCTACCTCACAATTGCAGCTTTTGGTATGGAAAAATATTTAAAGTAATTCAAATGTGCCCTCAAACAAAGGATCCAGTTAAGTAAACCACAGACTTTCTGACTAAACAGCACACAGTATTTCTTGGGTTTGTTTTAATCATAACATATTATGGAACATAATTTACTCCAAAAGTAGTCACAAAGCTAGAAAGGTGTCTTTAGAGGAACTTTTGTCATCTAACACCATCTAAGAATGACGAAGTAGCCACCTAGACTTCAAATAAAATACCTACTGCTGTATCATATAATCATAGAAATTCTTTCCAGATTTCCCATTATCTTGTCACAATCTCACTTTATCTTCACTTTTATCTGGATTAAGCTTTAGTCTGGCAACCACAGTCCAGGCCTTACTATCAATTAGATATTCAATGCAGAAGGTATTCAGACCTGCTTAGGTCTTGAGCTCTGGTTAGGGGGAACATGCTAGCAACTGAACAGCTGGTGAAGTAAACCAGCAATGTTTTTGTGGATAGTCATTTACATATTAATGAAGACTTGTGTGGTTACTAAACAATATTGGAATACTTCTGTTTTTTTAGTGATAATTTATTAATTAATCTGGGGGAAAAAAAAAAGTGTTTTCATTTTGGATCATTAAAACACCTGGAAAATATGGAGATTTTTATGGGGTCAGACTCCTAATCTAGTTTTTATATAACCAGTATAATTGGCAGAAATCAATATCGCAGCCAGTTCAGATACAGCTGGTCAAAGGCTCTGTTGCTCTACTCTCAAGTCATAAACATCAGTTTCATCATTCACCTTGTAGTTCATTCTAATTGCCAAGGAACACTTCATGCAAGTTGTTTTGTCATAAACGCTTGAGCATGTTGAAAATTGTTGGTGAATACTGACACTCCGCAAACCCTCATAAATGTTTAATTTCAAATCTTGAGTAGTGATCCTTAAGGACAGAAAATAGAAATAATTTTTTTTAATCAAAAATCATTCAGTGCCTACATTAGCAGGGAAATATTATGATTTATGCCAGCTAGGAGTAACTTCACAGGCATTGAAACTGATTTGTACTTCTACAGAAGTCCTGTCTAACATGCATTGGATGGAGATACTGACAAAGCTCCATATTGAGATGGTTGCTTTCCTGTTGAATTGCTAATTATGCTTACAGGTCAAAGTCAAATACCTTGAGTTCAGTCTGTCCTCAGACAGCACAGGCCAATGAACTAATCCAGAGTCCATGTAAACTCAACACTCCTTCGGGTGCAGTATCTATCAATCATTGCAAATATTTTCCCTTACTACAATTGCAAAACCAATATACTGGAGGTAGAGTTCTGTGTACCTGTTGCAAAGAACTTGGCAATATATTTTGATACTAAATAGTACCTTTAGCAATGTACTATTATGTTAATAGTCTTTCTTTCTGGTCTCTACAAATAAGAAGTCAGCTCTCCTGTAAAACTTGAGACTCATGTTCTTCCTGTCATATATGACTTCCTGCATCTTATACTCACCGCATTTCTTCAATTAAAACCAGAGAGTGAGAACATATATTCTATAAGGTGCTCCAGTGAAGTCATAAACACTTCAGCTGCAGTTAAAATGTATTGGCTGACTTGGGTGCTGATAGACTGGCAGCTGATGTCGAACACAATACCAGAGTTAAATATCTACTGAGACTTCCTGCCAAATATCAGCTCCTGTCCCTGCCTGATGGCCAAATGCCCCACTCCTAACACATTCCTGTGATAGTTTAATCTGGAAAGGTATTTGCTGAAATATTGCCATGCTCCCCAACACTGTAACTTGAGATATGCTCTGATCAATGGCTTTAAGCTGAAAGAGGTAGATTTAGACTGGATATTAGGGAGAAATTCTTCACTGTGAGAATGGTGAGGTACTGGAAGAGATGTCCCAGGGAAGCTGTTCACATCCCATCCCTGGAAAAAGTCATGGCCAGGTGGGATGAGGCTTTGAACAACCTGGTTTAGGGAAAAGTGTCCCTGGCCTTGACAGAGTTGTTGGACCTAGATGATCTGTAAGGTCCCTTCCAACCCAAACCATTCTATGATTTCTCAGGCCATCCTGCCTGAAAAAGATATGAATAGAAAAGTCCTCCATGAGAACATAAAATGTTTCTGCATGCACCAGAACCAAATAGCCTTTTTAATTTAAAAAATTGTGCACAGTGTGGTTAATGAACACCACTTTTTTTGTCAGCTTGCACTCAACTGTACACCAAAGAACCAGAGTAGAACATCCCATATTGGCAGCAACTTGCAGCTAGATTGGTTTAAAGCAATGATGAAGTTATACTCAGCACACCAGCAGAAGAAGATGAGATTTAGCATTAGACCCTCCAGGAGGAAATGGAAATTGGTTCAGTGGAAGACAGGGCATCCATAAACCTTCAGACACTTGTGTCTGACTGCTGCACATGTGCAGACCAGGCTTGCAACACAAGAACATCAAATAGACATTATCCAAAACAGCAGAGCTGGCTGGTTGGGTACCTGTGTGTTCTGCTTTCAATCTTTGCTCACCTTTTTTATCACAGGATGTGAAAAAACATAGGAGGGTGGCGATGACTTAGAAAAAATGATGGATCTTGTCATCTGGCAGAGTAGACACAGAGATGAAGCAATTCCCAGTGAGATTTTACAGGATCTGCAGCTCCCAGGAACTGCACTTTTTTGAGCATCAGTTACCAGTGCATTGTCATACCTGAAACACCCAGGCCCCAGGCAGCTGTCCCCATTTGAAGCCGTGTCCAGCTGCCTGGGATTGCACTCATGGTAGTGGATTTGTTTGAATGACTTCAAACTACGCCTAAACTGTTTCTTGTTCCAGCAGGGTCTGTAGCATATGCGTTAGTCAGTGTATTAATTAGACAGCAATGCTTGCCGTGAGGTGAAGGAGTCCTGAGACTCGTTGCACTCAACGCTGGTTTCACTGCCTGCAGAACGTGAGCAGGAGCAGCTTCCTGGGGCAGCGTCTTCTTGCTGCACAACAGCACCATCGAGTGGGCTCTGGCATCCCTTCCAAAACGAGAGTAGTGTTATTGCGTTTTCCAGGAATCAAATGTCTCCTAAACGTCAGATGAGACTTTACCTTGTTTAACAGCTCTCCTCTCCTCTCCTATGACAGATTCCACAAACATTGCTCTTTGATCAAAAACACCAGTGAGCTTATTTCTCATATTTGTGAAGAAAGGTAATTACTTGTAATTAAACTAGTTTCATATAAAAATTAATATTTGGGTTGCACGCAGTCTAATTAGACAGTTGCATTTTAAAATTATTGTTCTTTCTCATTTCTCCATTATCTACATCAATTTTACACACAAAATTGAAAGTTAAGAACATATAAATAAAGAGCAAATAATGCAGTCTCAAGGCATAACAACCTGCATTTTCACTACTGACCTTTCCATGATTTCCTGCAGACAATGATGACTTTAATATTTGCCTACATTTTTTTCTATGGAAACCTACCCACTGTAGGTGTGCCCTGTAGAGAATTATTCCCTTGCTCCTTGTGTTTGAAGACGATTTGAACACTGCTTAGTGTTTGAGTTTTGTTAGCTCCATTTTCCTTTTTGCTTGGTAACCTGGGATACTGCTCTTTTAGTTTTGAAATGTATGGTACTGAGCAAAGTAATTCAGAACATTTCAGACAGCATGTATTAATGTGACTCCCCTTTCCAAAGTTTACTAACCTCTGTCTTTCCACGGAGGAAAAACACTGTGAAACAATCTGTGTAGCAGCTTCGTTGGGTCACTTAAAGAGTCAATATATGTAAGTAGAAATCTAGGACTTGATGTGATCCTACATAGCCTGGCAGTTTTCTTGGGGGTTAGCTGGATTCTGTTTCTCACCAGCTCTCAGCAGATGGGAAATTGCCCCCATTTTCAGTGTGGATTACTCACTCCTCCTGATGTTTCACTAATTTGAATTTAATGTTCAGGTTTGAATCTGCAGCACATGCTGAAAACAGATAGATTGCTTAAATGTACATCTCTAAGCTTCTTCTTCAATTGCACCTCCTCCTTTCCTTTGGAGGTTCCTTATTGCTGAGGGTTGATCCTTTCTGGTTGCCAAGTGTCCATCATAGCTCCTCTGTCACTCTCCTCCTCAGCTAGATGGGGAGAGAAAATATAGTGAAAGATTTATGGGTAGGGATTAGAACAGGAAGAAATCACTCATCAATTACCATCACAGGCAAAACAGACTTGAAGAAAATTAATTACCAATCAAATCAGAATAGGATAATAAGAAATAAAACCAAGCCATAAAACAATTTCTCTCCACCCCTCCCTTCTTTGCGGCTTAATTTTATTCCTCAATTTCCTATCTCCTTCCCTGCAGCAGCTTACAGGGGCAGGGGAATGTGGTCTGTGGACAGCTCACATCACACGTTGCCTGTGCTGCTCCTTCTGTTCCGGGGGGAGGATGCCTCACCTTCTTTTCCCCCTCCAGGGGGAGACAGACCTCCATGATCGTCTCCAATGGGAGTCCTTCCCACGGGCTGCTGTTCCTGCTGATCTGCCCCAGTGTGGGTCTCTTCCACAAGGTGCAGCCCCCCAGGAACAGACCACTCTACAGTGAGCCCCCCATGGGATCACAAATCCTGCCAGCAAACCTGCTCCAATGTGGGTTTGTGTCTCCATTGGTCCAGAGGTCTTGACAGGAACCTGCTCCAACACAGGTTTTCCCTGGGATCACAGGGTCATCCACCTGCTCTGGTGTGGAGGCTGCAGGTGGATCTCTGCTCCCCCATTGTCCTCCACGGGCTGCAGGGGAACCTCAGCTCTGGTACCTGGAGCGCTGGTACCTCCTCCTCCTCCTTCTCCACTGACCTTGGTGTCTGCAAGGCCGTTCTGCCACACATGGTAACACTCCTCTCTCCAGCTGTAGTTGAGCAGGTTTTTTTTCCCCTCTCTTTGTTATCCCTGAGGCACTGAAGGCCTTGGTCTTGTCCAGCAGGAAGTCTGTCTTGGAACCTGTTGACATTGGCTCTGTTGGACACGTGGGAATCTTCTAGCAGCTTCTCACACCTATGGCCCCCACAGACAAAACTTGCCATGCAAATGAAATGTGTTTATATACAAACAACTTGTCATTTTGTCCAAATTTAAATAGATGAATAGTAAATCAAATGGTCTGAAAATTACTGAGAGTTCAGTGTGTCCTCAACTAGACGTCACAGAATTATGTAAGAGAAAGGGTTAAGAGGGATACTTTTAGCCAGATAATTTCATAGCCTTCTTGGGCTCCTGTGTTTTATCATTCTAATTAGACAGTTGTGTCACTAGAATAAAAATTCATTTCTTATTTTTGTTATTATCTTCCCTACTAAAAGCTGTTTTACACAGTAGAGGACTCCTGTCCTACATACTCCATTAGATTTTTCTTCCTTATATTTAACTATACCACTTCCTTCACATTCCATTTCTAAGCATCTTTATCTTAAGATATTCTTCTTTGGACTCTCAAATACAGGCATTTGAGAAAATAGATTTACTTCCAAGTAAACTTTTAACAGAAAAAAAATTACGCAAAAAAAAAAAAAAAAAAAAAAAAAAAAAAGGTGGTTTTGAAATGAAAGGATTAATGACAAGAGTATTTAAAGATGTGCCACAGATTCTGGGGTACAATTAAGTGTGCCTAAATGACCCATCCCTGTGAACCTGACAGCATATGTTTTTAGGACAATACCTCTTATCTTCTTTTGGGAAGCTTTTTCAATACTCCCTAATGTATCTGTAATCAAATTATTTTCCTATTCTTCTTTTCTTTTTGGTGATAAGGACAAGGATATAATGATACAATGTATCTCTCTCTTCTGCCCACTCAATCAAGTATTGTCTGATTATATGTGCAAAGTCTAATCATGATTTTGTGCCTGCCTTAAGCACAATCACAAGTAAAATAGGCAGACAGAAATATAATTTGAGTTCTGTATATCACTTAGGAAAAGAAGAAGAAATACTGATTAAGATATCTGTTCATCTATTCTCTATTACAAAGTCAGAATGACCACAAAATTTACAATCATTCTCTGAAAGCTGTCATTATGTTTGACCGAAAATAAATGGGGAACTTGCCAGTGAAATCTTTTAATCTTTTCAGTCGAAAAATATGGCTTCTCCGTGCACACAAGCCTGTCCTTTAATATAGTTAGTTTTCAGGGTTTGTTTTCTTTCTGAAAGGGATTGTGTGTTTATGAATAGTGTTTCTTGATGGGCAAAAAGCTTTATTAAATCACTGTAACCATAGAGAATATAGGCCTTATTCCCATTTTATAGCTGGAAATCTCTGAAGATCTTGATTCATGTTTGTCAGGTGATACACCATCAGCGAGGGCTTTGAGAAATAAGAACTGTAAGCCTTTATGCTTATATACATCTATTAATGAACAGCCATTATCATGCTACACTGAAAGAGTCCTTGTAAACACAGGATCAACCATTTCAATGGGCTCTTAGGAGCAGCAAAGTTCTACTGATAACCTGTTATTAATTAAGCCACGGCATCTCAGCCTTCTCAGCCAGCAGTCTGACTGCCCTTAAGGTAGCATGAGGGCAGAGCAAGTGGCTAAAAACTCCCTGAAAGTCAGGTCGTGTTAGTCTTAAAATCATGAGCCAATCTGGAAAGTGGAAGCTAGGTATTGTGGGGTTAATCCTTCATTCTTGAAGAAAGTGACAGAAAAAAGACCAGAACAGAGTGTTATATAAAACATGAGAATATGAAAATAAGGGGAAATTAATATTCAGTACTTACCAACCAGTATTCTCTCATCACATTCCTGGAGACCTACAAAAATATCTTCATGTTGAAAAAGAAAACAAATAATGCTCAAATTATATATTTACTGGGGTTTAGTGAAAGCAAACATATGAATAAACATCTTAATATCTGGTACTGGTTTTTGTTTGTACAACATGATGTTTTGGTAGTATTGAACAGTCATCATCACAGATGATGTGGTTACCTTTGCTTACTTACAGCCCTGTGTATAAAGTGATCCGTTTATTTAATTTGGCCATATTTGAAACCCACATTCAAGCACACAAGAATGTTAAAGGAAGCGTTAAAGGAAGAAAGCAAAGGCCCGATTGCTTGGGTGCGTAATAAGTGTAGTTTCAATACTTGTGCTCAAGATGGCAGCACGAAAACATGAAACAAATGCTTCAGTGGCAACTTTCCAGAGCTCGGCGGCCTCTTCTCTGTTCTTCGTTTTACCGAGTTCTGTTCAATAAGAACGAACAGTTTGAAGAGCAGAACGGTGGGCAATCAGGAACACCCAACGAGTAAATATTCAAGAAGGGGGAAAAAACCTTAAAATTTGTGTTATTAAAAATAGAATAATGGTGAAATAATGAACCTTCTGACACAAGTTCATTAACAGTTCAAAATACCAAATCAGAAAAATATTAGCATAAACTAGATTCTGGTGAATTCCTACCAAATCTTCCCGCTGCAATGAATGTAATTGTGCTGAGTGGCTTCTCCCATAAAAATGACAACTATGATATTTTAAAGGAACGTCTTGGTTCTTATTCTGAGTGGTAACACTTTCCTGCATTTAAACATACTCCCCACCACAGATGTCTCCCTTCTACCCCTTTGCTTCTCTGTCTTAGGAGTTATGCACGTACGCTTTCCTATCAATACCCATGCATTATCTAATTGTTTTGTCCCTAATAAATATCTAATGTGCTTAACTACAAACCAACATAGCGTGTGCTTTGCCTATAGAGATGAAAATTACTTCATTTATTAATCACAGATTATACAGAGTTTGCTGCCAGGAAGCTTTGGTGGCATGAACTCAGATACATTGAAATGTCCTTGTCAGATATCATTATGAAGGTACATTATTGTGTTTTATCACACAGAAGGGATGGTTGTACTAGGGTAAAACAGAAGAGGTGAAACTAGGGTAAACCAGAAACTTTACTTTAGGAAATACTAATAGGGTGAGCAGACACAATCCCTGTAGAGCCAAATAAACACCCATGAAGAACATTCCAAAAGAAATTCCTGCAAAAGTATAGTACTTCCGTGCAGGTACAAACTGGGATATAACTCTCCATGACATTGTAGCAATATTAGACTAACAATGTTTAAATACTCCAGACCTTGTTTGTATCTTTAATCTTCACATCAGCATATTTTCATTGACAGCAAATTAGAACAATGTGTGAGAGATAGAGAAAAATATCTGGTATTACAGGTTATGCTAAATCTGTATAAGAAGAGAGTTTTCTGTTTTGTTTAGAAAAGAATATGGTGATTTAAAGAAGAGTACGGGCTGTATGTCATGTGTTACTGACATGAGTGTGTACTTTTCCCTTTAGGAAATAGAGAGATGTCTGCTGAATTGGTCTAGAGGAGAGATCTTAGAAAGTAGCTAGAGCAGATTTTGCTTTTTTCCTGATGATGGCGTAATATTTATGGATTTTCACAGCAATTTCAACTTTAAAACTGTCCAAAGTTTGGCAGTGTAAGATAGATCAAGTAAGTAAACAAGTCACCATTGGAAAATGTCTAGACTCTGGGTCAGCCTTTTTTTTTTTTTTTTTCCTAAAATGGGAAAATTATCTGCAAACTCCCACAATATTTGACATTATTTGCCAGAAGGGATACAGTATTGTAATCTTCTCTCCCTATTAATAGAAGTCATAGAAAAGAGAAGGAGATATTTGTAGACTTACTTCAGTTTCTTAGTCCCCGTCTGTAGCAACATTTCCAAAGAGTCACATGCAGCCATCTGGTTACCATCTGGGTTTTATCAGACAGCATGGGACATTTCCAAGTAGTTATGCAGAGAAAACTGAGCATCAACAGTTTGTGTGTAAAAGTACCTGAAAGAAATATACATACTCTGCTATGGAAGCTCCATCCTACAGAGTGTATGACCAGCTTTTTATCCAGTACTTTCTTTGAGTATCTATTCATTTTGCTGACAATAACCACTCTGACACGTTGCAGACTGAGTCTGGCCTTTGCTTGCTGAGCTATAAGCAGTCTAGCAGAATTGTACCTTCTGGTATCAGTCATGTAAGGCTGGATTTTTGTAGCATGTACTGGGTTACAGGGACTTACACCCAGCTGAAGGCAGTTGTACATGCTGAGCATGGCCTCATGGATATTCTGCTGAAGAAAGCACTTTGTATGTCTCCCATGTTTTTGCTTTGCAACAGTACCTATTCCTCAGGCTTTTTTGAAGCCACAGAATACCCAAAGGGATGTTATATTTCTAAAATCCATTTCCTAGCCATATGCCCTTTTTCAGCATAGAATCATAAAATATCTTTAGTTGGAAGGGATTCACAAGGATTATCAAACTTCCCATCCTGCACAGGACAACCCCAACAATTATACCATATGCCAAAAGGCATAGAGCAGGAATGCAGTAAGCCTAGCATGAATATTTGAGCTTAGAGCCAAATGAATTATTGCATCCCTGTGCAACTGCCACGATTGGACAGGACATCTCTTCAGGTGTAAAAAAAGTAAAAATCTGCAGCATCTTTTTGTAGCATGTCTTGGTTGCAAATGCTGGTCATTTGGCCCTTTGATTCCTCTTATTTCTTGCTGGACACACAATTTACAGGGCTCTGAAAGCTGCAATATAATATTAATCCTCTACTCCTCAAAGTGGTTTTGGTGAAACTCTACCACATGCAAAAAAACCCACCCAACCAACCAGCCAACCAAAAAAAAAATTTTTGACACAAAAAAAACCCAAAACAAACAAAAAGCCAAACAAGCAAACCAACAATTGATAACTACAAAAAAAAAGGAGCAATCAATGAAATAAATCAGATGTCATACCTCCTGTCCTTTCTCCACATCATATTTCCGGTTCTATTAAGCTGCTATTTGAAAGAGAGTGTAGCTACTATTTGAAAGTGTTTTTTCCAGTTATATGCACTGGTGTCATTTTGTTTAAGTAAAGAACCCCCACTTTGCACCCAGTTAAGGATTTAGCCCTAGGCCTACTACGACTTCTGGTAGTTTTCTTGACAAAAGAGTACGGTACCATCTCTTCCTGAGACCAAGCTGAAAGTGCCTTTAGAAAGGGTTGAATTCATTCATTTGGTTTTATTATTCATCTTCCTTCATGACATTTGTTGCAGTCATATTACTCCTCTGAGGGATTTCATAATGCTAAGCTTATATTTGTCTTGAGCTGTAAAAAGCAAAACTCTTGGGAGGAAGGAGAAAGGAATATTTCTATTCCTATAAGCAAAAAGGTAACAAGTTGATACAGCTGAATAGACAAACTAGCAATATAATTTAAGTTCATTTTGGGTTTAGCTAAAGACAAAAAGTTAAACACATGCCAGAACATTTCAGGAGGACTATGTACAGAAGAGGGAATTTTTCTGTCCCCTTGCTTTTCAGTTTGGATTAAAACCAAAAATTCCCCTGTGTTTTAAGAAACCATATTCATCCACACACAATATTTAAGGTTAAAAATTAAGATAATTAATGGTCTTCCATATAAGAGGAAAATAGGAGACAGGCAGATGGGAGAGTCCTTAGAAAAGCAGAGAAGAATTCTGGCATGAAAAAAAAATCAATTCTGAAGTAAGTATATGGAGATTCCTTTTTTCCTCTCTTGCCAAAGGACATGCAGGTAATGGAGACACTACAAAGGAGAGGATTAGGGAGTTGGGACATGAAAAGGAGTTAGAATAATGAAAATTATCCAAGTAGTTGTTCTGTAGGAGGACACCCAGTGAGTGCTCTTTTGGTATATGTCATAGCTGAAAAATGAGACGGTAATAAAATCTCTGGAATTTGGCAGTAGGGGAGTGACATCGGTATGTACTTTTGCCTTTACAAAAATGTATTTGCATGTTTGCTTACTTAAGGCAAACAGCAGTCATTATAATCTAACCAAAGCTTCAGTTTCCACATAAAAAGTCATTGATATACCATGAAAAAAATCATGTTGGAACTGGAACTTTAAATTTACCATCTAAAAAGAAAGGAAAATATATACAAAAAAACTTGTGCCAAAAAATCAGTCTAATGTTCTCATTGATTTATGAAAGATTATTCACAGTTAGACAGTTTTAAAAATGTTATGATTGATTTAGTAGAATATTTTAGACTATTTTGCTTTTTATTCACTTGCTGGCTTTTGTGCCTTTCATGTAATATGCTTAAAGCTCTCTTTTGGCTTTTTTTGGAATACACCTAGCTTCTCAAATCACAGCTTTCTTTCATGAGTAAGAACTAGGCATTGCAGCTAACAGTATTAAGAGAGCTTCTTGATTTTGACTGATCACAGCTGAAAAATAGCTAACTGCTGACTTCCAGTGAGCTGACAGCATTGACCCAGACAAAAGCTTACACAGGAGTGAAGATGGAACCATGAAGGCTAAGTCAGAAGAACTTTCTTTATGTCTTTAAAACTGTGAACTTGTAGGAAAAGACAGTATTAGTGGCTAAGCACTCAACCACAAAAATTGTAAGTTTTGCTGAGACCATCAGGATTGCTGGATGTGGAGGTTTTAGCATCTGCATTGTCAATCAGTGGAACCTTTGCAGAGTCTGTTAACTCATGAAGCATCAACAGACAGGACTCGTGAGAGAAGACCCGAGTGCTACAGTGTAGGTGGGGATCAACACACCATATGAGTTTGACTGTTTGTAGGAAGAATCCCAGAAGCACAAACAACTTCAGATTTCCAGACCCACATTTGGCAAAATCTGAAGTACAGAAATAAGTGAAGGACATAAGACCATGGGGACAGGAGGAGATAAGGCAAGAGCAAGAGACTGAGACACAGACTTGCTCCATTAGAAAATTAATAGAAAAGGCAAGATGGCAATGAAAAAAGAAAAACTGTTTTCACTAAAAGGAAAAAGGCCAGAACTAAGAGGCCAAGGAAAATATAAATGATTTTCAAGATGCCAAGGAGAAGGAAACATGACTCTCAGAACAGAGAGAATAAAGAACTGAATCCTCTTAAAATCATAGTGAAGATGCAGATTACAGATCTGCAGTTTTAAGATTCATTATTCAAGAGTCCTGGCTAAGAAATTGTAGATTTTTTCATTTGGGCAGATCCAGTAGAAAATGTGGTGCTTGTCAGGATACATCTAGTAAGAGTATAAATTAGATGAAANTATTAGAGTAAAATGATGTTTTCAAACACAGGGCATTTAGTGGCAAAGTGAAAATGAGGCTGAATAAAACTTGGCAAATTACAGGGGAAAAGAAATAAAAGAAATCATTTAGCAATGGCCATCTCTGTTTTTTTGAAAACTATAAAAACTACATAAAGTATCATCAATTTTCATTAATGAATATAGTTCAGAATGCAAAGTGGAAGGTTTAATGTCTTTACCGTTCAAGGAAAGAAAACATAAGAACTTTTTTTCTAAGAACTTGATTAGTGATGCAAAACTGGGAAGCCTCTACCATACAGAGGAGTATCCTGTTTTCATGCAATAGCAGACAACCTTGAAGACTTTTTTAAAACAGTAATTGAATAACAGTTGATGTTTCAAAATGCTGCAGCTACAGAGTGATAACAAAATTTTTCTGCTATAAACGGGAAGAACTTTATGATTGCGAGGAAATGAGCTGAGATGCTTAACTAATCAGCTGAGGCTTCTGATTTGTTAGCATAGAGAGGGATAAAAACCTAAGACATAACAGGAAGTACTTCCAGAAGAAAAAAGTCACTGTATAAATTTCATAACTTTGAGTACTATGTACAATACTGATCAACTGTGTTGCAGAATGACAAGCTCACAGTGTGAGAGAAATCCTACCAAGCTGCTGCAGATCTTAGGAACAGAGCTCTAAATAGAGATACAGGAGGGACTTGCATTGGACATTATATATATGTGCATATATGTGTGTTGATAACTTGCAGAAGACTAGGAAGGGACAAAATAAATCATACTTGGTTTTACATAGCATTTGAATCTAATTACATCATGCAACTCTTCAAAAGTGCCCGAGTCCATGCAACCTCTCAAATTCCTTTCCTCTTTATTTTTCCTAACAAAAATATAACTTAGAGGTTTTTTTAAGTGGATTCTAATGGAATTTACAGAACTGACCCTGCAGCTTTCGAATTCTTATTAGTTAGTGAATTTTCAGAGTGTTGAAGTATTCTGACCCTTATGATGGAAATCCCAAGGGAGTAAAAAGCAATAGTACAGCCAAAATAAACAAGAAAACAAAATATTTTAAACTAAGTTTATTGTAGTATCACCAATAACTAAGTAATTCAGCTGAAATACTTAATTGCTTTGTCATTCAACACTGCAATGTGGTTTCCTTTCTGTAAAGTCTAGTTAGTTGTTTCACACAATACCTTCAAGATTTATTTTAATTCACTTATCCAGTCTACCAGCATCACTCCCAGAATTATGAGATTTTTTGATATCTTTAGACAGGTTTTTTATCTGATATTTCTAGATGTTAAGAACATGACTGTTTAGGGAAGTGGGCTTTATTGATAATAGATCTAAGGCTGAGAGTCTTGATACGAAGAATTCTAAGAAATAACTCAATCTTCATTTCAGATCAATGTGCTTAAGAGATTCCTTTTGCTTAGCTTTCTGACCACAAATAGAGGAAAGAACTGTATAAACTTAAAAACAGCACAGCCCTTGTGTCACTAATTTTAAGGCATCTGGATACAGTTGTGCAAGTGTGAAATAATTACAATACTAAATTACATCTTAGTGCTGTGAAAAATCTCAACCTATTTAGTACTGTAAGAATCTATTTTTGCACAGGTCTCAGTCTTCAAATCCACATGTAATATCATTAGTCAAAATTAGTCCATTTAGTATAGGTTTCGATCCCTGATTTATTTTTAATAACAGAAGACATGCTGATAGGCTTCAATAGATGTTTAAAAGTTTCAGTTCAGACAGCAAAAAAGAAAGTTCAAATTCTCAAAGCTAAGAAGCTCCTTGACTGCACTATTTTCATCTTCTGTTGCCAGTTGCTGAAGTCTTCATATTGCCCTCTTCCTCATTAAAACTATTGCTCAGACACTGTTATGTTTCTGTTGCTATGCTGTCTCTTCCTGTACTACAAAGATGACACCTCTCCAAGCTGTGGATCAGAATGACACTCAGGAGGAGAGCTCAGAGCTATAACCTTGGGGGTTTTTTGGACTATGTGCTGTAGAACTCTTATGTTTCTCACCTTTCCAATCTGACCTTCATTTTGAACTTGGAGATGTGTAATGATGAACCTCTGCACAGGATGAAAGAAAGGCTACTTGCTGCTGTTAGCATTTGCTGACTGGTAACAGATGTTCATGACAGAGATAATTTTTTTTTTTTAAAGTGTCTTGTAGTCTAATGTACAAGGCTTGGAGATCATTAAAATTCTGATCAGTTACCATACTTTCCATTAATCCATTTTTCCCGCTGTTTTTGGGAGCCAGTGATCACACATTTTCACAAGATGTTATCAATTTAACAGCAGCTTCTATTCAAATAATTTCAAAAATAATTATAATCCACAAATGTGGTACTAGAATCAACATTTGATCTCTTTTAATTGTTTCTCTGTGGCCTGTGTCCATTTATGTGTTATATTCTATGCAGCAGAAAAAAAACACAGAAAAGACCTGTGATTTTTCACTCTCAAGGACACAGCAGTTCCACTGAGTTATCTTTCCTCTCTCATCCCTGTAGAAATCCCTGCACCTGTGCTTGAAGTCTTTGAGGTCTCAGCTAATGAAGTAGGTGCTATTTATAACTCTCCAAATCTCCAACAGTTTTTGATGAAAAACAGTCAGTCCTGAAAGCATCTGTGCCACACAAATAGTCCTCAGACTTGAACTTTAGACCAGCTCACTCAGAGAACACAATCTGTCCTTTCTGCCTCATGTCAGATGCTGTGTACCAAGACAATTTCACATTTTCACTTTTAAAAAAAGAAGGAATCTGGGCTATAATGTCAACTGAAAAATTAGTAATAATTGCACCAAGTTACTCCTGATCAGGTTTCTGTGGCCTAACACCTTCTGCTCAGCTGGCATAAAGAATCTGTAAGCCCACATTGCCAAAGGGTTATGTGAAGTCATACAGCTTCAGCTACACTCACACAGTTACCACGGCTCACTTCAGCACAGCAAGCTTTGAAACACAATAATTTGTCTGGAAGCCTCAGTCCTAAACTTTTATACAGTAGTCAGTTCTCTTCCTATGTAGGAAATCTGTGTCAAGAGAGAAGTTTTTGGAGATTTGAACCAAGTATTGTAAGTACAAACGTGTGATGCCTTGGCCCACATTCTCAGTAGAATCGTTACGGTTCCTGTGTGGTCACACTCATCCCTCTTTTCCTTTGTCAGTCATCAATAATTTCAGTCACACAGACTGACTAAATGACTCTACAATCAAAAATAGTATCTTCCAGCTTTGGACAGAAGGCATTTTACTGATTGCAGAAAAGTTGATTGCTGCCATAAAAATTCCCTGAAGAGTCCAGGTCCAGGCAGACTAGACCTGTTCAATTTTCCTGCGGGCATGCTTACCCCTGGTGAGGGAGGGGACAGAGGAAGGAATCAGTGATGAAGAGCTAGCCTCCCTAATTATCTACCCTCTTTAGTAGGAATCCAACTCTAGTCAGTGTCTGAAAGAAACTGTTCATGGGAACTTCATTTTATTTCATAAAATGGAGGACTGGAGCTTCCATTCTCTTTGCAAAATAGGAGAAAAGTATGGGATAATTTCCTGAGCCTGCCTTTAGTACATTTTACTGAGGAATTTTCCTCAAATTAAGCTGACTGAACACCAAAAAAAAAGGATCTACGTAATTGTTCTGGCTTTACAGTAACTTGCAGTTGTCTCATTCTTCCCTCCAAATAATGTACTCCATATATTCACCTCAGCAGCTCTGCTCATAGCACACTGTGGCACCAGCCTGTTACAGCACAGAGGAAGGACTGAAAGGCTCCATTCTAACGAACATAAACTTCCAGACTCAGCCCTACTGTCACTGACTCTTTGATTTCAAATGAGGGAGAAAGGACTACTGTCTAGGCATGAAAATGGACAGCCTGAAACAGCCACCTGCTAGGGAAAGAGAGAGAGAGAGAATATACTCATCATGCATGATATAGTAGCAACTATGCTGCTAAGTGTATGCCTCACATACAGTGCCAATGGGCACTATATGACCCCTGAAATAAATCTGTCCAATATTCCCCAGCTGAAGAGAGGACAGAAGGCTGAGAAGTAAGAAGCTTATTTTAGCTGACTGGGTTACTAGAACATGGACAAAAATGACAGTTTTGCTGATATAGTAAAATTGAACTTATTTGGCTTATTTGAACAACGGAGAGCAATGAAAAATGAGAGGAGCCAAGCAGACTATCTCAAGACAAGCTGAAATGACTCATGCTAATTTATACTGTGGCTCTAATGTTTTCCATTAAATAAAGACTTTGTTCGGTAGCTCTTTTACCAATTAAGCTTGTAAAAGCTTTCTGTCACAGAAGCAGGGTCTGGGGTCACCCCAGATCATGCAACCTGGGAAACATTAATAGAAGACACTCTGGTGGCTCTGCCCAGGACCAGATCTACTCAGACTACTCACTTGGTACTTGTGGATTCCACTCTCCAGTGCTACTGATGTGGGGAGGCTTCTTAACTCAGACACAACACATCAGATTTGCCCTGGCACAGTCCTGCTTCTGAGTTCACTCTGACAAGCCCTCTTGGTATCTGAGGCCATAAGGTTTTGCAAAACCACCCAGTAGTATCAGCTCTGAGGAGAAGCTAAGAATTCAAATTTGATGAAGCCATTCAGACAAGATTTGGCACTTCACATAAGATGGTAGGAAAAAGAGAGATACCCACACCAAGTCTGATCTAGCAGATCAGGTATGTGAGCTATTGGTACTGGGTCTATGCCACGTGAAAACTGATGAAATGCTTCAACTGCACCAAGCCAAAACCAACCAGCTGTGCAAAGAGCCAGCTCCGTTTTCTTGCATCCATGACATGGTTAATTTGCAACATGATAAAGAGTCCAGGGATAACTGAGAGTGAAGTACACAATATATCAGCATTCTCTTGGCACATTTGAGTGCTGACACATCATTTATTTCCCACAGACTGTGCATACAAACTGAAAACAGAATGTTCGTCTCTCACACACGTTTATACAATTTTTCCTATAACTTCCTTTCTTTGCCTATAAAACAGCCAATTAAACATCTGAGTTAGTGAGAAACCCCATATACTGTAGTACTGCTTTTGAGTCCATGTCATTACAACCCTTGCCTCAGAATAAAATGTGAGCAAGAGGACAAATACATAATGAGGGTTTGGGTAGCTGGCTAAAACCTGGGAAATACTTAGTGTTAGTTTATGTGCTCAAGCCATAGAGATTCCATACATATGCTTTACCTTTTGAGGATGGGGGCCCCCCAAGGGAATCTGGAACAGTCTTAGAACTACTGGTTTCAGCTTCTTTCTCAAGTGTTATCTCAACTTGCACTGAGTCATTTTGTGCATTTTGAGTTTCAAGGATTTCCTAGCTTCCCTTACCAGATCTCCCAGCACTAGCATCTAAAATCTCTGCAAGTTTTTCATTCCTGGAGCCTTCTTACTGGGATTGCAAATTCAGCTCAGCTCTACCTTAAAACACACTTTTCTCTGACAGCCTTGTAGTATAGATCTGCTTCAGATGATCATCTGTATCCAAAGACTGCTGCTTTATTAGAAGATAGGTAATTGAGTCTCTTAAAATGAATACCTATAGGTATCTCTGCCGTGGAAATAGCAGGGTTTCCACAGCTCATGAGCCTAAATTCTAAATTTTTGTGTCTAAAAAGCCATGTCAATTGGTACCTTGCCTAGCTCTTGTAATAATGTGAGTGAGTTTGAAACATTCTTGTGCTGACAAGACATTTGGATATAGGTAGAATTTATGCTGTCTAAATATATCCTTAACTAACAGATGCATGAGGATATTTCAGGACTCAGCCTCCCACTGATTTCAACAGATCCGGTATCTGCTTCCTAGTTAGAAAATTAGTCACCTGTGTTTTATGCAGATAGATTTTAAGGGTCATGTCTTCCCTGTGTCCTCAGCAGATTGACCTGCAAAGAAGTCAAAAACACAAGCCAGCCATACCAGCATGATCTTATTTTGTACTTGCTCATGTGGCTCCCATTTTGTTCTTCCTACCTTCTTTTAAAGTAAGTAGAACACATTTGCTTATTATAGTACAAAAATAGCAAACAGAGAAGAAATAACATAAATTGAAAAACAACCAGCAAGCTGCAAAAATTCTATGCAGTATGATAGGAAATCTTTTATCTAGGAAAGGGAGGATTTAAATGGGAGAATGGGATGTATTACTTTACTTCTAACAAATTATTATTATGAACTGCTAGTTTCCAAGAGGGTTGGCATGGGGGAGGAACCTTTGTTGATTCAGCATTTCTGTGATGTGAAACTTCTATGGTGGAAGTCAGACTTCAAAAGATAGAAGCATGCATAACAAAAAATTAAATAGCAACCTCAAGTCAAAATTAAAAATCCATACTATCACTCATTTTTGCATATCGGAGGACATAACAGTTTTTAAAATCAGATAAGTGGCTACATAAATACATCTACTGACAAAGAAATCAAACTGAGTAAAACTAATTTATCTTGAGAGGAGCAGAAGTATAGATACCAGATAAAATCTATCTGTATCTTGCTTCCACTAGAGAACATCCTACACTAGTCTTGGTATCACTCAGATACATTGCCACTTAGATTATAATGCATCCAAAGAAGAGCAGCAAAGCTGGAGAAGGGTCTGAAGCACAAGTCCTATAAGGAGCTGGAGGAGCTGGGGTTGTTTAGCCTGGTGAAAATGAGGCTCAGGGAAGACCTTATTCACTCTCTACAATTATCTAAAAAAAGGTTGAAGCCAGGCTGGGGTCAATCTCTTTCCCTGAGTAACAAACAATGCAAAAAAAGAAAATGACCACAAGTTGCACCAGAAGAAGTTTAGATTGAATATTACAAAAAATTTCTGCACCAAATGGTTATTGAGCATAGGAACAGGCTGCCCAGTGAAGTGGTTCAGTTGCCATCCCTGGATATAATTTAAAGCTGTGTAGATGTGGCATTTAGGGACACAGACTACTGGTGGACTTGGTAGTGTTAGTTCTACAGGTCAACTCAGTGATCCTAAAAGTCTTTTCCAGCCTAAATGACTCCAGAATTCTATAATGCCAGGAATAGTTTTGCTGGCACACATGTCAACATAAAAAGTAAGAGAGTTTATTCTAAGAACTCACATAGTGTAGGGTTTAATAGGGTAAGGATGATAACACTTTTAAGTCTAGTTTCACTATTCCAGTATTTATTACATATTTCATCCCTATTCACATGACCCTCCCTGTTTGTTCTTTTTGTCAATAGTCTGCTGTGATCTGAGAAATCACCATATTTGTGCATAACTGCTATTGCTTCAAGATAGGAAAGAAGTTAGCCCAAGTAAAGCCTTAAAAATTAGTTTCCAGCTTTCTATTACAAACTAATGAAGTTGCTCTTCTGAACAAAGACCATTCATAATCATTCTTTGTCCTTTAATTTTCCTGGAGGATCTTCACTCGTCTGTTTTTTTTCTCCATTCCATTATTTTGTGAAGCACTGTCACTTCTTTTTGATTTAGTTAGTACAAAAATTTCAAGTGGGACCAACTGTCTGAAAAAATGTGCTTTTTATTCAGACATTAGTTATAAGCATGTAACAGAACATCAAGTTCTTCAGTCCATCCTTCTGTCTTCAAAGTTAAGCTGTTGCATGCGAAAGTTCCAAATATCACTTCTTTACTCCCAGACATAACTGCCACTGAACAACCAAAGCACCATTTTGGGTTTGGAACTGTAGCCACCTTATGGGCTTAACATACTAAAACGAATTACTTCACTTCAGGAGTGCCTTGTGCTGTTTGGATACTAGGCTCAGGAATCTGAGACTCTCACACCATGCCATCTGAGATTCCCTAAGGCAACCAAGATGCATCAGCGAAAAATATGACCATTGTAGCCCCCTTCCAACAGAAATTATTCTATTCTATTCTATTCTATTCTATTCTATTCTATTCTATTCTATTCTATTCTATTCTATTCTATTCTATTCTATTCTATTCTATTCCATTCCATTCCATTCCATTCCATTCCATTCTATTTCTATTCTATTCTATCATACTGACAGCATGACAGGTCTAAAAGGAGACCTCCACTGGAGGCAGGGGAGGATATGCACATGCAGCATCATGTGCCTAAATTTTTCCCATTGACTCTGTCCCAGGTGTCCTACAAGTCATGAATGTCTGACCTGGCTGTGTTCTAGTCTATTTGACCTGTTACATTTTGGGGCACAATCAGCTTTACTTGTTTCAGTTGTGGTCAGTTAACAAGCTCTCTGGTGCAAACAAGCAATGTCAGTCACCCTGTTACAGAAGGTGGAGAAGGTACAGACGTCATTTCAGAGGTAGCTCTTTATGACCAGAAAACCCTCACATGACTTTCTGCAGCCAGTGACTTCTATCAGAGATGTGCATGCAGCATATTCATAGTATTGTAACAGCTAATCTTACTGAAAGGAGACAGTACGTGTCTTCAGCTTTTCCTGTCTGCTCTTTTTTTTCTGTAAATCCCAAACGCTTCTTACATCATCTTCAAAAGCTGAAAGAATTCTAAATCTTATCTTTATATTAAATACAATACTTACAGTAGGCAAGCTGTGGTACATATTGCATTAGCCTGTCATACTGAAAATAATAGAGATTAGGGATTACAGGTTGATATCCAAATGCCATACCTATTTACAGTCTTTAGTATGTCCAATCTACAATGTCTGGGAGAGAGAGAACTAATAAGTATAGTTCCTTATCCAGTTATTATATCTTCTAGTGCAAAGCTACACTTGCACAGTTAGATTAGCAGTTTAGGAGGAGTATATGTGATTTAGAATGAGCAGAGTTTTTCCTTGGACAACACAAAAAAATCAGTTTTTCCTCAGAGGTCATTGTTTTCTGCACTATCAAGAGAATTCATTTGATTGACCTAGTTTATGTGTTTGCTGTAGATGACAGGCATTCTTAAATTCCTCAGGAATTCTGTTAGTTTCTCAGAAATCCACTTAAGACTTCTGTTTTAACATTCTTCTTCAATTTCATTTAATTCTTGTACCATCACTTTGAAAACACATTTCTTGTGTTTCAGTTTCATATGGAAGATTGTGTTATCTGAATTTCTGTAAAGGGTCAGAACTAATATCCTTTGCCTGAGTTAATTAAGAGTCCTCAAGGGCATAAACTGCATTTAAGACTTCTACTGCCAGAGAAAAGACTACTTCGTATTTGTATTTTTCCCATGCCACTGGAATCTATTTCATGTGGATGAAGATGGAAGCTAAGGTGAAACTCTTTCATTTTTCCAGAGAGCTTCCAGTGGTAATAAAAGCAGCCTGCCTAAAGGTCTGTTTGTTTTCATTTTCAATAAAAATGGTTTTATCTCCTTGAACTATGAGAACAGTAAAGAAAACAAATCCTTTTCCTATTCCAAAAATTCTATAATTTAACACATTTGCCATTGCAACAACTGAAGCCAGAACATTCCAATCTGGTTTGTGGCTAGCCCTTGTTGACAAAGTAGCCTTGAGTATCTTTCTAAATATTGGTATTAAATCTGAGTAGGTTACAAGCTTCTGGTGATAATGTTTTATTAAGTCAAATTCATTAAGTGCAGAGCTGTTAGTTTGCTGTGGGATGGTGCACAGGCCTATGTATGGTTATCCCAGCTGCATTGTGACAAACGGAGTAAAAAAGTATAGGAAATGGGTCACAGGAGCACAATCAATAAAATAGTATTTTTTCTCTTATTTTTCACTCCCAGAGTCCTGTTCTGCAAATACATTAAATTTCTAACTGCCTGACAGAGGATGGTATCAATCTGCATGTTAGTCCTTATTGATTAGCTTTGCTAGGATGTGTGCTGCCAGCTATAACAACCAAGAGCATTTCGAGTGAAATTGATCACATCAGTCCTAAAAGTTAGAACATTTTTGTGGGAAGTCCACATGCAACCATCTGATTTAAAACTTTTTAGTTTTGAGATCAATATTCTCAGACCACAGCTGGAGGAGATTGTTTCTAATGGATTTTTTTAAAGTTGTTTTTTACTAAGTAACCAATACTAACATTGTACAAGTGAAGTTGAGGCCACGTTGATGATATTTATTTTATTATCTTTCTAAAAACCGCAAGAACTATCTGCATTCTGAAATAATTTATCACAATAGAAGCAGATTAGTAGATCAAAGCAGTTAATGTAGTGACCATCACATCTTCATGTTACAAGGTTTTCGATAGAGATAACAAGTTCAAGGTGGTCACCAAAGCCAAATGATCCAAACATCCTTGGGAGTTAAGGCTGTCCTAAGATCTATTCCTCAGTTTTGACCTCTAGGTTCCAATTAAGTGCTGACTCCATTGGATACAGATCTCAAGTAGACTTTCTTGGCTAGTTTTCTCTGAAAGTGACGCTCATGGCTCTGCCAACTAAGCCAGTGCACTCAGCAAGTGACAGTGATCAGACATTTCACTTCAGAACTGATGCACCACTGCAAACCAAAATGTTAATTTAAATGCAGAAAACTAGCCTTAATTTTCTGTTACAGTTTTTTCTATATATGAAGATAAAAAGAAAAGAGGAAGGAAAATATATATATTACCTTAATAAGGGAAAAAATCTGAAGGTACTGTAAATAAGACTTTTCTTTTACAAAGGAGAAGTAAAAAATCCCCACCTTCCCCTGTCAGAACTACATAAGGGATCTAAATGTTTGCCCAGAGTTATCAAGCTGTGACCATATACCTACAAAACATGAGGCAGCTCTTGCTCAATGCCACACACCACTGCATCATGAATAGTAAGCATTGTTTTGTATTGCTGTCTATAGTACAAATACACAAAAAGGGAAAGAGAGGATGGCAGCTGCTGTATGATTAAATATAGGAAAAATACTTTTGGGACAGGTTTGATGAGAGAGCACACTATCAGTGGAGGAAAAAATAACGCCTGAATGCTCTATCAGAAATGCAAAGACAAGGCAGAAGCACACAGCAAACCAAAAACTAAATAATGAATAGGCAATGAGGCGGCACTGAATATCCCAGCAGGTTACAGAGACCTCCACAGCATTACAGATTTCAAAATGGAGCAGCAAACAGCAAAGGCTAATTAAAATTATATGCACTATCACTTGGATATTGCAAATTGCAAGAAGAATTATGAATTCAGTCCAAGATTTTTGAGCCATTCAGTGGGGTCTGGGAAAACATGGAGCATTTCTTGTGTTCCTCCCTGAGAAAGGGTGTACCTTTCAGTTGGTAGTAAGTTGGGTCACAGCCTAAGAGTCATCACAGTGTTAGTAAGGTGAGTCAGTGCTCCTTCACAGAGATACAAGTGTCTTCCCCAGACTGTCTGAATGTGGCTGTACATTCACCAGAACAGTCCAGGGAAGGGGAAACTGGCAGTATTCTGATGCAGCTACCAGTGGGAGTTCCCTATTTGGACCACCACAGGCCATGGCTTCACTGATTTAAAACAGCCGACACCAGGGAGATAGAACCCCAAGAAGAAGAGGAACACTTAATATTGCAGATACAGAAAGCCCCACCAAAATCAATTAATGGACATATTTAAACTATATGGGGAAAAAGTAATTAATATTTAATTTATATACATAAAGAAAACAGAATATAAATCTTAGCAGTATACTGCAGCATTCTTGTAGCAAGTTCTGTATGAAGGCTAGGATATCTCCTGGTCATAATTTATTTGGAGATAGTTAAGAAAAAATTAGCAACCTCTGCTGTCTCATACCTGCCATTCTGTTGTGAGGAAAAATATATAGAAATAATGAAGTGAATGGGAAAAGGAGCTGTTACTGCTAGAGCTGGCTAAACTGCTCTTACTTAAACTGCATATTTGCATATACTTAAACATTGTTCTCGTGTGCTTTCAGCTAAATTAAACATGACCTGCCTGTTCTATTATTGCCAAAGCCAAGAATTACAGAAGTGAAAGGGTACATTGCTTAATATTGCATAGCATTGAATAGTTATAGATGCTTGGAAACACAATTAGGAGTCAATTTACAAAGGAAGAATATCAGTTTAAGCACCAGACAGGACTGTTAAAATTGGTGGAAATCCAAATAGATGCATAGCATTCCAGTGTATTACTGTGGAGACAACTTTGAGGAATTTGTTACAGATAGAAATAACACTCAGTGTTATGATCAGCAACACCAGGGAAATAAATAGAAGTCTCTCTGGCAGAATTGCAGTTGACTGCAGTTCTCGGGACACTTGAGAAGAGATTCAGCTTTTCTAACTCCAGGCATTTCTAGAATGCATACACTTGACCTATTTTGGATATCTATATTAGGATGAAATGAATCATACTTTGGAAGTGTTTTTCTCAAAAGAGACTTTAAAAGAACCTGGATGAGTTACTCCAAGGATTAGGTAAGATGAACTGTACTGTCCTCCTGGGCACTCTGACCTGAAGCAAAGAATAAAAGCAACCTGGCAAGTGCTTGTGCATTACAAAAACACAGGAAGACCTAAGCATCCATACATATTTCAGTTTCAGCAAGAAAGTCTCAGAGCAAATTATGCAATAAAAATTAACGAATGTCAGTAGTTACTTTTTTTTTCAGCTGAACCAGAAAATGTACACTATCAGTCTTTGAGAAATGTGGACGTAATGGAGATACCCAACGTGTGCTAAAAATCAGATATTCAGATCACAGATGCCAGTGATATTTGTAAGATTTATCTAGAAATGGAAATTCTATGTGGCAAAAGAAAGTTAGTGATTAAAACTGGTAAGACTGAATTAGAATGCTGCAAACAAGGAAGAGAATGGGAAGTTGTGTTTGTGAGGAAAACATCTGTATTCTAGTGATCCAGTCAGCACAGATGCATGTTTGATATCAAGAGATACACTCACCTTAGAACTTGTTGTCTTAGTTATTTGAATGTATGTTAATTGGTACAGATATCTGTGGTGGCAAATGAAACATGCATACCAAGACCAAAAACCACCAGCAAGTATACTTCAACTAGATGTGACAATTTACTTTGAATAAACTATGTGTTCAGAAGTAAGTCACATGTTTTGAGCAATGAGGAAACTCAACAAGGTAGACCAGCATGCATGAAAGCCACAGGGACTTTCATTCACTAGGAACACAAGTCATATACACCTATGTGGAGTTGGATGAAACTTTTATGACACCCAGATTTGATCAGCAGGATGAAAAAGGAACACTGAATGCTGAGTGGCTGATACTGAATGGAAGCTAGCATCAAACTGCCTGCAAGGTATACACAAGGCTTATCATATAATAGCCTTTAAAAAAAAGCTCTCCCCAAGTCAGAGGAAAATACCTTACAGCTTTGATTCCTTTTCTTTGCCACGTTTAGCTTCAGCAGACTAGAGAGGTGACCTCCCACCTCAGCTAGAGCAGTAGCTGTCATGGCATAATCCACCAGGTGTCATGAATCAGATGTTTTAACTGCTGCAGTTCACAGCCAGTGAATTAACTTAAACTGCCGTGACTTCAGGTTATGTACCTAAACCAGATGTGAATTGTAGTAGCTAATGATTATGCTACTCATTTTCATCATTGTTACAAAGCATCCATTCTGCCCCTTCTGGCAAATCGTAAAGGATATTCATCTAGATTATCTTCAAACACTGCATCTAAAATCTAAGGAGAGTTGTTGGCTCTTTAGTTGCCAAATAACTTAATAAAATTCAGAAGTTGTTGTTCTTGTTATGTCCAAGATGTTATTGTTTTTATGAGGTGTAATAGAATATTAAATAAGAAGGTTATAATAGCCCTGCTTAATTCTGTTGTCTCAAGAAGCACAACAAGAGACATTACACCTGAAAGATTCTCAAGGCATGTTTATGTAATTCTTCTGCAAGAAACTGCTAAGTAGGGAAGAGAATTACTTCCTGAGAGTAGGGCCTTCTCAAAACTCAGGCAAAACTAGCTTCAATTCTCACATACAAATCTAGAAAACAGCATCAAGGTCTAAAGACTCAAACTGTATCTGACATCTCTCACACACTTGACCCAAAGTGTAAAACCACAGAGCTTTATCACAAGGAAAAGGAAAATGTAACAAACACTAGTTTGGGAACAGTGAGTAATAAACTGAGAGTCAATTAGATTGGAGGGTCTTAATGCTGAAAACAAGGATACAAAGTTGTGTTGATTCAACTATATTGCATTATTCTCCTCTCCTGTGCTGTATAAGGCCATGTTCACAGAGCTACAGTCTCCTTAATATTTACCTGGCCTCCCTGTCAGCCTGTAGCTGGATACTTCCAAAGTATCCTTCCAGCTCTGTGCCCTGGACTCTCACCAGTGTCTGAATGCAGGTGGGCAGCTCTCACAGTCCCACTCCTCCCTAAAAGGCAGCCTCAGAAAAGTCCAAATGAGGGTCAGGCCTTAAAAAACATTGACATCAGAGGAGTTGATATGCCTCCTGATGTGACTTATAGATAAGGTACCAGGCAGGGAAGCCCTCACTTGCCGCTCTGTTTTACACTGCTGTTGTATGGTTTCATTTGTTTGTCATTCCTCTTGCCCTTCCTGGCATTCTCTGGCTACTCCCTTTTCTTGTCACTACCTTGAGTTTGACAACGAGCATGCTGAGGTTCATTCATGACACTCCTGACCCAGGGCAGCCTTTTGTGCAAAGGGTGTCTGGACAGTAAGGCACTCTGATGCAGTTTCTGTAGCTTCCAACATCTTGCAGAAGGATCTCCTCTGCTCATCAGGACGTTTTGGAGATTCTCAGGCCAATAATTTCCCATCCGCCTGCAGCTGCTAACAGCACCTTCCTTGCTTTTCAAGAACATCAAATCACTGACTTTCCAGACTGTACAGAAATTAATTTCATTCAAATGAACTAACTGGGTATAAGAGTACTGTAATGTGGAGAAAAGAATGGAGACCTAAGAGCCTGTGAGAATCTTATTTCTTTCCTCTTTCTACATGCACACTGACCCACACAGCCTCAATGGCTTATCCAGCTTTACTGAAGTGGCTGACTGTCACATAAAAAATTTCTAGCTCAGATGTGGGACTGTGAAAGATCGCCCTGAAGCTAGTAATGTTTACTAATTACACCTTTGATGGTCAGCATATTACATGAAATCTATCTATTATTTGTGTTATATTGTGAGAGACAGAATGCTTCCTTGATGTGATAAATTCTTTACTTTCACTGCCTTTTATCACAGCATTCTTCATAACTAAAGATGTCTAATAATTAAGGGTAAAAGTGTTCCCTTAATGCTGTCACTCTTCATGTCTGGGCTTGTATCTATAGCCACCTTATTAAGCAATGCATCAGACGGTAATTCAGCACATAAATGGACTCCACGGCCCCCTAAATTTCCCTATCTTTCTCTAGCAAGTGGGTAAGGTACAAAAAAATATTGTTTACTTACTAAGCCATAAGCCAGGAAGGATGAATCCAGGCCAAAATCAAGATAAACTCTACACTGCTGGCCTGGACTCCCTTTAAGGCATGTTTGCACCGTAAGTGCTGCACCCATCCAAGCTGCAACTACAAACTTCCCTGAACTTGTGAGCTACACAGTAAAAACTTTACTAAAGATTAGTACTGAACTTTATCCAAGTACACACCAACAGCCATATTATATACATCACATACATAGAGTAGTCATATTTCCCACTTTTCCACTCCAAGATTTACCTGTGTTGGACAGGGAGTAAGTCTCAGGACAATCTTCTGTCAAAGTTTCAGCAGTTCCTTTAATTGTCTTGGTGTCTGAGACAGAGATTACATGAGGATAACTTTTGGTTATGAAATGCATCCCCAGCCTGGGAGTCATACTGGAGCTCTTTGTGAGTCACATGTGGTCCAGAAGGCTGTGTGGCCTCGTGCTATTCTGTAAATGTAACAGCTGGGATTGACATGGAAAAAATGAAGTAAAAACACGTTTATTATACTTTCTGGGTCTTTTTATCTCCCAACTGAGATGGAAGCATCACTGGCTGCAGCCCAACAGCAGTAAAACTGTTCAACTTCTAACCTCACTAAAAAGTACTGTCAAAATGGTATTAAGTCAATAGTGAATGCCTGAGCCTGTGAGAGGAAACAAAAAGTAGTTCATAGATATATGAGTGAGTTTATTGACAACTCTGGGATTTGCAATACCCTGACTTCAGAGTCTCAGGAGTGATAAATAGGCTGTCAGAGTGAACTGTTTGGGCACAAAAGAATAAAGAATATGCCATGACTGGGGGGGGGGGGTGGGGGGGTGGGAACTATTTCATTTAACTGAAGGAAGAATCAGATGACCTGCCAAGCTTTTAAATGTTATGTCAGTGGGAATTATAAATTGGAGTAGGAATTATCAAAAACCTCTGATAGGAAATGTCATCTATATATATTTCTTTACCACATATCCTTCCATTTTAAGCTAGGACCTTCACCCCACTGTTACAATCTTGATTTCTCATACTTTTCTGCACTTTCTCAGAATTTCAGCCCTTTTTTCCTTCTCTTTCCATCCCTTACCGTACCTCCTCAACCCTGTGCTCCTTATCCTCCCAGTCTTGTCATGCCCCACAACTTTATCTGGAATCCACATGGTAACCAGAGCATGTCAGCTTTCTACTGTTCCAGGTGTCACAGATCAGCTGATGGAAGGTGCCAGGTGTGCAGGGCAGCAAGGACCTTCAGTAGGTCCATGAACAGTATGTTCCTCACTGGTTGGGGCAATAGAGGGTATCAAAAATCTCTCTGGAGGATAAGGACAAAAACCAAAACCCAAGAAAGCTGAAGGCCTCTATACAGGTACTTCAATCCTCCTATGGATGAAATGAAATTTACAGAAAAATACCAAGGGATATGGCATAGGCATAAGAAGATGCATGTTTCTCTGTGTTACAGAAAATAGTCCTCAGGGATAAGACCTTTTTTTCTTTCTTCTAGAATCTTGCATCTTTAGCTAACACCACTGGAAACTGATCAATCAAGAACAAATTCATTTTATTAGCCAGATGTGAGACTTTCATTCTTGGCAGCTGACAGCTGAGAACTTGTAAATGTGCATTCACCTACTTAATTTTTAACCAACATCATTGCCAACTAGCAAATTCGCCCTGACACTCAGTAATTTCTTTTGTCCATCTTCCCCCATCTCTACCTCAACAATGAGGGCAATTTGTTAATTGTTTTTTGTTTTGTTTTTATTTCCTATTCTTTTAACCATCAGGAAACTGCTTTCAGAAAGCCATCTGCACTTATTCACTGCCAACACTCAAGATGATTTTAATAAGCCTTGTGTGGTTTTGACTTTAATGCTTGTTTCCCTGTGCATAAAAGTCTATTTCCTTGGCTATCACAGTTTGTCACTTCAATAAAGTTTCTTAGTTGCCTTCTAAGCAGGGCAATTTTTACTCTTCATTTCTCAAGCAACAAGTTAAATCTGAGCATAACAGCAACACTGATAATTATCCAGACTAGTAAATGTCCATTGCTTTGAGCATGAGTTTCCCTCTGACCAGAATCCTTCATAATAGATGCAGATATCTATAGAAATACTAAATTTTGAAAAATTATACCAATCATACTTTAGGGTTTAATGACAGCATATATGAATGACTTTGGAATCAAACAGGATCCTTTCACAAGGTGATTTAATGAACTTGCATCTCTACAAAGCTCACCTGGGATTGGAAAGTAAAGTCTGGTATTTTTCTTGCTCACAACATCACTAGCAGTGACAATTCTTAGCAAGAAGGGGATTTCTGCAAGACTGATGATAGATGTTGGGAGGGACTGCTGGGCATTCTCATTGCTCTCCCGAGTAGTTGCAATAGCAATCTTCATTAATAATAGTAATACTGGAGAAGTAAAAATTAATTAATGTCATCATTTGGGTGCTGTTTGACAGGCAAGACAGAGTTTCTGTAACAGCTTCCAGCTGCTCATCTTTCTAGGCTCTTCTGCTGATGGTTTAGTTTAACCACGTCTCTTGCACCATCTCTGCCTCTCAGTGAGGCAGTTCATTCACCCTCCTGCCTGGAAGGTGTCCATGGAAAACAGAGCTCTGCCCTTCTGGCAGACTGTGTTGTCCTCCTGGTAAGTGAGAAGATCTCAAATGAGTGGAAGAGACTGTGACATCAGGTGGACAGGATGTGGGAACAGGATGGGAAAACAAAAAGAATAAGAGATTATAGAATACAGCAGGAGAGACCACCCTGAGCAAATTGCCAGTCAATGCATAACACTGCAGCCTTAGTGTTTCCTTCCAGCTTCCAAGTTTTCTTTTATACTGTGCTTAGATTGTAACTCTTTTAGCCAGGGACTAGTTCTTGTTAAATATCCTCTGAAGATAGTATTTTAACTGAATGAGTGTGGGGGCTGGAGTCAGAGGCCCTGATTTGTTATTCCTACTCTGCCTCTTTTGTCCTCACTTGCTATATATTAGGAAAATGGCTCTATTTTCTTGTGTTTCTGATTTTCCTATGTCTGTATTGTCTGTTGAAACCTGAGGTCTCCTAGGCAGAGACTGGAACAATTAATCCTGATCCTTGATTATTAGCACCTAACCAAGGCACGAATAAGTACATAATACTTGTAAATAGTACACACAAACACCAACAAAAATTCAGATGACAGAACAATCCCTGCATTTAACACTGAAATAATAATTGGGTAAAGGAGTGGAAAGAAAATCAAATAACTCCTCTGTACCTGAGAATGCTTTGCAACAGAAACAAGAGCAAGGCTACAGTGAAAATTCTAAATCTCTAGAGTAAACATCAAGAAGGTGCTGTATTTCATTTTCTCATACACTCTTTTCAGCCCAGAACCACACTTTAATCAGAAAGATTTTACAGTCCTGAGCTTCTTGCAAATCTCTGTTTAATGTAAATTTTAATACTTTTGGCATATTTTGGCTGCCAGACTATTATTCATTTGATGCATCTCAAGCAAGTTTTAAATTATGCTGTTAAAACAAAAACTATTTCAGATGTGGTAGACAGTAAAATGGTTTTGTGAAACAACATTGTAGGAACCTGCAGTTACTGTCCATCATTAATTTCTCTGCATTCAGTTCTATGATGTTTTCAGTTTATAGGTAAAATAATGGCCAGGTGGGTTTATTAGAAGGACTTTGGCTTTGCTAATCATGGACCTGGAAAATCAGGCTGGACTTATACAGTATTATTACAGCAGATCCAGGGTAAGGTTGAAGGGAGAGCAGGGTAAATTATGTTTTTAAGATTAATCTTTTCAGAAGTCTATTTTACAGGGAAATCTTATTAAAAAATGTGCCCAGATGCTTGGGCATCAACTCCTACTACAAGAAAGAAGAGACAAAACAGAGAGAAAACAGGAAAAATACTCCTCTTAAAATTACTTTCCATCAACAAATAATATATATCCTCAGTCCAAAACTTGTTCTTTCTCTGCTCTAGGCTCAGACCCTGATCCTTCTCTCACAGAGGTTGAAACCAGATGATCTTTAAAGTCTCCTTCAAACCCAAAACATTCCATAATTCTATAAATAACTATCTTGGGCAATGAATTACTTATCATGAAAGGCAGAAAAACTATTTATGGAAAAGTAGACCTTAATGTGTGAGAATGTGAAACAAGGTATTGAATAATGAGGATTTTCTGGTGTTTCATTAGTTCTGTAGTTAGATTGCTACATCACGCACCTTGTCATACATTTAATTTAGAAATGAAATTAGTAAATCAGCTAAAGTAAGAATTTAAAGGAAATGAGCTCCTGTATCTGCCTCACAATGCAGACTGTAAGTGAAGAACCATGAGGCTCATACTGCAGCATACCAACTTTGTACTGCCTTGCGTGATGGATGGGGCTGGATGAGCAGGGCAGGAAGGGCATACAGTGGGCAGGGCTACCTTGACTGTCTGAACAAGAAAGGGTATCAAAACTCTTCCTGAGGGAGGACAAACAAGAACACACAAGAAAGCTGAAGGTCAATAAATGAACAGTTTAATCCTCCTACAGCAAAACTTTTCTAAGGATACACTGAAGTTTACAGGAAGTTTCTAGTAGTCATCTCTCATATTACATGGATGTGGGAAGACTCATGTTGTTCTGTCCTAAAAATAAGAGTTATCAGGGTTAAGATTTCTTTTTTAATTTTTCAGATATTTTACACCCATAGGTATCACTATTAGAAATATAATCATTAGGAACCAATGTATTTATTAATTATGCCCATTCCAAGCCAGGTGTAGTGGGTTGACACTGGCTGGGTACCAGACACTCACTAAAGCTTCCCTCTCACTCTCCTCACGGCTGGACAGGGGAGAGAAACTGTAACAAAGGGTTTGTGGGTTGAGATAAGGAGCAGGAGAGATCACTCATCAATTACTATCACAGGTAAAACAGGCTTGAATTAAAGGTATTAATTGACTGTATTACTAACAAAATCAGAGCAGGATAATGAGAAGTAAAATGAGACCTTTAAAACACTTTCTCCCCATTCCTCTCTCCTTTCCAGTTCTTTCTTCTCTCCCTGGCAGCACAGTGAGATGGGAATGGGAGCCGTGGTCAGTTCATCACACTTTGTTTCCCCTGCTGCTCAGAGAGGAGTCATTCCCCTGCTGCACCATGGGGCCCTCCCATGGGAGACAGTTTACCATGAACTTCTCCTGTGTAGCTCCATCACATGAGCAGCAGCACCCTGCAGTAATGTGGGTCCATCCCATGGGGAGCAGCCCCCCTCAAACTGCTGCAACATGGGTCAGTCTTCCACAGGGTGCAGTCCTCCAAGGACAGGCTGCTCTAGTAGGGGGGCCTCTCTCCACGGGTCTCCCACAGGACCTTAGCCTCCTTAAGGCATCCACCTGCTCTGACATGGGGCTCCCCCACAGGCTGCAGGTGGATCTCTGCTGCCCTGTGGACCTCCATGGGCTGCAGGGGCACAGCTACACACAGGTGCCTCACTACATCTGCACCATGGGCTGTAGAGGAATCTCAGCTCTGGTGCCTGGAGCACCTCGTCCCCTTCGTTCTCCACTGACCTTGGTGTGTGCGGAGTTGTTCCTCACATGTTCTCATTTTGCTCTTCTCTGGCTGCAATTACAACTGTGCAATAACATTTTTTAATTCTTCTTAAATATGTTACCACATTGCCACCATTTCTAATTGGCCCAGTCTTGGCCAGCAGCACGTTCATCTTTGGAGCTGCTGGGGATTGGCTCTGCCAGACATGAAGGAAGCATCTGGCAGCTTCTCACAGAAACCACCGCTGTAGCTCCCCTGCTACCAAAGCCTGGCCGTGCAAACCCCATAGCCAGACCAGACATTTGGCCCTAGGGATCTGCTGGTCAGTCAGATAACCACTCCATATCACAGGTAACTTTGGTGTAGATTGACCAGATCTGTGCATATTGATATATGCAATTAACTTCTTCCTCGTTTGATTGGCTTATCTCGTCAATCTTCAGTTTCTAAAAGTTTAAAATCCCTGTGTGGGATTAACATCATTGTCTCAGTCTCAGGAACAGAACAGTTCTGTAGCAATGTGGTTTAAGAGCGTTCTGGCCCCAGAGGCCTCTTTGCTTGCTTATAAACAACATTGTTTTATGGCACCATGCTATAACTGAACAGGAAACAAGGCTAGCATTAAAAAATCCCTGCAAAAAAAAAAAGGAAGTGTCTTGTAGTTCTTAGTTTAGCTAGCATTCAAATTTATGTTTAAATTAGATACCTCAAAGTCCTTTCATAGTCTATAGAAAGAAAATGGCATTTCTAGGATACATCTCATCTCCTCTCATCTCATCTCATCTCATCTCATCTCATCTCATCTCATCTCATCTCATCTCATCTCATCTCATCTCATTGTAATGTAGATGTGATCTAAAATAAAGCAGACAAATCAGGCCCTGAAATTGCCTATTTCTCTGCACTGACTATAAAAGGAGCACAGGCTGGCTGGCTCAGACAGAGGCCGCCTACGCTCTGGATGTCTAAAGATAGGTGAGATAAATCCTACCATACATCTGTTGCTGTTTCTCACATGGATTTCCCCTCTTTGTTGCTCTCACACATGGTGTTTCAGTATAATATTGAAGAGCCTGTAAATGTGTAGGTGAGGCATACACACGTGAGACCACATATGTGTGATCTCTCTTGATCTCCATCTGCAAAAACAGTGGTTTGGGATACAAGGACATTTTTTTCTGACAGTGTAGTCAGTTTATGACTGACTATTGAGCTGAATGCTGACATTTGTCAGTCAAACTGTATTTTTATGTAATTTTGTAATGCTGAAAATCTCTCTTCCAGGAAGTATGATTGAAATGTTTTTGGGCTATCAGCAGAGCACTCCTGATATTGCCAGTCACAGAGCTCATTCTGCTGTAAGTGTTGCCTGGCATTTCAAACTGTGTCTAGATGACCAGCTGGGACATACTCCTGTCTTTTTGAGTAATGTTCCTCCAGCTGTCCAGATCAGGAACTGGGTAAGGAGTTCCCTGCAGTTCCCTGTCAGACACTGATGGCTGACAACCATATCATTACCCCAACATGAAGCAGGAATGTGGCTCAGGCTGGGGGAGCCAAGAGTTTCCAAGTCTGTAATGATTCCTTTTACCAAGGAATTTTGCCACACTTGTTTCATCCTGCACTGAATAATATTGAGACCTTCTCCACCACTTTCCAGAAAATGAGTGCTAGTTTTCTCAATGCCTCAAATGTGTTCAGCACTGCTTAATGCAAGCATACCTTCTTCACTTCTTCCTAGCTCTTTCAGCACTGCTTAATGCAAGCATACCTTCTTCACTTCTTCCTAGCTCTTTGCAAGCTTTGGTGTGGTAGGCACATTCTACTTTTCAGGAAATCCAGAATATGTTCAAAATGAATTAGAAATGGGGAAGTGGAACTGAGAGATTTGAAACCACGGAAACCAACAGCTTTTTTATTAGAATCTGAAATGTGGTAACGTATTAGAGCATATCTCAGCTTTGCAGAAGAAAAAAATATGTACCATCACTACAGGATTTCAGCTTCCTTGTAATTTATGTAATTTATCTTCTAATATTAGCAGGCTTCCAAAATCTCCTGCTGTTACTTGAATATTTGAGGCTGTAGTGCTCTGCACTCCATTCTCTCTCTCCTCAGTTTCATATCCTGGCTCTGTCCCCAGACTGATCAAGCCTAAAGCTCTCTGTCTCTTTTAGTTACATTGCCATGGTTGTAGTGCATGGCTTGTTAGCTGGCCTCAACAGCAAAACTAGGTAGTGTTAACTGGTTTTCATACTTACTTCTCCACAAAACTGCAAAGTTTCCATGTATTTCTTCATTAAGTTCATGCCTGTGATCAATGTCCAACTTTCTATCAATACCTATCATTTCTCTTATGGAGGTTTGGTAATGGCTCACATTGAAAAGGAGCATTCTTTCTTTGTAGAATGTCCTACAGATAATATTATTATCTTCATTTTTCCAGACGAGGGAGTAATTTTTGCACAAATAACATGGGAGTATTTCCATAGAACCAACACAGAAAGTTTTCATTCCTAGTCTTTAGCAACTCACTCCATAGAGAGAACATTTCTTCAGGTCATCAGAAATGTTTCTAGAAAACGTTGATGTTGATCTAATTGGTTCTTTTTGGTTTTTTTTCTTTGCTCTTATGTTTTCTAACTTTATTCACATTCAATCACCTGATTAACTACACGGGTTTGCACAGTTTGGTGTTGCCCTTTTTGGGGTAAGAAACCGTGTTCTTTTCCATATTTTTCTGTTGATTTCTCTTTTTGCACTGCTGTTTTCTGTTAAGAGAACATGAGTTTATTAACACAGATGATAACTTAATAAGGTAATACAGTATTTCCCACTGTTGTGACAGCCACCATTATGCCAACCATTTGGCTATTCTTGGTAAACAGCTTGAAGTTGTCATTCAGTGTTTACTAGAGCATTTGTAAAAGCCAAGAAAGCCTGAAAAAAAATAATGTTATTTTCCAGGCTAGCAAAGAGGTAAGTAGCTGGAAGTGGCAGCCACCCTCCTGGTAAGCATATTATTTCAGTCTTCATGTCCATTAAGAGCTATTGCTGACCTATGACCAGTTCTGCAAGGCTCTGAATTCTTTCTGGGTAAAGAATGTGGAATTTATAACAAAAATAACATATTTGCTCATTTTCCAGTGAACCTTTTTTCTCCTTATAAAAGCTAAATATATTTTGAAGCATAAACTCTATTGCCAAATGGACTATTTATCTCACACACTCATCTAGGTATATGCTCAAATCATACATAACCTATCGTTTACATGTTATGTCAAGCTCTTTGCTCTCTGGGGCAAGCAAAACAAAAAGTGATGTTCTAGAAGACATTGCAAGACATGTCTTTGTAACATCTGACCTGCTCTGCAAGCTTGCTTCAGTAGCCTGGGACATGAACTGTTGGCTGCCTTTGCTCCTATCTCACCGGCAGCTGATGTGGTCTTGGCTTCATGACTGTGCTGTAAATGCATTCTGACTTCACACACATAACCATGCTGGAGAGATGACATTGTGGAGGTCTTAATTACCTAGTTGATTCATGGAAATTATTTGTTTTACACTGAGCCTCAGGAGATTTTGGAAAGGTAAACTTTAGTTTAGTTTTCTAAACTAAAATGACCTTAACAGAAGTTATATATTTTTAAAGCTTTTACTCTTCACATTTTGTTTCACATTGTTACCTTATCCTTCTTTCTTGGCAATATCTTCCCTCATAGATGCCAGTAAAGCAAAATGAGACTGTATTTCTTGTTTGAATATATATATATACACAAACACCTATGCATGCATGTACACAAAGCTATATAAATCAGAATGCCTAAATTGAGGACTTTCCTTTATGTTTATTGATGCTAAACTTAAAGCCTTATAGATCAGATGCAGAGGAATTTCTGACATATTTTGGTTTCTTGAAGAGGGAAATAATGTTTAGTTGTTAAACTTGAAATATTTTATATTTTAAGCTTTACTAGATATTGATTTATGGTTCTTACACTGCAGATAATCAACATAACAGAAACACATGCAAAAAAATTTCTGCTATGGAGATATAAAGTGTTAGAGCTGACTTTCCCTACTAGGTCATAAACCAGAATGAGTTATATGATTGTTAGTAGCATCCTTCTATTTATAGAAAAATATGGCAGAGGCAACTGTCAAGTAATGGAAACACACAGCTTACCTTTCTGTCTTAGGAAAAGCTTAATGCTCTGTATTTGATCCCTTGTTGCAGCACTTGAAAAATTTGCTTTAATTTTTTTGGGTTTGGGGTTTTCTGAATTTTTTTGCAATGCATTGGTACACATTTTGTGTTGATGGATACGACAAATATCCTATGGAGCCTTCCAAATGAGACATAGAAGTCTGTGTTTGCAGAAGAGTTTATATGATGACCCAGGTGACATATCAGAGTCCCTCAACCTTACATAGGTCAAGAGGAGCACAGGGTCCTTCTTAAAGAAACCACAGACAGGTATCAGGACACAGCCCAGAAAAACAAGTCCAAACTTCTGAATTCTAGACTTCTGCAGAAAAGGGGGAGACAGATAACTTCTGGCTTCGCCAAGAAGGATGAGGACTTGACGCTGAAGAGCTGAATAGTGTGAAAGAGGGCTTTATTTATTTATTTATTGTTCTTTTGAAATTAAAAATATATTATGAGGTACCTATATTGGAGCTGTTGAGGTGTTTGATAGAAAACAAAACCAGCCTATGAAATTTTCCCTGAGCAGATTGCTGAGTGAATGCACTGTGTAGATGCTACCTAGAAAGCACTACTGGAAAGGTGGAAGAGTACTGGCATGATGAAAGGTACAAAAGCTATTTGCAATTTGCATTTCCAATGCTATCTTTCATTCTTGTCATATCCAGTGTTAATTGTAGCTCTAAGCACTACCTTAAGTTACTGTAATAGACACAAATTTAAAAGACGTTCCCTTTTATAAATTATTAATTTTGCCTGTTATGCCATGCCTTTGTGTCCTGGAGTGATTTTTATTTTGCTTCCTGCCTTGTGTGTTAGTCTGAATATCACTGTCATGAGCTGCTCCAGGGAAAAGTACAGTGATTTCTTCAACCCACACAGCTGTGGTTATGTGACAAGCAGGAGTCCAGCAGGAGAAAACATGACCTAATATTAAAGCACTAGCCTAGCTTCAAACACCTGCACTAAAATAAACTCCCTGTGGGCCCATGAAGAAGCTATTCAGATTCTCTGTAGTTTGTTGCTCTTCAGAAAATAATGAGTCCTTGTCCCTCAGAAATAATCTTATGGAAAATCATATCACTAAAGCTAAAGGATAGTTAGGTATGAAGGTTGGAACTATCAGCTTTGTAGATGTAAGGTAAGGGGCAGCAGTTTCCATCCCAGGATAGGAGTCCATGTAAGCTTTAAAAGGAGAAGACTAAAAACAGCTATTATACCAGCCACTGCCAAAGCTTTTGCTGCCTTTTGCTTATAACATCTTCACTGTAGACATTTCTACCAATAGCCAAAACCCAGATCTTGCATTACTGAAATTATGCCATCAATTGGAGTTGATTCAGCCTTTGTGTGTGTACATGATTACCATACTTTGATAATTATGAACACAGCAAGAAAAGCAACATTTCATCTCAAAGAATCTGATTCAACATTTACAAACAGCTTCCTATAAAGTCCTGCAAAGTAGGTCAGTAAATCAAATCTTCAATAACGCATTGCTTTTCTATGGATCATTGAAAGCAGGCAAAAATAACCTCACTTAATGTATTTGCACTTTTATTTCCTGTTTATGAAATCAGTAATTGACAATCTAATTTCATTTCTTGCAGAATCCTTCTTAATCATCTAAGTTTACAAAAGGAAAGTTGTACAGTGTGAGATGACACTTCTCAACAAAACAGCAGCTTGATTCTCTGTACCCTTAAAAGCATTGTGGGGGGGTTGTGCATTTTATTTTTTTCTTGTTTCTTGTAGAAGTTACCAGCATGTTACAGAGGGGAAAATATTTACTACAAACACACAAACTAGAAAATCTGCCAGAATCATCAAGTTCAAAATTCATCACCTTTGTTGGCATCTGTGAAGGTTTTGCTTGAGTTAGAAACAGACTGAGGCCCAAAGCTAAGGTGGGAAGAGGCAGTTGTGGAAGTAAGAGGTCTCAGCAATATGTCACAGGACTGGAAAACAAAGGTGGTGCCATATTTAACTGTTCTTTTTTCCATTCACCTACTGCAGTGGCAGCTTCAAATGTATGCAAGAACAGGTCAGCTTAAGAGAAGATCTGGCTTTTGTGAAAAGTTGTCACTATTAAAGTTGAGCATTTCATATTATAAATATTTGTAGGAAATAATCTTCCTCTTTAGTTCAAACAATTAGTTCTTCCTCGGCTGAACAAAAGATTTCCATTTTTCCGTTTTCTTCTAACAGCCTTCACCAGAATACCCAAATATAAGGTATAATTCAGTGAAAAATTCACTGGAATAGTATGTTCTCTTATTTTCAGTCTTGTTGGAAAAGTAACTTTTCTAAAACACATAATATTTTGGGATGGGGTTTGGGGGGGTTGGCAAAACCAAGCAAAAATCATACCTTTTGAAATGAAGACTTTTAAAGACTTTTACATTTAGATGAGCTTGTTGTAACAGTATGCAGCTACCTTGTTTATGCATCTTTTTTTACTTTTCCTTATCTCCCCGAATTATTACCTCTTCTTACAGCCTTATCTGCTGTAATTTTGTACTTTTTTAGTCGCCCCTTGTTCTTGATGAAATATTATTCACTCAGGACCGTCATCCACTGGAAATATGATTTGTTTGCAGATGTAATATGAGCTGGAAAGGACTGAGAAATTTTGTTTAAGATTCTATGAATGTCAGAAGACTATACAGAGGAATAAATAATTTCTGGGAGTCATTTAATGCCAAAACAATATTTTATGTATCTTCAATGTAGTTCTTCCCTTGTGTTAAAAAACAGAAGGGATGAATAAAGATTACAGAAACACAAACAGAAATAAATAATAAGAAGCTATAATTGTTAATTTCTTTGCTTCTCTATGGTTTGTTTTTTTCAGTTTGAGCAAGGAAGGGATAAAACTAAGAGTGCATAAACTAGAAAAAGCGTGATGGCAAATCAGAGACCTGCAAGGAACACATAAAATGATACAGTCCAGGGAAAGGCTGGGCACAGCAGTCAGTAACAGACAAAATTGGAAGCCAGGAAAAAAATGAAGACTATACATACCATCCCACAGCTGAAAATGGGAAAGGAAGGACAGCATAGGATGACCCAGTAATGAGGAAAGAGGAATGGTCTGTGGGAAGGTGAGAATCAAAGACACTGAAGAAGTGGGCAGGTAGCCGTGCTAACCAGTGAAAGGCAGCACATTTCCAGCTGGTTCAAGGTATCCACATGCCTCTCCTGATTACCAGCCTGTGACTCCTCTTGGCTTGGTCCAACAGCCTTTGCTTACAAAGTTTCCCTCCTGCTGTTGCTGGTGATCAGCCTACAGAGTTCTTTGTCAAAGAATGTGCCCTCTGGGAAACCTCCACATTCTGGCATTGAAGAGAAGGCTGAGCATGATTTGGTTATGACCATTCAATGTTTGCACACACAATCTAGGTAACGCAAACAGTAAGTAACCAGTAAGTACATCAAACAGTATGTGCTCAACAGAGAGAGTCATAAACACATTTAGCCTACTGTCTTTCTGTAATGAGCAGTAGTCTTCCTCTGAGGGGTGGATGGGCACTGTAGTGTTCACCTAGCAAATAATACCAAATAGTACCAATACCAATTTTAGTGACAGTTGTCACAGTGGTGTTTTGGTTTAAGCATCATTCCACTTTCAGATCACTCTTCCTAGGAGCATATAAGCAGAGTCTTGATAAGGCTCTGGAATTCTTTGAGATCTTGAGTGGGAAAAAGTGATAGAGGTTGTTCAGATCTGATCCATTCCTTCAACTAAATGGCTAGATATGCTTTTGACTCCTCTGTTCTGTAACCACAAATTCATTTTTGGAAATTCATCCTTTCATTTGCAAGGAAAGCCAAAAAGCAAGAACATTATTAGTATCATTCAAAAAGAATTCACAGAGTAAAAGGTGGTGCGGTTTAACGCCAGGTTCATGACCAGGCTGGATGGAGCTTTGAGCAACCTGGTCTAGCAGAAGGTGTCCTTTGGCAGGGGGATTGGAACTAAGTGATCTTTAAGTTTCCTTCCATTTTATGATTCTATTATTCTATGATTCAGTGTATGATACTTTCTCTAATTTTTTTGTGAGATTGGTGCGAACCAGCCAGCTGATACTTCACTTTTATCTCTGATGCAGTTTTGCAGTACAAGCTAGGGAATGTATTCTGTTCCAGCTCATTCATGTGTTTGTAGTTTAATGCATGAATTTGAGGATGTTCCGAGTAGCAGCTTATGTGATGTAGAGGAGTGGTCTCAAGCCACTTACTCTTAACAGGTGTCCACATTAAAAAACCCTCCCCATATCTGCCACCTGGAAATCAGTCAAAAAAGACCATGGAGGAATGGGTCTGAACTTCCTTTTAGGTCAGGGTCAGTGTAGTTTGATACATCAAAACAGTCTCATTTTCTGCTATTCTTTCTCAGAGATAATAAAAGACTTAATTTTTAGAAAAAACAGACCTGTATCTTTCACTAATCATTAACACATAGAGATCAACATATCCTTATAAGGCTTTTATTAACTGGGATAAGGAATGCATTGAAATTATATCCAGACAGTTACTACTGGGAAAAAAAAAAAAGAGATCTCTAGTAATAATAGATTTGTAAAATGATTTAGAGAAATTAGGTTGCATATATGTGTGCATTCTTGGTGCTATCATGTTTTAATATGATTGTGAACAATGTTAAGAATAATAAGGGAGGTTAAAGATGCTTCAGCTGGCATGGCACTGAAGGTAGTTAGCCTTAAACTGCATTGGTTGTTGTCTCTTTTCAGCATAGTTATACAATGATTCCTCCTCCATTTCTGACATTTGCTAACCACTACCCAACAGAGAAATAAAAATATCAGAAATGGTTTCTGAATCAACTTTCCCTTGAACAAATGATGACTTTTGTATTTTACACCAGCCTTTGTTCATGAGGAAGTTTTGTACGTGATTGCTTTCTTTGACACTGTGTTAAGACAGCAAAAGGAACAGAAAGTCAATGTTCTTGCAATGCTTATTAAACCAAAATTTACCTAAAATGCTGTCAAAACAAAATCTGAGCCTAATCCATTTTCCTTTGAATTACTGACTGCACTCAATTTCTGCATAATCTTGACTTTCATTTCCATTTCTTTCAACTTCAGTTTCAGCCCATCACATGAGTAATGAGGAAGAGAGCAAAATCATTTGCCCAGATTTTTAAAGGTTTAGGGGTTTATAGCTTATTTTATCCTCAGGACAAATATTATTAATAACTTGAATGCAACCTATGCTTTATAGGGTAAGTATTTTTCCAAATCTGGGGAAAAAAAAGGGTGGAGGACTGAAAATATGCAATTTGGCATTAGATAAAAAAGAACAGTTAATCTCCATCTTCTCTACTCAGATGGAAGCACACCACAGACCAAATCTGGTCTGCAGACCATCAGCTAGAGTGCTGTAAATTAGCAGTACCCTTCCCTTGAGTACTAAAAGCAGAACTCAATAAACATTTGTAAATTACATTATAAATAATCTCTTCATGAAATTTCTCCTTAAGTGAAGGTTAAGTGAAAATGGGATTTTATTTAGAAAACCCAGGTGGGAAAGAAAGAATAAAATTTTATTTTATGGCAGGACAGTGCGTATATATTGTGTACACGTTCTGAGCATATGCAGCCTTCCAAAACAGAGGTGAGAGTGGGAGATATACCATGTTTCAGAGCTGGTTTGATAGACCTCTTACGAGGGTGGTTAATGAAGAATGGGAATGCTAGACAACCCTAGATTTTTCTATGAGGAAAAAGAAAAATCACAGGCTGAATATGGATGATGTGTCCAAAAGTATATGGTGATGGAAGGATAGAACCATTATAGTCACACCCAATATATCTACAAAAGGCCATAATGAAATCCAAAAATTATCTAAACATGGTTGGATTTTAAACCCTGCAGCACTGAATGCTCCCTTGCCATCCAACCCCTATAAAAGAGCATTTGATTTATTAGGAATAACATAGTGCTGAGGGTCCTGATTCAGCTTTTATTGTGCCCAATAATATCGGGCAATGAGATACACCATTTTGGAAATAAATTAACAGCAGGATGATCAGACACACAAAACTTCCTTAAACTTCTTGTCCCTGAAGACATCCCATGTAGGTAACTTTGAAGCAGCAGAAAACATGTTTCCTACCTCTCTGCACATTCCTCTGGCTGTACTGGGTCACAGTGGAAAAAGCCTCTCTAAGAAGATGAACCTGAATCACACACATGTGGTTTAAGAGTGCTTTTTTTGTAAATACCTCTCCTAAGTCATATGAAGCTCCTTTTAATGAAACTGCAGGATTGTCCAAAATCTATCATATTTTTCTTTCCCTGAGCCAGATAGCCTAAACATAAGGATAACCCTCAAAACAATTTCCCTCTTTCCAGCTCTGGCCTGGAGAGGACTGTTCATGCAACTTCCTTTAAGCTTCAGATTCTAAATTGCCAAGTGGCCGTTCTACACGTGTAGTAAGTAGACAGAGAGGGCTACTGTAAGAGGTGATGTAAATATGTGCAACATGACTTCAAGCACCTACTTAACTAAATCACCCTGATCAGTGGAGAATTAGGTATCTAATCTCCAGAAGGCAACTTAGATTGCATGATTTCAAAAGCTTTTTCTCAGAAGTGCTTCTGTCTCTATCCTACAACCTCTCACCTTTCCTCTCTATCCCTCCCCCTCTCCCTCATCTCCTCCCCCATTCCCCACCCTCACTTTGATTGCTCAAGTGAGCAAGAAGAGCTCTGATTCAGCTTAGTTAAATGCTTAAGTCAGATGAGACAAAACCAGGTCTCGGCCCCTAATTTAGAGATCTAAATGTAGATGCTGAAAGGACACATTGTAAATACCTACCATACTAGCATGTGACAAACACCAGCTCTTCATGTAGTAAGGAAATACCATTCTCTTATTGTCCTTGTCCATCTGCACAAACAAGTCTTCATAAATATTCTCAATTAATGTATTTATTGCCTACCTAAATTAGCAGCACTTTTGATGATTGGAATATTTCAGACAGCAGCTGAGCTCTTTTTACAGCATGTTCCTCTTTAACAGAGAGACTATTGCTCGCTTAGTGCTTTAAGCAAATAGAAGACTCAGTTGAGCTGTAAATATAAACAGAATTAATACCAGCAACACAGATCTTGAAAAGCTTTAAAACCAGACAGGGTGGCTAGACACTGTCATGAAGTCCAAGACGATAGTGGGATATGTGGTATTGTAAATTAGTGCTCAGTTGTATGAAGCCCACTCTTCCCCTAGCCAATACTCTGGGGACCTACTGTTGTTACCACTTGGACAGAAAATGTGAATGATGTAGTTTCTCTGACTGATAGAATCAGACATCTGAATCTGTGTGGTCAAATTTAAAATTATGAAGCACAATGCTGCCTGATTATCTGTAAAGCCAGGTTGTAGCCAGTGGCATGCCTTCAGAGATCTACCACAGTAACCAAGACCAAAATCCAACCTTACATAACATCCCATTAAAATAAAAAAGCAGAAGTATTTAGCTGAAAGCAACACAAGAATGACAGTGTGCTGAGCTGAGTGATAAATTCATAACATACTTTGTCCTTAATGAAAACAGAGCTAGTTTGTGAAATAGTAGGAAAAAATGAAGCAATTCAAGGGGAAAAGGTTATATGTCTAGTTTTTTTGTTTGTGTGAAAGTATGTATGGTATGTTCTCAGGGTGACTGCAAGAATTCAAGTGTGTTTTTAGCTGTTGGCTCCAGCATTGTTGTGGTGGACTCCCCTGGGCCCTCCTGGCCGGGTCCCTGCCATGTGACTCTGAGATAGCTGGGTTTGTCTGATGTTCAAGCAGCCCGGGCTCTGATCTGGTTGGTTGTTTATCCCAGCTCTGCCCCTGGTATCCCCTTTCCCCCTCTCTGTGACAAAACCACTGGACACAAAGCCTCGCTCTCTTACCCCAGCCAGTTCTTGCCCAGGTCGGGTCCTCTGTCCCCCTGGGACAGAGGGCATAAATGACTTAACATCATAAAGGGGGTTTGAGCTGAATTTCTCTTCTCAACTTCTGCTTCTGGTGGTAGCAGTCAACTAAACTGGCTTAAAGTGGGGCTGCACAGTCAAGGAATATTTAGGTTGTTTGTAAATGGTTTAAGATATTCCAAGACATAAAGAGGCAAGCTTACCACAGAAATTAAGCAGTGGACAAACTAGTCAATTACCAGACAGCATCACAAGTTTGTTCTGCTTCACAAAATTATAAATCTTCTCCCTCTTGTCAGGACTGTTTTTGACTTATTTACATAAAGTCCATGGCTAGAATTTATGCTTTTCTCTAGATAATTCAAAAGACTCCCATCACAATGAAGGTAGCATCAGAGGGAGCCCCTGTGCTAAGCCTGACTGCAGCACAATGTGTGGATAGAGAGCTACTGCCTGTGTCCTGAGCCCTCCTGAGCCTGTCTCCTGAGAGATTCATGACTAAAAACAATACCAGTGAAAATCCAATCCTTCTAACTTGGTAAGATTCACAACAAATACCAATAATTTAGAAAAGCATGTGTTTTTTGTCACAAAAGTTTAATTATGGTGAGTATAGTTTCAAGCGCTTCACCTTTACTGAGTTTCAGAGGTTTTTTGAAGCATATCCAGAAGCTAAGTGGCTACAGGGTTTACCTCTATACACTTTTCACTCTTTCATACCTTTCCCTTAATTATTTATATCTGCATATCATTATGCCTCTTCATCCATCCTGTATTGCCATTTTCACATGCTGCTATGATCCAGTTTTAAGGTTCTTAGAAATGTCTCTGCCCGAATTAATGTGCAAATGAGACCATATGCCAGAGAAAATAGTAAGGGTTTTATTTGATGGTAAAGATGAGAGAGAGAGAGCGAGAAAGAAAAGAAAGAAAGAGAGAAAAGAGAGAAAGAGAGAGAGAGAGCACGAGAGAGCGAGAGCGAAAGAAAGAAAGAAAGAAAGAAAGAAAGAAAGAAAGAAAGAAAGAAAGAAAGAAAGAAAGAAAGAAAGAAAGAAAGAAAGAAAGAAAGAAAGAAAGAAAGAAAGAAAGAAAGAAAGAAAGAAAGAAAGAAAGAAAGAAAGAAAGAAAGAAAGAAAGAAAGAAAGAAAGTAGGATAGGTGGGGGGAACAGAAGGAGTGACAGGGACAGAATAAGGAAACATCTTACACTTACACTCCTTACACTCCATGGATCCCAAGATGTTCCATTCATTCTCTGCAGCTGGTACTCTTGGTGGTGAAGGTCCCCCCAGAAGGCCAAGAGTCCCATGGGTGTTTATATGCTCAGGCTAGGTAGGCATGTCCAGCCATGTGCCTCTGGGGAAGAGGGGCAGTCTCTCACAACAAACTCTGGGTCTGTTGCATCACATGCAGTCCTGTGGGGCCAAGCCTCTCACAGGAAAGTCCAGGGGATGTGCCCTGTGGAGGGCACAGCTGTGCCAGTTTGTGGAGGATGGGTGTTTATTGTCCCTCACCAGAGGTTGCACCATGCACCCAAAACCTCCTCCTCCCCCCTTGGCTGGGGGGAGTCTGTGTAAACCTGGCTTCTGTGAGCTGTGCTCTCCTCCCACCCCAAATTCAGCAGGGGATAGCTGCAGCTGGTGGCTTTGGCCTTTTGTGGATGCATACCTTTCCCTCAGCCTGAGATGACTGAACAATGCATTTCCCTTTATCTAATCGACAGTTTTACTTTCAGTCCACTTCACTCTTCAGGGAAGCTTCTTCGGTTGTAAGTTCTTTGTGATGAGCAAAACTTTATATCAATGTTTGAGGCATGAACTATTTTCAGTCTCCAACATATGCCATGACACTTTTGGCAAAATTAGCCTTAGAATATGCCTTGCAGCAGACCAATAATTGAGGTCATCTCTGAGCAAATCAATCTTCTGTCACTTCTGCCCTGCCTTGCTACAAGTATATGCATGTACATTGGTTCATCATGTTGTTAAAGCTTTTTCCCTCTCTTGTATAAGCCAAAAATAATGGACAAATTAATTGACAACAAAATTTGAATGCTTCAAATATCATGTGAAGCATGCTGGTGCGAAAATTATAGGCAAAACTTCAACAGGAAAACTAAACCTCACTTTCACATGTTTTTTTCAGAGTTGAAACATTGCTTTGGATTGTTGTTCCACAGTTACTCCCTTACAGTTTTTCTTCCTAGAGGTTTACAAGCAGATCTGTGGGACAGTGTGAAAGTCCTAAGCAAAGAGGTTGTCTACACAGACCAGCTCACAGCCACCATAGACTAACTCCCTCATGGGAAAATACTCTGTTGAAATAAAAAAGTAATGTCAATCCTACTTTGCAAATTAAATAATTGCTGAAATTTTAGACAATTCCACAGGGAGGAGTCACTCCAGACAAATACTCACACAATTGTCCTTGCCACAATAAAGAATTTGGCTCTGTAGAGGCAAGGCCACTCTGGAGTTACAGGTAAGCACCCAGTAAACACCAAACAAAAAAAGATAAAAGATACTCCCGCCAAGCTCTTCATAATTTCTAAGGTAATACAGGGTGAAAATGAAGAGAACAAGTGGTGGTATGGCCCTAGTCTATTGTTGCTTTCTGATGGTGTACTAGTTTGAAAGCCAACGAGTGAGACACTCAAAATCAGAACTACAATTTAATGGGACAATTAAGATAAAGGTGAAAATACAGAAACACTGGCTTAAACTGACAGAGTCAGGATACAGCCTGACACCCTGTCAGTCAGGGTGGTGGTAGCAGTCTGTTTAAATGGTGGCTGCAGCCCTCCTGAAGTGATGGATGTGGTTCTGTTGAACCAGTGATCCTGTAGAAGGGTCTGGTCTTCCTCTGAAGCTCCAGTGGTGGTTATGTTGCTCTTGTCCTCTGGAACCCAGTAGATAAGGACCACTTGTGGTGCTCCAAATCTCAGATTATATCCAGGTAGGAATGCTTCCTCCCCCTGGGCGGGGCATCTCACAATAGGATGATGTAATTTCATGAGTCATGGAGTGAGGCTTGATGGCACATGAAGAGAAAAATATCCCTCCAGAGGGAGTTATCAGGGATGTGTCATGGAAGAGATAAAGAACACTGCCCCACCTGGTTTTAACAGATGGTGATAGAATACATACTTTTGGTTACATCTTATATTGTAACCTAAGACAGATGGCAAAAAAAAAAGGGTGAGGGAGAGCTTAAATAATTCCCAGTATAGCTCCTAAATGTATGCCACAGCAACACAGATTTTCTGACTCCCAACTTGCACTTACACCATTCAAACAAGATTCTTTGTTTAAAAACTTCAAAAACATGGTACTTCAAGTATGTTTATTGGTAGGCAAGCTTCTATTTCACTTTGGTCAAATTCCAAACTGAATAATTATAGCCTGTCTGCTAAAAACTCCCACCATAATTTCATTTGGCTCTACTGTTCTAAACTACTGCACAGAATAGCTGCATGCTAAACAGCTTCCCTGTAAAAATGGGGAAAGCAATTACACATGCCAGCAAAAAGGCCCCCCAGTCTGTTTAAAAGTTTGAAAACCACTTCAGATTTTACCTGGATGGAAGAGGCAATCACCAAAGATGTGCTATATGCAGAAACACATATGTTTAAATACATAAGTGCAGAACTTACCAATTACACTTACAAGGCATGGTCCACATGAAAACATTGTTTTAGGGGAAAAAAAGTGCATCGCAATGAATTGATTTTATTTTAATAGAGGAGGGTGTCCTGTGGTGATGTTATGAAGCCGCTTCGTTCCCGAACCATCCGCTCAGTGCCCAAGGAGGATGCTCCTTTCAGTGCACCCGGGGGGCAGGCCCATGGCACCCGGCTGTGGGGCGGTTCGACGGCTCGGCCCAGCGGCTCGGGGAGCTCTGGGGCTGGGCAGGGCTCGGCAGGGAGTGCTCCGGGAGCGCTGTGCTGCTCTTTGGGTTTCTTTGGTGTTCTGGCTAGTGGGAAAAAGGTTCTGTTGGGTTTCTTCTTCTTCTTTTTTGCCTTTCCTTCCCCTTGCCTCACTGCCTCCCTTCCCTCCTCGCCAGTCCGGGGATCCCTCAGGGTGGCCCCGGCAGGCCCGTGGGGCAGCCCTGGCTGGTCTGAGCCCAAGAGACTGTTCCTTATCCGGGAATCTGTTGTATTTTGAATTTGGGGTTTTTTTCCCTGTTCTACCCTGTTTTGTTTGGTGTTAATAAACAGTTTGTTTTTTCCACTCTCACTTGCTGTGACCCACTAGTCTCATTGGTGGAGGAAAAAGGGGAGGCCCTTTTCCTTTCAGAGGAGACACTCATTCCAGAGTGTTTCCTCCTGAAGTTTTGTCTCCAAAAACAAGACAGAGGGAAAAACACACACTCTTAACTATTTTCTCATTGTTTTCTCTACAAAGATTCATGGACTATGGTTTCTCTAGAAAGCCACAATTCCAGTCATACTGCTTCTGTATGCGATCTGCGTATTTCATACTCTTCACACATTTTCCCAAGAAATTGTCTGCACTAACCTTTGTTGGTAGGTGTCAAAATATTTCACACCAAAAAGCCACAGCATGTATTGTAAATAACAATAAGGCCCAGTTTTGCAGATATTTTGCTTTTTATAATACACTGGGAATTCTATCTGGGAATTGAAACAGCCTCACTGCTTCTGTATGGCTTATCAAGCTGAACAAGTCAACTGAATATATGTATCTCCACTGCTTTGTTCAAGATGTGAAATTGAGCAATAAAGTAAATTTTGTTGATGAGAAGGTAGATTGTGGATGGCTTTTAGTACAGCACCAGCTGAAGGAAAAGGGCTTTTCAGTTACTCATCCTCAGGAACCTAGACAGGAAATCTCACCCTCTGATTTTACTCTTGGTTACCTGCTCCCTTGACAATATCTCTGCACACTGTCCACACAATGGAGTCATTCTCTTCCAGCTGATGAACTCGGGGTATATCTATGTCAAGCAGCAAAGTATTTTGATTGCCAACACAGGCCTTTGAACTAAAGCTTCAGAGGAATGTTGGCACAAAACTAACACTGCTGAGCAATTAGCTTAAGTGCTCTCCCACTGAAATGTAATCACCCTCTGAAATAAACCAACACCTACTTCAGAGGGCAAAGAGAAGTTGATTTTGGTCAGAAGTCACCTGGCAGGGGTCCTCCTCACTGGAGAGGACTGAAGAGGTGCCACATTTGCCCTCTGGTGACTAGGCGTGAAAGAGCCTTCCATCTCCTGGAGTCTCCTGGTGCGTTGGGGGGGGGGAGTGGGACCTCTCATGGACCCCCCTTCGAGTAAAAATAAGCCTAGAAATATCATGCAAAACTGGTTTGCTCAGGCATCCTGCAGGTGTCCTGAGCCTGTAGGACTGTCCGCATTAGAGGTGGAAGCCTCTGGACTCCTGGGAGCACTCAAGCTCTCAGAGTGGCTCCCAAGAGAGCACAGAAAGGAGGGTTCAAAAGCACCTGGGGCACCCCTGTCTGGATAACAAACTGGTGAGTAATCAACCAGAGGATCCTTCACCACATTTCGTTACACTGCTTCCTTTCTCACATGCTCAAAACACTGTGTTAACCCAAGGCTGCACTGGCCTCCAGCAAGGACAGAACATGATGACATACTACTAGACACTAGAAATGTACTGATATCTTCCTGTACAGTCAGATGAAGTCCTTGGTAAGAAAAAAATTCTTGTAAAGGCTTTAATGACACAAGCTGACAAGTAAGGAGTCGGATTTTGTGTCACACTCTTGGCAGTGTGCCTGTGTCAGAAACTCACACGTACAAGGATTCTTCTATGCTGTCCATAAATGAAGGTTGTTGGAGAATGCAAAAGACAAATAAATAGCAATAACTCATAAGTAATATCAATAATAAAAACCTCTTACTTCTGACCTGGGATAGTTTCCCCGGTGATACATCTGAGAGCAAAATTCTGCAGATAAGGGCAGAGTGGAAGGAAGAAAGCAAGCCCTCCTGCAGCTGCCTTTGCTTTAGAGAAAAAAGCAGTCAGCACCATGCCCATAACAGATCTGCACAAAGGCTTATGGGGCTGTGCTAAAAGATCCTCACAAATGTGAAATGAGGAATATGATAAGCTGGACATAAGAGAGCAATAACAATGAAAAGATCTTGACAATAAGCAAGGGTCAACTGCCTAAAAATATCTTCCCACTTAACTCTGGAGGAGATAAATTGGAGTCTGTGTACTGCATAATACTGCCTCCCTGCTTTCTGTGAAGAGACACATCCAGGTGATTCAGGTGTTCATCGCACCCCAGGCATGCCAGTCTCCAGTCCATTCCCCTATACTGATACAGGAGTAACAGTAATTTGAACATTCATGACAGATGACTCTTTAATTCCTTAACACTAATCCTAAAACCTCCCCATAGCTGGCTCTGGTCTATTGAGAGCATGATGTTAATAAGGCCAGGGCTGTAGATTCAATCCTCATAATGGTCATTCACTATAGAGTTAGGCTTAATGATCCTTGTGGGTCCCTTTCAACACAGGACATTCCGTAACTTCTGTAACAAAAAACAAGGCTGCAAATAAAAAAACCCAATCTTTGCTATATAACTGAATCTTTCTGACACAAATGAAATTAACTAGAACTTGCCTTGTGCTCAGCAAAAATCTAAAAATTCTTATTGTTCTTTTGTTTTTGTAATGATCTCCTGATATCAATATATCATTAGACTCTTAGCATACCTTTAAAATCTTTTGTCACTACCAGAAAGCAGTTCTTTCAGAGTTACAGCCTTAACAATTTTTTCTAAACTCTAAGCATTTTTGTAGCTCCTCTCTGAAATTTCTTCAGTTATCTCAATTTAAAATGTAGGACACAAGTTGCACATATTCCCTCAGACAAGGCCTCCTGATGTCCAAGAATAAAACACAATAACATTAATATCTTCTTGCAATTGCCCCCTTGTCAATTCTGCTGCCTCTTGCTGCCATGTGTTTGTCAACTAATTTTTGCTCCCTGAGCATACCACTTTGTCTTGCTCATCCCTGAACTTCCTTTTACCATTTTGAACCACTTCTGTTGCTTATCAAAGTCATCCTGGATTTTGATCTTTTCTTTCATAGTGTATGTGTGTAGTGGTTTAGTTCAGATCATCTCTTATTGTCAAACCACAACAATGTAATGTTTGCATCTATATAGATTTTGTCTCTACCATTTACTGCCATTGAAACCAGCAGACGGGTAGAACCGTTCTTGCCTCCTGGTTTGAGGAGAAACCACTGGCAAATTCTCTAAATGCAGATTTTTAAGCTCTGTTTAAGTCCATCTGCATCTTCTTTCCCTGGATTGTCAGTCACATGATTCTGTATCAAAACTTATTCTAAAATCAAAATATAATATATTGATTCTATTCTTCTTCTTATCCTCTAAGTTGGTTAGCCCACCAAAAAAGGAAGTCTGGTTAATTTGACATTATGAGAGTGTAGAAAAACACATATTAGCTCTTTTTTTACAGACCTAGGAGCCTGAAATTATTAATAATTTTGTTTGATATCATTAACCTTATAAATTTATTTTAATCCTTTCTTTCTCTCTTCCCTGTCCCTAACCTTTCTTTCTTTTCATAGTCAATAATTTGTGGTCACAGTTAGGTTTTTTTCAACAGTGGAGACAAAGAAAAGCACTGAATATTTCAGTCTTCCCCCTATTTTGTCCATTAGTTGCTTAGCTCCCTATAAATAATGGAACTGCATCTTCTCTAATCATTCCCTTACTTTCAACATAAAGTTATTGATTAATAAAGCTGTGGCTGCATAACAGTCTTTCCAGGGTGATAAATGTCCTGCATTTCCCAGCATTCTATAAAATTTGAAATTGCTCTAAGCAGAATTTTTCAACCATTTTGTATTCATCTTATAGTTCAGCTGAACTTACTATATTTCTTGAGTTTGCTTGTGAGGATATCGTGTGAGGCTGTGTGAAAAGCTACAATAAAACCAAGCTAGTGTACAGCTTCAACTGCTCCTTCTTTAAAGAAACTTTTCCTGCACCACAATGAAAATCTACAGTGTTCAATTGCTGGTGCATACCTAAAATTAAATGCCCAAAAAGGAGACAGACATAGTTTTTTAAGTTACCCCAACCAGACCTATAAGGATTCCTATGTGACAGTGCTCCCCATATCTTCCACCTCATACTGAACTTGCAATACATCTGCTCAGAGCCTTTGCTTTCTTCAGTGCTTATGAAAATATAATTCTGTTTTTTAAACTGGATGTGATTAGTGGTAAGAAACTCTCATCAAATTAAACAGAGACAATTAGAGAGAGGTGTAGCAAAACAGGCTGCAACCCTGTGACTCTGCCAATAAACCTACCTGCCAGCAGCTCTGCTGTGCAGAACCAGCATTACAGAATATGGGATTGTACATCAGAATATGTCACACAGAATATGTCTTGTGCAGTGTCTGACTACGTGAGTCTCAGGCATGCATGTATAACATGTATATCATCATGTGGATATTTGGGACCAGTCCTGTTTAACTTCTTCAATGATGACCTGGATGGGGATATTGAGTTTACCTTCAGTAAATTTGCAGATGACACTAAGCTGGGTGGGAGTGTTGATCTGCACAAGGGGAGGAAGGCTCTACAGAGAGACCTGGACAGACTCAATCAATAGGCTAAGAACAAATGCATAAGGGTTCAATAAGGCAAAATGTTGGATCCTGCACTTGAGTTGCAGCAACACCACACAGTGCTACAGGCTGGGGGCAGTGACTTGAGAGCTGTTCAGTAGAAAGTGACTTGGAGGTGCTGGTTGACAGCCAGCTCAGTATGAGTCAGCATGTACCCAGGTAGCCAAGAAGGCCAACGACATCATGGCCCCCATCAAGAGTAGTGTGGCCAGTAGGACTAAAGAAGTGTTCATCATCCCCCTGTACTGGGCACTGGAGAGGCCTCACCTTGAGTGCTGTGCCCAGTTCTGGGCCCCTTAATTTACAAAGGACATTGAGGTGCTGGGGAGTGTCCAGTGAAGGGCAACAAGACTCATGAAAGATTTAGAAACATGTCTTAAGAGGAGCAGCTGAGGGAGCTGGGTGTGTTTAGTCTCAAGGGGGCTCAGGGAGGAGCTCATCACTTCCTACAGCTCTCTGAAAGGAGCCTCTGGTGAGGTGGGGACCTGTCCTGTCCACCAGGCCTGCAGGGAGAAGATCAGAGGAAATGGCCTTAGGCTGAGACAGGGGAGATTCAGAATGGGTAACAGAAACATTTTTTCACTGTAAGGGGGGTCATGCCTGGGAATGGGTTGCCCAGGCAGGTGGTGAAGCCACCATCCCTGAAAGTGTTTAAGAGGCACCTGGACCTGGTGCTGGGTGATGGTTTAGTGGTTTAGGGGTTACAGAAATAGTGCTGGGCTGGTGGTTGGGCAGAATGCTCTTAAAGGTCTCTTCCAGCCTTGGTGATCCTATGAGGATTCTATTGTATTTATATCCCTCTACTGTAATATTTTCCACAATGACACTGGGTTAAGGAAGCAGCTGGGAAACTGAGGCACAAGGGAAAAATGCAGTTATGTCCACAGCCACACTGGCTGAGGCCAAGTGGGCAGGCACTGCAGTCTGGCATGACAAAGTGGTCAGCTCAGCACTTTTCCAGTTGGACCACACAGTTTCAATACTTGCTTCGTTCTGCTATTTGTGTCCAGTGGTTAAGTTTGGAAGGTTACCTGTGTTATGACCAGCTCCTTAACTCCATCGTGTTGGTGTTCACATCTTTCCTCCACAGCCCAAATACTAATTTGTGTTGTATGAAATGGTCCTTAAAACTACATTTGAAGCTGTCTACTGTAGTTCTCATTTTTCATTCCTCCTGATTTTTTTTGTTCTTTCTAATAATTGTGCTTTATTATTTTTCCAGCCTATATGGGTCCCTGCATTTGAAGAATTTTTCTGTCTTCATCCTCTGAGTTGTCTTCAAAATCACTCTGAATTTCACCCTGACAAACAACCAACTCTCTTTTCTTCTCTCTCTTGTGCCTCTGTCCTCTACTTTATCTTGTGTTTATTTGCTTTGACTTACTTTGTTTTTCCACAAGCGAGGACAATGCTGGGATGTGTAAAATGTATCATAATTCTATGATGCCATTTGAGAAATAGGAATATAAAAAGAAGGTTGTTTTACAATCAAAATAAGCACATGTTCTTAACTGTTTCCTGTGGAAGAGAAACAACTAGATTTATTGCAAGACCTTGTGCCAGCACTTAACTGGTTCATCTTTTCCTGCTCCCAGTTAAGCAGGCAGTATACAGACATGGGAACTGCTTTTTTCAGAGGCAGAGTGAAGGCAATGCCTTGGGGAGGCAGAGATCTGCGCTAACTTACATATGACTTGGCTGAAAACCAAAACAAGGGATGTGATGTTTTCAAATATGTGATTTTATTTCACTTTATTGTAATCAGTGTTAATCTTTGGAGGAGCAAAGTTGCTGCCAGCTCTGCTTTGTTTGCCCAGTTGTTCCATGGAATCCCCTTGCAGGATATTTTTCTTGCAGAGACCCCATAATACATCTACTTTCAACACTTTACTGAGAAAACTTGCTTTTAATAACGTGTATTAACCACAAGTAAAGGGCTGGGATTGACAGATTGATTTTGAAGCTGACTATCTTTTGAGATTGACATCTATTAAGATTAATCCATGGCCATTTTTCCCAATCTGCACTTTTAAGCATCAAAACCAAGTGTGGTTGTCTTCTTACCAATAAATTTACATCAATAGCACAAAGAAGACTTAAAATTCTGGTAAGTGAAAATTTGCTGGTGGACTGGCCACCTGTATATTTTCAATGTCCATGTATCTCAAATACCTGCATAAACAAATCACAATTATTTGCCCTGTAGAATAATTTCTTTTCTTTTTGATCAAACAATGCCTCAGCACTTCTTACTTCAATCTAGATGATCCTTAATTTAGTTCTAGGAGATAGTCCTTAAAATAATGGTTGTCTGCAGTGATAGAATTATCACATACTTTAAATGTCAGCTCTTCTGAAATTGTGCAATTAGATCATGACTGATGTGGCTTTCTAAAAACCAAGTCTAAAATTTAACCCTAAAAGAGTCTTAGTCCAAGAATTCCACACGAATGAAGAACTCTGTGGAAGGATAAGTTGTTAACTGCAAAATGCACATATCATTGAACACTACAAAACTAAAGGGACATAGGAAGTACCATTCGGAGTTGCAGAAAGTTTTGTTCCAAATTTCTGTATGGGCTATTCATCTGTTAAGCAAACAAAAATGTCTCCAGGCAGAGAATTCAATGTCAAGTCCCTGGTATTTCTCAACAACAATCAGATGAAGCAAAACATTAAAGGCAGATCTGCAAATCTTCCTGTGAAATGCACAGGAATTAAAAAGCCTGTTTGCCTGAAGGAATATTAAGTGGAAAAGCAACTGCAAGTCACACTACAAAACAATTGGAGCCGCAATCATGTGCTGTTTAACTGCCTGTTTGAGAGCCTTGTTCACTCACAAGCCCGTTTTCTGGGATCCTAAGTGCTAGGTCAAAAACACTGAAGCCACAGAATGCAAATGTCAGGATCAGAGTGAAGTTATTCAGCAGGCGGCTCAAATCAACTTGGAAAAAACAGTGGCTTTGTACCAGTAGATGCTGTAAGCCAGATATTATCTTAGCATGCTGCAGTCCCTGGCTTTCCCACTGCTGCCCATAAGCATGTTACCCATTTTTTCAGTCCTTTCCTCCTCACTTCACCAAAAGGCCATTTTCCCCATTTGATTATTGTTTAATATAAATGCAAATACAGGATCAGTCTCTTGTCTCCTTGGATATTCACTAGAACTGGAACATTCATTTTAAATATGCACCATATCACTCCTGCAAATTTTGATTTTGCTATAAAGTCCAGCACCTGATGGGAAAATCCAGCTCCATGAACCCCATTAGCCACAGTCATAAGTTTTTGTCTTGCTATCGGCTATGATCTTGCTATTTGCATACAGCTTCTGCCCATCATAGTCCAGTTTGAAATCAGGTGGGAGTATTGGATCTTCCAGATTTCTAGGGAAGAAGCCATTATGACAATGCACAATGGTAGAAATGCATAACAGTGAAAATGCGCTGTGGTCATGGCAAGTCCAGCAACCCTTGTGGGTGAGCACATGTAGAGCAGAGCAAAGCAATGAGTAAAGACAAGTGAGCCAAGAGCTTTTCCATCCTTCCTTGCTGAGGTAGCCATGACTGAATCCCAGCAGGACAAAGGCTAGTTATAATTTCTCTAGATTTTAATAGTACTGTGCATGTTGCTTGCAGAGCATCTTGGCTTCCCTGTCCTGAAAAGGCCGTTTGCCACTATTGAGAAAGAAGGGGCATCCAGGAGAATTGCTGTCACACTACAGGAGGCATGTGCCCATGCAGATGAAATGGCATTCCAGTTCAACACCTTTACATTTCAGCAACACATCTAAGGTGATTCCACAAGCAAGAGCCAAAGCAGTCTGGCAACAGTCCTGCTAAGAAATTCTCACTATGTGTCCTTTACACCTTTTTTTTTTTTTTTTAAATCTGTGTTGGGTCTTAAGCACTTTGCCTAAAGGGCTGTCTCATGTCAACAGCCATTCTCCTCCAGACCCCAGCTGGGCACCCTGCACCACTTTCCCTCTCTTGCCACAGTGTCTCTGAGCAGGCTGAATTAGATCTCCCTCCTCAGAGCCATCTGAGTTGAGATGCAAGAGTATGAAGACAAGAGTATCAAGAGTAGAGAAGACAGAGGGTGCCCTGCATCTGTTCTGTTTTGCCAAGATCTTTAGTAGTGTCCAAATGACCAAGTCAGGCTGAATGCTGATGGTTCGAGAGTTTTGCATGTTTTTAGGCACAGCAGCTGACCCCCTAAGGTGTGTTTGGGCTGCAGCACAATTTAAGAACAGAAATGTTGTGATTATCCTGTCATGCTCTTTAGAATCAATAGCTGCAAATTACTTTGAATTTTTTTCCCCTGGTCTGCGAAGGGATGATACTCTGGTTACATGAAATATTGTAGATTACCATTAATTTCTAAACCTACAGTGGATTTTTTTGTGAATATCACTGCTCTAAAATGAAAAGCAAAATATTTTAGCCCATCCATGTTTTTAACTTCTAAAATAATGTTTTCGCATTAGAACATAATAGATTTGGGGATAGTTAACTACATTTGGAAAGAAATGTAAAATATTAAAGCTAGCACAATCACATTAACTCAGCCACACTGTATGTATATGACTCATTTCATCATCAATTGGTACAAAAAGAGGGACTTACTCTCATTTCCAGCAGGCTGGATGCCTGGGGTGGCCCATGGCAGCCAAGTGGTTGAAGCACCAAGGCCTCTGGAGCAGTCCTGGACTGGCTACTACTTTCTCATTAGGGCACACAAAGACAGAAACGTTGCACATGAGCAACTGTTTAAAAAATGCAGTTGCTAATGGTGATCTAAGGCAGCACAGGAATCTGTGGCACAGCTTGGATCTGAAATTTAGCCCGTTGAGCTTTCTGCATGGTCAGATTACTGTTTGGTACAAATGAGACTAAAATGTGTACCATCAAAGACCTTTTAATTTTTATTATTAATTTTTAATTTCCTCAGTTCTTTGCATTTTGATTCACAATATTTATATTTTAATACCTGAAGCCTTGATAGTTTGATAACAACATAAATTAATCACCAAGTTTTTCTATCAGGCTATCCTATCTGAAACAAATAAAATCCTATCTGAACAAATAATCTCTGAAGCAATAAAATAAACAAAATAGAAACAGAAGGAAATACCTTGGAACTACTGCACTAGCTCCATTTTTACTGAAGCTAGTGATGTTTTTAATGAGTAGATTTTCTTTTAAAAGCACTAAAAAACATCTGAAGGATTGCTCAGACTAATTTCAAAAGATCTAAAATTACACTACAGAAGAAAGCAGCATTAGAAGCCACTCTTCAAAAAAAGAAAGGAAAAAAAAAAAAAAAGGTTCCCAGAAAATCTGATAGAGATTAAACCTTCTTGTTGACCTGGAGTTTTACAGATTTTTCCTCTTGCTGCCATTGTGCAATGCTTTCTTTGGGGGGAAAAAAGAGTAATGGTAGGAGGGAGAGAGAAAGAAAGGGGGAAATAACTTTAATGAAAAGATTGACAATATTTCTTGGAACTGGTACCTGTGTATCTACGTTGAAGTGAGTTTGTCCTATAAATGACAACTGAAAAGTTTTGTTATTCACTAAATGACAATACTCAGAAAATTAACATCACTGCTCTATTGTTTTATGTTAGAAGAGTTCTCCATGATTTGAACTCTATTTCTGGGCTTAATTTAATCTTCTAGTCTATAGAATCAGAGAATCATTTAAGCTGGAAAATAACACTAAGATCAAGTCCCGCCCTAAACCAGCATTGCCAAGTCTACCACTAAACCATGTCCCTGAACACCATGTCTACATTTCTTATAAAGACCTTAATGGTGACTCAACCACTTCCCTGGGCAGCCTGTTCCAATGCTTGACAACCCTTTCTGTGAAGAAATTTTCTCTCATATCCAACTTAAATCTCCCCTGGTGTAACTTGAGGCCATTTTCCCTCATCCTATCACTTGTTACTTAGGAGATGAGACTGACCCCCACTTCAGCACAACCTCCTTTCAGGTAGTTGCACAGCATGATAATGTCTCCCTGGAGCCTTCTTTTCTCCAAGTTAAACAACCTTAGCTCCCTCAGCCTTTCTTCACAAGACTTATGCTCTACAGCCTGTGTATTACTGTGTGAGAGTAGTTAAGACTGTCTGACTTAATATATCATTTCTGTAGCTGGTCAGATATTAACTGGAATCTACCTGCCTTGGGGGACTGGTTGTAGTTTTATTTTGCTGCTGTCCGTAGCTTAAATTCAGCCCAGGACTTAGAGACTGATACAAATGCCATTGAATACCTACTCTCTTAGAACCTGGAAAAGGAAACATGTTTTAGGTTCAAACCAAGCACAACTCCAGTCCAGCTTTCCTGTATCCAAAGGGAAGGTGCACACTTGATGAGGAACTTCACTTAAAATATGGTTCAGGACTACTGTTGCTAATGACTGAAAGTGATGACTATACTCCAAGAGTAATCACATCTTTCTGTGAAGCGAACAGATTTCATTCTAACAGGCAGATACCAAAGTTATAAGAAAGGACACTGAAATGCCCTCTCAGCCCTGTGAGCAATGCTTGCCTGATGAAACTGGGATTGAAAGGACATAGTAGTTCAGAATGGAGTTGCACCAGTTCAAACAGCTGGTTAAAAATGTTACTTCACAAGGTTTCAAGCATATCTTCTTCTCATCACTTTAAATCTGTTTGTAAGATAGTGACTGAGTGATAATGAATGCTATCCATTTACTGCGCTTGCTGAATATATTGATTAATTGTGCACAACACTTTGAAGATAAAGCACTGTGTTGTTAATAAACACGGTCTAATGATTCTCTCCTGGCTTTTTTAGCACTTCTCTTACTTTGTCCAAGGTGTAAATACCTTACTGCAGCTACTGGCAGCCAGGCTGGCCAGCTGCGTGGGCCACATGCTGATTTCAGCTGAAGGCTTTCACATCAATTGTTCTGTGGCTGTTCCCCTCCATTGCCAACACACCGGGCTGTCTCCTGTTGCTGTTTCTTTGCTTGCTTGTTCGGGGGCAGGATGAGGGAATTTCCCTGATTTCTGCTGAAAAGGGCCCTTCCTTTGCAGCAGGCTGCCATTTCCCTCCGCCTAACACACAAAGAAGGCAGCCAACAGGAGCACAAATGCTTTCATTGGCTGCTAACAGTCTTTGAGTGGAACAAAATTACCAAACGAGAAGAAACACTAATTTCCTCTACACTCTCCTCACCCTGCCTCAGAGTAACGTCAAGGGGGCAATTTTCTCTGAGGAAAGAAAAAACTTCTCCCAGCCACAGAAGTGTGACAGAAGAGGCTGCTGAAATCAGCTGTGAGCACAGATTGATATGTTTTTCACACCTAAAAAGACTTTTCATTTCATTTTCTCTCTCGGACTACTGCAGCACGTTTTGAAAAGACAATGAATATTGCTTTCACATGTAATGGCAGGTATGCAGCACTTTAAAGGTATTCAGAACCAGGCAAAGCACCACAGGAAAACAAAGATACAATGTGCATGGCTGCTAACACTAGCTCTCAGTAAGAATTAAACCTTCTGCAAGGCACCCGTGTCAACCTCACCTGGAGTAAGAGAGCTCCTCCATTAGGTGATAGAAACACCGAGCTGGTGGGAACTGACCTTGCCAACAATTGTACACGAGGTTCGTTTTAAACCTATAAAAATACTCCCATTTGGGCTACCAATATGCACAGACCTAACAAGAGGCTGCAAACGTGGTTGTGAGAGCAAGACTCCTCTGCCAGCCACCCCAGGGGACTAAGGCTAAAGAAGTTCTCAGTCGGTCACATATCTCAAACATTCAGATAGAAACAAGATTTTGTTTGTAGGCTGTTGCTGTTGTGGGTACTCAAAGCTACTAAAAGTGAAGCAAAGTATCTCCTTCATTTTGTGTGATACATGCAACAGTATTTTGATACAAAATTATCAAAACCAGTCATCTCTGCAGCTAATCCTATGTCTCTTTTTCAGTGCCTAAAACTGGGACAGCAACCATATATGAACCCTTTCCCATACCTGAAGCATACCTAAACCTTCTGTTTCAATCTCTTCATACTTACCAACCTCACTGACAACACATTTTTCCTTTATGACACCAGTTTGGCTATTCCTACCTCTACACATATTTTCAATAAAATTTCCAGGACTTCAATATTTTAAAAACCTGAAATTGGGGCATGGTCCCAAATTTGTTATGGGGGAAGAGATAAAATTCCAAACCATCATAAGCCTTATTTTCTTAGAAAACATGGCAAGAATAAGACTGTATGTCAAACTACAAAAACTGCTAAAGGATTGAGGAGCAGATGTATAGAAAAAGTTTTTTTTTTCCTACCTTTCTTTGCCAAACTAGATTTAAATGTGTTTTACAGTAATACTTATCATAAGCCTGTAATACAGCACCATGATCCATGGCAGTAACCATTTTGAATAAGATGCTAAGAAGTCATCTGTCTGTTGCAATTTCATCAAAGTATTCCATTCTGAGGTCAAAAATGTTTTTCTCCTATCCATCTGCTACAGTTTTGGAGATTCATTGAATAAAGAAGACAAAAATTTTAAATACTGAGCAAATCTATTTTAAGAAGTATATTTATCACAAATCTAATGTGTTGGGTGACTAATAACATACATGTGTGCACTGTGCTTGCCAAAAAACATCAACATTTCCAAATAGTTACCACATTTACAATTAAAATAATGTATTTGCCAAATGTTTGCTTGTTTTTCTTTGTTTTATTCAAATGATGATTTCTCTTCTGTTCCAAGCACAGAATAAAATTTCCTGGGTATCAGAAGCAAAACATTAGGGAGAGATTCTAATGTCTGATAGAGCCTCATGCAGCTCTCAGCTATACAATATTGCTTAGATTGTATCGGGCTTGTCATTGTTGTTGGAGGCCCAGTAGCACCCTAACAAGGAAAACTGAAATGAGGCTTTAAATTTTGCCTCTTACAAGTCTCCTGCTTGTCAGTTGCAATTGTCCAGCCATTTCTCATGTTGCCTGATTTCTGGCTTGTGCTGCCCCTCCTGCTGCCTCCATCCTTCTGTAAGCGATGGAGGCAGGAGAGGCGGGTGGCAGCAGTTCACACTCACAACACTCTCATGCCCCATGGTAACTGGTGTGCAGAGAGCTTAACATGTGAATGTTCTCACTGCCTTATTGACTTCTGCTCTGAGGCTGGGCCAGAGAGTGGAATCTTACAGAAAAATAGAAAAACAGATGATCAAAGAAGGATTAAAACTCCATTGCCTTTTTGTAACAACCTCATTCTTAAGCCTCCCACCTACTTCAAGTACAGACAGCTGCAACTTCAGTGGAATGTAGAAATGAAAGTCAAGTGTTGTTAAAACCACAGATTTCAGAAGAGAAAACACAAATTAAGCACCTAGTGATTGCTTTCCATGACTTTTTTGCTCCTCTAACAGCAAAGAGGGATGTTGAGGCTTACCCAGTGGTTGATCTAGTGGTCTGCTACCTGCATGTTCCTTTCTCTCCTCCCATTCCAATGTGCCACTGTTAGCCCCATCCTGACATGGTGGTAAACCTGCTGAGGGAGCAATATCATCAGGCGTTCTGGAAGCAGAAAAAGCATATCTCTTTTTCTTGTCATTTTCTGACCGTTGGCTCCCAAAAGAGGTCAGATATGTACCAAACCGGACCAAGATGCTGGGGAATTACATGGCCAGAATCAGGGAAGGGGATGGGAACCATCAATCATTGAAGAGAACCTTAGACCAGCTAGTCATAGTGTGAAACCCCTCTTGAGAAATTAATTATGAAGGATTTATTACAAGGGGAAGGACAGAAAAACAGAGGGACTAGGTGTTCATTAATCATCATATGCTACTTTCAGCATTCATTTCCTCACTTCCATGTATCACCATGCTGGGAGAAGGGCTTGGGAGAGGTGCCAAAGGCAGCAGAAATGTAGTTAGAGTGAAGATTTGGGAGACAGGAGTTCCCAGCTACAAGCTCCAGTTGCTGCTTTAGAATGCCTCTAGATGAACAGTCTCCAGACTCAATCTCCCTGCTCAGGCTCCGAGCTGTTAGGTGAGAGATGGCTGCCCCAGGAGTCACATCATGGGGTTATGTGGAGGTGCGTCCCTGTCCCTGACAGGGTTAGGGCTGCATTGACGGTATTTTAGTTTGGCCCCTGGGTAGCTATGCAGGACTTGGCTTAATTCTGACATGTAAAAGGAGTATACCTTTTGTCTCTGTTTGGCTATTTTCTCTAATGAAAGTGAAGTTTGTCCTCCTGGACTCTTATTTTGCTAGTTAATTTAAGTTATATTTTATCACTTTTATATAATTTTCTTCCTCAGTAAGCTGAAAAAGAAAGCTAAATGCAAAAAAAACCAAATCCAGCAGACTAAATAACATCTTTAGGGCTCTATAACACTGGCATAGGTCATCTAATCATTGTAGACTTTACCCTCACTAGAAGCACTGCATACTTAATAAGCATACCCATCCACTGACAGGCTCCACACTCCCCTTACCATCATGGTTCAGTTCTACTCCATTTCAGTGCACCTTTTTCCCAAGGCCCTTTCAGCTCAGACTTCCAAGTTTCATATAACAGCAGTACAACTTGCAGAGCAACTGAGGCAATCTTTTCACTGTATTCACCACTGGCAAGGGCTTGGCTGAAGGATCAGGGCTGTTAAGGACTGCATTTCAGGGATGAAGCTGCCCAGTTACACAAGCCCAGAAAATAATCAGAGACCTAGAAAATTCAGCCTACATGAGAAGTTTGAATGAATGGTGGAGAAGTGTAGAATGAAGGCTTAGAGAAGGTATAATCACAATTTCCAAATACATAAAAGGATTTTGTGAAGAGACAAGAACAACCTAACTGCTTTAACATCCTTGTTAACATAAGACAAAAAGTATTTCATCTGCAGTAAGGAAGATTGAGATGGGATATTAAGATTACAATAACAGTTAAGAGGTAGATAGATGGCCTGCAGAATGCTCAGACTTCCATCAATGAAGATTTTTAGGAGAACATAAAATCATAGAATTATGGAATACTTTGGGATGGAAGGCATCTTGTGAAGTTCATCTAGTCCAACTCCCTGTAGTGAGCAGGGACCTCTACAACGAGATCAGGTTGCTGACAGCCCTGCCCAGCCCGACCTTGAGTATTTCCAGTGATGGAGCATTGGTCACCTCTCTGGGTAACCTGTACCAGTGTTTCACCACCCTTACCGTAAAAAATTCTCTTATATCTAATTTAAATCGACCCTCTTTCAGTTTAAAACTATTATCTCTTGTCCTATTGTAACAAGCCCAGTTAAAATATTTCTCCCCATCTTTCCTATAGGCCTCCTTCAGATACTGACAGGCTGCAATAAGGTCAGCCTGGAGCCATATCATCTCCAGGCTGAACAACCCCAACTCTCTCAGCCTTTCCCCATGGGAAAGGTGCTCCAGCCCCTCTGATCAACTCCATGATCCTCCCCTGGACAAACAAGTCAAAATTTTCCTATAGGTGTACATGGTACTGCTCCAAGTCAGGGGTATGTTCTAAATACCTCAGAGGTCCTTTCTAGCTGCCTGAGTCTGTGAACCCCCATGAGTGAGGTGACACAATAGATGTGGTGCCAGGAGAAAAACCACAAGTTCCAGAGGGCCACTGGTAGGGGACTTCTGCATCCAACGGTGACTCTTTTTGTGACAAGCCCTGGGAGGAGGCACTGCCCTGCATGAAGAGCTTTCTAGAAGTAAAGAAGCATTCAGAACTACATAAAAGGTTACCAAAATCCTGATTTGCCTGAGCCACTGAGCAGGACAGTTTCTTAGTTGATCTATTGTGACAGGATTTTGTTCAGTTCTCACAAATTTTATACCAGACTTTGCAATCTGCTTTCTCAAAGGAGTACCATTTATGCAGGAATTACTAGAATGAAATGTAGCTACAGCCTCAACTATTAATTGCTTTGGAAATGAAACCCCAGGCTTTCTTACACTGCATACAGGAAAGGAGTACAAGCACAGACTTGATGCATATATACATGTATTTATATACACACACACATAAAACTGAGCTATTGGAAAACTGAGCATCTGCATTTTGTACATGCAGAAACCTATACATAACTTCACAATTCACTTCAGATTGCATGAGTTCCAGTTATGTGATGTGCCTGTGATAAACATGGGATTTATTACATCCTGAGTTATTATCCACAAGAAAATAACTTAATCTTCTAATAAATTAAAACATGAAAAAACCCAGGCATTTTTAAGACTAATACATAGAGGACATTGAGACTTTGCAATATCCTGATGAACTAGAGCTGTTTATGGCAGACAAAAGACAGCAACTGCACTTTGGCTAGTTCTTTGTTGCATCTCTCTCTAAGGACAAACACCATTTTATTCTGGCTGGAGTCCAAGTGAACCAACCACTTTCATCAAGAACATTTTTAGATACTCTGTCAGAGTGGCAAAGGCACTCCAGATGTGATTAATGGCAATGGGAGATCACACCAAAGGTTAATGCTTTTTCAGCTGTTTGCCACTGTTCTTAAACTAGAGATTTGGATGCATACTGGCCACCTATTTCACCTACTCATGCAGGGAAGTTTTCATATGGCAGGTGAAGATTGCACTGAAGCTCTGGTAGGCAAATGTAACAGAAATGTGCAGGGTAATTGAAGGTTTATTAGTCCATCTTCATACTGTTATCTAACCAAAATCCTTTGAGTCGGATGTCCCAGGCCTCAGCACAAACCTCATGATTTATGTATGCCAAAAGCTGCTTTCAAAAACATTCATCCTTTCACCATCTCCCATGAGCATCAAAACATCCAGGATGTCTAGCAGGATGCCATGTATTTATTTTCCATGTTGCTCACAAGGAAAAGGTGCTTTAGCAAACCCACATGGGGCGGCAAGCAGTGTTAAGGAAGAGAAGTTTCCCGTTCATTACCCCATTCCATCTCCTCCCTTTGGCAGAAGCAGGTAAGACGTGATTTTTCTACCAATTCCATTGACATGAAAATAACCACTCTTAGAATCAGGGCTAATGAGCTAGAAATGTACAAGAACAAAAAAACTGCTCAACACCTTCAAGTGTGGACGCTGAAATGCAGCTATTTGACATGCTGAGCTACAACAATGGCACATGATTTATTGATTAGTTGCCATTACATGATGGAAGCTCAGCTAGTGATTTAAAATACACATATTATCTTGGAAATCTTCCTTTGAACAAAAAGGTAAAATACAGCTTCTGTGGTAGTAGTCAACACTTTATTTTTCCTTTCTAACTGAAGTGTCATTGATGAATTCTGAAAGGTCTAAATATTTTTAAATTACAAATGCACCTTTAATGCTGTTTTACCATCTTAAAATCCTACTATTTAAGCTGCATTTTAACTGCTATAGTTCAGACACACTCCAATAGGATAAACACAAAATATTTGTGACTTATATTTGGAAAATATTAATCACACAGTATCTGAGGTTACTGATGTAAAAAGATACATTATTTCCAGCACAGAATAGGTAAATCTGATTTTACACTTTTGAACACTGTAATCATGAACTCTTATTTGTAATTGCCTTCCCATAGCCTACCTCTCCATAATAAAATGATTTCAAATATTAGTAGATAATGAGATTCTGCTATTTTTTTCTATAATATAAATATATTTATAGAAGCCTGCATGGCAGTTAGATGATCCCAATAGGCAATTTTTCAACCAGCTGAACCAATATCAACAAGTGTAAGTAAGTAAGGCTGTGGTTAAAATGAATGGTAGAGCAATGGCTTCAGTGCTTTGCCAGGCAGTTGCCTTAATCAAAGTTGGAACTACTGGTTTGTCTGGTTTATATACATACAGGCGTGTGTGTGTGTATGTGTGTTTGTGAAGGGCTCATTTAAACAAAAAAAGGAGAAGGGAAAAAAAAAAGGGCAGGGCCAAATATTCATTGTCAATATTTTATATTAATAATAATTTTACCTACATTTTGAAACACCACTAAAATTCCTGATGAAAATTATTGTAATTTTTTTTTTTAAATTAAATTCCTCAGAAAATCCAAGATAGCTTTAAAAAATGCACACACTGCCTGTATGAACCTCCTCATTAAACAAAGATCTCTTCACCAGGCTCACACACAACCAGGTGCAGCCAGGGCAATGTCAGAACATCAAGTCTTGACTGCAAGGGCTGCTGCTTGTAATAGTTATGCACACGCATATAGATATTGCACACATCCATATAAGGCTTTCTGTGGATTCCACATGGAAATTGTATCCAGAGCCTGATGCTTTTTTATCTCATACCTTTGTGCAGCAATTTATATCTGTAAAAAACCTGTGCAAAATGTTTGTTAAAATAAACAAAAGAAAAATTCTGACTGTGTAGCATTTTGCACAGGGTTTTAAACAAATATATCAAGTGAAGGTTGGTTAGGAAATATCAAAACATACTTGCTCTGGGTGGATCAAATATTTTCTAGTATCAAATGAAAAAATGAAGGAAACTATACTATTAACCTTAGATTATTTTACTCTTAAACATTTTTTTTCTGGATTGTTGGAAAATGGACACTGAGAAATCCATCAAAGAACAACCCCAAATGTATACAAATTGATCTGCTATGTGAGCTTGGTGCAAAGGGCATGAATATCAGGATGTGCACAGTGACATTTCACAAATCTAATAATAACACCTTAGATTTATCTGGCACTTTTTATACAGAAAAAGTAGATCACAGGGTGATTTAAGGACTAAAAAAATATAAATATGTATATTTGGGTCATTCCAGTCACTAGCAGAAGATGATCCAATGCCCTATCCAAACCAGAGACATCAGATGGAGAATGAAAAAATCCTTATAGATGCTTTGTTTATATCTGCCATGAGACTAAACCCATTCAGGTGGTATCCTACTTCTTGTGCTTTTTGCTTTCCCATTTTTATAAATTTCTTATCAAGGATGATGTTAGCAGGAGTTCTAGGGCAGGCTGAATCTCAACAGTTGCCCAGTACAGCTGATTAATTGCTGCTTAATGAGGAATAATCCTTTTCCCTTTCTTCCCCCTCCCTACGTTTCAGAAAAGAGTTGAGATGTGGGACATCCCCAAGCAGGATCTAAGGAGGCTGATCAGACATGTGCATGCAGACAATCAAAATTGTCTGCGCACAGCAAGTGCAATTTTCAAAACTTTATAAAGGATCTGATGTTCTTTTTTAGCTGTTTGAGTTGCTCCCAGGTTATCTCCATGACCACAGGGCAACAACCTTCCTTCCTAAAGGCTGATAATCCATCATCTGACTGTTTATCTGCCCATCAGCCCCTCATAAAAATGTCAGAACACATTGGCTAGTTGCAAACAAATGAATAAAAGAAGTAGAAACCTCAAAGATAATTAAGTTTCCAGGGATTTGTGAGCATCAGCGACTAGAGACCCAAATTAGTTTTCCAACAGAGAGAGATGAAGGAGGAAGGCGGCTGCTGAGGGCTGTGCTTGGCAGCAGCCGCGGCCCCGGCAGTGCAAGGCAGCACGCGGCGCTCCGGACCTGCAGCAGCGCCCGCCTCTCCACCGACAAGAGATGTCACATCGGACATGAAACAGAAATGGGAGACGAGGTTATCGCAATGAGTGAGTCGAAACCACGGGAAACCTGGCTTCATTAGTTCTGTTGACCGTGGGAAAAGGTGTTTTTAATAGTAACAGCTGAAAATTCGGCTCTTTTGTACGCGCCTTGACGGTCTCAGCAGTAGGAATGATACTGTGTATGGCTGCATCTTGGACAAAATTCAGAACTGATGGCACTGGGAAGAGAAGCAGGGAGGGAAGAGGCACAGGTGCTGCTTTCAGTGTAAAAGAAAATAACATGCAGAGAAAAAAATAACAGGCAGAGAAAAAAATCAGGAGGATACACATAACAACAAATGGGTGATAACAAAGTAAGGAGAGAAAGAGGGAACCCAGAGGGAGAAAATGAAGAGGAAATTGAAATCTGTACTAGAGTTCTATTCACATGCAGCCCTGTCATCTGTGTCCTGATGCTGGAGAAGGAGGGCTTTCTGCCCTGAGCCACACCCTGTGCATGTGTATGGCTGCAGTGAAGATCCCCAGGAGCCTGAGAAGCTGTTAATCATTCAGTCCTTGACTTGTTGCTCTTTTCTAAGCACCTCTTTGTTTACGATTTGATTTGCCCTTTTTTCTTCTTTTCTTTTTCGGTGGATGATGATAAGGGAGGGAAATAATCCTTCAGCTGCAAATAGTAGGTTTTGTTGTGCAGCTGTTTATCTGGGTTCACTGGGGAATATCTCCCTGTATCACTTCTCCATGGGTCAGAAGGACGCTGTGCGGGTTCCAAGACAAGGAATAGCAGCAGACCATCTTGTGAACACTTTTCATCTTTGCAAGTGGGCCAAGTGCCGAATTCAGCACAGAATTCAGTAACCAAAGTGCTGTGGCACACATTTGTGTCCCAGCTGGCAGAAGCATGGGCCAATATGCCACACTGCTGCTTTAGCACATCCATATGCATCTGGCAGAACAGCAATTTATGGAGGCTTGGATGTCCTGGGGTGGGATGCTGTGTGGCCACCTCAAGCTCCAGATCAGCTTCATAATCCCTGTCATGCTCAGCAAGGTCAAGTGTACAGCAAGGGATTGTTATGGACTGGATGAGCATTCAACACAGCTTCCCTTCACTAGCTCTTCTTTCAAATTAAATAAACTGTCACCAATGCTCTGGCTCTGTATATGTCCAGAGGCAGACTTTAAACAAAAAAAAAAAAAAAAAAAAAAAAAAAAAATTGTCATGAGGCCAGAGCAACAGGAGCTGAACAGGAGCCGGAGGAAACTGTTCCAGCCGGAGGGAACTGTGTTGTGAGCTGGGAGGGGGCCAAGGTTTAGATTTAACCTGGGTACAGACACCTTGAGACAGCAGAAGTGTAGCAAGTACAGTCCTGGTCAGCGGTCATCAGGTGGAGCAGATGTGAGTTTCTGCCCAGAGTAGGGAGAGAAGATCATTAGGTTTGGAGCAGGCAGGGTACAGGGATGAGCAACAGAGACCCCAGCAAAAGACCCTGGGGCAGAGTGTGATGGCAGGGATTCATAGCCCAGGGCACAAAGAGAGCTGCCAGGCTGGTAATTCCAGGGCATTCTGCCAAAACTTTTGAGTACAACCTGACCAGAAGTCCAGATGTTGAGAAAGAAGCCTGGAAAGTCAGGTGTTACCAAGCTCATTAGCAGCCTGTGAGTTTCTCCTTACTGGATTCTTCACAAGGATTGCAATTAACTCACATTTCCTAGGGAAGTCCCATCTCTCTCTTCAGATTCCCCTTCTCTCTTCCAGTAAGTGGAGAAGTACAGTAGGGGAATCCAGATCTTCTAAAACACTACAATTATGTCAGAGCTGTTCTTTCTCATCTTGCAGTGACTCATGCCAGTCAGGTGAAGAGCAGGAAGGAAGCCAATAAAAAAGGCCGAGTCCTTCTAGTGGAGGTTAGCACAAAACCAGCCAGACTGGCAAAACTCAGCCAGCACAGCCTGTCTCCTCTGCGCAATCTCAAAGGGAAAACACCACAAAACACTATAAAAAGTTTGCATGGTCCCAAACCACTGCTAGGTCTGCAGTGGCACTCTGCACAGACAGGGTTACCAGGATAACTTTACTCTTGACCAGGTTTTTTGAGTTGATTTTTATTTATTTGGTATTTGTTGCTGTTTTGAGATGCAAAGGCAACTTTTCAGCAACTTCCAGTTTGGGAAGCATGGCATTTGGACCAGCTTTCTCCTGCTTTTTTAGTAGGGAGCACAATGCACACAGCATTTAATGAAGCTGCACTCAAAGTGCCAAGAGCAGTTAATTAATTACTCCTTAAAACATTGCTGGTCCACATTCCTCTGATGGAAAGTTACAAAGTCTAGACAACCTGACCAAAGCTTACCTGAGCCGTTGTTCTAAGACATCCCTCCTTTTAATAGATTATCCCTACATTAGCTAGAGTTGAGACAGGGTGATGCTGTATTCACAACATGTGGGAAGTGGGCTCTGCAATAACTGTTGATCTGTTTCTGGGTGAGGACATGAAAAATTTGCTCACAGGCTTTTTAGCAGAGTGCTTGAGATAGAGAAAGGAGCTGCAGAAGTTGTGATTACAGAGAGTTTACTAAAAAGGGATAAATCCTAGAGTAAAATTGATGCCAGTGACATATTCTAGGCCCCTCAACAACAAGGGTGTGCAAGAAGAGAGGCAGCCTCTGTGTGCTCAGAGACTCTGCTCAGGGGATAAGGGGCGGGAATTACGGTGTACCTACATATTCAGGAGGGTCCCCAAAACACCAACGGGATACGATACGTGCCCCAAATCCGTCAGGTACAGCCCAGTAGATAGACCCTTTCCCAGCGGTACCGCCGCCCCGCTGGAGAGCGCCGCGGAGGCCAAGCGCCGACCCCGGCCGCGGGCAGAGGCTGCCCAGAGGCACTTCCCGGCAGTCCCGCCGCTCCCCGCTGTTCACACCAGGGGCCGGCTGGCGGCTGGGGCTCGGTGCCCTCTGTGCTGGAGCTGCCGCCCGGCCCGGCCCCGGTCCCCCGGCGGGGCTCGGAGCGCACCCGGTTCTCCGGGAGCACTCGGCCCCGCGGGCGGCCCCGCTTCGCCGAGCCGGCTCTGCCTGGCTGGCGGGCAAAACAAAGCGGAGACAGGGAAAGGAAAACGAGGAGAAAGTGCCGCTCCTGCCGCCTGCCAGCCCTTTGCCTGGATCTCCCTGCATGAGACAGCGCTGCAAGCGGATCCTGACCGGGGGCAGGGGGTGGAGAGAGGAGGAGGAGGAGGACGGACAGAGAGAGGGAGGGAGAAAGGGAGGGAGGGAAGGAGGGACGAACGGGAGCCTCTCTCCTTCCCTGGGCTGTTTTTTCAGTTTCCTGTCTCGCATTGTGCTCACAGCGGATATGTGCTGCGCCTACAGGTGTGTCCCCTCCTCGCAGCTTTTCCCCGGCTCCCAAGCGTAGGCTCTGGCTGTCGGGGGGCGGCGGCGAATCGTGACCGCCATGTGATGATTATTTCTCTTGGGGCGGTTTCTCTCTCCTCTCGCTCTCTGCCTCCCCCTCCCTCTCTCCCCGCCGCTCTCGTCCTTCCTCTTGGAGGTGGCCGCAGCCGCTGCCGCCTTCGCGCTGACTCCGGCTGCCGTGGCGGCGGCGGGGCCCGCCGGGAGCATGGGCGGCCGCCGGGGGCTGCCGTAGCGCCTCTGTCCAGCCCACCGCCACTCACCCCGGGCTGCCGGGGCCGCCGCTCCCGCTCGGGCAGCTCGGACGGTCCGTGCCCGCGGGCTGCCTCCCGCCGGCGCCTGCACCTGTTGAAGGTAACGCAGCCCCAGCTCTACCGCCGCGCACCGCGGGATGGGGCGCCGAGGGGAGGGGGGAAGGCGGATTTCGCGGCGACTTCCCCTGTCTCCCCTAGCTCGGGAGCTGCTGAGTCGCGGGTAGAGCAGCTTCTCTCCTCCTCGGCTGCGGGGCCAGGGCCGGGGGCCGGAGGTAGGCGGCGGGGGCCAGGGCGGAGGGGGCTTTCTGCCGCGCTGCCCGCGACCAGATGGTTTTGGTTAAGGGGCTCCCGGGCGGCGGCTCCGGACTCGGAGCGCCTTTCCCAGCCGCCGTGCAGGGCGGGGAGGTGGGGGAGGCGCGGGGAGTCGGCTCCTCCCGACCAGCAGCCGGGGAGCGCCGGTGTCCGGCGAGCTCCCTCCGCCCCGCTCGATGGAGGCTGCCTGCTCTTCCTGAGAGTTTCGCAACCCCGAAGCGGCCACGGTCAGCAGCCCCGGTGGCGTGGCTGGCCCTGGCCCGGCGCCGACCCCGCGCTCCGCCTGCGCACCGCCGACTCGGGAACTCGTCTGGGATTTTTCTGCAAATGCGTTTTGTCTCTTTGCAGAGGCAGCCTTAAACTTTCTTTTCAAACTGTTAATTAGATACACTGTACTTTGCTCGTGTTCCGTGCGGGCGAATGGGAGTGCGAGGCTGGAAAGGCTTGTGACTCAAGACTTAGTTATTCGGGAGGTGCAGAACATCTTTGCGTGCCGCGTCCAGATGGGCTGTACCTGTAATTTGTTACTTTGCCTTCTCCGAGACTTCGTCGGTCTTGGTGACACCGGGAGGCAGAAGGGATCTGTAACAGTTTGGGTCGTTTCGGGGTTAATCAAACATTCGGTTGAATATAACGAAGGAGGAAGTGTAAGTTTATCGCCTCTCTGAAATCTGATGGAAAATAGCATTGCTTTTGTCCACGAGTTACGACACTATGGTCCTGTCCCTATCGCTGAGCTCATCATCAAATGAAAACTTGTTCGTAAGGGAACTTATGCTTTTGTAACGAAGGCTGTTACCTTGAATGTGATGATTAGCGTATTGAACACCAGAGGGAACTCTGAATAGGTAATTCATTCGAGGGATATATATGCTTATTTTACTGTTTATGTTCTCATTACAATGGAATCTAGGAGGAAGCAAAGGTTGGTAAGTAATAGGCTGCTGGTATGTACCTAAGATTGACTTCAATTTTCTTTGCAGTTCTTTTCATAAGCCATCAACCCTAAATTTGGGCTGAAAAATCACTTCTTCTTTTTTTTTTTTTTTTTTTTTTCTTTTCTTTTTTTTTTCCCACACTTGAAATATTCAACTGGTCTTGCAGGAGCAGGGTTGTGTACCATGGTATAGGCAAATCAGTTGGGAGACCTGTTCACTATTTGCTAGGGAGTGAGACTTTACATGCATGTTGGGCTGACGCTTAATGCCCCGCCTGCCTCTTGGGTTATGAGACAGATCCAGCACACGGGTACGGGGGCTGCTGCCTGCAATTGATATGCCAGAATAGAACATGCTTCAAGCCAAAACAAAAGGGAGGAAGTCTACTTCCAAGTCTAGCATGGTTTGTCCTCCTTACCTAGAATACTTGTTGATCTAAAGCCTAGGCTGATTGCTGTGAAGTAGAAAATAGTCTTTCTTAAAATATATAACTTAAATGAGTACAGAAAGTAAATGGTGTTAGTGTTTGAGAAAGGAGTTTGAATTGTGGCTTCTGGTACCAAAAGCTGTTTAAATCATCTGAGATTATTATAAGAAGCTAGGGTCAACCCATCAAAATGTGATACTGTATTTTGTAGTAACATGAACCCCCAAAATGTGCAGCTGAATCTTTGGATGCTCGTGATAGTCTGTTACAACAGTGTTGATAACCAGGCTTCTTTGATACTCCTGGATTGTCAACTACATGGGAAGGATAGCACAGTAAATACACTTGTGACTCTGACTTATGCTCCAGAAGCTGACACATTCAGCTGTTCATCCTGTCCCTTTGCCAGAGGTTACGCTGCCATTCAGGGTTGTTTTCTATTGAACTTTGAATCTGCCAGAGTTTACAGACAGGCATATGAATGTAAACTATATTTTATGGCTGTTCATATTAGTGTATGATGTTGTGAAGTCTGATAGCCTGGATCTTCTTTATGTCTCTCTGTTGTGACAGAGGGGCAAGGCAAACAGTTGGGGTCAGTTGAATCGAGCTGCAGTTGTGAACCATAGCCCATAAGCACCTACATTCTTCTGAAACGGTAGATGTGAGTCCAGTGAACTACCTTGTATCAGGACTTGGTGGACAGCGGTAGCAGGGAGGCAGCTCTGCACAAGGATAGGGTGTGTGACCTTCGTAGTTTGGTCACAGCACACAGGGTTCTGGGTTTCAGAAGGATGTAATAGATGGTGCACCTGAAGAGCCCTCTCCTCCTTTGCCCATTCTAGGAATTAGAAAGTGATCCATGTTTTTTGTTCTTTTATCTAAGTCTTGCTTTGTTTGTCTGACTTAAAGACTTGTCTTGTTACGTAAACTATCCTCACTAAAGGGCACAACCTTATTCTGCCTGAATTTTCTATGGATGTTGTTGGAAGTTGGATAAATGCTTTGTATAGCTTTACAAAACTGGGAGATGTTTGCCTTGTATGCAGAAGCTCACTAAGGACAAATTACATTTTGAAGGGAGACCTCTTCATGAATGCCTATTAAGAACAAAAAAGTCCCACTTACTTGTTGCTAACGGGTTTGTATTCTGTCTCAGATTTGTGAAAATGGTTTGCACATTTATTTATTTTTATGAAGATGTAATACTAAGCATTTGTAGTTTTGTAATGGCTATAATTTGGAAATTTTCATATACTTTTAAATTATTTATTGTATGAAGCACTGAATGAAGATATTTGTTACACTAGTGTCACATTCAGAATATTGAATTACAATTGTAAAATTATGGTAACAAGCTTAAATTGGGGTTTGCAACTTTAAGCTCTTGCCAGCAAGCAGTTAATGGCAACATTAACTGCTAGAAAAGTAATTGCTACCGTTCTTTTACTGTCATTTTGTTCTCACTCTCCTCCAGTCAGCCTGTTCCGCAGAGATATCATGAATATTCACCGAAATAGCTTGGCATTGTCACTTATGCAATTTCTCATCAGATTCAATGTGTTGATGAGCTAATGTGCACTTGATTAAATGTACTTGATTTATGCAAACAAAAACTCTGGGTGCTTCTTGAAGTAAAGTTAGCACCTGCACAGCTATTAGTGAGATGAGAGTCTAAATAATTAAGATGGAACTAAGTAAACAAACAACCTCGATGTGGTATTCCTCCTACTTCACCTTTATATTTTTGTTCAGCTCAGTAGTGGGTATTTATTTTGTCTTTTCTTGCAGGTTTTCTTATGCATCATAGGAAATTACAAAGCTCAATTTATAGTGGAGGGTCTATTTAAATGGCTAATACTAGGAAAAAAAAACCCAAACAAACAAGAAAAAGAGTATTATTAGCTGTAATAAGGCTGGGGTAACTAGGACTAGTGGAGTTTTGTTTAAATATGAGTCTAACTTGGATTTGACATTGGTCAGTTAATCCTTGTTGAAAATAAAATAAATCACATAGCCTGAGTAAGTCATTGAGGAGGTGTCTGTTATAACAAAAGCCAGTATTTGGATAGTAAGTGGTTTAGCCTCTTTTTAATTGATCGAACACATGTAGAAATAAGGAGTTGAAAATAGACATTTTATTTAACTATCAGTGGCTTAATGGTACAAAAAGCTCTCTAACTGTCTATAAAACTGCTCTCATCTGGCTACAATAAAAGGCCACGGAGTCCTTGCCCCTGGATGAAGCAGAGGATGGATGGAGGAGGGAGAGGACACATGTTTGCCCAAGCCCTGGAGCAACCAGACAAACTGGAAAGCTGTACAGGAGATCTTGAGGACCTGGGGCTTACTTTCTTTAGGCAGATAATAATTATCTGTTAAAATCAAGTGTTTCTGTCTCTGCAGCTGAATCTCTAGAAATACATAAATTTTGGATCTTTCTGAGTTTCCATCTCAGGTGCTTGAGGAAAGAATTACTTGTCATAATCTCCAAAAGTGTCTGTGTTTAATAAATGTTACTAATGATTATTCAAAAAATCTTGGAGTCAACATGATGGTCAGCCCCTGCTCAACTGCTCAGCCTGACACCACCAAAACATGAGACAGAGTTTGCCCCCAGAAATGTATCAGCAGAGCTGTGGTCACAAGCCACGTGCTTGTTGGGACGCTTGGTTTCTCTTTGGAATTCAGCTTCCGGGAGCTGGCGCCAGCATGGATTGATAATTAGCACCATGACGTGTTCCCCAGGCTTGTCAGCCTCATCAGTGGACAGAGTCCACCTGGCACCTGAAACACTGTGGACCTTGCTCCACCTTTGTAGTTAGCTTCCAAGTTTCTGCCTTTATAGCTTCACTTTTGATATGCCTCAGTCAAAAAGCTTTGCAATCCTGAAAACAAGTGAATTTAGTAGTTTTGATTTATTCAATCAAAGCATGTCTTCAAGAAGTTAGTTATCCAATTAAAACATTGTTCCTAGTGTTTCACTTGTTTTCTTTTTAACTGCCATCACTAGTTAAAGGCCCACAGGTAAAAAGTGAAGGCTGTCTGTCTTACTGACTCGCCTCTGTGCCCAGCAAGATCATGGCACAGATCTTCCTGGGAGCTGTGTGAAAGCATATGGAAAAGGAGTTGACAGGCAAAAAATGGCTTCAACAAGGGCAAACTGTGCCTGACAAATTTGATGGCCTTCTATGACCCGGTTTCAGTGTTGGTGGATAAAGGAAGAGCAACCCATGTCATCTACGTACACTTGTGCAAAGCATTTGACACTGTCCTGTATGGTAGAGTTGTCTGAACTGCAGACATGGATTTGATAAATGGACTGCTCGGTGGATAAGGAATTGGCTGGATGGCTGTACTCAAAGAGTTGCAGTGAATGGCATGATGTCCAAGTGGAGACTAGTGACAAGTGGTGTTCCTCAGCTATTGAAACCAGCACTTTTTAACATCTTTGCTGGTGATGTGGACAGTGGGATTGAGTGCACCCCCAGCAAGTTTGCCAGTGACACCAAGCTGTGTGGTGCAGTTGACACGCTGGAGGGAAGCAATGCCATCCTGAGGAACCTGACAGGCCTGAGAGCTGGGCCTGTGCAAACCTCATGAAGTTCAACAAGGCCCAGTGCAGGGTCTTGCCCCTGGGATGGGGAAATCCCAAGCAGAAGTACAAGCTGGGTGAAGAATGAATTGAGAGCAGCCCTGAGGAGAACCTGGGGGCTGTTGGTTAACAATAAAGTCAACCCAACAATGCACACTCACAGCCCAGAAAGCCAGCTGTATTCTGGGCTGCATCAAAGAAGTGTGGGCAGCAGGTTCACAGCAGCATCAGAAGGTTGTGGAACTGTTGGAGCTAGTCCAGAGGAGGGCACTGAAGATGAAGAGTGGGCTGAAGCACCTCTCCTGTGAAGGCAGGCTGAGAGGGTTAGGGCTGTTCTGCCCAGAGAAGAGAAGGCTTCAGGATGGTCTAACTGGCTTTCCAGTACCTGAAAGGAACTTACAAGAAAGATAGGGCAAGACTGTTTATAAAAGCATATAGTGACTGAAGAAGGGGGGATGGGTTCAAATTGAAAGTGAGGAAGTTAGATTAGATGTTCGGAAAGAATTATTTAGTGTGAAGGTGGTGAGGCACTGGAATATGTTGCCCAGGGAAGCTGTGAATGCTCCATCCCTGGACATGTTCAAGGCCAGGTTGCATGGGGCTTTGAGCAACCTGGTCTAGTGGAAGATATCCAGGGGTGCTGGGATGTCCCTTTCAACCCAAACCTTTCTATGATTTATGTAATTCACAGTGAATTGCTCTGCTATTAGCAATTACAGTTTTCTTTATGTTGCAGTTGTCATTCTGTCTTTGTTTTTTAAAAGCCTTCTCAATCCTACAATAATCCAGGAAGCTGTAGAAAAACTTTGCCCCTAAGATGTCCTAATTCTGTGCTGGACCTTCAAGTAGACCCATCAGAACCACTCTTCCAGATTAGGTACATGGGAGCTGCCTGTGATCAACATGACTTAAAATAAAAATCCATGAGATGTTTAGCAGTTACATTGAATTGTTCCAGAACGTACATTTTTATAACCAGGTATGTTCATGGTAGTTGCTGAACAGACCTGACTAGCATATTTCTACTTAAACTGGGTCTGCTTGTTTACTTGGATTGAAGGAAGGTCTCATAAACCTAACACTAATCTTGCTGTATCTAGAGGAATTATTAATGTGATAGCTCTATGTCTCGGAGAAGGAATGCAGAAGGCTTAATGTTCTGTCTATGCTTACTGAGTTCATTTTAAATATGTAAAAATTTGAGGAGTGAACACACATCTTTTTCCCCAGGGCTCTTATTTATCTTCTAGATAGTTTGAGAAGAGATGGTATCTCTTTCTGACGTCTAAGAGCTGTATATAAAGAAGATCTAACTCTTACTATTGGCATCACTATTTAGAATTTATGAAGGACCAGCTTTTTAACCAGTGTTTCCCCTGTAGGGAAATAGTTATTGGTCAAATGTATTCAACCACAGGGAGAAAGCAGAGGGCAGAAAATATAAACCACATTGATCTGGTAAAAAGGGTGCAACTGAAGTACAAGGTAAGGTTTACTATCCCGAATCAGGACAAGTTAGTAATCTTTTACTGGGGTTTAAATTAGGCATGCAAAGCAAATAAAAGCTTCTTCTTTCCTGAAGCTACATGGCACTTGGAATCTTTAACAGTAGTAGGGTATGATTTCCTTCAGCTTGTAGTAGTTAGTTTCCCTTTAATGGACCCAATTATGCTCATTGCAGCTGAAAGTCTAAAATATGCAACATCTCTCTTAAATATATCAGAAGAACTTTAATTTGTCCTTCTTTAGTGTGTTGTCACAGTGTGTATTGAACTTGGATGCTATGTTCATTTAATCAGTATGAAACAGATTGGTATAAACCTAATGTTGGTCCTGTTGAATTGTAAGGCAATGAAAGCAGTAGTTTGACCTCTTCTATTTCCAGTCTTGTGTGATTAAGTAGTTTAAAAGCTGTGAAGAGTTTTTCTGTGCAGTTTTGGCACACATCATCAGCAACTGGACCTTTTCTTTCATGAACTGAGTAACTTCTCATGTAAACTGCGGTTATGTGGGTATGGTGTGCACATCTCCTATATGGATGTAAGTTACAAATCTAAAAAAACAACTGAAGTGGGTGACTTTGAGGATTTTTTTCCCCTGCAAATGTCAAATGGCAGTGGTTTTGTCTGAAAAGCTTTTTACACAGGCAGAAAGTGGTTTTGTGAGTACTTTTAAAAAGTTTTTCAAGAGTCAGTAACTCTGCAGCCATGAAGCTGGCTTCATGACTCGGCTTATGTATGTGCTGTGTGGTCCAGGTGTTGTCACCTTCTGCCTACCCAAGCTGTTGAGATGAAAAACCAAAAGACTTCATTTGCCTTGGCAATCCTGAGTCCTAAGTGGTGGCATGAGCTTATGTATTAGTAGGTTGGATAAAACTCCAGAGAGGTGACATCTCTGTTTATTAACAGATGGCTTCTTGGTTTGACATTTAACTGGGGGAAGATCTGGAAGCCTTTCACAGTCCATTTTGCATTTAATTTGGTTGTTTGGTAGCATTGATGAAAATGCAGGGCAATTTCCTTGTGGGGTTTTTTTAATTATTTGGTTGAGGGGTTTTTCTTTTGTTTGGGGTTTTGTCTGGTGTTTTTTGAGGTTGTCATCTAGAGTTTAGGGTCAGCAAAGCTGTCTAGTCCCACAATTGTTTGAACATCTCACTTGGCTATTGCTCAGGAGGTAAATAAATTCTTGGACTAAAGCATATCTTATCTTGAAATTGCAAGAAAAAAAGAATCCATCTTTAAGAACGTTGCCCCTATTTGGTTCTGCCTTTTCAGAATTTCATCTTGTTTCTAACAAAAGCCTTCTATGCTTTTGAATTGCACGTGTTCATCCTTTTTGAGTTTTCCTGTGGCTGTATTAAAGACTTTTTGTTGCTGGTAATTTTTTTTCCCTTAAAGATGATCGGGTAAGCTGTCAGTTGTCTGGGTGGCTAATCAGAAGGACTGAATCTTTAAATCTGATTATACATAACACTTTTTACCCCTCCCCCTCCCCCAAAGATGCTAATTGTTTTTGCAGTTCTACATTGCATATTCTATAATTTTCAACATCTATTTCTGAGCATCAGTCATGGAACTGGGCACAGTATTTCAGTGTTTCTCTTTACCACTGCATGCCCCATGCCACCTCATTCAGTATTTCCATTCACTCTCATGTCTTTGAGCCACATTAGCCCTTCTAATAACAACAGAAGTCTGAATCTGATGCTTAGCTCTGAGGCTGTGTTGACCTCACCCATTTTGCTTTGCTTGCTTCAGAGGTCATGGTCCTCTGATTTGCAAACCTTACCTGCATCCTTTGTTACTGAATATATACATCTGCATGCAGACATGTTAAGATTGTTTTGGTTGGAATGAGCACAACTTGACAAGTAATTGTGTTAACTCTGTGATTTTCTTTCTGTTTTATTCTCACGCTACGAAACCATGTAATCTGTTAATTTTACCATCAAGGACTTGCTTATTTCCAGGTAGCTAATAAAACACTTAGGTCATGTAAAGCTTAATTCCAGTAATTTTGGACTGCAAAAGAAGCATTACAGTTGCATGGTGACATTACTCACTAATGACAGCTTTTTTGAGGTCTTTAAGTTAACTAGTTTTTGTGTATTTGTCCCATATGTTTTGATATCCTGTGTTAAAAATCCCAATGATTTGGTATTTGTTGCTTATGTCACATCTTTAAGCCTTCAATTGCTGTATGTGATACAAAATCAATAGATTTCACCATCCTTCCTCTTACCCCTTTTGCATTTATAAAGATGAATATGAGGGACTTTCTACAACGTCTTGAGATGCCAGCTCCAAAACAATTCCTTGCTTAGGATGCCCCTGAGCAAGCTTGTTATGTTTGATCGTGCATATTGCCTAGTTCCTTGTCTTATGTGTTCTCTGAAGCATCTGTTCTGTGTCTCTTCCAGCAGGAGCAAGTACACATCAAAAGGCACTTCATCCCGGACGCTATTTGCACAGGAGACTGAGCCCCAAGAAGTCCCTTTCACTAGCAACACTTGTGCTGCTCAGGTGGGCTAAGAACTCATTTGGACTGAGGATTTTGTTTTAAACTCCATTTCTTCTTTCAAAGTGTTGTGCTGCTTGCTTGAGGAGTTTCTTGTATAGACTCTTGCAGTGCAGTTGGCTGGGTGTACTGAGACGAGAGATGTCTGTGTGGGATGTATGTGCTTTAGGGTTTAGGCTGAAATATTACAGCCTCAAATTTAGTGTAATAATCTGGCATGAAAATGTACTGTCTTTGCTATTGTCCTGGATACTGTCTGATTCAATAGTGATTTTTACATGTAGTTTTGTATCTCCTGGACCTGTAGTGTAAAAGGACATTAAGCAACTTGTGGGCATGAATCATCTTCAGGTTAACTTAGTTATCAAAACATAGTATCTCAATTGCTCAGAGTAACACTTTCCACTTCACTTTTGCAATCTGTGTTGCTTGTTGCCGCTGTTCAAATTTAAATGCCTATTTACTTTTCCCAGTTGTAGCAATTAGGTATTCTCTTTTAATTTTGATCCTGATGCCTGTAAAATGAGTAAATGTAAACAGCATTCATGAAACTAAACTCTTAATTCTATTTTCTCCCACTGATAATTTGAAGAGGCAGACTGTGTTTTCTGTTTTCTGTGGCTTAATTAATGTACTTGAATTATGCTTGAACAGGAACTCTGATATCAGAAGAGAGTTTAGCAACCTTGGAAGTTAGAAGCTTATGAATGAGGCAGCACTGAAGAGTTATGTTATTGTTATTACTTATATTGTTGGAAAAAGAAGGTATTTGTAAACTTGTGGCCAGAAATGGCTACATACTTGCTTCCTTTCCCTGCCTCTCAGAGACGTTTCTATTTTCTCAGTCCTTTCATCTATGATAACTTGGCATGGATAGACAGGTCTCTGTCCCAAACTGAGATGCTCCAACATCATGCTAATAATTCAGTGGCATCAGTAAGATGAAACTTGCATATTTACTGGAATACCAGAAGTGTGGGTGGCTTTGTGTGTAGGTTTGGTGTCCAGAGTGCCATCTATGCAATCCACTGTATGCAGTGGAGTCCTGTAGGTTTCTTGACTAGGGACTTCAGCAGGCTGGTTTTGTTTCTGTCCTGAGCAAGTAATTTAATTTCTCTGTGATTTTGTGGTGTGTTTTGTTTTTGTTTGGGGGGGAGCGAGGGGGTGTTCATTTTGTTGTTGTTACTTTTTTTTAATTGCTTCGCTTTGGGGAATTTTGGGAAATCTGTAGATGAAAAGTACAATTTGGTGGTATTTTTGTCATGTATAAGTAGGGCAAGTAGATGCTGCAGCATTCCTTCTTGACCAGAAAGGATGGGGACCTGCTAATTCTCTTAAGTTATCACATGTTGCCTCCCCAAAAGCCCCTATGCAAAAGCAGACCTTGCATCCCCAGATTTCCTGGCTTGAACAAAGACTCCTACAAAGCACTTTCACATCGTGCTCTCTGTATCCATGAGATGACTTGGCACAGGAGGAAGCATTTTTGTTCCAAGTGGGTTAGCAGCATGCACAGACCATCATTCAGGGATATGAAATCTTCAGTGGCAGCTCTGCTGTAAGTAGTTCTTGCCATCACTGGCCAGTACCTCCTTGGCTATGCCACCATGACTATTTTGTGGAGCTGTGCTGTGGACTGGACAGGAGAGCTGATCTAGCATTAGACTGTATTTTATGTTGTTTTTATATGGCTTTGGAAAAAAGTATTTAGAAGTTTTCCTTCATCTCTGCTGTGTTTCACACCATGGCCCTGCAAACACATCACAGTTTGCAATATTGGACTGAGAAGCTGGAAGGCAACCCTCACACCCTGCCCCCTTAAAAAAAAGTAATTTTGTTGCCAAGTTCTTTGTGTTATCAAGCCCCGCCTGTGTCTGTAGTTCTCTTCCCTTCCTGCCAGTCCCATCCTGGGTGGCCCTATTAGTCAGGGAAGAAGAGACTTTTGCAAGCAGAGTTAGGATGTTGAGTTTGTACTTTGAATGGCAGCTGTGCTCCTGAGTAGCTGTTCTTTCATTTGGAACAATATGAGATAGCTTTAAACTAAATACAGCCCTTTTACATAGATCCGGCTAGTGCCTTTATTCTCTCTGGGTGCTCTAAATATCATGTCCATGTGCATTTTGTGAGAGAGGTTTTTTGGTGTCTGTTGGTTTTCTTTCTCAGCTGATGACCTCCAGTGCACTGCTCACACTCTCCTGTAGCATTAACCATGCACAGAGTCACTTCCTTTTCCCTCTTACCTCAGTTTAAAAGACTTTGCTCTTGAATCTTGTAAATGAGGTGATAATTTCAAAGCAAACAGCTTCCAGTCCTTTCTTGCCAATTTTTGCCCACAAGGTATGCAAAGTAAACAGAGCAGTTAGGAAATTAGTTATGTACTTTCCCTCCTATTGCAAGGCATCCCAGGATGGTTCCTAGCCCTCTAAGTAACAAATAAAGGGAGAGATGGAGAACTGGTATGCCCAAGTTGCATTTTAATGTATGGTGCCATTGCACAGATCATTCATATTTTACAAACTTTAGGAAAACCTTTTAAAATGTTAGGCTTTAAAAAGTCTCTACTATTCATATATTGAACGTAAAAGTGTTTTATTTCTTGCAGCAAAGAAAGAAAACCAAAATACTTAGGATGGGCTAAAAAAATACAGAGAATTTTCTTCATATGTAAAAAAATAACTTTGAAGCAGACTTTACCTAAATACGAGGAAGATTCCAGTGCCACCATAATGTTTATAGGTTTGATTTGAAAACTGTGAGTCTGAATGCTCTAATGATGGGTATGCAGCATTTATAGGGTAAAATACCTACAACAGGATATGCAGATGCCATTTTGGTGTACTTATTAAGAAGAGATAAGTCTAGGCAGCTATTAAAAAATGTGACTTTGAAAAAGTTGACAAATAAATATTTAATGCTTAGTATATTTATCTCCAGCCGAGGTGTTGAACAATTTTTACTAACTGAGCTGTAGGAAAATTTGTTAAATGTGAAAACTAGACTTAAGGTTATCGACTGTGAGGCTTAGCTACAAGGTGATGGTGGGGCTGTAAAGGGAAAAAACCATTACGTGGTCTCCTCCAAATGAGATAGGGCATGTCCCGAGAGTACAAGGCCTGTAGGAATTCAAATCAACAGTCGAGTTTTAATCTGAGGCCATGAGCACAAACACAACTTCAATTTTATGCTCATGCATGTGGCAGCACAAGTAGGAAGCTGGAGCCCTCCTGGTCCCAAAAGAATATCCTTCATTATCAATTTTACTCCCTTGGCATGCCTCAAAGGTCAGTATCGTAATAACCCATACTGGTGTTCCTTCACACATTTCTATCCATTTCAAAAAAGTAGCACTATGTACTCCTTTTCAGAAACAAAATATTGGTTAAAAAAATTATGTAAAATTGGATTAATTATATACAATATGTGCAATGTATTTTATAGTTGCAGTCAATGGTTTTTAAAAGAAAGTATGCTCTGTCTTGTGGAAACTTTCCCTTCATGTTTCCCAGCTGAAGGTTATGAAATTTGCTGAAGATAGGGTTTTTTTCATAGAAATTCCTTGAGTTCCATGAATGTTAATTCTAAACACCTAAAAGAATGTAACGTATCTGTCTTCTGGAGTATTTTATTTGTACTTGTGCCAAAAGCAAAGCAGCGAACTCAGCTGCAAGGGCCCAGTTTGGCTGTACTTGTAGTCCCTAGAATGTATAAGAAGATTTTTTTTTTAATATGGATTTAGTGCTAAGCTCTTATATTTACTGGAGGAAGAGGAAATATTACAATTCGAGTAAATTTTTTTAGTAATTTATTTATAAATGTATATTAGCTACAAGGTAAGGATAATATGTTCCTGGAATAATTTCTTTTTAAATAGCTGTGATTCAATGCAGCATGAACTCAAACATCCCAAACCACACATTTTGCTCTTTAGTTCAAATAAATCTTACCTCAATTGACATATAGATTTATTTTCCTGAGTGAAATTATGAATACCCTCTTTACAAACCAAAGAGAGAGAAGGTGTTGAATTAGCTTCTGCTTCATGTACCCTCTTTAAAGCAGCCATTGCTTTATAGGATTTTATTCAGCATCTGTGTTTTACCTGTGAATCCTTAATGAGGTTAAAGCTGTCCAGGTAATACAGTTACAAATGTGATGCAAACTGTACCAAAGCCAGGAGATTGTCAGCCCAGAAGCTTTGTGTATGAAATACAAATCATCAGAATACCCATTCCCATTCTCTGCCCATCTCCTGGGGAAGAAAAGGCAGAAGTAGTCAGTGGGAGAAACTGTACCTTCTTGGCTCTGCTTGGTGCAAAGATCAACAAACAAGATAGGAGTCCAGTTTTTTTATTTTTTATCCTTATGTGGCTGTTTGAATGGCTTTTCTCTTGCTCCGTGGGCAGACAGGAGGAATTGTCTTATGTACGTCTCTGTTGCAGTTACAATAGCCTTGCTTTTCCCTCAGACTGTGCATGTTAAGTATAGTGGGGATAGTGTAGTTTTCATCTTTCCAACCGGAGAAACTTGGCAACAGATTGCTGAGTGATGGGAAGGTTGACTAATGGGAGCAGTCCTTGTAGTAGCTTCATACTATTTGGCTGTTTGAGGAGGAGAGAAAAAACTTGGTGTCATCTAAATTAGGTTTTATCCTTGTGGTGTTAGGCTGCACATGTGAAAGTTAGAGAATGTTGGAATGTTTCTTGTTTTAACTTTAGCTCTAAATATCTATGGCCTACTTTAATAAGAATAACCTGTGTGCTTCAAAATTAATAGCAGATTACAAGAAAATCAGATTGCTTTCTTCAAGTAAGGAGTTGTGAAACTCAAAACATTCAGAAAAGGTGAATTAACTGAAGGTGTGGAAATGGAGTACATCAAACCTCAAGCTACCTACAGGGCACTCTTGAGAATGGGGTACTCTTGAGAGAGAAATTGACTTTTTACCCTGTGAAGATGGAGGAAGCATCATGCTAACTCATCTTCCCACTTGGGAGTAGTTCTTCAGTGGAGAGGTCTATGGAAATGAGGGGGCTGCCATTTTACAGGAGAGCAAAGTGAAAGATGGGTCTGTTACTTACTTGCCCAGGAACAGAACTGCAGATTTATTCCCCAGGCCTGCATATCCAGGCGTAAAAATCATGTGTCCAAATGACTTTGTTCAGAGACCCTCCAGGGTCTCCTTCTGCAGAGTGACCCTCACGTGGTGTTTTGGATCTATTTTGTACATAAATTGTATAAATTCAACTAATAAGATCACACTGATGTTATATAGAGTGCACATTTATGCAAGAAAATTGAATTGTGAATCTGTACTACTGGGTACAGTTAAGTATTACCACATCAGTCATGAGCAGAGACATGTGAAGGAAATCCTTTGCTAGCATTCCTAGGGAATGCTGCAAATGCTTCACTATTCCTGGAGTGCAAAATCATTCCTCCCTCCTAAAGGGCACCCTAATGCTTTTAATATTGACCTGGAGATTAAAAAAGCCCCAACAACTAAGTGTACAGCTTGAATCCTATTACTGTATTGAATAGCTATTAATATGGCTGCTGCGGGAGATGGGGCAGGAGAGGAAGCATGGCTGCCTATAGCTGCAAACATAATAGCTTCTAAAGTTTTAAAATGTTCCTGCTGCCCCCTCCCATGTGCATGCTACCTGCCATCCTATGTTTGTATTTTGTACGTTGATTTGGGGAAAGATTTGATTTGACACTACAGCACAGCTTAAGAAACTGGCTGTACAGAATATTAATATCTGATCTTATTTCATTAATATAAATTTCAGGCCTGCATTCCATAGGGGGTTAATATTAAGCTTGTTTTAATCACAGCAATATTTTCCAGATTCCTAGACAAAATGCACCAGCTGGTTTGCACTAAATTTTACAGTGCAGGAGATAAGAACCAGGTGTCCTCACAGAAAGGGAATGTGGCCATGTAAGTCCTGGAAGCATGGGGAGGTTTCAAGCGCTGGGCAGGATGTCTTGCTTTCACAGTGAGGTCTGGGAAGGGCAATGCTGAAAACCAGAGGGACACCTAGTCTTGGCTGTGCTCCCACCTTGGTTTCTGATGTTGCTGCTCACCTCAGGCTCTTTGCTCTGATCCCACCTTAGCTCTCTTTTTGACTTGTGTTTCTCTCTCATTGCGAGTGACAAGCTTTCAGGGAGGCTATGTTTCTGGGCTGGCTTGTGGCTGTCCACTCCACTCCCTGCATCCCACCTAAAGCAGAAATAGCAGTGCAACCACTTGCTGGAAGTTGGAGGAAACATTGCAATGCCTGATCTCCTGTGAAACCACCAAATGAGGTTGTTCAACATTAATTTTTTTTTTTTTACACAATTCATATATGCAGCCCTGGAAGAAGTGAATCAACCATAGCTTCCTTTTTTTCTCCACTTTTTTCCACCACATAAAATGGTGTAATTAAATAGCAGCTATATTGTTTTACACATGCCTTTATGCGTGAAATTAGTGTGCTTCCAAGAAAAGCCCGAAAACTGAAAGACTCTGCAGTGCTTTTTACAGTAAGTTAGGCCTGTGACATTCTATCCTCTGAGAAATATTCCTGCATAGAATCTAGTTATCCAATTCATCAACATGCATAATTTCTTTCACTACTCCTAGCTTTGAGTCAAGATTAGATTTTGTGAAGATGTCTGCAGAGGAGCTTTATATATGGAGCCATATGAAAAGGTTAAAAATTGTTGTTGCAGCAGCCGTGAAAAGCTATAGCATAAACGTTCACTGCTTTAAAATATGAAAAAAAATGGTGTCTTTTAAATATCAAAGGGATTAGTATTAATCCAGCACTTGTGATTTTCTTAAATCATGTTATTTGCATAATAATACACACCACCTGCTATATCTTCAAAGCGCTTTTCAGACATTAACTAATTGATCTTTGTAACACCCCTGTGATGTAAAGACCTGTTATTATCCTGAGTCTGCAGATGTGGAAACCAAGACCCAGAGTAGTTGAAGGAACTTATTGGGCACAGGGCTGAGACAGTGACATCGAGGGTGCCATGTTTCTATTGTCCCGTCTTTTGGGAGTTTGGAGTTTCCACTTGCAGCACTTCGAGAGGCAGCCACAATTTCTTCTTGCCTGCCTTTAGGAACAAAAAAGGAACCGATTTATTCTTTTGTGTCTTTGGAGGGATATTGTTGGGGGAAGTTTGTTTGTTTTGATTTTGAGGGTGTTCTGCTAAACGATTTTGCTTTTGTTTTTTCTTGCCCTGTAGACTAAGACAGATAAGACACAAAAGCTTCTTATAACTTCTTATTGTCTGTGTGCACCACCGTATACATTGAGAGCTTTTAAGCACTTTTTTCTTTGTTCAGGACTCAGTATGGTCTTCCTAAACCACATAAAGTTCCATCTCAATATGAGAAAGAAGAGCATAAAGAACTTTACATAGAGGGTGGCAGAGCACTGGAACAGGCTGCCCAGGGGGCCTGTGGAGTCTTCCTCTCAGGAAACATTCGAAATCCACCTGGATGTGTTCATGTGTAACCAGCTTCTGGTGGCCCTGCCTTGGCAGGGATTGGACTAGATGATTTCCAGAGGTCCCCCAACAATTTTGTGATTCTGTGATTCCTATTGATAGTTTTTTTTGGTCAAACTTGCGCCTGCTTGTCAGAGTAAGAAATTATTAACACGAGAAGTGACAGGGTGAGTTGCTTATCATTACAAAATTTAGATACCGATTTCCATCTTGTGCTGGCAGTGAGCAGCCATGCTTGGGTGCCTGCCAGAAGCAGCTGGTGTCTGCAATGGAGGGCTACTCCAGCAGTGGAAGGCTGGGGAGGTGCTGCCATCAGGGTGGCATCATGTTCCCGACACCTGCCTCACGGTGTTCCTTCACCATGTGTGTGGAGAGGCCATGGGTGTGTGTTGTTCCAGCCCTCAGTTGTGTGGGTGATGCCCAGGTGACACGTGGCTTCCCCCAACCTCCGCCACTGCTTGCTTTGGAGCAGAGACTAGTAAAATGCATGTGGGCCTTGGTAAGTGTTGTGTACCTGGAGCAAAAATGAGGCAGAAATGGAGGACAGACAGGTGTCAAATACCTCAGTCAAAAAAGAGATATTAAAAGCTCTTTCATGGGTAGTAATCTGAGGAAGAGTTTAAAATGTGATATTAAAAAATCTGGCGGTGTCACTTCAATACTTAGTGCAAGGGCTTAACATTAAAGTGAATACATTTGTTTTTACAGATGTTTCAGCAGCATTTTCTTTAAGTAGGAAAGTAAATCTTGGTGATGGAGCACTTGGAGCCCATTGGTGCAGGTTCAGACCAAACTGTAGGAAAAGCCTGTGTCACACCAGCTTCCAGGAGATAATTTTGGATAACCCATGATTTCCCAAGTGCAGTGTCTATGTCCTCACAAGGGCTGCAGTGGTGACAAAGGAGCAGATTACTTCAATGAGTTAGGGACATGGCTGTATGTATTTGCTTTAGTTATTTGGCCAAACAGGGGGGCCAGGGGAGGTGAGGAGGTGGAACACAAATCACTCTGAATTCTATTGTACTCCAGCTGGGACAGATGGGCTGTCATCTCTCTTTAGGGAACAAGTTACAGGGTTTCCAGACCTTTGCATGCTTGTGAATTGTTGGCTTCTTTTTGCTCCCTGGAACACCATTTCCAAACACCTCTGTCGATTCGGGACAAAACAGGGTCCAGCTTCAGGTGACCATGTAGCTTGTCCCATGAGGTCCTCCCTGCATGATTTTTGTCATTTTCAGGTGAAAGGGGTGAAACTGAAGAATCTGTTGTGAAATACTGATCCGAGAGGGAAGGGCAGCTTGGGAGAGGGAGGAGAATGAGCAAAGCTGAGGTCATGCTTCAAGTGATGCTTGGTGGCAGCAGGAACACTCCAGTGCTGTTTATTCTAATCATGGAGAGAAGGTGGATAAAAGGTGGATCCTTTAGCAGGGCTGGAAGTCTGGGGCAGGCACAGGGGGTGACATGAGCTGGCTGGGGCCTGAGGTTGAATTCAGCTTGTGGGAGGCATTGTGTCTACCCAGTGTGTTCCTCTGGCAGCCTTGCACCGCTTGGGAGAAGGGTTTAGCTGTGGTGTGCCCAGTGCTCCCAGCAGCAGCAGTGGTGCCACACGGGCTCCTTCCTTGACAGAGAACAGGGCAGGCCTCTCTCCCATGTGAGCCAGAAGCATGAGAGTCTCAAGGGGAAGTTGCCATATGCACAACTATATCAGACATTTTTATTTTTTGTGGCCAAGGGCAGCAGCTTGTACAGTGACCTCTGTCATGGCTCTTGTGCTTGGGCAATGTTGCTGGGGCTGGTGGCAGAGAAGAGGTTGAGCTTCCCTTCATCTTGCTTGGCAAGTGCTTTTTGGCCATGGGATCATGTCAGAATTACAATGTGGACAGTGATGCCCTGGCTTCTAAAACATCAGATGGAGGTATGCTCTCTATCTCTATGAATTTTTTTTGGTTTTGATCTGAAACTACTGGAAGTAGGGGTTTGTCGTACTGTTGATGGTATATGTACCAAAAGGAGTCTGTAGAACATTTCTTACTGTAACATATTTCTTGTAATCAGGGCAAAAATCTTTTTAAACCCAAATCTATCATGTTTCTCTTGCTCTCTCCCTAAAAGCAATCAGAGGAGTAAAAATATTGTTGGCACTCAAGCTTATGTTTTAGACTTGGGATTAATTTTTTTAAGCTGGATGTTTATGAAGGATGCAGGGATGTCTGCAGTAGTGAATGACATCCTGCTTAGGTCCAGCTGAAGTTTCTCCATAGGATCTCATCAGAGGGCCTCAGTTCTGGACTGCAGACAGTATCAAATGCAATTTATTCTTGGCCCTTGGTCAGCCAGTTGTTTTTAGGGGTTTTTTTTTGGCTGGTTGGTTGATTTTATTCTGAATACCTACTCAGTTATGGGACTGAGCTGATAGCTTCCTGGGAAACCTGGGCAGCTATCAAATAATGGTTAGTTTTGATCTCTTTTCTGTCAGACTCTGCTGTAATATCAACCCATGGGAGAGATCTCAGCAAACTCAGTTTATTTAAAAGAACATTAAGAATATTGGAAAATAGATTTGAGGAGGGATCTGAAGAGGCCATATACAGATAGTCCATGCTCTGTCATAAAGCAGAGAATCACCTGTAATTAAGCCATTCATTGAACTTCCTCCTCTAAAGGAAAATACTTGGTAGCTGTCATTCCTCTGCTCAACTGTTATTACTGTGCAGTTTTTCCTGATGTTTATCCTGCAACTCCTGGATGCTATTTAGGTCTCTTGTCTTTAATAGACATGGTGAATAGTTCATTCCCTTCCTCTGTGACTAATTTCTCCCGAGTTGTGTACTCAGTGAAAGCTAAATCATTTGCCAATAGTTCTTGGGTCCTTGAAACAGCAAGAAAGCAAGCTTTTAAACTGTTAAGAGTTCTCTTAAGAAATAACACTATTTTGGCAACTTATACTGCCTTGAACTTGTTTGTGAGCTGACTATAGTCTCTACAACTGGGTAGGTTTGTTTAGTAAACTTTTTAAAACCTCTCACCTTTTAAAACCCCGTTGTTTCCAGACTGGGGTTATAAATGGGGTACTGTGCCTCTTACTTGTTTAATTTTGCTGTGAACAGAACTGCTAGTGTCTTCATTCAAGGGCCTGCCTTGCTTTGTACCGGCTGATTTACAATACAATGTGTAAATGTAGTAGCAGTCTGGAACAAAGGAGAGCCTGTTTATCCAAACAAATTTGAGGGTGAGGGTGAAGAGGTAAATTGCAGCCTGTTCACTGAACTGCAGCTTGAAAGCAGAACGAAACGACCGCGGGGGAAACGTGACAGGCAAATGATTCTCGGGGGTGGGGGGAGGGAGTGTTGGCCCAGCGTCCCTATAATTTTAGGGCAGTGCTGACCCAAGGATACAAGGCGAGCTGTCGGGGTGCCCAGGTGCTTCCTGGTCCTTTGGAGGAGCTTCGCTGGGAATTAAAGACTTTTTGTAGATAGTTTTTGTGCTCTGCTCAGAGCAGTTGTTCTGTAGCCAGTTGTGCAGAGTCCAATGTAACCTCTTGGCAGGTGTTGCCGTGGTTCCCCAGTCCGCAGTGCCTTAGCTGATTGCTTCTACTTGTCCTGAACTGCAGCCAGCAAACACATTTCTTGGATTTAAGTATTCTGGGTATTTTAGCCTTATTGTTAAGCTTGAGTATTTCAGCTATAACAGCTAAGTCTATTAGCAAAGAGATTAAATTGTGAAGAAGTTATATTGCCTTGTCCAGACATGAAAAATAAATTGTTAGAAATAGGCTTCCATCCAAGGCATGATCACTCCTGCAAAACAAATTGGACAGAAATACTGTGGTGCTTTTCTGTGCCTTGCATGCTCACTCTTTGCACTTCCTGCAAATGAGTTTGCTACCTAATTATGAAAAAGGTTAAGGAGGATCTCCTGTTCGAACTGTATTGATAGAGCTTCCTAATGCTAGTTGCAATAGAGGCCTGGTCTGCTCAAAATCTATTTTTTTTCTGCTTCTGCTACCCTGTAACATTTTGAAAGGGTGATTTGCAGAGCAAGAAAGGCTGGGACCTGAGTAAGGAGAACTCTTCTTTAATGCAGCTCATCAGCTTCTTGGCTCAGTCACATCCTGCGTGCTGTGTAGTATTTACTGTTGTAACAAGAAACATGAAGTTCCATCTGTCCTTTGTTTTCCTGCCCATTAAGTACAAAATTCATTTTGGTTTTGCAGAGCTTTTCTCTAAACTTTTCCTGAGTTATAAATTATGGCTTTTCTGAAATCTTCAGCCTTGCCTGTGGGAAGAACACTTTAATTTGTTAAACAGTAGATGACTAATCTAGCTACAGATAGTGATTTTTCAGTTCAGCTGCAGTCAGCTTCTTGCTCCAACTGTTCCACTAAAATTTCAGAAGTGGCAATCAATTCCCAGCCAGCCTTGTTTATCCTCCCTTTGAGTTTTCTTTTTCTCTTCTTAGTCTATGACACTGAAAAGTACCATCTTATAAAGCATGTGTGCTGTATTCCTGTTAATGGTTTTCAACACAGTTTTGTTAAGTCAGGTTGCTGACCTGTTTTTGCTCTGTTTGGTCATCACTTAGAATTTTATCACACATGCTCAAATATTTCATGCTTGCCACTTCAAAACAGATGAACAGTATCTCTTCAGGAATATATTTTAACTTCTTATATCTGTTTTGGTTCTTTCCACTGCAAAATGGAAAGAACTGGGTCAGTATTAGTTAAACTAACTTATGTTGTTGTCCATATTCGTGAATACCAAGCCAGGCTGAAAGCTCTCATTTGGCATGCAGGTCCACTCACAGCCATTTTATCGGCACCCAGACTTGGAACACATCCTTTCAACATTGACAAGATCTGTTCTCAGGTGGGTGAATGGATGGGACAGAGAAATGTGTCTGCAAGCACGGGAGTAGATGTGCCAAGGCCAGCAGGGAAGCTCCTGATTGGGGGCATGGAGCACTTCTTAGGGCATTTGGGTGAGTGAAGAGGGGTACCCTCATGATGTGGAAGCTGCTGCCCCACAAGGTACTGGCAGGTCAGCAGATGAGATGCAGTGCTCTTGAGATGTTTGTTTTCATTTCTCTAGTTAGTATGTAAGGTTAATTTCCTCTTGAGTATGCAAGAGAAGGAGGCTCAGTCTTTAGGGACTAAAGCTGCCTGGAGGAGTGGGAGGGTTGTTTTATTTTGTTTTGTTTTGTTTTAAGGGACTAAGTGTGGTATGCACTGCTCCTTGATGGAAGGACAGAAACTTCTTCATAACTCTTATTTTAAAAGCTATGGGCTATGGGTCAGCCCATAAATGTTATTAATTTCATGTGGAGTGGCTAAACTTCCTGCTGACTTAGGTAATGTACCCACTGAGCTTGGATAAAAGGTTAGAGTTGGCAATTACGGAAAAATCTTTTTCCATTAAGCTTTTGTAAGCTTAACCAAGCCACTGTCAATAATTACTCTTTTTTCCCTGCTATTGTGGACTGACTCTAATCCAGACTTGGTTTATTTAATTTTTTTGTTGTTTGAATGTGCACACTCAAAATACATGGAGAATATCAAGCTACATTGAGTACACACGGAGCAAATGCATTTGCTGGATGTACCTGGTGTGTTAAGCAGTGAATAGATTTACAGTATGTTTGTAAGTGGTCATAATTGGGCTGTAAAAGTGCATGCTCTTGCACTTTTAATTCTCTGTTTGTCTCTTAAGTTGAACAAGGCATCTTGCAGAGTGGCATAGGGCTGGAGGAGGGGGTACCAGGAAGGCTAGAAATAGCAGCTGTTTGTTTATGCCAGAATTTTTATTCTCTCTCTTCCTTCTCCCTTTCCTAGGGATAGTCTTATGTATTCCACCCACTCTCATTCCCTTCTGGTGAATGTGTGTGGATGTGCTCCAGGACCATATGTGCTCGGAGATAGATACTTCAAAGGAAATTCTAGACTGCCTAGAGAAGCTGTTTGAGTTTAGACAAGGCCTGAATTTGCCGACTGCTACAGCATTTCTTTTGAAGAACCACATGGCAGTGCTGCTGTTTCTTTCCTTCAGCACCTTTACACACTGATGAACGCCCTTAGCCCCCAGAGCAAGTGAGCTGCTGATAGGTGTACTCTGTATGAACTTAAACAAGCTGAATTTCACTGCAAGGCATCAGCTCAGCTGGGCTTTTTGGTGGCTAGCTGACATGCTTCAGATTTCATATGTATTTGCCCAGAAGTGAAGGTAATATGAGGTTGTTTCTTTTTTTTCCCCCTCCATGCACAATGATTTCTTCAAAGAAGATTTTACCAGTTGGTTTTCTGAAAAGATAGAAACTTGCCCCAGCTGATTCAGGGACACTGTCTTACCTAGTCATTATTTCTAGGTACTGGGGATTCTGTTTGCAGACCAAAAGGACCTTGTCTGTGGCTGCTCTGCTGTGACTATTCTTAGTTAGATACCTACTTCCTGTTTGACAAACCTCTGCAGATTCTTGATGGCTTCCATACGGATTGTGTGGTATTCAACTAAATGTGCTAAACATACCCTTAGTTGGGGAATGTGGGGCATCTGGTGCAGATTTTGGCATCTTTTTCCTTCCAAAAAACAGAATTGCACAATAGCTGCTCCATTCCAGCAGCAGCTTTTGAACCTGCACTGTATTCAAGTTAAGTGTTTGCCAGGAGTTGTCCATTGCATTTTCTAATATAAAACACTGACTTCTCATATGAAGGCATTTATTTTTAAAAGTGCATTTTTATGGATATTTGGTCCACTACTCTTGAAGAATGAGTGACTGGGCCTGGCAAATGATTCAGTGGACTTTTATACAGCATCTTTCACTCTTTATGTGCTCTAATCCATGGTGCTGATCTTAATTTATTTGTTTCTGTAGACACAAGTTTCATATCCCAGACAGGCTGATCCTGTTTGTAGCTAGCTGGAGGTAAGAGAAGGAAAATAGTTTGATTTTTCACAGGTGTTTCCATGCAGTCATGCATTTCCTTCTCCAGAATTCACTCTTTGGTCAGCCATGAAATGCAGCATGTGAGGGTGTGTATGGAAACTGTCAGCTAAAAAACCACCCTCTGAATGTAGGGAATTGGTTGTGTTAGGGATGAGCAGTCTTGCTTGCTTGCATCCTAAGCCAGCAGCATGAAATTGCTTTTAGATACTTGAAAACAGCAAAAGAAAATTGCTTCTCCCCCTCGCCCTGCCTTTGGAAGAGCATGTTCTTGTTAGCTGGGCTGCTTGTAAAGGTAAAACTCTCTTTGTTATCCCTATGATGGTCTGTTGGTGTGCTGGGATGGCTTCTCGCCTCCCCAGCCACATATTTGTTTCCCTATTATTTGCAGCTGGTGGAGTGTTTGTGTTCACGGGATCATTTGTTTACAAATGATATCGTTTCTCCTGAGACTTCATCTTCTGATGATGATCAATGGCTCAGTTACTTTTAATAAAGCTGAGGCAGTCAGACACAGGAATTCTTTTGAAGTTGTTGAGGCCTCATCTGAGTCATATAATACCTTAAATGAAAACAGAGCAAATAGGAAATGTAGAAATGAATGGCAGGTGTTGGCAGGAGGGATGTTTAGCAAGTTTATAGCTTTCACATCTTTCTTTTCTGCTCAGGGCAGATGATTGTTCTGCCTTTAGGCACAGACAAGCTGCAAATGAGGAGATGGTAGAGAAAAATGGGTAGCAGTGGCATGATGGAAGGTGTGTGATGGATCTGACTGAACAGATCTTCCTTTTTCAGCACAGGCAAAGCTCCTTGTTCTGGTGGACCAGGTTCAGCATGCAGTTTTGATGACCTTGGCCCCAGGAAGGTGGTCACAGGACAGGGCTGCCTGGAGGCCAGGGCTCAGCAGCTCGGTTTCCCACAAGGAAAGATCTCCTCGGACCACCAGTAATGATTAGTTCTGAGATGCTCTGGCAGGCACTGAGTGGTTTTGGGATGTGTTTGGAAGCTGATTCAGTAGACTATAAGAGATATTCTCATATGTTCCAATTGCCCCCAGCTTTCCTACCTGTGAGTGTCCATAGGACTATTTAAGCCATTTGCCAATTCTGGCTGCACATAGGCTTTAGTCAAACTCGTAAAGCGGTGGTGCTTTTCTGCAGACTTGGTAAAAGGGCATCTTTGAATATTATGTTTAACCTTTTCTTTCATAGGAATGGATACATTCCTAGGGTGAATGCTGAGTGAGGATGTCTCTATTATTCTCTTTTCCAATATTGTGGAACTTAAAAACATTTATGGCATTTAAAACTCTTCTAGATAAAATAGCTCCTCAGAGGTGCAAAAAAGTTTGGGTTTCAGGAAAAAACTGGAGTATAAGTTGTGTTGTGCTGTTAGTTTTTGTAATCCTGGACATTTGCTACCATGCTGAAGAAGATACAGACTCTTCTTTCCTCCCTCACCTTCCTATCCCATCGGCCTCCAAGCTTTCTGAACCAGCACATATCATCACCTCTTAACCCCTCTCACTTCTCACTTCTCTGCCGTGCTGCTGCATGGATGAACAGTTGATGGGTGATGCTCTCTGGGCATGGCTGGGGCAGACATCATATTGTTTTGCTATCAACTGGGTGTCATTTCCCCATGGCACCCACTATCTGACCACAGTCTAAGAGCCTCTGCCCTAGTCCTGTGGAACTTGCTCACTCTTACGCAACCACCAAAGGGCACTGCTGATTTTCCACCTTCAAGAAAGGTCTAACTGTATGTGGGTAACCTAGTTTAGGTATTGGCTCACACTAACCACTACTGGTTAGGATGGTTCATACTACTACTGATGGTAACCTTGGGGGACAGATTGGTGTGGCCTTTATTTCCTGAGATCACAGAATCACAAAATGGTTGAGATTTGGAAGGGACCTCTGGAGGTCATCTGGTCCAACAGTCCTGCTCAAGTAGCTCCTCATAAAGCCAGCTGTTCAGGACTATGTGTGGACAGTTTTTTAATATCTCCAGGAATGGAGACTCTTAAATTTTTTCTGGGTAACCTGGGCCAGTATTTGGTCATTGTCAGAGTGAAAAAGTGTCTCCTGATGTTCAGAAGGAAGCTCCTGTGTTTCAGTTGGTGCCCATTGCCTCTAGTTCTGTCCCTAGGCACTACTGTAAAACAGCAGGCTCCATACTCTTTGCACTCTCCCTTCAGCTATTTATATATATTGACAAGATTTCCCACGAGCTTTTTCTCCTCTAAGATGAACAGTCACTGCTCTGTCAGGTTTTCTGCACAGGAGAGGTGCTCCAGTCCCTCAATTGTATTTGTGGCTCTTCGTTGAACTCTCTCCAGTATTTTGATGTCTCTCTTGTACTCTGCCCAGAACTGGATATAGTATTCCAGGTGTGTCCTCACCTCCACAAGCTACTGATAACACTCTATCTAATGCAGCCCAAGACACCATAGACCTTCTTTGCACCAAGGACACGTCTCTCACTCATGCTGAACCTGGTGTACACCAGCATCCCCAGCTCCTTTTCTGCCAGTCTGCTTTCCAACTGGATGGCCCTCAGCATATACTGATGCCTGGGGTTGTCCCCTATTGGTGCAGGACTTTGCACTTCCCATTGTTCATGAGGTTCCTGTTAGTCCATTTCTCCAGTCAGTCAAGGTCCCTCTGAAAGGCAGCATGACTCTGTTGTATCAGCCACTTGTCTCAGTTGTGTGTCATCTGCAGGCTTGCTGTGGGTGCACTGCCCCATCATCCAGATGACGGATGATGATGTTGAACAGGACTGGATCTAGTACTGGCTTGAACTTTGCTCTGATGATGGGTATGAGTTTTCTAGTGTCAGGGTCTGAGCAGCAGAGAGGTGGGATTAAAAAGTCCCTTGACTGGCTCCTGCTGGGAGCTGAAGGAAGCTTGTTGTGAGCAAGATGCAGAGACACAGGGAGACGTGGCAGTGTTTGCAAGAGATTTTGCCTGACAGGTGGGGAGGGGAGCTTTCAGAGGGAAATATGTGTTTGTCTGGTAGGTTAATGCCAATTTGTACAATTTTATCACTAGTCTTGAAAATAGTTTATCGCCAGCTTAAATCCCCAGCCTCTGGAGTCAAATGACTAAAGGAATGTAAGCATTTTCTTAACAGAATATTGATCTCCCTGTTCCTGGTATTAACTTGAGAAGGAAGAGAATTTAAATAATGAAAAATGAAAGGTAAATACAAACATGCCTTATTGCCACCAGTGGGCCTGAGACCATCACCATGGCCAGGGCCCAGATGGCTTTGCAGCCTGCATACCCAGGTGTCTGGGTGGCTCAGGTACTGCGGGAGTGCATGCACCCCACGATGAAGGCTTGCTGCTGGCAGCACATACACATTATGCTGAAACATATGTTGTGCTGATTTGGCTATCTCCAAGAGACTTTAATACACTTGTAGTCATCCCTTGTCTGCAAAATTTGCTTTCAGGCTGAGTGCTGTTCCCCTTTTTTTCTGGGGAGGGTGTAATTCGGTGGTTTCCACCCTGCCCCTTGTTCCTTATGCCTCTTTCTCATTCTCTGCAGCTGGTGGGTGCTGCTTCCTCCCCAGCTGATTCAGCTTCTGGCAAGGCTGTGCTTTGTGCCAGACCTGAGAGATGTTTTGATTTGGGGGTGATTTGTTTGGGTTTTTTTAAATAACACAGTGCTCTTTTGGAGGTTTTCTTTTTAAATTCTATGTGTGAACGTGTACCCAGCTTGCCTGTGGTTAGGTTAGCAGCTGAATTAGCACAGGGGAAAGGTGTGGTAACTCTCCTGTGCTGGCAGGGAGGCATAGGGGTGGCAGCACTGGGGAGGAGGCAGCTCCCCAAACCAGCTTTGCCACTGCCAGAGAATTGGCAGCGTGCAGTGGCATCCTTCCCCAGGTGCTTCTGCTCCTTCTGCCCCTCCACAAAGTTGCTGCCCTCTTGCTAAAAGCTGGTAAAACAGAGTCCAAGGAACTCCTTGGGAGATGGTGAGACTTTTACTTCAGCTCCTTGGTGACAGGACTGAAGGCATAGCCCCATCTGCCACGAGTACCAACAGAGCCTGACCAGGCTGGAGGGGAGCTGGGGACATTTTCCCAGTGAGTGACGTATGCTGAGCCGGGTTTCCCTTGTCCACCTTGCTGAATTGCTCTAATTCTGTTCTAGTCCAAAACAAAGTGATCGAGATGGGGCTGTACCTGCAAATACACCAAGTCTCCTCATGCAGGACGAGTCACAAGATCAGTGGAAATGGTTGTGTTGTAGTGGAGCTGGAGAGGAGCCAAGGCTGAAGGTCCTTGTACTCTGAATGAGATCTTCAGTGTGCCTGTGCCTGAGTTCCTCTCCAGAAACCTCATTTTTTCCTGCACTGGAGCTGGGTTTATCACAGCCCTGGAAAAGACACGGGCATTAGCTGCACTGTAATTGCCTTGCTAAGGAGCTTCTACTCAGGTATTAGTTTTTCCTGGCTCACCTCTATGAGGAATCCTGTCTAGCAGCCAAAGAGAGCCTAGCCCTTTGAAAAACCACCCATAACATCCTCTTGGAGCATCTGTTAGCTGTGTCCCAATTGGCTTGAAGGATCTGTGTATTTGGGGCTTGTGAGCAAAAGCTATGTGAACCTGCCAGAATTATGCCCTTGGCTGCAAAAAGAAAAGGCACATAGAGTCCAATTACTGGCTCTAAGCAGTATAAAAAAATGTTAAATAACTCCTGATTTTTAGATTTAATTAAAATGAAAGGCTGAATTGGCACAGACACTTCTGAGTTCTCAGCAAGGGGTAGGAGTTTGCAGCAAAGTCTAGGGGAGAAACTTTGAAATTGTTCTAGTTATACTGGAAGACAGAGATCCAAAAATATTTGGCCTTGCTCACTGTGCTGAACATGTTCCTGTTCATGCTTTTTGTTGCTTGTTCCCAAGTGACAATGACACATTCACTTAAATCATGGGGGAAAAAATAAGATTTTTAAAGCAGTTGATTATGAATCATACCCAAAACAACCCAACTACCCAGTACTGGGGACATAAGAAAAATGTAGTTCAGCATTTGCAGTTGTGAGAAAAAAAGAAGTTTGGAGAAGTAACGCACCCAAAGTAGCCTGCAAAGTCACTATGTATTAATACAACTCGACAAAAGTGATTTCTGACACCATATTAAACCATGTATTTTTCAGTAATCTTCTTTTATTTGTACCAAGATTGTTTGGTCTGACTGACAGCTAGTTTGCTTGTTCGTTCGTGGGGTAATCTGTTTTGTCTTCTACATCTGCATAAAGCTGAAGAAGAAAATCGCAGGTAGGTTTTTTGTAGGGAGAATGAGTCTTTCCTGTTCATCTCTGCATGTGAAAAGTTGCAAGCTGTGTTCAAGGGAGAAAAGAAAACCTATGTTCCGCTGCTGTTTCTGGAATATTGTTACAACACCTTTCTAATGAAGCTCTCATACTGTGGTGATGGAAGTCAGTCCCAGATGGGCTCTTGGCAAAAATGAATTTGAAGAATTCACACAGCTTCTTTAAAAATCTGTTTATTTGTGTTATGTGCTACTAATTTAGCTTATTAAACCTGGGTTTTTTTACTTCAAAATGGAAGAATTAACAATCATCTGAGTGTAATAACAATTTTCCTAGCTTTTTGAAGCATATTTTTTCTAAATATGAGGCTATAACTGCAGTACTTATATTTTATGTTGATAGTGTTTAAATTATTGAAAGGAACTGCAAAGCTCAATTCTGCTTGGACCTTTTGTTCCAGAAAAATAAAATAAATTCTAAGCACTTGGGCTTTCCTGAATTATCCTTTTTCTGAGAGGGACTGTAAAACTAATCCAACCTTGGAAATCCTGGCCTCTTTGCCAGGATGATCAACGTGATGTTGAGCAAAGCTTGGGCAAGTGCATTTATGAAATTACATGACTGAAAGTAGCAAACCTATTTAATTATCTACCTGCAGATACACATGCTAAATTTCCACTGTTGCTGCATCACTTAAGTATGGTCTAAAGTTCAACTTCTTCCATGAATCTGGCAATATTTCATGGGGTACTTTTGTTTAAGCAAAGTTCCCCGGAGTCACATTATAAATTATTCCAGCTTTCAATTGAATTCCTATATTTCAAAAACTGGAGCAAAAGACAAGAACAATAAAAGTGCATTGCTGCTTGAAAATCACACAATGAAAATAAAGCCATGTAGAAGGGGATGCCCCATGTGTATTTGGCTTTATGGGTGGGGTTTTTTTTTTCCATGGGAAGAAAATCATCTGAGTCATTGCTCTGGAAATATTTGGGATTGGCACAACTGCTGCGAACTACAGTACCATTCACCAAAGCAAGTAGTGGTAATGTGCTCAAATCCCACTCCGATCACCTCCTTCATCATTTCCTGATGGGCCTAAGCTACAGCTGTCACCACCCTAGATGGAGAACAGATCCATGTTTGCTGAAGTTAAGGGGAGAGCTTGTCTTTCCTCCTCTCCTTGTTGGAGTGGTGTGGGATTCCCAGTACTGGAAGTCCCTACTGCACATGGGAAATGATGCCACCGGGCCGACCGAGGAGTCACTGCAGACTGACTTACTGTGCACGAGGGTGTCCCACCCCAGGGGCTACCTGTGTGCAGGAGGTTAATAACAGAGCTCCTGCCTACACCCCATCCTCCAGTGGGCTGAGGACACGCATGTTATTAGGTGCCAAAATGAAGGGAAGCTTAGATGTCAGTTATTTAAATAGCGTGACTCATCCCATATCCTTTTACCTTGTACTCCCTCTTTTCTCATGCCTTTGCTGCTCTTAGGTTACATATCCTTAGCTTTGCTAAAACTGCTGCTGGTATCTTCAAGGCAGCCAGATTGCAGGGACTTGCCTTCACTGGACCAGACGTGTCTTTGATAGTCGCCTGGCGCTTTTTGAAATGTCAGTTCTAAAAGGCTTCTCACAAAAAAAAAAAAAAAATCTGGTAACAAGGTAACAAGGTGCTGGAGCTGGATGCTGCTCATGCAGAGCTCTAGAGGAATAAAAATAAGAAATTGCTCCTAGTTTGCTGTCTGCTTAAATAAACCAGTAGTATACCAGTCTAGTGAGGGCTTCTGGGGATCACGTAGGGAGATTATCAGTAAATCTTGATTACGTAGTTTTGTAGAAATCAGAATAGGAATAGAAGCAGTATATAATAGAAATATAATGAAACAGAGAGGAGACAGCATGTCTTCTGTAAAGGGAATTTGCTTCTTGTGATTCTGTGCAAGTTTTGGAGGGAAGCTACTATATGGGCACAGCAGATCTAGCTGGTATTTTGTAAAAAGCTCTTTGAAAATAGAAGTACAAGCTATATTTCACAGAAACATTTTCAAACCACAGTTATCAGGCAATGAAAGAAAAAGTACTAAGTGATTAAAAATAGGAAACAAAGAAATGGAATACCTGATTAGCATCCTTGTTCTATAGCAGCTATTACTGGGATGAGTCCTTCAAAATCTGTTCTGTTGTTGGAGCTGTTCAACATACTCATCAATGATCTGATCTTAAGCAGATGACAGGACTTGTAGAGAATACCAAAATTACTTACAATAATCTGACCTGAAGCTGCCTGAAATTACTTGCAGAGACTCTTTCAACACAAAGCTGGAAATAAGGGGAAATGAAATTCAGTGTCAAGGAATGCAAAATAATGCATGAAGGGGAAAGGAAATAATCCTCTTCTGCTGAGGGGCTAAAAATCCCCAACATACTATTGGAGGTGCAGTGGATAATACTTTGTAAATGTCACTTCAATGTGCAGTGGTGGTCAGTAAAGTAAATAGAAAATAAGAAATACTGTGAGAGGAGTAGAGAGCAAAATCGGAATTATCCCTGTGATTTTATAGATCCATAAACTTTTGAATCTTAGATACCCTGGAGGGTTCTGCTCATTTTACCTGAAGGTTGGGGCACCTTTTCTTAGAAGAAAATCTCTTCAGTTGTGGGTGAAAAAGGGCATGAGAGAGAAAATATGATGTACTTTAAAAGTACAGACTAGGAACAATACAATTATCAGACGGCAGGCCTAAAGTCCGGTTCCCTCTTCTGCCCTTTCTCCTGTTCAAGGGAAAGCTAAATCATGGAATTGCTGCAGGAAGATTTTAGATGCCAGTGATATGGAGAAGAGATAAGGCACATACATTGAAAATTAGACCTTTGGTAACTTTAAAGCCTTGATGCAACTTTCAGTTTAGAAAGTCCTGAAACTCATTTTTCTTAGGAATGTGGGAAGATATTTGGCATGAAAAATTAATGGTCTTCAGTGGCTGCTGCTGGCTACTGTTAAAATGTGGTTCATTTTCCCTGAGTGTCTTCAGCAAGACACCTAATTTCTAGCTCTGTACATTTATTCACAGCAAACAATCGTCAGGGGACGGGAAGAGGGGAGGCTGAGGTGATTCATGTGAGCCTGAGATAAGCACCTAAACTAGGGAAGCTGAATTGCCCCTGGGAGGGCTCAGTCTCCTTGAAAACAGAAATAACCTAATGACTAGTTCAGGCTGCTCTGCAGAAAGTGAGATGAAGTCTGTTCTCAGGACAATGTGTGGGACTAGAAGATGTTTCCACTGTCTTATCAGGACAGCTCTCACATTTCTAAACAACACAAAAAGCTGTGCATCAAAGTAAATGGTACCAGGGGCCTTAATTCCAAATGGCTTAGCACAATCACAGTGGGTGTTCTGGGCTGTTTTTCATGTGTCTTGAGCTTATTTAGCAAGGAGTGGCTCTGGATGATCTTGGGTGTGAAGATGGACTCCAGTTGAAATGCCCAGGTTCAATAGTGTCATCCTTTTTTGCTTCCAACCTTCTAAGGGAGATAGTGTTGTCTGATGAGGGGCTCAAGGGCTCAAAGAAATGGAAACAAATCCTGATGGAATAAGGAACAAACATATTTACAGATTAACATTTAAATATCTTCAATGAATGTAGTTACATTTCCTGAATCACACCCTGCATTGGGTTCACTTCAGTACACTCCAGTGGTGCCCAAGAGAATAAAATGTGATTAATTTCATAAAAAGTTGCTATCCTTAAACTACACACAATGATAAATAGCTGTGCAGTTGTGTGCTGGCGGTTCCAGAGCTGAGCACTGACACATAGGTTTGGTGGCATGAGCCAGGGGAGGAGCCCACTATGGAGCTTGGAGGCATTGTGTGCACATGAGGGAGCTGGAGGAGGTTAGAGAGAAATTTTCCTTTTTCTTGCAGCATGGTAGTTGGGTGTATAGCATCCATGAGGGCAGCTTGCCTGATGTGATAACTTCAACATATATCTGATGGTGGAGATTGCTTGCAGTTGTAATAGACAATCTGTTTTAGTAAGGGCCTAAAATGGGTACAGCACCTCCATAGAGCAGGCTAGTTCCAAAGTAATGCAGCTCATCTATCTACCACTGCAAACATCTCTTCTGTGTTGCTCAACTGCCAGTGTAACAGGTGGATAATTCGTCTTTTCTTGGTGTTCAAAGCAACGTAGTAAACAGGTAAACTCCCCAGCTCAGATTTAAGAAGGGTGAACATCAATATTTATTTGTTTTACCTGTGAACCCATCACAGCTTTTCTGTATAGTAGACCTACCAAGTACGTGCCTGTCTGGTTTTTAGGTTTGTATTTCTAAATTACCACCAGATGCTTTAAAAATGACATAACCATGGGGTGAGTGCGATCCCATGCTGCAGGGTGTGAAGGCATTAGTCACCGTGGGCATGCTTGTGGTGGAAGACGGGATTCCTCCACCAGCCCATGTCACAACTGATGGTCCAACACGCCCAGGGTTTTGTTGTTTCTTGCCTCTATCACTAACTCCCTGCAAACCCCTTACAAAAAAGAAAAATCACCATATCATGGGGAAAGGCTTCCCAGTCATCATTTTTTTTGCACACTAGTTAATCGATAAAGAAATTAAGAGCATGCTATCACTCAAAATTTTAATTGAATTGTTGAAGTAGCAGTGTTGTGGGAGAGGATTTAAGATATGCAAAAGAAAAAGCTATGAGATTTTAAAAAACACACTTTTAAAAAGCATGTTTAAAAAAAAAATTCTAATAGTTATTAAAAAAAATCAGCTATCTATTGTCCCTATAACAAGTCCCATGTAACTCCATCATACACCTATTTCAAGAGTGATTGTAAAATGAACTACTGAAGCACCCAGGAGAGAAGGGAGTTGCGAGATTCAGTACTTTTGAATTGCTGTCACAAACAATCTCATGTTGAAATACTCTGTAGTACAAATGTCATAGATATATCCCCAGTCAGCTGGCTTTTCATTAGAAATGGAGACACTGAAATCTTCTCACGATTCAATTTATACTGCAGTGGGGTAACTTGGAGAGCAATTCAGGAGAAAAGGGAAGCCTTTTATAACAGGTATTTTCTAACAACTTACCAGAATTCAGAGCTATAAGACTGTTCTGCACAATTTTACAGGATTACTTACTGTTTTCAAATGTGTATTCTGCCACTTTAAAAATAGCCTCCTTTTTAATGTTGGTGGGTTTTTTATGAAGCTTTCTATATATTTATTTTATTCATTTATTATAGACCTTGTAATGTTAAAACCAGTATGCTGTAATTACAAGTAGGCATTTATTGCTGCTGCCACTGATGCAAAATGACTGACATTCTGAATTGGGCACTGTGGGAGGTTTAGGTGGAGGCAAGCCTGAAATGTTTCTTTCTGCAAGAAAAGGCAACCTAACCTTTTTAATAGAGAGATGCTTGACATGTCATGAAAAAGCCAAACCTTGTACTTGGGGAATTATTTCTGAACACTGACATCCAATCAGCTTAGCGGCATTAAGGAAAAACTTCCTTCTCCGCCTGTTTTGGACATGTGAAAAAAGGCATTTCAGATGTGCAGAGCTTCCGTGTGCAATTAGCCAGAGGATTGGCTGCATGTGATTTTTGAATCATTCAGGAAAGTAACACCTGCTTGGCTTCTAAAATTGTACCTTCATGATAACACCACCTAGTAATTATTATTCTGAGTCATCAGCTAATGCTCATTACCACTTCATAGTAGCAGTATAATTAAAAAATCTGTGCCATATTCCAGTAAGGATAAAGCTTGGAAGCTAAAGACATGTCTTCAGAGAAGTTAGTTGCACTATATTTACCACTTCTGTTGAATGGTTTCTGAATGGTCATCAATTATTCCTGTGCTAAAGTCACATTTTCATTTTTCCTGGTGTGTCTTGAATATGAGTAAACATTGTGAGGGAAGGAATGTCAGAGCAGCAAATTTTGTTTATCCAAAAAGGGGGCTTTTGGTTTGGCTCTGGAAGAAATTGGGGTCAGATCTATATGGAAATGAGCACCTGCACTTGTTGCTTTGAAGGTCAGAGGGGACCTATGGAAGCAGTTGATCTCTGTCTGACAGGTGAGAGGCTGACTGGGAAAAATCATGTAGTCTGCAGTGGTTAATTCTGAGTTGAAAAGGCACTTTTCTAAGTTCAGATGCAGGTGTGCCCATAATGTTGGTTTGCCTTGCTTTTTCTGTGAAGAAAATTGATTCTGGAGTAGCCAGTGGTCTTTTCTCAAGGATTTATTTTATCTATGAGATGTGAGAGTCCTTTTAAAATCTGCCAAATTCCTAAGAACTACTTCAATCCAGTGGGTTGACATTCTCTGATCAAATAGACTGTTAGAAAAAGACTTAACATCTATAAGCTGACACAGGCAATGCTCATCGCCTCTTTATCATCTTCTCTTTACGTCCTCTCAACTAAATTAAATGGCTTGGCTATAATGTCTGTCTTTAAGTCTAGTTCTTAAATAGAGCATATATTTCCCATCTGAGCTCTTACCAATTTAATGACATTAGATTCAAGCAGACGATGTCAGAAACAGATACATTTTAGGAAATCCAATGTTAAATAATGTCATTATGTCTCACCCTTTAAACACGGTGCTGTGTGTGTTGGAGTATCACATTTGCTCTCTCTGGAGCACTCCACTTCCCTGGAGTGATTGTGGTAGCAGGTAAACAACTGTGACCCTAATGATCTTTTACATTACTCTCTTCCAAATTACACTCCAGCACTGTGAACTAAATTTTGGGTCCGCTTTCTGTGCAATCTTGTTTGGTTACAGTAATAATGCTGCTCAGTTGAGTTTATTGTACCTTGTTATTCACATCATCCTATCTTTGAACTTGACTTGTGCTTTTGTTCAGGTTGCATGAAAATTGAAGGAATGATGGATTTATACCAGCACTATCTTTCTTAACTAGGACTTCCACATTCCTGGAAGACTTTTGCTTCAGGTTTTGCTTCTTGTAAAGGCTAGGAGAGCTGGTATACCAAGGATTGATAATCATTGAGAATTATGAGCTATTTAATCTTCTTTGTTAACTTCTGTGGCATCTATTTTTAAATACAACAGTTTAGTTATAAAAACTTAGTTATAAGATGCTTAGTTTTGCTGAAAGACCTCATGTGCCTTCTTTAACTAAATTTGTCAGGCTGGGGACATTTTCTGAGTAGGATTATGGGTCTGATTTTCCTTAGAGCTATACTGTTTTCCTGAGGATTCTGTATCTTAATTTTGTACGTTCTTCATTTTCTACGAACATTTAGGTTCTACCACTACAGTTCTGTTGCTCAAGATCAGTGTCTTAAATGGTCTGCAGTTTCCACAGTGAACCTATTTTCAGTTCCTAAGTATTACTAAAACACTTCATGTTTTGCTCTCTAAAACATTCTTTTAATGTGATGTTTAACAAGTCTCCAACCTCAGTAGCTTCTTGGCTCACACTTATAAACTTGTGGGAGCAAATTATTTGGGCTGACAGCTTAACATTTTAACTTTTAAAAATGCTGTATAATGTCTTCTGTAACTTTCTCAGAAAATGACACCTGCTGACTTCCAAAACTCAAGCGAAATACTGCTGTGGCAGGTTGAGAGGGCGCCTGAGTCTCCATTTTGGTGTCTGAAAGCCTCGGGTTTTCCAGCAAGAGGCCAGTGGGTGGAAAGCCACTGCTAAGGCTAGGGCACCTAAGCCAGATATTCCCAGAAGCCCATGCTGTGCTAATGGCAGTTTTAGGGAACATTTGCTTCTCCATTTTTCTGAAAGGTGTCTGATGAGAATATAACAATGACCTAGTCATGGTCAGGGTGGCATGATTTGCTTGCTGTTGCTATTAATACCTGCAGTTCAACCATAGTCTGTTCTCACAGATATGGCTTCCTTCAACTTAATTTGAGGGTAATATCCTGCAATATTAAGTGATATTTATGAAGAGAATTCTTTGAAACTCTTTCCTCTGCTCTTAGCATTAATTAGTCTTGTTGAGTGCATTCAGTCTTGAAACAGATTTCAGCTAGACATAAAGAAAGCTGAGTAGTGGTGCTAATTCAGTTGGCTCTGTGATATTTGCTCTTGAATGTTAACTTTGCTGTTCTGCTTCCCATTTTATTTGAATCTTAATGTTCTTGCACTGCTAATGAGTGATTGTTTTATTTAATGATGTGTATTCTGGGGAGAAAATAAACACAGTAGAATGTTATCTGAGGAAAATAGTACCCATCCACCCATATTTTAAAAAAAAGTTAATTTTCCCAACAGTATCAGAAAGGTTGTTCTTGCACAAAACACTTGTGATCTGTTAAAATGGCATAGGATCACGCTAGCACCCACCTCCTTCTGTGGTCATGTTCAGATCTTTTCTGTTTTTTTTTTTTTAACCTGCTTGGCAACTTAGGGCTAAGGCAAAGAAAGGCAAGACGCACCCTTGCCAGAGCAGTGGGAAGTGAGATTGCAGGCTGGGACAGAAGTTTGTGGTTTGGGGAGGGAGGAGGAAGTTGGGAGGTGGCCGTGCTCTCCCCAGCCTGGAGGAAACATAGGAGCTGCTGCTTGTGCTACCTCTGCTCATTTCTCTTCTCAGGCAGAAAAAGAGCCCAAATTTCCTGGTATGCTCCATGAAGGTTTTGCTGCAGCACTTTATTTTACTCCCTTATTCAGTGTCTTCAATTTCTTAACAGAAAGACTTTTCCTAAAACAGTCAGAGGATTGAAATATGCCACTCTCTCTCCCACTTTGACCCCCAAATCTTCCTGCATTTCAAATAGAAAGCACTCTGTGGCAACATGCATATTTTTATCTTAGAAGTAAGAGCTCTCTCAATTTGCAGTGCACTTCTTTAGTGGGAGAACTAGGACAGAGTATTTATTTCTCCTCCTTGAATGCAGAACAATCATTTTCTCTTACACCTTACTGCCTGAACAACTTGCTTCTCCATTGATGACACTGCTCCTTTGAAGTAATCAGTAGTTTGCAAGGAAAAATCCTTATCAATATCATGAGGCTGAGGTATGTGTATATATATTACAAATCCTATTATAGGAGAGAAAGTTATGTAAGAATCTCCATCTCAGCAGTCATAGCTTCAAGAGCTGTTGGGTATTATTACTATGGTCCTTTCTTCACGAGAAACTTCTTGCAATGGGTTGTCTAGGCTTTTGGACAGGGAGCAAATGACTAACAGTTATATTTTATTTTTAGCTTGGACTGACATAGTTACCAGGAATACTTCCATATTGAAGCGCTGCAAGATGTTTCTGTAAATGACTGCTCTGCCATAGCCACACCAGTGCTACAGGTAGACAGGCAGAACTAGGACACAGGTGTACCAGGTTCCAGTCGTGTTCCAAATTTCACATCTCTTTGTGGTCTTGAGATATCTTGAGTATCTTAAGCTTTCCCTTCAGTGCCTTTCTACTGGTCATCCTAAGGAGGATGTCTCCTTCTTCTGTTGCCCTCAGTGCTTGCCAGAGTCCACTGAAATAAGTAGAGTTATTATTTGACTTTAAAATATAAACAACTTTTTTGTTTTGTCTATTTTTTTAAAAAATCCATCTTGCCTCAGGTACCAGTTAACAATGGGAAGTACAAGAATGGGCACAGCTGAGGTAGAAGCATACAGAGCCATACATGGGAATTCCTTAAGTTCCTTCAGTCACAGCACTAAATACTTGTTATAGCCTTTCTTTAGAAGTACTGCAATTCTTTGCTTCTTTGCCTCATAAGGCTATTTTTCTAATAAGATTGTTTTCTGAAGGGTAGAAGTGAGAATTTCAGAACTAAATGGTAGCCATCAGTCACTGTGCATGGAAGAGTTACCTGGAATCTAAAAGAGAAATCCAGCCTGCTGCATCTCTGTCCCTGAAAAGATAGAGTCCAATGAGTTTCTATCCTGTTAACACAGTGGGACAATTTGTGAAAATTGTTTTCTACTGCTTCCTTCTTGCAGGAGAGAGAGTCTTGCTTTTCAGCCCCCAAGTTGCATCTATTTCATTATCCTAATTACCTCCTATGAAAAAATAGCTTGTTTCTCCCATTCTCCTCACTCTTCCATATTCGATCATTTGAGAGTTCAACAGCTTCTCACCTCGGCCCTAGTGGTCTTGGAATTAAAAACTCAGCTGTTCTGGATGCCTTGATGCTTTTCAGACTATACTTTGTTCATGGGCAACAGGAGTCCTGCAACAAGTGGCTCTGAAGCCATAGAGGTGTTGAGCTGGTCCTTTGGGACCAGTGATGTAGGAATTGGTTAGCAGAGGATTCTGCTTTTGGAAGACATATGGAAAGAATCAGAGAAGTAGAGTTTTGCTCCTGAGATGGGGGAAATGCTGATCAAAGCTGAGAGGCTGTAAGAGATGTTGAAGAAACAAATCATATTTTTGCTGAATACAGACAAGACTTCTGGAGTCTAGATTAGCAAGATATCCTGAGACTTGAGGTGTTTTTAGCATGTCCTCTCTAGGATACTTCAAAGGGACTTGATCATCAGAAGAGGATGCACATGCAGCCTCTGAAGATGCTGCCCTCTGTTCTCAAGATCAAAAGATTATTTAATCTCTCTGAAAAACATCCAGTGCCCACTTTGCATTTCAACTTGTGCATGTACCAGGTAAAAAAGAGCTGGCACTACCAGTAGTTGGAAACTGGCCCCTGGCCCTGTGTGCCAGTGTGATGAAACCAATTCTCACCACTTTTGGGGCAGCACCTGCCTGTTTTTGCAGTGGTTTCTGTCCCACTAGCCAGGGATGCACCTCTGAGATCATCAGGGTGAAAGGCACAGTTGACTACACTGTGGCATTGAGTGGCACAGTTGATTTGAATCCATTCTTTTTGCTTTTATACACTGCTAGCAGAATATTTCTCTGGATCCTTTACTGTTATATGTGGATGCTTTGAAGATTCAAAAATGTATCATTGTAACTCTGTGCCAGTGAGGACTGCTAGTCTCACTTGGGAGACATAGAAATGGAAGGTTGAATGATGTGGTTCCTCTGGGATCTTGTGTGTCACAGCCCCAGATCCTCACCATGCCTCAACCTTGGCCCCAAGAGGGGCCATTTGATTTGTGGAGGGAAGAATAGAGTGTGAAAGTGGCTGAGGGAGTTGACTGGGGAATAAGAGGGGGATATGGCCATGTTTTTGTCACTGTGATGCTGTGCCAGCAACTGTCTCAGTTCCCTGCTGTGACTCATCCAGGAGAGATGCCAGTGGGTGCCCAGCCCAGTGCTGACAGGCAACTACTTATCTTTCATGCTCTCCTGATCTATCCTCATGTGAAGCGTTATCCTCTGTACCACTGGCACTGGGCAGCTGCTCCCTGGCACACCCAAGGTAGTGGTTTGCTTCCAGGGATGTTGTGATGGCCAAAATCTGGCTTCCCCAGGGCATGCAATTTGGAAAGGGTGTCGTGTCTTTCCCCTCCTTTTCTTATTCCATAGGAACAATGTGAGAGGTAGTTTTAATTTTAGACTGTCTTGGAACTGGCAGCCTTTCTTACAGACTGACTGGTCCTGGGTGGTAAAATGTTAGTTGGTGTCATGTGATTCTGGCACCTTAAAAAAGGGTATTTTTGCACAATTTATCTGAAGAGCCTCTTGGAGACTGTTAAAAATTTCTGAATTTTTAAAAAGTGACAGTTTTTTAGGCTGGGAACTTATATGGCTCATCTTTTGCAGGAAAATGATGGATAGTCTTCAGGGTTTGGCTCTGTAATGGGCATTGGTTCCACTGAAGGAAATACAGAAGCAGACCACTTTTTACTTTGTCACAGAAGAAAGGTCCCCAGACTCCTTTCTGAACTTGACCATATAAATCTCATCCTGTGATAGAGTAAAGGTCCTGGACTTCCTGAGTGTCAATTTGAGTTTTAATTTGTTTTCCAAAATAGCAAAAACTCTAGAATGTGTGCACTTTGTAGTACTTTCTTCAAGATCACCTGCTGACTAGATTTATACCAGCTTCAGGAAAAACCTGACTTGATCTTACTTCTCATACGTTCAGGCCACCTTATTACTGCAGGGATCCACCTGAGAAATGTGTTAATGGCCATATGCCAACATGCTCAGCTCTATAAAAACCGCTGAGATGAACCTGCTCCAACTGCTGAAAGCCAGAAACAACTACCCTCTTGTCTACACCAGGAACACTACAAGTTGTTAATTTGCCATCGGCCAGCAGCTGCTCTTGGGCTGGCAATGGTGGAGCTGGTAAACGGAGCTTAGGCATATTTAACACTGTAATAAAACATAATTTTGAACTACAGAGCAGACTGGTAATGCTGCCTATTATCAAGGTTGTTTGACACTTCCCATTATAAGACTCTATTTTCAGCTGCTTACAAGTTTGCCAAATTTTAACAGCTTGCACTGAGATTTCTTTAACTCAGTGTCTGCCTCTTACTGAATATTCTGTTATTATTGTTTAAAAAGAAAAAACAGCATTTAGCCAGAGAAACTCAGCTGTTTCCAGAAAGAGGACTGAGAAAATACCTTGTTAGTCCTGTTAAATTTAGGTGACATTTCTTTTAACAGCTCAGCGGCAGGATTTGGCAGCAGAGGGGAGTCATTGTCAGAGATGCTTGTGCTTTTTCTGTGAATATTGACCAAAACAGGTTGACGTGCAAGTTCTCAAAACATTTCAGTTAACAGCAGCCAGCAGGTCTTTAATTCACAGCAGCAAATTTGCCCATAGAGGTGATGCCTGTGGGCTGTGCAAATCTGGTCTTCACTGAGGGGAAACTGGGAAACTGGGTCCTACCCAGCCCCAGGAGCCTGGGTCTGTGAGCAGACACTTGGGACATGTGATGCCTCTCTTCCCTATGGCTCTTGGCTGAGCCCGGGCCATACAGAGGAGGGGGATGAAAGGTTTAAGTGGGGCAGAATGCAATTGTGTCTGCAAGACAATTTTTGAGTGCATTTGGGAGCTCTAAGGTGTGTATAATACAGGCAGAGGTCCCTACAGGTGATAAATGTGTATGGACCTATACACTGCTCACAGTAGTAGTTAGCTTAGTACATTCCTGGAAGCTGTCATCTGTTAAGCTACAAAACACAAGCCAAAAACCAAATTTATTAATAGTGCTTGTCAATAGCTTTTCTTTTTTTTTTCTGGATATAATGGCAGAAATCAGATTATTTATCATAGAACACTACAGGCAATCAACACTGAAATTACTTTTGCTCTTGTTCACTGTTGGGTTTTCACCAGTTACATGTGGCTCTAGTTAATCTTTAGTATTGTATAAAGACACTGTTGAAGCTGGGTGCTACTCATGCCTGCATGTAATTGCAGGTGCTGGTGAAATTTCAGTCCCTCCCTACAGAGATTCACTGCCTGTATCTGAAGGGGAAAAAGAAGGGAAAGCAAGGAAATCTGTCTGCTTTTAACTATGCTGCCAGTCCACTGCTTACTGTAGCTACAGCCTAGCCATCAAAATTGCCTTACTCATTCAGTTTTCTATTGGCCTACTTACATCAAAATTGTGGGAGCAGCTCATGGCTTGTTTTGCAAAGCTCCTAAAACTGGCAGGCTGAGCATCTGGGTTGGCACATAAGCATCTTTATCTACTACATATCTACACCTTCAAATGGTAGGACAGGCGAAGGCGTACACCAAAGGGCTCAAAGAATCATGAAATTATACTACTTATTTTCAGGCAAACTGGATTATGGTGGTGTTCAGCTATCCAAAGACATGAACTTTCAGTTGGTGATGAGGCATGGCTGCAGGAAGACTGCACTTAAATTTAAAAATAAAATTTAATTAAAACTCATACCTTCATTATGCACTTCTCAGTAGGGTGAGACACCTTAAACCTAAGGCAATTTTGTTTGGGTTTTTTTTTCTGATTGCCTGCTTTATAAAACCTTTTTTAGGCTGAAGGTGAATGAGAATCCTTTAATGACCCATCCATAAAACCTCTTAGCAGAGCTGAATAGCAACTGTGACAGGTGACCTTCCTTTTCTCACAAGTGCTCTATTAGTTCTCATTATCTTGCCCCTAGGTCACTTTTTGTGGCCTTTCAAGGCCATTTCGTTTTTTCCTCTGAAATAAACTGTGTTTCTTTCCATCTGGAGATGAGCCCATGACTTTTGTTGGGAGAGTATGTCACTCACAGGAGACGCCTACAGAAGAATACCTTGTTTGCCATAGCAGAAGTGCTCTCACTGAAGAGGAAGCTGAAGGAAGGGAGGAAGGACAGTGGAAAGTGGTGCCTGAAGTGTGTCTAATTCAGATCACATGGGGCAGTAAAATCCTTATCTGTTGCTGAACTCTGCTCCATATTTGAAGCTGGTAATGTCACCTGCCCCATCTCTTCTGGGCGTATTTTGATGCACAGCTGAAATAATCTGCCTCTTCTCTGGCTACCTCTGTGAAGCCCTGCCATTGCTTCAGTTTTTCTCCAAAGTCTATGAAGTCAAGAAATGACTGTTGGAGCTCTCTTTTCTGTCCAGAGAAGGTACTGTTCTGGTTTCCAAGCTTGTCTCCATACCGGTGCTGCTTAGTTCTTCCCAACTCTCTGATATCTGGGATTAGAAGCAATTAAATCCTTTCTCCTATGGTGTATTGGCTAAGCTTGCAACGTTCAGTGGGTTTACAGCTGCCAAACAAGAGGCTTTCTTAAAAGCCTTTGCATTAATATTGGTTTTATTCCTGTGACTTGTTCTGTGTAACTTGGGTCTTTGCAACAATGCTGGTAGACAGTAGTGATGAATAAATAATGAAATCTGTTGGTAAAATGCTCCATTTTGCTCTGATTTACTTGCAGATATTTGAAGTGGATATGAAATCGGGCAGAATTGATGTGGAAGGGGAGGGAGAAAGAGACAGCTTTTTATGGAGGTATCTATTTCTTTAAAGTATACATAAATGTTATACTGCAGTATTGTGATCAGGAAAGTTTAAGACTGTCTATATTTCATGTTTTAATAGTAACTTTTTCATATCCAGTTTTGCTTTAGACAGGAAAATACAATTTCTAAAGCTTTATCAGGTAAAACAAGAAACTTTGGGTGGAAAGAACGAGAAATAAAGTTTCTGCAGACATGTTTTCTTTTTCTAAATGCTGAAAAATAACTCCTGCCAAATGCTACATAAAGGAGAAAAAGAAGCATATGGCAGTTCAACAGGAGTGAAAAGATGAGCTAATCCAGCATCCAACAAGTCTTTGGATGAGACTATAATAAAACCAACCAGCCTTTATCATGCTTGATAGCACCACTATAATTAGGAGTCTGTCACCAGCTTCATAATGAACTCTTAGCCCTATTTTCTGGGGTTTATAGTCTGGTAGTAAGAGTCACTTTGGGTTGCAACTTGGCATTCTAGACCCCTCTGTGCAGAAGGCTCAAATCTAGCTTGCAAGTTTTAAATAAACTGACTGTTAAGAGTTGAGGGGTGATGCCAGTGATGAGCAAGTTGTGTTTATAATCTGTCCTGAGTGTTTAAGGAGTCAGTGTCTAGGATGATTTATTTGCCTTTAGCAAGAAAAATCCAAATACGCGGTTCAGTATCCTGTTGTGCTCTTACACTACCTTGTAGGAATCAAGAATATAAGGAATCAAGACTTTTATTTACTTTTTTCCCCTCAGTTTTGTGATCCCTACATCTGTCCTAGCAGAAGCTGCTGCTGCAGGGCTGGGGACTAGCATTTGCTGTACTCTGCCTTAAAAATGTTCTTGCAAGGAAACTGATTCCTTGCAAGTCAAGTTTTCAACCTTAGTGAGAAGTCTGGCAGACAAGGCAAAAATCCAGCCTGCTTCTTTCTGTCTTCTTTCTCTCCATCCTTGAGGCTTGGTCAGCTGCTGGCAGAGGGACTGGCTATGCAGAAGATGCATCAGTTGTGTACAGAACCATATAGTTAATTCTGATTAAATTGTTCTAAGCTTCAGGAAGTGTCGAATTTTTTTCTGAACCCAGAACAATTGCATGTCTAATCCCAGGTACTAGAAGCTGAACGGATCCTTCTTTCAGTCTTATGTGTTGTTCTCTCTTCCTTGCAGAGCAGGAGTTTCTCAGAACCTCAGAATGTGTAATGTAGCTATTTTGAGAATGTTCACAGGAGACAGGGCAGAGCTCTCACAATAGCATCTCCTCTGCAGAACATGACTCTAGTAATGAAAGGTCAAATATTTGTATGCTAAGGCTGTGGATTCAGATTACAGCTAGATGCCTAATGAGATTTTCAGAAACATTGAGGCTCCCCTGCAGCCTTGTGTGCCAGACTCTTTAAGAGTCTGGTTTAAAAGGAATAACTAGGCAACCTCAATAACTTGAGCAAAACTTGAGTAGGTCATGCTCATCATACTGTCCCAGTATGATTCAACCTTCTGACCTGCATGTAAAAGCAAAGGTGAACTGAGGTGTATCCAGTTCACATTTAATATATTTAATATACAGAAAATGTTAACTTTCCCTCCCAAGCACTTCAGGAGAGTCTTTGATGTTCATTTGATGAAGGAGAATAGTGTGGGAGAAGATTGATATTCATGAGGTGCTGCAGTAGCCCTAAGTCTAGCAGCACAGGCAGCTGAGTGGTGCCTCTGAATCATTGTAATAACAAAAAATAATACAAATTTAAAACCCACACATATGATTGCTGGAGACTAGGGAGTGGGGTGTGTCTCATAACCCCTCTAACTCCCTGCTGTACTGCTTCTGCTTGTCAGAAAGAGACAGTCTCTGCTGCTTTTCTGACAAAGAGACCTCCCCAAAGCTCTACATTTATGAATTAGTAATTCATAAATTAGCAGCTGTAGGTTGGCAGTCTCTTCAGAGGGCTATGCCAGGTTTTGCTTTCTCAAATAAGAGTCTGACCCATAAAGGCTGTGCCTGTAAACTCAAGAGTTGAGAAATCTTGTCCCTTGAAGAGACATCATGCTGTTGGAGGCCATCATGCTTTGTCTCTAGGCAAACCCCATGGGAGCCAGGAAATGCTGCCTCTTGCAGATCCCTTGGCCCCAAGCCCTCAATCCTGCTGTACCCCATTCAAACCCTGCTGGCACCCCTGCTGCTGACTTCTGACCTAACTGGCCAGGGAGGACAATACGAAGGAGAATGGCAACATATGTGCCTCTACACACACACATTCTTGGCTTCCTCACCTATATCTGCTGGCAGGCATGTGGTAGGAAGCAGCTGCTCACACTACTAGTTGCATTACACTCTTCATTGGGCCCTGCGCTTTCCAGCAGGAGCCACAGAGCACGGATGTGAACCAAACTGTGACAGCCTTCTACAGAAAGGAGGAGAGATGGTGTAAAGAGCAAGGGAGACAAGGCAGGCAGGGACTCTGCATGGTTCTCAGTGTGCAGATGTGCAAGATCCTGGCCTGCAGCATGAGGGGGTAAGGCAGGACTTTTGCCACTGGGGTCCCTTCTACTGACTACTTGTGGTGGACATCACAGGAAAGCATGGAGTTTATTCTAGCATTCCTGTAACAGAGGCATGTGTGACCTTCAAGAGGAGCACTGTAAATGGGTGAGATTCATTCATTCTTCAAAAGCCATGAGCTATGTAGTGCCTAGGAACTACTCATGCTAACAACTTTGATATGGATGCTGAAGACTGGCATCCAAAAGTATAGTACATCAACATGGGGGACCTTTGTGGGTGTGGTTTTGATCAGTAGAAAAAAACAAGCTGAGATATTCAATCAAGAATATAAAGCTGATCACAGAAGGAACCTGCGGTACAACAATTTCATTGAAAAGAAGGCTTTAAAGATATTCCATTAATTAGAATGTTTTTCATCTTTTTGCTTCATCTTAATTTAGAGAGAAATGTGGAAGCACCTTCCAGTTTTTGTTTCACAGCAGAAGCTTGCATAACCCTTCAATTGGCATTTTCAAACTACAGTATAAATTATCAAAGGAAAAGTTGCAGTTGATGTGGAAAACACGATCTGTGTCTACAAAGTCTTCTGTTTTAAAATGCTCATTTATACACTTCTCCAGAAGGTGTGACAGCTCATCTTACTAGCGGGGCTTTTTTTTTCTATTTGCGTTGTTTAACATTTTTCTGAAAAAAAGCCCTAAAACAGAGGAATCTTGCACCCTTCCCTTGCCTTCCTTTCCCTTTCCCTTTCCCTTTCCCTTTCCCTTTCCCTTTCCCTGACAGAACAGTCTCATTCCTATTCTTTCCATGCATATGTAATTCACAAAAATATATAGATAAGTATATTTAATATTACCTTTCTTGGAACTTGAGAATTAATTACTTGATGCTTAGCAGCAGCTTCCTCTTCTGCTGCCAAGTAAGGCATTGGCTAATTTCAGAAAAGCCTGTGAAGAAAAAAGATGAACTCTCAAACAGCAAGGATAGACTCTGGATGTTTATCTTCACTAAAACATACCAGCTGTTCCTCTCTTCAAATAAGATAATTGGGTATTTGACTTTTTTTAACATTTGCTACCAAATGCTACTTATAAAAAATAGTCTTTGCTCTTTCTTTTCATGTGATCCATGGAAAAAATGCTTTGAGGAAGCTATTTTTTTCTGTTGCATTTATAGTCAAACTGTCATACTTCAATTATGAAGCGATGAAGTTTCATTCTAAACACACTTCTGAAGATACTAATTTTTTAAAAATTACCTAAAATGCACTTTTGCATAACAGTTGTGCTGTGGGGACCAAACCTTTCCTTTGTTTTTCTTAAACTTCTGAGTTCCATTTTGAAAGTTCTTGGGGTTTTGGCAGTTTCTGAGTTTGATAAAACTCTAGAGTGAAATAAGAAACAGACAAGAAGGAGGAAAGCAGCAACTTTCCTGCCTCTGAGGAAGCTGGGTGGCACACTATCAACTCTCCCAGGAGGCAGATATTTGGGGAGGTAATGCTGTGCCATCACTCCTGGCCCATGTCTGAGGGCTAAATGCTGTCTGTTTACTGTGAATTTTGCCTTGCCAGTAGATACCTAAAAGTTTTATTATTCCCTCTTATTTTTAGTGCTCAGAGGGGAAAGCTATTTCTTCTTCTGTTGCTATAATCTCCTAACAGTGAAGGAGCTCTAAGTTCCCCATCCCTCTAGTACTGCCCCTGAGGCTTCAGAAAAGAAAGTCTCTGTTACTCTGGTCCCCTCTTCAGTCTTTTCCAGTCTTCCTGCCTCTCCAGTCTCCTCCTTTTCCATTTCTCAGCTGTTCTTTATGGGTCTTCCAAAGAACAGTGGTCTATATTTGGTGTGATTCTTGCCTGTTTTGTTAGTGCCTTTGGTAAGCTTGGAGCACTTTGTCTGCACTTAGTAATTTCAGTCTGCTGGTTTTTGATTGTAAGGAGCAGGAGACTGTTGCTATCTGTCTTCAAGCTCAGGAAGTGGCCACTGAGATACATTAGTCTCCAGCTTATTTGAAAACACTGGGTTTGGCAAAACCAGAAATACCACAGTTATTTTTAGCAGACCTTCATTTTCCAAAACTGATGATTTTGGTTTTCCATTTGCCCTGGATAAAATTATTTTTCAAACCAATTATACATTTATAGTTATAGTCATCCATGTAGAAACTGAAACCACAGAGTAGGGAAGCAGAGGAGCCGTGCACATACTCATGCTGTGTGGACCGACCACTGAAATGGTGTGTGAGAAACGAGACTAAGCACTGCAGTGCTCTCTCTCCAAAACTCTCTCAATCTAAATCCTTCACAGAACTTACTGCTTTCTGCTCACCAAGTATAAAGGCTGGGAAGCATTTCTGGGTAAACAGAATTATGTTTCAGGAAGAGTTTTGCTTGCAGCAAAGGGAGAAGGTTTTTACTTCTGCAGGAAAAAAGAGAAAGCAATGAGGCCTCAGAACTGAGCAAAAAGATACATAAAAGCACTGTAGCTGTGGATCAAATCAATACAGCATGTGTGTTTTGGATTTGTGCACACATGGTAATAAAACCAGCAGAAATCTTCATGGGATTTTACCAAGAAGAAGTTAATGCAGATGCCAAATCCATTTATCATTTCTTTGGTTATGTGCCACTGTCCCTTATGACCTTCTCCGGGCTGTAAGCAGTGAACACTTTCTCTCCCAGTACACACACTTGTTCTGTTTTTAATCGCTTCCTCACCACTCCACTACTTATATATTTTGTGACAGCAGCAGTTTTTCCTCTTGTAGGGGGCATGGGGCATTGCTGTAAGAAGTACAAATATTTGGAGAGAGAACAGGACTGGCCCAGAAGTAGATCTAGGGGATTTTGGGGGAAAGTTTTTTATGACAAGACTACTAGTATAAAGGACTATTCAGCTTCTACTTCTTTTTCCAATTAATAAAGTCTATTTTTATTTTACCCTGTGCCTTCCCCACACTGTTTCCCCCCCCACAACCCTTCCAATTAGAAAGGGTAGGTTTCACAACCACCCATGTATTTGTGGTCTACCTGAGGAAGCTGGTATAAGCTTAAGTCCTTCCACAGCCTCCTCATGCTGCCCTAGGGAAGGTGTCATGCCTCAGTTGCTCTGTCTGAGCACCCAAGCAATTCAGATCTTTTCTGCACTTCAGTTCATTGATTTTGCAGTTGTTCCATTACTGCTTGAAGATATAACACATCTTGTGCTGCCAGCATTCCCTGGCTGATAGTCAGAGATGTTCGCCCTTGGTCATGGAGGTGAACATCTAGTTTTGCTTTTACTCTTCTCTCATCCTGCAAAACACAAGACTTGACATCAGGAGGTGTTGGGCAGATCACAGCTTCTCTTCTGGCAGCTCTGCCAGCTGGTCAGAATTAGCAGGGATAGTTTGAACAGTTTAAATAATAGGTCTTCACACACCTGGCTGGTTTTGGCAGATACAGGCAAGGGAGGGAGCATCATCCAAAGGGCTCTGCTGGAAGCTTTGAAGGTTAGTAATATCCACAGAAGTCTGGACAAGCACTGTGCTGAATACAGTCACTGCTCCAGCTGGTGGAAATGAAGCTGGGAGGTGGTGTCTGGCTACGAGTTGTGACTAGTGCCTGTGACTTGCCTCATGGCAAATCTTTTCTCCTGGTCTGTGGTTGAATAAGTTGGGTAAGAACATAGTCAAGGAAGTGTGTATTTCAAACTGAGGATTGTGTTGTGTGCATTCTTAGCACTAGTGTGATCATGGGATCCAAGAGGATTTGTCACAGCTGGTAGCCACAATTTGCTCTCTGAATGTTCAGAGAAGAGATTATTTTAGAGAAGATGAACACTGAGCTCACCTCAGTTTAGACCTTGGTGGGTGGAGTACAGCAAGCATGTTGTTCCTGAAAACAAACTTGGTACTATGAGAAGTTGATCACAAAACATCCAACTAGTGCTTTCTGGAGAACCTCAAGATACTACAAATGCAGTCATCAACAGAGAATTAAGCCAGGGCTCCATGCAATCTCTTGTTGCCTTCTGACACCATCAAAATTTCTAATGCAAACCTGGACACCACTATAGTGAAATTAAATCTCCTGATAACATCCTGGCTTCTATTAGGAACTGCTTAAAAGCAAGAGGTAGCAGGTCTGCAGAGTGTAGCGGATGGTTTCTGGCAGTATGGCACAGCTGTTGTGGGTGCTTTTCTGGAACAGCCACTTTACAAGGCTCCCATTGCAGGGTCTGTAGTGTTCCCACCAGGTAACTGCTGACACTGCACATGGTTGTGTGGTTTGGATCTGTTTCATGCCTTGTTCTCCAGAGGCAGCTCAGTCTAGTTTGTGAAGATACCTCAAAAGAGAGGCAGTTGCTGTCCAATGAACATGTGTTATTTGGGTTAACATATGAAAACATTAGCTGGGGTTTTCTTATGCCTCTTGGCAGGAAGGTGTTCTTTTAAAGAAATGCCAATAATAATAAAAAATACTTCAAATGAGGTTTGAGTTTCTTGACTACAAGTGGGAAATTATGTAGATTACCAACCCTGAGAACCCTCTGATACTCAGTGTCATGATTAGAGGGTGTGAAAGTCTGTTTGAGGACTTGGCAAATTTAAACTACTTGAGTTTCATAGCTAAATTACTTCAGGTGATGCTTAACAGCTGAGTTTTCTAGCAATGAGAGCTCAATATATTACATAAGATGTAGTTTGTTTGTGACCTGCTCTCATTTTAAAGTAATGCTTGCACTCCTGTGTGTTTTCAAGCCTTTGAAGAGGGCTAATTGTATTCCATACTGAAGTTACATGACTAAATATTGAATAGAGGTTTTCCTTTTGCTATGTGACATGGCCTGATTTGTTGGCTCTGAAATAGATAAATGGAAGATAAGATAACAGCTTTTTTTAAAAGAACGTGCCTGGATTTTACACTCAGTTCAAGAATCTCTTCCTCTCTGTGTCTTCCCATACATATGATTTAAACCACATTTCTGGAACACACATGGAAGTTATTTGAAGGCAAGAAGCAACTCATGTGTATGTGAAATGTAGTGTGGATCTAACCATATGTGTATATATATATTTGATAATTTTAAAAAATATGCGTATTACTGGATACTAATTCATCTCACTAACACATACAAAAATATCCTTTAGAACCACTATGAAAGTGTCATCCCTTGTGGCCCATCTAGCACTTGTGTTAAGAAATTGTCCCTGCCACCTTCCAGAAATCTGTTTTGGGCTGCCTTTCCCTCTTTAGGTTCAGAGAGGTTGAAGTCTCCCTTGAGAACTTGGGTCTGTGGTCTGGAGACTTCCTAGAGTTGTTTACAGAAGACATCATCAACTTCTTCACTGTGTGGTCTGCAATAACCTCCCCTCCCAGTGCCACCCTTATTGGTGTCTCTTTTAATGCCAATCCACAAGCATTCACCCAGCCTATTGTTCATCCCATAAATGAGCTGCACACTTTTGAGTGTTCCTTTCATGCAAAGGGCAACAATTCTTCATTGTTCTGTTTTCTTAGGTGGCTCTCTTTCATAGTTTCTGTTGCTCAAGAAAGTTCCATGGTCATAAAAGCCACATCTCTCCTGAGATACCAGTCATGCAGCCAGACATGTATTAGCAGGAATTATGCACTCCTACATGGGCTTTTCCCTTTTGCATTTAGAATCAAGGAGAGCATTGCCTTTACCCATAGAGCTCCATACTGATTCTTCATGTATTCCAGGTCTAGCATGGCAATATCACTGCTGCCTACATCGATGAGCAACAAAGGGTGATAGTTGTAGCTATAGGATAGTGAGCTTCAGTTTTTCATCACCTCAAATTTGGCACCTCACAAATAAACCATCTCCCATGACATCATCTTGCATCAGTAGATGGATGCCATGGAGCCCTACAGAAGGGAGTCTCCAGCCACTGTTATCCAGCCCCTCTTTATGGTGTCCATACTTCATTAAGGCCCTGTGGGCCTTGAAACCCCACCTCACAGAGTTTACTCCTCATCCCAGGCTCTTATGTCACAGAACCAGTCCTGTCCATTCAGACCTGAGGACAGAAAAAGAGTGTCTGTCCTGCCCCAGAAGTCACAAGCTGCCAACTGCTTGGGAGTCTATGTCCACCACACAACTTAGCCTCCCAACATCCCTCCTTCTTCACATTGTGTAGCTTGGGCTCTTGCTTTTGCAAGACCATGAAGACCCTGCTTATCTCCTATGGGCCCTCTATTCTTTTCTTCCCACAGCCCCTTTAGGTGGTTGCCAAGTGCCCCATGGTGCTGCACTTCTCTGGGGGAGACCATGGAGTAGGTCAGGGCCAGCATCCCCCTCTGGGCTGTGGCTGCTGATTTTCTACAGTGCTACTTCCAGCCACTGCTGCAGATCCAGAACCTGATAATTCAGGTGGGAAGGCTGAAGTGCATAACAGCTCTGGGTGTCTTGTACAAGAAGGAAAGGAAATTAATTCCTGAGGATTCCCTGCAGCATAATGTTTTACCGTAGTCTCATCGGGACAGGAGGATGTGGTGCAGCTCTCCAGCAGAGGATGCTGTTCTGGGCTGGAGGGATCCTGAGAGGAGAACCCTACTGGGTAGCCAAGCTTGATTTTTCATAAATAGTGTTTAAAAAGGCTCGTCTTGACAAGAGTGAGAAAATATTTCTTGCTTTCTTGTCTCCAGGCATCCTGTTAACAGGTTTGCTGCAGTCAAGATCTCAATTTCAAGAGTATAAAAAACTGTAGGGGTGATTTTTTGTTTTGTGTGTGTTTTCCCTACAGGGTATCGTGATACCTTTACTGGAATCTTTTTTTTTTTCTAATTTTTTCCCAAGCTCAGTGACAAAAAGAAACAATTTATCCAATTTTGATAAGTCACTTTTGCCATTAATGGCCACCTTTGATACAACTTTTTAAGCCACTTGAGTATTCTCCCATGAAAGTCAATAGTTTTTCTGTTTTTATTGGGTGTTTTTTTAATTTGTGGAGTGCCTTTTCTTCATTCAAATACATGTCTCAGCCTCATCAGAATATTAATAAGTAGGTTTTTATGCATAAGTATTTATTTCCAGACCCAATTTGTGGCTGTTATGGTTTGTTGGATCAGTGATTTCATTTTTTAATGAAAATTCTTAGGAGGTTTTGATTACGAAATGCAATGTCTTGAAAAGAGCTATTAAGTTTTAATGTATCAATACCTGCTTTTTTAAAAAAAAATGCCTTTAAAACTTCGTACCTGTTTAATTTATCCATGGTACCTCTAATTTTAAAAGTCTGGGTGTCAGAAGGCTTTTATCCTCATCACAATTTAGAAAATAAATAAATAAATAAATAGCTTCTGGGTCTAATTCAGACTGACAAAAGAAAGCAATAATCTAGAACAACATGTAGGATGATTCTTTAGGTCTTTTTTTGTTCCAGAAAGCCCTTTGAGAAGGTTTTGGGGTAACATTTTCAAAGCCCTCAGCGTGGCTGGTTGATGTGATCCTTTTGGCACAGGAGATGGCATTACCTGAAATCACACAGTCCAGCTGCCCACTGGAAGTGCAGCCCTTCCCCTGAGATTTCATGTTTGAGCCAGTCCTCCCATGGCAGCTCTTGCGAAGCTGGCAGGGAGAGGAGAGAAAAGGGGGGAAGACTTATTTGGCCCTGCATAGGTTAAAAACCCCAAGCAACACTTTGGAGGAAGGCACAGGAACACTGTGACTATTTGTGTGCCCACAAATGTGGTGAGACAGTGGTTTTCGTTTTGCTGACAAATGACTTGGTTTCCATCCAGCTTAAGTTGGACACAAAATCATAAGCTGCAAATGAGCTGGATCCTACAGCTGTTCACCACATCTGGGCTTTTGTAGGGCTCCCACCCCCAAGCCACTCCCATAGCATGGCCCTGCACATTCTCCCTAGACAGATTATTCAGCAGAATCCAGTCAAAAACTGGCTTCATGTTTGCCAGGGGTTTGTTGGCCCTGAGACTGGCCTGCTTGAGAGGAAAACATTCCAGGAAGATGTCTGGAGAGCCCATCCCTGTGACTTTCTGCTTGTTCATCAGTGCTGAGGGCTGGGGAAGCCATTTTGCAGTGTGCAGAGCAGTCTGTGCTCTACCCCCTCTTTGGCTGAGCTGGGAAAATGAAGATGAGAGACAATTGAAAGGAGAATGATCAATCTCTGCTGAACCATTGAGGTTTTCCTGATTTGGGTGGTGCAGTTAAAAAGGACATTATAGGTTTGCATCGGGTACTGTAATACATGTTTTATTAGACCATTTTTTGCTTGTTCAGGAAAGCTGGGTGATCTCCATGTTAGTTCTGGCATCCTCTCAGCCATCTTCTCTTACTGACTCCTGCTGCCCAAAGGTGCTCTCCCTTCTTCCCTTTATCACCTCTGCAGATTGCCTGCACAGTGAGCCAGCTCAGCTATTACATAGCCAAACCAAAGAAAACAAGATTTCTGCTAGATTAGTGAGCAAAATCAGTTTGGTCCTGAGAGCCAGCTGCAAGGAGGATCTGGAATTGTACAGTGCAGGCTAAGGAATGGAGAAGGTCCCCCTGCCTGGTGGCATGGATCATCTGGGTCAGCTGTTTCAGAGCTGTGCCCAAAGCATTCCTTCTTGGGTATCCACCAAGACACAAACGCAGTGAAACCCATCCTGTGGAGAGACCACACTAATGTCTTTGTGCCTCTCTCATTTGTTTTTCAGTGAGGAATATTCTTTACTTTTATGCAATTCTGTTGAAAGAGACAGTCAAGCACAAGAGGACAAATCGGTTCAGAAACCAAATTTTATTTATCCCAGTGCTAATAAAAGCATCTGTCCTATAACCTGTAAAAATGAATGGATGCTAGAGAAGCTATTTTTATTTCCTAGTCATGAAATGCAGAGTGCAGCCACTGTCAGCACAGATGATCCCTCACCCTCAAATATTAAAGCTGGGGCTGTGGCAAGTATTATTCTTTAGCTCAGTAATTCTGTATCTCACAGTAACAGCTTCCACATGTCACTGAGTCCTGTAAATGCCTATGTCTCACAGTAAAATGGATTTAAAAAACACTCTTTTACCTCATTTGGTTAATTAAAGTCATCAAAACTTTGAAAAATTATTTCTGGAAAAATTATTTCTGGGAATACTCAGGTCTGCTGTATCTCTATGGGAGAAGAAAAAAATGAAAGTGTATCTTTTGGGGGATTTGAGAGTTTGTTTCTTTGGCAGAACCTCCTGTGCTGAAAAATATTTCATTGAGACAGTGCTCCAGACTGCAGTAGGGTTACACGTTATTCTAACATTGTACAGCAGCTCAATCTGAGTGCCTGAAAACCTTTCCAGGTATTTTATGGGAAACATGCTAAATTCTGAGACAGTGTTAGCCGTGTGCTGCCAAACAATTAGACTGGACTTCTAGGCTCCACCTGACAATGAAAAATAGGCTTGAATTGTGCGTATTTACAGGGTGTTTTGTTAATCATCCTTCTTTTCTAGCAAAGATTAAAGAACTAGCCAGCCCCTTGCAAGCAGCAGGAAGCATTTGTTGGCTAACTGTGGCAGGAGTTAATGAATACTTGGTCTCCTGCAGGCACTGCTGTATACAGATAACAAGAGGGAACACCAAGCATGGCACCTTGCTTATCTACTTACAGTAACTCAGCCAGCTGGTGATTAAACCCATCTAGTTTTAGAGGGCACCAAGAAAAATGCTCTGGAATTTCACGCTGAATTGATTTAAGAAGTTACTGTTCCAGCTGTCAGCTATGTTTCTTTAGCAGGGGTAGTTGAAGGAAATGAAAGTCGACTTCCTCCTCATGGCAGTTCACAGCCTGGTATGCTAACTTATGCTGAAATACGCTGGCCGTCCTTTTCCAGAGATTGCAACATCCAGCAGATGGGTAGGATTGTCAGTATAGGGTGGCATCTGCAACCAGGCATGAACTACTTGGACTTGTATTCCCAAACTACATTATGTTAGGGCTAGGGGACTGTTGTTTGTGGTATCTCACTAACATCTTCACCAAAATTATATAGATTAAATATTCACATCAACAGAGAGCATGCTGCTTATGGGAAATTGTAATCTATAGCAGATGCAATTTCCTCTGGAGGCAAACGCATATGTGCATGTCTGGCCACACTGCCATGCACCTCCCTCACAACTTTAGAAAGGACAAGGACATGTTTTAGCTCACCTCTTGAAAGAGCCTTTGCAGTACTTCCTTTTATTTTGAAAGAATGCATCCAGGATTTTGTTTTTCTTTCCTTTTGTTACAGTAGGCTGTGTTGCCTGTTTCAAAACTGGGCTTTCTGGTGCTGTTAACCTTTCATCACATGTAAAGCAGGGTTTAAAATACTTGTATTTTTGAAGGTATTCTTCTGCTTATTCACAGAAGTGGAGGAAGGTGAAGGCTCTTCTGTCAGGTCCATGAAATAAATTCAGGTCAGACAGGTTTTGAAACTTCTAGAAAACTAGTGGAATGTGTTGCTGTTAAAGGACTAGTGTCACTAGAATTCTGCATGCATAGCTGTCAGTCATTAAGGTTTTTTCCCGCTGCGAGATCGCTGGGAATAAGCTGTGATAATTTTGCAGGCTAGAAACCATTTTGTGTTTTGAAGAAGTATAAGTATATAGCTTTCATGAAACAAAGTCTTTTTTAATCTTAATAGAAATTGTGCAACTTGTAAGAAGGATTTACAAATAAAAATAAAATTATTACTTTTTCAAGATTTGCCATTTCCTGTAAAGTGTGGTGGATTCAAGTCATTCCAATGAACTCCAACAGAGGCAAACACTCATCTTCTGCAAATTACTTTAATGGTTTTTTTAGGTATCTTTGATTTGTGTCTTGATAACTGGCAATGATGACAAAGTTATGGAGGTGACAACTGCCTGCCAACCCCCTTTATAGCTATATGGTTTGTCAGTTTACTGTGAGATTACTTACCATTTTCTCCTTTGTATTTTCTACTAGCATGGAAAATTCAGGTTATTCATTCATCAAAAATGTTGAAATAGCTACTCTATCATTATCTTAATAACCTGGGTCAATGCAGCATGTGTGCAGTGCTGCAGATCAGTCCTACCTTCCTTATAGCTGTCTGTCACAGTGCATGGCCTTGATCCTCAGAAAATGGTGGGCAATTGAAAAAGACTTTATTTCCATGCAATTTGCCTCTCAGAAATGGTTCTTGATTTGTGCACTGTCACCCACTGCATACAGCTAGATGGATAAACATGAAATTATTGTGCATATCAGTATGATGCATATGTCAGAATGTGACATGTATAATCTGAAATTACCAGCAGACATTTATCTGCCCTTTTTTTGTTTGTTTGTTTGTTTGTTTGTTTGTTTATGGATTTGTGTGTGTATGCAGTTTTGGGCTACAGGTATTATATATGTTAGATTTTTTCATAAACAGATCTAGTGCAATGTATTCTGTTTTGAGTAGCTTCTCCTCCCTCCATTATATAAGCATGCAGTGATAACCAAATAACAAATACTTTAACAAGTCAAATAAATATTTTTTAAAGTTCTCATTTGGAAAGATGTCTCTGCAGGTGCCATATTTTCTTTATAACTGTCAATTGGCAGCATGAAGTAAAATTTAAAAAGGAAAAGTATGCATTTTTTAAAGATTGAGCCATAGAAAATAATACTTCAAGAATAATTTTGTTTTACTAACCTGAATTCTTAGACGAATTGCATATCGTAGTTCTTTGCTATTGCAGTGTGACTGTGTGGTGGTTTTTTTATTTTTATGAGGTAAGCATGGAGACCTTACCAATCTTTGCCATATTTTCACCAGATAAGGATAATATCAGTCGTTCCTAACTTACAATAGGTTAAGGAAGAAAAGACTTGGTCCTAGCACTAGTAAACTGAAAAATACTCTTGTGAAAAATGAATGTTTCTGGGTTCCTTTTCTTCTGCTCTTGGCAGAAAGCACGACAGTGGTTTACATGCATTTTTTTCCTCCGGTTTCTTTTCCTGGTGGCCATTAATGCTATTACTTCCATTATCAGGTTTCAATCAGTGTGCCTTCCTGAGAGAAGATTCTTCTTCACACAGCAGAATATTTAAATATGATCTGGTCAGGGCAGGACTGTATTTTTCCTGTTGACTTTTGGCCCAATATGATGGATTATTGAGTTCATTGGATACTTTCTGACTGTAGAAAATAATCTGGTTATCTGCCTTGCAAATAAAAACACACTCCTAAAAGAAGACGTATGGACATATTACTTTCAAATAGCAGAAGTCACTTCAAAAAAATTTCTGCTTCTGAGGCAGTTTTAAGAAATGAGTTACCCTGCCAGGACAAATGCATGGATTCTCTAACATCCCTTTTCTCTGAAGGTGCCTATGCAAGTCTGACCACTGCTTTCAAGGGGAACATTTCAGTCTTTTAAACATTGTTTATATGATTTTGAAATCAAAACACTTTGAACATGTGGCACAGTAAAACACAGCATTATTCCCTGACCACCTTTGCACTTTATGTGCAGTCTCTGCAGTACTAATCATAAATATGTGAGGACAAATAATTAATCCTTGCTCTTACAAGAGATGGCTTGTGTGTTTGCTTCCCAAGGAAACTACCTAGATGCATTTGGTGTTTAAGAATTGCTTGTAAACATGTAAAAAGCTATTTCTATGCAAATTTGGTATCCACCACCTTTCCATTTTGCTGATTTCCTGGGCTCTCTGAGGACTATAGCTATAGTTAAAGTGCTGCAAACCATGGTAGAAACCTAAGGCATAGCTTTCAACCCGAGACTTGGCTGAGCTCCTCACAGCTGTGAAGGCAGCCACATCATGTAATACAGTCATCTCGTTAGGTAATCAGTTGACCAGATACATCATTACTCAAAAATTCATTGTAGAGAAAAATCTCTTCTGATTCTAATCTGTTGTTCAGCTGTGATGCTAAACTTAAAATCAAGCAAGTGTGTACGTATATTTAGATGACTGACTTCTGAATGCAGGCCAGACAGAAGCAATTTGCACATTGAAATGTGACAAGCTCACAGTGTAGAATTTTAATCAATGAGACATTTTAGCTCCTCTCCATGTATTATTTATGCTTGAAGACTAATATCAGATTAAAATATAGCAAACTTGCTCTTCTCAGAGGAGAGTCTGGAGATAGTGTGTAAGGACTTGGGGTGATGAGGCTAGACACAGTAAGGACAGCCTGCCCCATTAAACTGTTAATCAAACTGGTTGTTTATGACAAGAGTTATCTCTGTTACCACCTTTGTAGTATAAACCAAAATACTGGCACTCTTCCATGTTCCAGTATGTTCTCATGTTAAAATTGAATTCCAGAGACAAGATTGTTGCTAGGCCTTCAGTGCTTAGCTTTATGGAAATTATTTACATTTTTGCTCTCATTTGTAAGATTAAGTGATTGCTGTGTAGAATAGCTGGCTGTTGTTCTCTGTTTCTAGTGTCAGACAAATTCTTTTGCAGCTACCACCTTTCAGAGGATTTTGGTAAAAATATCACACTTCACCTCACAGCATAGTGTATGATATCCAAATTCCAAGACGAATAGGTATTTTGCAACTGCAGAACGTGGGTGTCTTCTTAAAAGTACCAGGACAACATCCTTTGACCATCATGCATGTTTAGGTATCATCCATCATTCCCAGTATTTTTAGTACTTGTCATATGAAACTTACAGTTCAACTTTTCTAACCTTAACCAACAAAATGAATTAAAATATCCTGTAATAAGAAAGGATTCCTATGTACTAAAAAGAAATACGTGTTCATTAAAGGAACGTTGAGATCACTGGAAACTTCAAAGATGAATTTGAGGCAGAATATGATTGACTTGTATTAATAGGCAAGAAAACTTTATTCCCAGCTGGAGAGGAAACAGGACTGGCAGAAAATCTTTGAAGCATTTGTTCATAACAGAACAATCTTGTCTTTTGGAATTCTGTTAAATGAATTAAAATCAGCTTCCTTTCTCTTAACTTGCTGAATTAACAATAAGAGATTAACAGTACTGCTACAGAATTCTAAGAGTTCTGACTTGATCAGTTCTTTGTAAGTGGATAAACTTTATTTTGGCCAGTGTTGAACTAGTAACTCATTACAAATAAGTAATTCAAGATGATGAAGTGGGTTTTGCTCATAAAAAAGTTCAGTTGCATTATTTAAAGACATTCCATACATTTTTCTCCCCAGTGACTGGCCAAGGGAGAAGAGGTGCCTTGGCTGTTCTCTTTTTGAGAGTGCTTGGAAATCTCTAAATTATAAGTCTAGAAAAGCACCAGAAGGATGAGTAGATTCTCAAAAGTTTCTGAAAATTTTACCTGAGACATCAGACTATTTCAGAGAGTCTTCAAAGAGAAGCAGTTATAAATATGAAACTGCAGAAACCATGTGTGTGGTTTGGCAAGTAGAAAATCTTGCTGGGACTGTTTATCACAAATAAGTGTGATTAAGTATGTACTTAATAATCATCAATAAATCACTTAAGCTGATGGTGAGCTTAAACCATCTTCAGGGTTTCAGCTTCAAACATATCTTGTACAATACTTGAAGCCCAGTGTACATGTGTGTGGATTTGCAGATAAATGTTGTTGCATCAGTAGTTCAACTGATGCTGTTTCTTATTCAGATCATAGCCTGCACGACTGGTAGCATGTCCCATGAAAGAAATTATTGTAATTGCCATAATAAAAATAATTCAACATATTGCCTTTTTTTTTATAGTCAGCAGTTCATAATGATTTGGTTTATTGTGTTATAAGCTGGTTAAGTTGAACATACATATTTGAAATGTAAGTAAGAACTTTTAAGGGCTTATAACTTGGTATGCATTCAGATAATTTTTTGAACTGAATTAATACTTTATGTAATACTTCACATACTGTTCCCTTGGGATTTAGAAAGACAGTAATTACATGGTAAACATACACTAATTATTAGAATCACTTCTTGCAGTTTAACAGTGTCCATGAAGATTTGTCACTTCTTTCTGAGGTATTATTTAATTTAATTTTTGTGTTTTTAAGTCTACCACCTATCACAATTGCTAAGCTCCACTGTAGAACAGAAGGTAGTTGAATAATCGGCATTGGGTAAACTGTCTCTGTTAAATAGGTGGCAGGTGCTTGGGGGATATTGGTGCTGCTGGTCCAGGAGTTTGTGGTAGGGTTTTAATAGGTTATTTAGGGTGGGTTTTTTTTCCTCACCTGTGTAGTCTTAAAGCAATTGCAGCTTAGCAGTTGTCTTCTGTGAATATCATCTCCAGGTCAGGATACCATAAATGCTGAGACTAAGAGCAAATCAGCACACAAGTGGTCAAACATCCAAAACTAGACAGAAAAGAATAAGGAAAGAGAAACACATACAAACTCCCTCAATCACACCATGTGGGAGTTAAATCACATATCATCATTTAATCTCACAAGGAAAATACAAAATATTTAAGAGACATTGTGAGAATACTGTCATTTTGAAGGATAGACTCATACTCAATGATATAGTTTTAAAAATTGTTATAAATCAATTAATCAAATTCCCCCAAACCAAACATCCAAATTGAAAACTCCATGTGCCTGTTCTGTGTTTAAGTTTCAAAACTTGTGTTTCTTTCAAAACTTCAGTTTGTGATTCAGTTGACCAGAGGGATGGAACACCTCTCCTATGAGGAAATGCTGAGAGAATTAGGATTGTTCAGCCTGGAAAAGAGAAGGCTTCAGGATGACCTAATTGTGTCCTTCTGGTACTTGAAGAAAATTTGTAGGAGAGATGACACAAGGCTATTTTCAAGGGCATGCAGTGACAGGGCAAGGGGGAATGTGTTCAAATTGATGGAAAATAGGTTTAGATTAGACATTAGGAAAAAAATCTTTACAGTGAAGGTGGAAAGGCACAGGAACTAGATGCCCAGGGAAGTTGTAGATGCCACATCTCTGGCAGTGTTCAAGGCCAGGTTGGAGGGAGCTCTGAGCAACCTGATGTAGTGCCCATGGCAGGTGGGTTAGGACTAGATGGTCTTCAAAGTCCCCTTCCAAAACAGTCTAGGATTCTAGGATTCTGATGAGCTCTTTTTCACTTTCACCTTGTGACATAGATTGTAGCTGCATGGAGAGCCACTATCTGCACATGACTTCAGATGACCTTGTAGTTTTGAGTATTGTGAGGTGATGTTTGGCCTTGATTATATCCTTCTGCATCTTTTTTGCATGTTCAGCTGCTAAGCTATTTAGTCTCGTGTCTAAGGGTTTGTTGATACAAATCTTACCGCTCTTGTTGCACTCAATTTTAAAAACTCAGTTTTAATTCTGTGGCCTTTTTCAGGATGTGGGGAGATTTTGAGTTGTTAAATATTTTGAGAAGGAACAAGATAATTATGTATCTTCTAGTTAGTTTCTGTCTTTCTGGTAGATCCTTAGATGCCACTCTAATTATCCCTTTGTCTTCTGCAAATTTGCACTGGCCTGGTTGTTCTGGTGTAAGACTGTGAGGAACCACTCCCTGTCATATCCTAATCCTGTTTCTAACAGCTTTCCAGATCAAAGGCAAGAAGTGATCTTCCCAAAGCACCTTGGAAGGATGATTCTAATACTCTCCCCAAGGGACTCTGAAAGGAGATGGCTGTTTATGTCTGCATTTAACACGGGGTAACTGCACAGACAGCAGCTCTTTCTTCCTCCCCTTTTGGTTTAGGGAGTTTGGGAACAGTTACCATGGCTTGACAGAAATTTGGGGCAGTTGTACAAGGGAGAACCCACTTGCTTAGAGTACAGCCCTGACCCTGTTTATCAGTAGGAAGCCATATCTGTATCTCTCTCCTGGATCTGACTGCACAAATGCAAACCCTTTTCTCCAAAACCTAATGTGGATTGTCTGCTATTTATGGTAAAATACAGACAGCTGCAGAGAAAAATAGACTGCATTTTAAATCTTTGAAAACATGGCTATGTCCTTTAAATGGAGTTTGCAAGGTTGTGTCTGTATAAGTGCCATTGCAGTAGAGGCAGGTACATACCTGGCTAGTCTGTATGCTGCATTTCAGATCCTGAAAATAATCCCACATCTGACAAGTTTGTATGGTACTGGCTCCTCCAGGGACTTTGTGGGTTTTTGAAAATTCAAGATGCTTCTTAGAATATTGTGAAATAGTAAGAATAATTGACAATAATACTTGGAATTAAGGCTTCATAATTCTACATAACCAAAAAGTTAATGAGTTTTCCAAATTAAGAAAGTATCTACAGATACTCTTATGGTAATTTAGATGTAATTCTGACCTGAAAAACATGGATTTGGATTTAGAACTGGATTTAGATGTGGTTCAGACTCGCCTCAGGATTTATTGTGGGTGTCATAAAAACAAAGGCAGAATGCTCTGTGTTTGTGTTTTAACGCTTTCATTGCCAAAAAGCTGATGGAAATCTGGATAAACTTTTGAAACTTGTATTAGGAATACTTGATAATTATTGTCCTAAAGATATTGGTAGTTGAACACTTTTTGTTGCTTTGTAGTTCTTGTAGAATTATTTGAGGTAGCTCTTTTTTCACATTTACTTGGGAACAAACAAGATTGAGAAAAATGCTATTGTCAGGCAACTCAGGACAATTAAAATCTCAGTTTGAGAAGTGATATTTAATTACCTACTGCCTAGACAAGCTTGTAAAACAAATTTAATTACATGCATCAGACAAGCTGATGACCTCTGCTTAAAATCCTGTGTACATAGGATGACCTATGTCTCTGGCCTGAGATTGAACAGGGGAAAAATAGAAAAACACAAGTTTTCTCTTGCACATCACCAAGGAGCAGCTGTGCTCTGTACCTCCCTGGGGAAGCAAATGCATTTCCTGTCTGCCCCACAGTCATGATGGAGAAACCAAAAGAGAAATTTAGCAAAGGTAGAGGTTGAGATGAGTCAAAGGACTTCTGACCACAGGAATACTGAGTTCAGTGTGCTGGCTGAATAGATACGCTGTGTTCTATCTGCCAGATACATCAAATAGTTACCAGTGGCTTTATTTTCAAGCTATTGTACAAAAAGAAGCCTGCTGTTGAATTATGGTGATGAAGATAGATAGTTTAACTGCTGATGGGCTCTCATGACAAGGAACTAAGTTTAGGTCTTCACATGTCTTTGAAGGAGGAAGTGAGTTTTTCATTTGTTTACCTCCATGCTATGGGATTGCACTGCAGTCCATAAATAAACATGCTTGCCCAGGAGGAACATCTATAAGGCATGAGCTCAGTCTGCTTGCCCTGAGCTTGCTGTGCAATTGGACTGTAGATGAGGACAAGGTGGTTTGAATAGAGCAAAGCAGACGTGTGACATCATTTTAGGGTGTAAAGAAAGTAAGCACATCATGGGAAGGTTTTTGTGTACAGAATTGGAATGAAAACTTTGCAATGAATGCCAAAACATAGACAAGTCCCCCAGACAGTGGTCTGGGAATGGGAGAAGGGATTATGTCGTTGCAGATGCAGAGCCAGCAGTTGAGGTTGGAAATGTGCATCAGTGCTTTTTGCCTTTACTTTTTACTAAAGTCCTGATTCAGGCTCCAGCTCCCAGACACAAGCAGATACAGTGGGATGAGCTGCAGCATTTGCCCCTCCCTGGAGCAGCAGCTTTACCCCTGTGTGGGAAATGGACCCCACTAGCCAGGGCTGCTGAAAGCACATCCCTGCTCCTTGGCTGCTTCACTTTACAGGCTGGTGTGGAAATGAAAACAGTATTTTATGTTACAGTGTGTCACTTTGTCCTAAGTGCTTCCCTACCTCATTTTATATTCAATTAATATATAGACCTTATGATTTTATTTCGGCATTAAATTAGACAGTGATGTATATGCCTTGTCTGGAAGATGAGCAGCCACCTACCAGTGTTGTAGATGTTTGCTTGTCCTTGTAACTGATTGAATTCCAGGAATATATACGCTGTGAGAAAGAGATACAACCCTGTAGAGTTAGTGTTGCTACTCCTAGCATATCTACAATGTACATGTATACACACAGGAAAAATACACACAAAAAGATACATATGAGTCTAGGAAACTGCAGCTTTTTTTTAATAATCCTGTATTATGTTTCCGTCCTTATATGTATGTATTCCCTATAAAATACAAGTTCCTTTTCCCCAATATTAAACTGCTTGGTCAAAACTCCTTATCCATTGCTATGGAATATGGAGATACATATTATGAAGAAACAAAATTGAACAATAAAATAATGTTCCTCATAGGAAAGTCGGGAAACTTTATATGTCATCTGCTGCAGATGTTGCTCCTTTTTACAAGGAAGTAAGGATAACTGTGGTATTACCTAGTGAGACTAAATAAAAAACCTTTTTTTCCACTAAAACCTACTTAGACTAATTTCCAGGGGCGAATGGAGCGCTAGGAGTGTAATGCTGCCATTTTTGAGAGTCATATATGGCAATCCATTGTTATAGCTGAAAGTTGTTCTCTGTATGGCCTGTCCTCTGCATAATTTTGTCATGCCTGTTGATCCTCTCTCTTTGTAGTGGTTCTACTTTAAATGAGCTCTGCAAAAAAAACTTGCTGTCAGGTCTGGGAAAGACAATGCAGTACCTTAATTTTCTGTATTACAAAATTTTCTGAAATGCTTTCAGAGGGATCCCAGTTTGTGCATTTAGTCAGCTGGACTAATTAGGGCAAGATGCAATTGTTTCTTTATGGGCCTGAAGCCTTCCCAAGAACCACAAATGCTGATTTCTTTCTTGTTAAAGGTTGCTTTAGCCCTTGGCCAGGTGGGCGTCATGGGTTTTGTTCAAACACTTTGAGTTCTGAGACAAATGGAATCACAAGACCTAAAGTTACTCAGCTCACAGGACTGCAGATCAACATGTGCCTCTCTAAATATTTAGGAAGACCAAACATTGTTCAAGGAATGTGATTTTGGATTGGGTTTTGTTGGGTTTTTTTTGCTACAGAATGATAAAAATACCATTCACAGTATTCTACTTGATGAATCAGAATCTGAAACTATTTATTTTGGCCAACTTAATATGTTGTTATCCTCCATCTTCCTTATGGAAAATTTTGGCCTTTTCACTAGTTAAATTCCTTGAGGAGCATTATTTTGGACCGCTGAGAAGAGAAGCAAAAATCTGCAAAGCTGTTTTCTCTCAGATGGTAGAAGGAAGTCAGTTATAAAGTTGGTGGTTTGTGCTATGTGCTTGTTCTTGTTGTGATTACAATAATTCTGCATTTTAAGAGAATTTAATAAACTATGATCACAGGAACACTTTAAATTTGGATGCTATATTTCTAAACACTTATCTGCTCTCTCTAAGGTAGCATGAACTGTTACTGGTCTTTCTCTCTGACTACTATGGAAAAATAGTCTTGAAAACTGAAAGGTGCTTTGAGGGTTTTGAGTTTTTCACTTCAGAAGAGCTCAGACAGGTTAAGGGAGAGGTTTTTTGCAGGTTGTCCATGTAGAAAAGGTTCATGCGCATTTAATATCTTTTCTCAGAAGCCTGCAGTGATGATTTTAGGTTCTGATTCTTTCATAAATACTTGAATTTATCAACTAGAGAAAACACATTTGCTCTTTGCAGCTCTTTTCATGCCTTTGACTATTGAGGTACAGGAAGGTTGTGTTATAGTGATCCAAATTCAGATCCAATTTTAAGCTGTTTTGTCAACATTTCTGTTGTCTTCTGTGTAGGTATTTGTGCTAAATCTTCCATGCATGGAGTGGGAAGGAATTATCTCTCCTACCCTGCAAGCACAACTTGCACAATTTTGATTTTTCTCTAAAAAGGCATAGAGGACTTTTTAAGTACCTGTCCCCAAAGACTTGAATGGCCAGTTCCTTAAAAATCATTTTGTGACCCAAGATGCAGACATTTTTGTACTCTCTCTGAACACATCACTAGCTCAGATAAAAATCTGACCTGAGTAGATATGTGCCAGAAATGTATCACCAAAGATTGGAGCCTAAATAGTGGGAACATATTGAGGTCTTTCACTTTTCTTTCTTTCTTTCTCTAATAAATATCAATTTACCCTGATGTTCTTCATTACCTCTAGATTAGCCAAAACCTTCTTAAACTATATAATTACTAGCAAATAGTGTGTGTTATATTAATTTATACATGAATAAACACATGTAAATTCAAACAAATGTGGGTCTTCACAAACCTCACATATAGAATATTCTGGCATGAAATATTTTTGCAGTAGCATATCCTTTTTTTTATTTCATGCTCAAGGCGGATTCTCCTTCAGCAGGCCTGTATTTGTTACTGATTTTCTTTAATTTTCAACTTTGGACCCACGCTGCTTAAACAGATTACTCCCTGCTTTTATCTGAGTCAACTTCCTCGTGCTTTCATCAAAGCGAAAGTGATTATTTGACCTTCTGTCTCATAACACAGCATTACAAGAGAGTGATATGTTAAGTGACAGTGATGGATTCTGAATCAGGAAATGGCCATTCTATCTGTGTGGAAGTCTCCTCTAAGTAGTTCTCCGTCAAAGAAAAAAAAATTAATTTTTATTTATTTGGAATCTATTTACTAGTAATCATTACAGTTGTATTTACTCGTAACTGAAGCTAACACATTTCAGAACTAGATTAGGTGAGAGTGTTTGAACTGGAATAACAATGTGTAGGCATAATACATTTGTATCCTGGCACTGATCCTGTACCTAATTTTCTTACTCCTAAGGACACAGTATTTGTGAACTGACTATTGCCAGGTAATAGAAGGACATTTTCTCTTCACACTGACTTGCAGTGTAGTTGTGAGATTTAATGATAACTAGCACCAACAGAAGCTCTGGGCACATATTATGTTTTCTAGTGTAATCAAAAGTTCTTATCCTTTGTGTCTGATTTATAAGAATTTTGAGATAGAGATAGCAAGTTGAGTAGGTACTCAATTGACAAGATCTATAGAAAATACTTGGAAGACTCTGCTGGGAACATATAGAACTCTGTCTACATTTACTTTTCAATTCTCTACAGGAAGAGATGCATTACAGATGTAGAATAAGGGTTCCCTCAACAGGCAAATCAATGTGGACAGCAGCAGGTACTTAGGAGATGCATGGCATCATCGGGGATTGTGCAGTCAGTTGACTGACTGCGTGTGCATCTCCTTCTCTGAACTCTTGGGCTTTGTGCTCCAGGCTGAATAGTTGAAGTGATGAAATACCTCTGTAGGTTCTGAAGACCGTTTTTCCTAGAGAGGAGCCACAGATATTTCCTACCTTTATGTAAACTGTGGTAAAAGGACTTCAAACTGCAGCAAATGACAGCTCCCAGACACAGTCTCAGTACTCAGCTGAGCAGGCACAGAAAGTCTTCCAGGGCTTTCACGCAGGAGGCAGATGACCCCTTGTGAGCCATGCAGATCTGTTAACTCCCTGTCATGGCCAGGCTTCTCTTCACACTGTTGTCTTTCTGAACAAACAGTACTTTACTCAGAGACATCAGTGTCGTCAGCCTGGGGAGAGCAGCAGTGCAGGTGATCTTGTGCTGCCTGCACTAAACCCCAAAGCCCACCACGAATTTATCCTCCAAATATGGGTCAAGGATTCCTCCCTGTCCTGGGAGCCCTGGATGGCTTGAAATGGACTCAAGTGAAGGGTAGAAGTGCACAGAAATGGGAGCTGCAATAAACTCAGGAATGTACAGAAGAAATAAAGCATGCTCACCTGTTTAATTTTTTCAGGTTAGCCACTTTAAAAAAGCTGCTGCAAATGATGAAGGCACTTACATCTATTGAGGGAGTGTTTCTGGTATGGCTCAAAATTGAATACTAATTGGTTGTATTTCTGTAGGAAAATCAGCCCACACCTGAAATTGCTTTAATAGTAAAAGATGATGTGCCTCAGCATTTCCTTAGGCTGTGTGTAGCCTAACAGATGGACACACTGCAGTCTTACTGGCAACCTGCAGTAGCTCTAGATATACTTCTGTACAAAAATGAAGCAGCAGAATTCTAGTTGTAATTGACACCTATATCTATATATATGATCATATTTACTTTCCATAATTATATATTTCACAGGCAACATACAGAATAAAAAGGGGTAATAATAAAATTGGAATATCAGTCCTGACATAGGTGTTGAATTGGTTTTCTGATAGTGGTCAATAAACAAGTTAGGAAGTAGCTAAAGTTTTTGCTGGCCAAATTAGATCTGATTAAGTTAATTACAAGTGACGTTGTTTATCCCCCATAGCATCTCTTTACAGAAAGTTTTGTGTGTATAGTGAGAATGAGACATAAATGGACCTGCAGGCATTTTGTGTTAGTATCAAGGATTATTACTTTTTTCTGATTTTCACCTATACCACATAATGGTATATAAAAAAGAATAGCAAATGTGATTATAATGATCTGAATAGGCTCATTCTTAATGATATACAGCTACCTTCCTATTTTTTTGTCAAAGTCTTTCTCTAATATAAATGCCTAGAATCTTATTAAAAATCTGATCTCATTAGGTACACCATCAGTATTAAAATAGTGTATCCTAAATCTCAGTCATTTAGAAATGATCTGTACATGAAAAGATTAAATGAGGGGCTCACCAATTAGTATAAATGTCTTAGTGGAACAGAAAGTGACTTCAAAGAACTTGATTATATATTTGGGGTTTCTGATGGGTTTTATTTCGTTTTTTTTTCTGAAGTACTATCAATTTGAAGACAGCTTTTAAACTTTTTTTGCATAATACTGGAATATTTGAAGCTTTCAGTACCACTTTGGTGTGCAAACCAAATGTAAAGGGAAGAATTGAAACATTCAAAAATACTTGAAAACAATCTTTTTAGTTTTTAGAGGTGAATGAGAATGAAATGTAAAGTCTTAGGCTACTCTTCTGCTGCACCATTGTTTGTTCTTATGTGTGCAACGGGATGGAGTTTGATGCACCATTTAATCCTGTTACACGCTTGTTGGGGTATTGCAAGCCTTCCTGTGAAAATGCTGTGGTTGTGTCTGTGTCCAACCTTTGCAAGACATTTTTGCCCCTATTGCAATGAAATGGTATCAGACAGTGCTACAGTATCAGTCTAGTAAAACTTGAATTCCCAAACTCCATCAAACTGGCAAAAATCTGAAGCCTCAAGTCCTGCAAAGAAGGTTCCCTCCCCTCATGTGAGGAATATTTCAGTCTCAGGCTGCTTTAGTCCAAGGCAAGTTGTATCTTGGAGCAGCTGGCCTTTCCAGCTTCCCATCCTCCTTCTTTGTGTTTTGCAACATCTGGCCACCAAAAGAAGTTTTACCAAAAAGTGGCATTAGAATGGAGTCACATGCTGTGTCAGGGACAGCTTGGAAAGAAAGCAAGTATTGTATCCTCTTGAGTGCAGCATCCCTGTGCTGTGGCCTGGTTTTCCTAGTAAAAGATGCAGCCTTGTTTTAAATTTGGATTATTTTGGTGTTGGGTTTTTTGGTTTTTTTTTATGGTGATTCTTAGTTTCCACAGAAATTTAGGCAAACTGAGGCTTATTTTTGCCACTCTCCAGGGGACACTATAATTCAGATGTAAACCTTTTCACTGTGGTACTGCTTAGTGAAGATATCCATCAGTTCCTTATCACTGCTAAACCTTTTTGTGTTTTCTGCTAGCATAGGAAGCAGGAAAAGAGCAGTACATTAAAGCAAAGGGTATATTTTTGTAATACCATGTGTATAAATATTGATGCAGTGGTGGTAGTTTCCATATTAAGTGCCAGCAAAAGTTTTTCGAAATCTACCTCAGAGCTGTAGGTCCAAAAATGCATGGTAAGGCAAAAAGGTGAATAAGCCATTTAAATGGTGAGGGTTTAAGTGGGGAGTAGAAGGGGAGCAGTGAGGGGGGCAGAACCACTGACTCATGTGTTGCTATGGGAGCAGAAAGGGGTCTAGATGTATTTAAAAAATAATATGAGCGGCAAAAGGCTTTTTTCCATCTCAAGCTGTATCAAATTCCTCCCTTCTTATCTTCTGTTAATCTTCCAGCATTTTTAGAATTTTTTAAAATGGAAAATGTAACTATATATAATGGCTATATATTATAAATTTACCCAAAATTATGTCATTTTCAAAGACAGGATAAAAGCCATTACTGCAATACGAAAACACTTTTCTATCACCTCTAATAATGTTTCCCACATCTTTCCATTTCAAAAAGAAGTGAAATGTGTCAGCATGAGGAAGCTGTTCATACTGGTTCCCAGCTGTGGATATGTCAGTGGAGATAAATTCATGTCCTCAAATATTACCCTTTCCTGAGTACCAATTTGCACACACCTTAAATTTCACTTTGACAAAATCAAAGCTTTCCAAGATGTTCATCTGCTCCCTCAGCAAGGTTTTGAGGTTTCGCAGTGTTTGTACAAGGAGGTTCAAGGCCTGTGTGACTAAATAAAAGTAGCCCAGCTGCTGTAAATGGCAGCTTTTCTTTGCCTTCCTTTGGAGGAGTGGAGGTCAGGGATATACATTCATTTTCTTTGTTGGTGCAGATTTTCTGTGTCCTTCCAGTGCTGTTCCTGTCCACTGACCAGCTGGGTTTTTAGTGGCTGATGGCTGCGGAGCAGAATCTGCCTTTCTGAGCAGAATTTTCCTTTCTGATCAGACTGGCTGGTGCACTTTGCAAGAACCTTCCGAAACTGGAAGTCTAGCTGTTTTCCTTAGGTCACTTTTTCTTATAATATGTACCAAATCTGGGTAGGCTTCCATTCAGTTTGGAGTCTAAAGGCGAATTAAACATCTTTTCTATCAGATTTATTTATCCCTCAGCTCAGAAAACTGGGAAGAATATCCCCCTCTTCCCTCAAACCATCGTGTTCAAGGTTTTGTGTGGAGTTTAAATGAAACATTTTTGTGCAGGTATATTTTCTAGAAAGAGAAAAACACTCAGAGTTTATTTATTTATTAAATTGATGTCACCCTAAAAGCTGCTTTTGCAGACAAACTCCTTTTGCATGTTTGCTTTTGTAAAAGATATGTTTATATGAATGTACACATTCTTGATGACTTCCACAGGGTAGGACCCTCTGTGTTTTTGTCTCACGCACTGTACCTTGCAGAAATTACCTCTGGGTTATTGTAATGCCAGTTTTCCATTAACTAGTGAACTATGAAAAAAAAATTTAAATAAAATGCCTTTGGGAATAGTAAATGACAAAATTCTCTGAATGTGAGCCTTGAAGCCCAATCTCCTAAAAGAAGCACCTGCAATATGGCTTTATAGCTGATACACAGCTAGTTGGCAGACAAAAACCTTACTAGGATTTCAATTTACAACCTATGATACATAGGATTCTTTCTTCCTTGTAATGCTTTAAACTGAAATTGAATTTTAAATTAACTTGACACTGTGCTGTTTTCAAGTCAGATAAATAACTGCATTCCTTTTCCCTTACCCATAATATATTTGATATCTTACTATGAAAGCTTTCCCTGAATTGATATTAAAATTATACATTTGCCTGTCCTTACTTTCCTTAGGAAAAGAAGTGAAACAGAGCCATGTAGCTGTAAGAAGCATTGTTTGCACTTTGACAATTATGTAGTTTTGTAGTTTAGGAATTTGCCAGTTTTATTTCTTTTGCTCGCTGTAACAGCTTGTGGTTCATTTCTGTGTTTTCTCACAAAGCTTTGATCAAACAGTGGCCTTCAGGATTATGTTCTTTGAGCCTTCATGCATGTAGATATCTTCCATTTACTTTAATTCATCAGAAGACTCCGTTCTTCACTTCAGTACCCCATTTACACCTTCCCAGTGTTAATGAAACAATGCCTCAACATTGTTTTGTAGTGCTTTTTTTTAACATATTTTTGAGTGTTTGCAATTTGTTAAGCTGTTAGACCTACACAGTGCAGGTATAAATGCTTGTAAAACGCACCAGGTAGTTACAATGTGGTCAGTGGTGTCTTAATCTGACACCTGATGGCAGAAATCTTTTTACATTTGATAGATGATGCCACCAGAAATAATCTTCTTCTATAGAAGAGCTGCCTTAAAAAAAGGCAGATAGATTCAAAGTATTTTACAGAGAATTAAATAAATACCCATGGTAGTAGAAAGGACTTTTACGGTAGAACTGATTGTGGTTTGTTTTTGTCTTCCCTGATTCTCATACACTTAATTGAACAAACCTTTCTCATCAAACTGTATCTCAAAGAGCTTCCACTGAAGGACATACAATGGCAGAATTTACAATGTTAGCTTGCTGAGAAAAATGTTTTTTTTTCTGTTCCTGGGAAAAATATGCCTAACACTATGGGTCCCTATGTGTAACTTGAAATAAGGTATTGAAGTACATCCCTCCCTCCCTTTCCCCCCCAGGAAAGTGTTCTCCAAACAGTTCCTATTTTGTACCTTCTGGCTTTCATCGAGGCATTAGCATTCCAAAAAGACTTTCACCAACACCTAGGCTTTAGCAGTGGTCAGGACAGGCAGAAGGAAAAGCTACCAAACGCTTCCCCCCTTGGGCTTGGGGGTCGAACTGTAACCAGGGGCTTTTGGGAGTGTATTTAAGAGCACTGTTTTCCTTGCCTACTCTTTCCCTATTGTCTTGTTTTCCAATACCAGTATGACCACAAATCCTTTTCTTTTTTTTTATAACCAAGCACAATGAATAAATATTTGGAATATTTCTTATCTCTGAATGTATTAACAAAGGAGAAAAAAACCTACCTCTGCCTTAAACAGGACAAGAAGTTATGCAGACCTACCCAACTCATACAGAAATTCTCCTAGGGGAAGGAATGCCACATGAAATTGGAAAGTTATCAGAAGAAATCTCATCTACTGCCCAATGCCTTCTTTGTGTAAATACCTTGGAAACAAAGCTTTTCCATTTGAATACCATGGGGGAGTTGTGGGGGGATAGGGGTAGGCAGAGAGAAGAGACAACTGGAGTATAAAACAGTGAAAAGCACCCAAACCAAGGCTCTGGTATTTCACTCTTGCTTGAGAAAATGATAACTTTCCAATTTCATTGGAAATTTCCCCAGAACTTGGCTAAACATGCTGAGAAGGACTCTTGTTCTATACCCTGTGCAGTTACAGTCCTTTGGGTGGACACTGCCACTGCCCATTCTGGGCCATGTGCCTGAGCGTACCTAGGCATATTTGTTTGAGTCTCTGCCAGCATATATGCCAAAGAGATTATGCTTCAACTTTCATCCCAGGGAGAATAGAGCCTAAATGGGTTTTTCATGGAGTTTTCATTCCCTCTGTCATTTCTCCCTTCTTTATAGTTCATTGCTAGACTTCTAATTTTTCCCGACAGCAGTGCACACCCCTGCAGCTGGCCCTGCATAATGATTCCCTCCTCCTAGACTGACAAGAGTGGATGCATAAATCTACTGCCATCAGGGTGCCTCCTTTAGCAGACATTGCCTCCTCTCTCCCCTGGAAAAAGATCTGTCCCCTCCCCAGCACTCTCATTTACCACCTACTACTTTTGCCTGATGAGCCAAGATGCTGCCTGTGACCGTTATCCACACTATACTAAATGTCAGGAAATGGTTCTTTTTGGACAAAAATACAACCTTTTTTTTCTCCTAATGATAACTATTATTGAAAATTGGAGTGCCTTTGGCAATTGTATTTGATGCAAACATTACAACATACAACAACGAGCTCCTATGAAAAGCAAGGGTGAACTGATCATTTGAATTAGGAGCTGGAGAGTGAGAAGGACTATCAGGAGCAAGAATTTTGACCATAGGTCTTTAAGAGGTCTTAAGTTAAAGATCCCTGTGTTCTCTGGGGCCTTGTATTAACTCAAAATAATTGCTTTGTACTATCAGGTAAGGGCAGTAATGTCAAATCCAGGGCTTCCCAGCTGCTGAACTCATCAAGCACATTGACAGTTTATAAATCAGACAGCACTTGTGGACACTTTACAAAGTATTATTTGAAAATCTCTTCCTTAGTCCTCCATCCTCAGCTATAGCAGTGTAATATTGCAGTTGGCTAAAAATCAACGTAGGACTAGTTTAAAAGGCAGCAATCTCTGTTCCTGTTCTGAAAAGCAGGCACAAGGTGGATATGCAGTGTATGGCAAGAGCTTCATCATTCTTTGCCAGCAGCGAAAGTGTAGGTAAAGGTCAGCCCCTTTCATCTTCCAAGAGTCTAATCCACAAAATACTAGATTTCTCCAGAAGGTATTTGGTGTTAGCAACATGCTGGTAGGGTAATATTCATAGCTGGTTTTCAAGTTAAATTATTATTTTTCTTTGGCTACAAGTATTTGGCAGTTTTCTCTGACACTGTCCTTATGATGATTCATACTGCAGTTATTTTGGAGAGATGGATAAACTACAATTGTTTATATACAAACAGAATATGCCATTGGCTGCCAGAAAACAATCTCACTAATATTTGACTTGTTAGGTTGCCTCATGTTTCATGTTTTGGCTTAGAGAAAGCAAGTTTAAAATTAATTGAGAAGAATTTCTTTCTTTCTGAGTGTGATCAAAGCTAGTGGTATTTTCTCCTCTGTAAATGTTGGCAATTGATTATAAAATGTCAGAGGTGTTAGCAGTGTCAGTGACCTTCATCTATACAGCTGGAATAATAGGGAAGACTTGCTTTAGGACACCCTGCAGTTGCTGACAGGTTTTGTTGCATCTGCAGCCAACACTGTATCATTAACAAGGAAAAAAGAGTGGATGAGGGAGCATGGATTGTAAATGTAAGAGTACTCACTCCACTAAATTTACTTGAAAAAATGATCTTTTTTTGTGTCTAATGCCATTTTGTACTCTTCATGATTTTCTAATTATGTCTGGAGGGCTGTGGATCCAGGCTTTGATAAGAGCAGTATCGACTGTCCTCTTTCCAGAGAAGAGAGCAAAGCTTCCTCACTGTGCTGGTGGATGCTAACTGATGAACTGCTTTTTCTTCCTTACCTTGGTTACTGCATATAATTAGGAATCTCATTCTTGTGACTTCATGTGCAGAACTACATCCTTTCAGCAGATCTGCCTGCCAGCTGCCCGTCATGCACAGCTATTCCCAGGATCCTTAAATTTAACTTTGCATCTCAACTCTTCCTATTTAAACAATGAGCTTTGAAGCAAACCTTGGGCATGCTGAAGAAAAAGCTCTTCATGTCTAACAGCCTCTTTTAGACTCTGTTTGAGGCTAGGGCTCAACTTCAAAAGTGGTCATGGTGTTAATTTACTTGAAATAATTTTATTAGAAAAGAGAAGTACCTGTGATTCTTGAAAAATGAGAGAAGAAAGAATATATATTTATATACCATGTATATCTAAATGGGTGGACCAATGTGAGTGGTTTTCTGAGGGGATTACCCTTTTCTTGTCTCAGTGTTCCCTTGCAGCAGAAGCAGTGGTAGAGTCTGATGGCCCCTGTGTTGCTGGAGTTAAGAAAGAAGGCATCTGCAGTTCTTGGGGAAGGGGGAAGGAAGACAGCAATGACAGAAGTGTCAGAGCAACAGGAATAAGGCTCGGTTGGATTTGAGGAGAAATTTCCAATCCTGTATGGCATTCCTTCACCTTAATGATGGAAAAAGTCTGTTTATTGCTTTTATTTTAATATCTTGTCTTTATGGTATTTTAGGACTGGAATTCCCGTACTTCATTCCTTGGATATCTTATCTATTAAATAATATCTGTATTCCTCTCTGCTGAGAGCAGGTACACAGAGAAACAGAAAAAGTTCTTGCAGCATTGCACATGGGTTTTTTTGTGTTTAGTATTAATCAAGAAACACAGATGCTGAAGAATTTGGAGCAGGGGGAGCCTCAGAATGTTTATCTTCCAAGAGACTCTTTGAAAAGTCATTGTTTTACTGTGCAGTAAACCAGTCTGTCAGCTAAAAGGTTGATGCATGGAAATGACAGTGGCAGCTGGAACTCAGGGCTGGAAAGTGGCTGTGTGATGATCCATTGGAGATGTGGGCCCGTGTGTGACCCGGTGCCTTGGCACAGGGAGGTGTTACTGAAGGATGGTGCTGGCACAGAGAGGTGTGGAGTGTGCAAGGGAGTGCAAGGAGTGTGCTTTCGCTGCAGACAGGTCTGACAGCCATGAGACACAAGAGCCAATTTAGAAGTAGTGCCCTGCCTTCAGAATCACAGGTAGAAAATGTATTACCGTCAAGTTGGAGTTTCTTCCACAGGAAATACTGCCACTGTCTTTTACCCCCATTTCCTTCTTTAGTGTTACCTAGAGGAGGACTTAGGGTACATTCTCTTAGTTTTTTTACCAGGCTAGTTTAACCTAAATGCATTAAATCCCTTCAGTTTGTGACATGTGAAAAGATATTTCTGATAATTTGAGATTGAAATACCTTTTAAAGATTTTTTCATATATAAAATACGTATAGATTTGGACTTTTGAAAGATTCCTTGTTGGAGAAGATGCATGTAGTAAAAGTAGTGGCAAACATGAAAGAAAAGGTTGGCTTATGTTACTGAAAAGCACAAACTACTCCTGTTCCCTTTGGAAAAAATCGTAGGATAACTTGGTTTGAAAGGGACCACCTGACGTCATGTAGTCCTGTGGCTCAAATCAGGGCCAGTGAGATCAGCTAACTCAGAATATGTGAAGTGTTTAGCAGTCAACTCTACATAGCTCAAAGCTTAAGAATATGGTGGTGAGTTTCTTGGGATTTCTGAAAGGGGAAAAAAAATTGTAATATGTCTCCTTTGTCTTCATCTTTCAGAAGTTAAAGAAAAAGAGAGAGGCTCAAGCTTTCCTAGTTCTTTACTATGCATTTCTTTTTCTTTTTAGATGGAAATAAAAATTTAATCAGGCTAAACTTTGCTTTCCATACTCAATTATTCCCCAGAAAGATTAAATAAGTATAGATGTAGGCTTTTCAAGAATATGCCCCTAGAAGCTAATTTCTGAAGCAAAGGGAAACTGGAAGGTGACATTGCTTTTGAAAATTGAGCCTTAATAAAGGGCTTCATTTAGTCATCCATCCTTGAAAATGGATAGTGAAATATGAAAGTGTTGAGAGGGAAAGGGGAAAAACAGAGATACAAGAGAATGATACCCGATGAAAGTACAAGGTAATTTAAGTCCTTGGTTAATGGCCCTGTTTGAAATTAGTCCTGGTTGGTTTGGTCACTCAAAAACTGGCAGCTCAAAAGAAAATTCTTACCATAAAGTGTTCTTGCCATAGACTGGGCTTTAGCAGGTTTGTTATGGGGCTGCTGTTATCTTCTAGAAAAGAAGATAACACTCCCTCCAAGGGGGAGTTCAGATGCTCTGTAGACAGCTTTCTAGTGCTTTGTGTGTCCCCAAGGTATCTTGAGAAGGCACCTGCAGCAGAAAGGAGCAGGGAACCATGCTTATCAATAACGGCAGGGGTTTCCCCTTCCGTAGGGCTGTGTTGAGCCCCCAGCAGGCAGGCAGTGTAAGCATCCCTTGCTGTGCCCGGCTGTGGAATGCTGCGTCCCTCCTGCGCACAGGGAGCTGAACGCCTGCCTTGTTGTTCCAGGTGCGAAGAGTGAGGGGGACAGCCCAGGGCTCAGTTCTGGGGCTCAACTGGTACCCCCAGGAGCACAGCTGAACAAAAGTAAGCGCTGACACCACCTTATCTTCTCCTGAAGTCCCAGAAGAAGTGGGTTCTTGTTTCCCAAGCCGTGGGGTGCAGACAGATTTTTCATGGGAATTTTCTGTTTTCAGGTAAGCTGATTTTTTCCTTCTTTTTTAATACAATAGAGTTTTCTTAGTGCAAAATTATATTCTGGTTTTCTAGACAAATTTGTTGCTATTTATCAAGACTTCCTGACATTGCTGGAGCATTTAATAAGTGTTTATTACTACTAATGGAGATAAAACTTCTAGGAGTCAGTCTTGCAAGAGGCATTAAAAATTAGCAAGAATAGCTTGGCAGAGGTTCTGTATTCATAAACCTATTTATAGATGGTGTGCTGGGTAGAGGAGCAGGTTTGTGCCTCTGCCAGCAACATGCTGCAGCCTACTGCTGTGCTAGTGCTTGCCCTAATTTTGCACATACATTTAGAGTCTCCCAGGGGATGCTGAGCAGCTGTGTGGCTGACCTGAATCTCGAAGGTGTGTGTGGGTTTGACTGTGACTCTGAGGATGATCGGAGAGATTCAATCAACTTCTTTTCCAGGACCTGTTCACATTGATTAGCATGTGTTGGGTTGGCAGGTTTCTCAGAAACCATCATGTAAAACCTACTTTATTTTTGAGTGGCCAAAGAGATCTGAAGCAGGATTGATAGAGGGGTTGCACAAAGATGGTTCTTGGTCTGTTCTTAAGCTGCAAAGTGGTTTAAATCCATTTTGGCAGCTTTCTTGGTGCTGGTCTCTTTCCTGGAGGTGCTGCTGCCGAGAGCTGTGGTTCCAGCCTGGCACAAGCCTGAAGGGGAAGGAGGGATGCTGGGATCCTGTGTGCCGCCTTCCTCACAGTTACCAGGAATAATTGTCCAGAGACTGAACTTTTCGGAAGATAGCACTTAGCCTTTCCAGAAAGAGAAACACGTGTCTCCTGCCTGGCATCAAAGAAAAGGGAAACAGTGGGAGGGGAAAACAAATTTTAAGAAGAGCCAAGTTAAGGAAACAAGCGTATTTTAATGTTTAACTAGTATCTGGCCACCTGCCAGTTTGGGAGGGGTTTTGTTTAGGGGTTTTTTTGTTTTTTTTTGGGGGGGGGGGTTTGGGGGGGGGGGGAATGTTGTTTGTTTGTTTTGGGTGCCTCTGTGTTTTATTTTCCCTTGAAAACAAATGGGGAAAGGAAGATTGAAAATACAGTTTTCCGTGCATGTGTGCTGCACAATGAATAAAAGTGAAGACAGCTGTTCTAAACCAAAAATGTACATTCTGCCTTCACACACTATGTGCCTAAAATCATGACTTTTTCAACTGCAGGAAAAAGCAGGAAATCACACAGAAATAGCTACTATTTAAATTTATTTAGAAATGCACATCAGGAAAGATGAGTATCACTGAGGAACAAAGGTGGGTCCTGTGGGGGATGTGAGTGTAAGAAGTGGACTCACTGAAAGCAAGTAATTGCAGAGTAATTTTGCTGTGGAATTTTAAACCAATTATGTGAATAACAGAGCATATGTTCTGATAGTAGTCAGAAGCGGTTTTCTGTGGATATAGCTAACATGGTTTCAGAAAGCCTCTGCCTGGCCAGGGTTAGTGCCTCCACAGCTGAGACAACGTGAGTGCTTGCATGTTTGGCTGTACATTATTGCCTTGCTGAAAGTCAGCCTTTCTCAATCTGCCTCTCCCATGGTAAATCTCCCCCAAAACGTACAAAGGTGTGTCTGATTATACCTAGTGTCTCAGTTTGTTTCTATGTCTGACTGGAAAGTCTGGTGTTCAAAAGTCACTTGATCTTATATTTTGCAATTATTAAATGTTTTGATAAGCTGCATCAAACTACATCAAATTTTACTGAAATTACTGCAAGTTTCACATAACAGGACTGATTAAAGGTGCCATTTCAAGAAGCCTTCACTAATCTGGTTGGTTCTTGAGCTCTGTTCTTTTGAAAGGGAGATTTGCATCTTTTATCTTTTTAATAAAAAGAGATGAGTACTCAAAATCTACTATCAGCAGTTTGGCTTGAACACCAAGGCATGTGGCTTATTGCTCTCCAGAATATAGAGAATATTAAATCTGGATATTAATTTTCTTCTTTCCTCCATTACAAAGAAAGCAGGAAAGCTCACACGAGAATGAGGAAACAGTTTATGGGATTCTTCAGCATTGCCTTTAATAGGATGCAATTGGGAATTTTGATGCCTAGTGGATATGAAACATTTCCTAATGTTAAATGTATGTAAATAAGTATAAATCATGATGGTTGGGTGTTTTTTCTTTTTTTTTTTCCTTTTACAATCGTTGAAGCACCTACATGGTAGCACACTTGACAAGTTAAACAAAAACGGTGAGATCTCTGCTAAGCTTTCTTTTGTTTCTAGGAGGTTTCAACAAGCCTCCTTAATCTTTAAAGTTTTATCTTTAAATGGGTGGTCAGTGTAAGCATTTCTGCAAATTCATTTCATGTGAAGATTTTGTCTCTGAAGTTGTTCAACTCAGCATAGCTGCAAATCTGATTCACTTGTGTGGCACTGAACTTCACATGTAAATCATGCTTCTAGTAAGTCAGTATTGTGCTAGGAGGTGCTAATGGCTGCCATCAATCAGGGCTGGAAAAAGTTGTTCTCCTCTTCTCCCCCAGACTAAATGAGACAGCAATTAAATGCCCTTTTGTTGCATGATAGCTGAGACAATGGAAATCAATGTCCAAAGCACAAAGCAGAATGGCAAGTCTTAAGTATAAACTAAGCCATGCGTCCCAAGGGATTGGCATGTTGATTTGCTTACAGCTGAGAGGGCATAGGAAAGGAATAACTGGGGAGTGTAGGCAGCAGGAGAAGCAGTAATGCTCCTTGGACCGCAGCCAGAAGGGAATATTTGCTGGGAAGACTTCTCAGTGGGGCTGTGCTGCCCTGATCTTGCCTCCATGCAACCCAAGCTCAGCTGGCAGTGCAAATTTGATCTGGAATAGGCCCTGGTATAAGATCATGATCAGAAAATATGACACCACGTTTGCTTGTGGTATGTTTTTACACTGGCTGCTCAAGAATGGGCCGTATCTGATCTGGTGAGAAGCCTACTAACATAAACTTCACCTTTCAGCTTTTTTGAAAGTGCTTCAGCTGGGAAGATGAGTTTACACACAGCCAGTGCTGTTACTGCAGTGGTTTAGATCCCTGGAATATGATTTGCTGCATCCTGAGAACAATATTCCTGCGTCCCTAAATGCCATCACTTTGTTCCCGAGTGCTTGATCTTGCATCTCTCCTAAATAAAATTGCACTGTAGGGAATCCCAGTTTGCTCATCCATTTCTTGTAGATGCAAAGAGACTCTTAAACCACTACATACTCATTAACTGATTTTGTCCAGAGGACATGAAATCACTTAGGTGGCTGAATGTGCTTTGCCTGTCTTCTTCCCTCCAGACCTGCTCCAAAGCTCATTATGTCAATGGGACACTTCCTTTTGACTCCAGCTCACAATTCTGCCTTTAGCTTTATTGCCTTGCTGAAAGGGCCTTGAGTTACACAGGACTGCTTTGTCTCTAATCTGTGTGGGGTTTTTGTTTTTGTTGGGGGTGTTTTTTTCTGCTTTTGTGAAAAATTGTAAATGCATTGAGAACAACAAGCCATTGCATTTACTGATGGCAAAGCACACTGCTGTCATGCAGCTCATGTGCTGTTGGCAGAGACTGTAGCTATATGATGCTTTGCAGCAGCTGGGCTCAACTGAGAGAAAGCCTTTTGCAAGTTTAAGGATAGGAGGAATTTTACAGTAAAAAATTATTTTATTTTTGTGCCTGAGAAGTATTACATACAGATGACCAGGGTCATCTGAAGTAATACTAGAATTTGATCAAAAGAAAATTTATCTGCTTTGAGAGCTCTGTATTGAATTCTTTCTGTGGGGTGCTGTGTCTGTTACAGCTCTTTTGAGGTCTGGAACAAAAGAAAACTACCTGTATTAAGAGGTCCGCAGAAATCAACAGGCCTTAGCAATGGCCTCATACAAAACCTATTAGTTGGTGTTCCTTGTCCTCATTACTCAGTGGTAAGATGCTGTCTTTTCCTTGTGTCAGAAAACACAGGAAATCAGGGAGACGCTGTTCAAACTCATGGTCTACTGCCCTCGCATTTACTCTTTGGCAGTACTGACAGCTGCTGTGAGTGACACACTTCTCAATCCCACTGTCCTCATATCAATTCAAGTGTCCACCTTTGATGTTTACTCTGGCTCTAGCCACAGCTTGCACCTCACTTGTGCGTTAAGTTCTCTATTAAAGTAAAACAGAGACCCAAGGAACCAGGAGAGACTCTATTTGGGCACAGCAATACACTGCCACATTATATACTGCTTTGTATTTAATTACTAGGTATGTAATTTTGAATAATCACAATTAGGCTTTTTTAAGCATCTACTTCTCTGTTGCAAGCCTTCAGCAGTTCAACAAAGCAGAGGCATTGACTCGTGTTTGATGTGTCCATTACCTCCTGCAAATGCTTTGGAATACAATGGAGTAGCATGCAGACTTCAGAGCTGTCATGTTGGGTATTAAGAATGTGTCAAATCCCAGTGATGACTGATAACATATCTGTCATTTGTGATGGGATTATTAGGAAGAGGAAAGCCACTAGGAGAAAGATACTCTAGACAAAAAAAGGGGAGGGCGGGGGGGAGAGAGGGAGGGAAGACAAAAAGAGAGAGGATTTACTGTTCTTCAGAGCTGCCTGGTTTAATTAAACCTTGTCTAGGCCATAAACAAATCTATTACCTATCTGCATGGTTTGGCAGCTTATGCACTTCAATGCTGCTGCAGTAATTCCATGGAATTTACATTTCTCTTTGGTGGATAATCCTATAGGTATTGTGGCTGTGAAGAAGATTCTTGACCCACCTGTACATGGAAACAGCCAGTGCGAGAGTACCGTATTTTTGATTGCTAATCAAGAGTTTAACAGAGTACCGTGGAAGAAGGAATTCAGCAGGCACATAAAATATTTTCTACATGGAAAATTACTTAGAACCAAGAAAAGAGAATGGTCTGCCAGTGCCATTTGATTTGCGTCTTTGGTTAGCAAAAGAAGGAGTGCTTCTTTTTTTTAAGCCTGAATCTTCTGTGAGTGTAGAAAGAAAGCTGAGCTTCATCTCACTTGTAAAACTGGGCTCTGCTGAATGAGTCCAGTGTGTCTAGTACACAGGCATTTTCAGGTGTTTCAGGCTGAGCCACAAACACATCCAAGATCTACAAGCAGTTAAATATTAAGACAAAGGAAGCATCTCCTCCAGCTGCCTCCTGGTATTCTGGCAATGCCGGAACAGAGGTGATCTGAATTTCTTGCTGTCAGCATCTTTTTGGTGCAAGAGTAACCCCAGGAGCAGCTAAACAGTGTAGTTGTCTCATATGGCCCCTAAACACAGACATCAATTTGAGGGACATATTAGATGTCAGGAGAGGGGGAGACTTGAAGCTCAGTGGACTGAGATAACTATTCCTTGCTGTCATATGCTCCCTTAAATCCCCTTTCAACAGGGATTCAGCAGGCTTTGAACAGAGGCTCATCACAGTGTCCAGATTGTCCCTTTATCCTTTCTGCTGATTCATCTTTTAGCCATGTATGAAAATGGACCTGTCTTATCTCTGCCCCTTCCACAAGCACAGCCAAGGTGCATCTCAGCTCTTTCAGAGTCCCAGACCATCAAGGAAGCAAAGGCAGTGGCAGTGCAGTGCAGTGCCCAAGTGGGCACTTGGTACCACTGGATTGTTGCTGGAGGGCAGCTGCTGTGTTGGGTGTTCAGCCAGGAGGCATTGATGGCCATCCGTAAATGGATGCTTAGAGAGGAATGGCTGCTCTGAAGGTGAGCAAAGCACAGTCTCAGGTTTGGGAAGCAGAGATGGATAGTGGAGAGACTGGTGTGAAGACCAAGCTGTAGCTGTTGTGTCACAAAGTGAGCAATATTTGATTGATATTTGAGTGATCATTGGTATGTGAAAGGCGTACAGTGATCTAGCCAAAAGCCAAACACTCTCATGTGGCTTTGGACCATTCCTCACAGTCACGAACAGCAAATCAGCTAACCCACACTGCCCATGTCTGCCTGGTGTCATACAGCACAGGCAAGCCAAGTCTACCCTTCTCCAGATGAGCCCACTGCTCTCCTCCAGAGGTGCAAGCTCCCCTGTTGGGTGAGGTGACTCCACGCAGCCCTGGCAGGGTGGCCAGCCAGCCTCCTGTCCCTGCTGGGCATGTGGCAGTGGCTGTGTGGCTGCTGTGGGAGCGCAGACTGTGAGCTGCAGGGTGAGCAGGGCTGGCACCACCGTGTGCGTGCTCGCAGCACGATGCCGTGCGTGCACCGCAGGGGAAGAGCAGGCACTGGGGCCGTTGCAGCACGCCCATGGGCTCACACCCTTGCTTACCTCATGGAAACTCACTCACCTGTCCAGGCCCTCAGGAAAGACCTCTTATTTTTCCCATCTCTAAATGCACATTCACCCCGCCCACAGAGGCTTGCTGAGCAAAGATCGAAGTGCAACCTGAAGCAAGGACACCAGCTTTTAAATGTGATGTTTTGTAGCTTAATTAATTTCCTGAGGTAGAAGGTAGCTCTCTCAAGGTCCTCATGGCAAGCATCCCAAAATAGTGGTTGGGGAACCCAAAGCTGGTTTAGATTAAGGGATGTTAAAGGAGCCTGATTTGGTTTTTTTTTCTCTCCAGAAGCTGAACTCAGCATTTCTTCACAGTGCCTTGAACTGTACCCCCAGAAACCATTAATCATACTATAAAATCTTGGCTTCAACTTCCCCCTTTAATATGTAGGCAATTACCATACTATTTGTTAACACTGTGTCTAGCTGGCTGGCAGTACCTCTGTTCATACTGCTAAAATTTGGTTTTGAAAGAGGACAGGCTGTGGAGAATGGTGCTGCAGTGGAGAGCCTTCCTCCACGAGTCTTTGGCTTGGATTTGGCCTCAAGTGGATGCCACACAGATGTTGATATATATTAGTGATGGCAGTCCATGGTGCTTAAACTCTCCTGTTCAGTGGTGGGCCCTTAGGGAGGACACTGGTGCAAATAGGGACTGCTGACAACATTCACTGTCTTTTTTTTTTTTTTTTTAACCCCACAGTGTTCTCATTGTCTTTTACATACTCCCATACTTAATAGATTTACATTCTGAATGGATTTTCTGTCCCAAGAAAGGACTACAGTAAAGTGCAGATGAGCTTGGAATACTCCCTGGAGAAAACTATTCCTTCCCTGTAGTCTCTCTTTCCCCCAGTTCACTAGATTTTGTCAGTTTAAGAAAAGAAATGGAAACACTTATCTGGGAGCTATTGAAGAAGTTGAGTTGAGACTCAGTTATTTCTTTTTTTTTTTCATTTTGCTGTACATGAAGTGTCCTCAGATAACACAGAAAATTAGGAGGTTGAGGGAGTCACCGCTGAAGATCATTGAACTTTCCCTAAAATTCCTTTGAGTGTCCAAGATCAACAGTGCCCTGGATGGTCTCAGTATGCTCAGTTTTACATAAGCTCACACTCAGCTACAGTTCAGTTCTTGATTTATTTTTGTATTTAGTGGTTAGATTATAACCATGCTTTGAAAACCAAACCAAACCATGACTACTATCCAATTTAAATACAAAAGGATATCTTTAACCTGAAAAGAGAAAACAGCTTCTCTAAGAAAGACCTTTGTAACTCTAACTCCTGAGTTCATTGAATATTTGAATGAAAACTGATTTTGATATTTGTTTGGACAAAGTAAAACATTTCAGAAAATTAAAGGTATCAGCAGTGCTTGATTGTTGCTCTTTGTGGGGAGGGGACCTGGAAAGCAAAATATTGCAACATGACTTTTTGCTGATAACGAACAAGCCTAATAGGAGGCTTGTTTTGAAAATATGTAACTGCTGACATGAGGATGTTAGAATATTTTTAGTGCTGATAAAGAAAAGAAATTTTAATTGGAGTTTCACTAATCTTGAACAAAAACACATGTTAAGCTATGGTTGCTCTGCTCTGGATGGTAGCATTACAGCATGTATAGGGAAGACTTCTTTCACCTGTGAGTTTCCTCTATTTTTTTCCACCCCTAAGAGTTTTAGACAGTGTTTAGAGATGAGGGAATGAGAGAGAGAAAGAGAGATTTGGTTATAAGGAGAATAGTGTACTACACAAGGGTCTATGATAAGACTTTCAAGGTGGTGTTTGTAAATTAAAATGTTGCAGCTAAGCTTAGGTAAAACTAAAAAATATGGTACTCATTTTAATTGGTTGGTGCACATGTCATTCTGCTAGTCCCATCTCAGCCTACTTGTAGTTTCCAGCCAGCTAGGACCTCCCTGGTTAGCTGATAAATGATGGAAAGTGGCTCAGTGAGCAGTTCCACCAGCTTCCTCGGTGGATCCCTTGGGTGCATCCCATCAAGCTGCACAGACCTGTGTGTGGAAGTGTGTACCAGATCACTGCCCCTTTCCTTCTGGATTATGGAGGCTTCATTCTGCTCCCCATCCCTGTCTCTGAGCTCAGGGGATTGGGTACCTGGAGAACAGCTGGTCTTACTATTAAAGACTGAGGCAAAGAAGGCATTAAGTACCTCAGCCTTTTCCTCATCCTTTGTCCCTACAGACATGTCCCTATGGATGGAGATTCTCCCTAGACCTTCTTTTATTGCTCATGTATTTATGGAAACATTTTTTAATTGTTGTAGAATAGTCATAGAAAATATCATTAATGTGCTACCAGACAAGCATGATATCTGTGGTATACATATTTATTTTCCTCTGATCTCTTACACGCTAATTGTATTTAGAAAACATCAATTAAATGGGAACAATGTATTTATTGTAACTTGAAGTTGCTTTTATCACAGTTACTGTTGTTCAGGTTCCCGAAAAGGAATGAAAGACCCTGCTTAATGATGCTCTCCAAGCACTCTGTTAAAGGGTGGCTCTTTGTTCATAACTGCCAAAAAGTAGCAACAAACTATAGAGAAAAAAATCTCTTCTTTTTAATTTCAGTCCCTTGAATCTTGATGCAAAATGGTTTATAGTCATTCACTTCCATTTTTAGTTTGGCTTAATTTTTAGCCTTGGTCATGGGCCACCAATATGTTACATTCTTCTGTAAATGGACTGTGCATCCCTTGGTAACACCTTGAAAAAATAGTAATTTGGGGTTTTTTTTGAAGCAGCAAGCAGCATTTAGCTTCTCAGACCAATCAGTGCACCCCTTGTAAATCTTTCAATTTAAGTTCCTCATGGACTAACAGGCTTGAGGTGGCATTCTCCTACTCTGATCACAGTCCTCCTCATCCTGTACCTTATGTCAACATTTCTGCTTCGCATGGATGCATGTAGCCAGGGGCTGGTAAGGAGAAGGGAGTGAGAGAATTTCACACATCAGTAAGAGCAACACAAATGCTCTAGCAAGCTTTAAAATGGAAGGGGAATATTTAGAAGAGTGACAGAGGAATTGGTTACAGCTGGACAGGAGAGCAAATAAAAGCAATCTGCCTTTCTGCATGACATATATTCAATTATTCTGACATATCAGAAAACAAAAATTCATAACAGAAAGGCAGGAACAGTAAGAAGGGAGGAAGAGGATGGATAAAAATTTAGCAGAGCACTTCAGAACAGGAACATTTCTGCTGTGTAGAGCTTGACCTAGTGTAACCTTCTGGAAACTGTATAGGCTAACACAAAAACTATTTTTTGAATTTAGGACAGAACAGAGAATTGATTATGTCATGGCATGTAGCATGCCATAACAGAAGCACGGCTTCTGAGGAGACAGAATTGTTTTTTTCAAGCCAAATTGCATCATTGGGGAAGGAAGAAGCAGTAGCCATTTCAGAGGGACTTGGCTTTCTGGACTCTGCCCTTTAAAATCTTATCCTTGATCTCCAGCTTTTCTGTCTGCCTCATGATCTTTACATGATGGCCTAATGCTTGAAAAGTGTTTTGTGGCTTAAAACTTAATTTTTACCCTGCAGTTATCTTTAAGGTCTGCTGAAGAGTCAGCCATCTGTACGGTTACTTATATTACTTCATGTTTCATATCTGGCACACAAAAAAATATGTTTATTCTTTTCTTCCTGGTGTGAAAGCCATTCTCAGTCAATAAGCTGTCAAGCTACCCTTTTGTCATCACTGCCTAGTTGTGTTCTTTCACATCAAGTCTTCTGCATCTTGCCAGTCTAATGTGTTAAATTCTTTGACAAGAATGTTCCAGTTTGGGAGCACTAAGAGCTTTGCTTGTTTTTCTTCATGAATGGAATGAAATGCTTCTTGGTGAAAATGCAAGTACAGTAGAAACTGAAGAATCCAGGCTTTCTTCATAATCAGCAGAGGAAAAATGAACACTGTGGAGTGTTATCGACTGCAGCCATTGAGCTCTCCACCTTGGAGAGGAGTAACTGCATTCTTCAAGTGCCTGGTTTTATCAGCTGATAAAGAGAGGTTAGTTGGCTCCCCTGAGAACTATTTCCATGCTGCTGCTGTGGAATATTAGGAAAGATATGCTCCAGCATTTTGGTTTCAGCAATGGAACAGCTGAGCAAGGACCTGTGTCTCGTCTACCATGTTTCTGTTTACAAATAAACAGACGAATACCAAAACCTATTTAGCTTGTGCCTCCAGTTCACGTTAAGTTCATCTGTGAGGTCCTTTCTCCTCCCCCTACCCAGTTTGGCTTTTTGTTCTTGGAGGCAAGCTTGGCTGCAAAAAGATTGCTTTAAAGTTTGAATATTCAAACTGAAGCTGAATCTAGAGAAGTACTTCAAAAATAAGCTGTTCATATCCCTTTCCTTAGAACTCTTGCACAGTAGTGCCAGGAAAGCTTTAACAATACATGTAGTAAACAGAATATTCTTCTATAACATTAGCCTTTTCCCTGCTATGCCTGGTGAACTCAATCTAAATTGATGTTTTGAGACTATCTTATATTTCACATATTTTTTTATAGTCACAATAAAGCAGAAAATGGGAGGCACTGTTTAAGGTCAAAATAATTTTGACTTCTGCCTTCCACAAATTGTATTTAATGCTGTTGGTGGCCTTCTGAAAAGCTGTTTATCCTCAAGATGGTCTCAAGCTCAAAAGGCAAGGATGGAAAATGTTTAGGGCAATAACTGTTTCTTCATCTGTAATATTTTACAAAAGATTTTTCCCTCCAATATCAGTTCAGTTTTCCACTTGTGTTTAGACTCGTAGAGCACTGCATATTTTTTTTTTTTATATGAAAATACATGACAACCTGCAGCAGGCAGTAGAGAAAAGTGTATGCATTAAGGTAAAGCTCTATGTCCACTCCAGGAACAGCTGGGCTGCTGGAGGACATCAGTGTGGGCAGGCAGAGCTGGCCAGGCAGAACAGCTGAGCCATAATTGTCCCTTCTGTGACAGGGCTGCTCCCATCCAGGATGATGTGAGCTCCACTGGATAACTCTAACCAACACCAGTGCCCAAGGAGAATTACAGTAACAGGAGATACTTTGTTTGATAGAGCAAAGAAATCATCTTGTGAAAAAAGGCGCAGTACTTTGGTGAGCTTCCCCTGTGGGCTGTGCTGGTCCAGGGTGGCAAGTGTTGGGGGGCAGTGGTAGTACTGTACCATTCCAGCTAGCCCTTCAAGAAAGAGCTTGTCCAAAGCCCCAGTTATATCTGAATTTCAATCCTCTAACCAGGTTGGTGCTTTTGGTTTAATTCTTGCCATTATTGTCTGGTGTTTGTCTCTGCTGTGTTGATTTACTGGTCTTGATGACAGCCAGTCACTCATGAACTGTATTTTCTTTTCAAAATGTGTTTTCTTTTATTAGCTTGTGAATTTTCAAAAGGTAAATTGATATGCTTGGCTCTGTATTGTTTATGATTTAATTTTATTCATTTTCTTTCTTAGCTTAATAGTCTTGGCTTTTTCAGCTGTATTTCATATGGAAGTTTTGCAAAGATGCATTGCATGTGTTTTATTTTAATTCATTATACATCAACTACTGATTTATGTATATAAAAATACATGTCTAGCTAATATCTTTGTTCATTTAGTACTGAAATGCACTTTTCCGAAGCAATAGGCCCATAATACATTATTTAAAGGTTTCTGACTCATGATTGCAGGCATATTTTTTGATACAGGGTAATAGCAGAAGAAGTAAGCTTTGATCTGTGGCTTTTCACTTCTGAAAGGAAACAGTTTCCTGGACCATTTGCATACCTTCCTTCTCTCAAGCTCTTGCTGGATACTGGATAAAGTGAAGTGTTTTGTCATCTCTGCCCAAATGCATCCTCGGGCTCTGCCTCTCGGGGGCCTGGCAGGTCTGACCTGCAGGGTGGGTACTGTACAGCTTTCTCTTTTGAGAGTCTCATTTAGCAGCTGGCTGGAGCGAGCGGAAAAGTCCTTCCAAAAACTGACACTGATTCACTTGCAAAATCATATTTTTCACTTCAGCAGAGCAAAAAGGGATGTATATGCCTGTATTTCAGACCGATCTGATTTGCTCATGCTTTTTTATCAGATGGTGCAGCTTTTCCTATGCTGGTGCTCCAAGCCAGCCAGCTTGTTTCCCTGGAGGCACAGGGCAGTGATTCTGAACTTGCTCTGTGCTCCCTTCTCTTGAAATGCTACTGTCCTTTGAACTTCTTTCCCCAGGCTTGGCAAACAGCCCTGCCATCAGGATCAGTGTGAGGTGTCCTCCAAAGTATAAACCTGGCTAATTTGCTGGAAGGGAGGCTTCTGAGAGCTGGCCATTGTTTCAGCTTTCCTGCCTTGCTACCCAGTGAGCCTTGCATGGCCTTTCTATGGCTTCCTTGTCTTTTTTAAGTGTGCGTTTGGGCAGGCAACCAAACAAAACAGAAGAAGATGCAATGGTTGGAGGGGTTTTGTTTGTTTTAAAAAAAAGAAAAGAAGGAGAGACAGATGCTTCTTTAGTTCAGCCCACAGCAAAGTAATTGTTTTTTTCTCTCTCAAAACATATCTACATTTATACGGTAGGAAGATACCACTTTATTTTAATGCCCTGCCCTGCCCTACCTCAAAATCCAAACCTGTTTGTCATTCTACCAAGTTACCTTTTGCCCATAGTTTCCAAACACCACCCAGGCATTTAAAACCAGAAATGATCACACTATAGAAACAACAAAGTCTCTTGCTTAATTCATTTGCATGTGTGTGTATTATCCATGAGAAGGTGTCTCCAAATGCAGCACATTGTAGTTGCTTGTCTAGGTGGTTCTATTTTAATCCTCTCCTGCAAGAGGGAAGTCCCATGATCATAGCCAACCATAAAGTTCTGCCTTCTTTATGCATGGACTTCTTCCAGTTTAAACCACTCATAGGTGACGTCTAACTCCCTTTGAAGATGATGGAAAAGATTTTTGCTCTTGTAAATACTCATTATATGGCCTAAACATGCATTCTGCTGGCTCACAGAATAGTTTGCAACAGTTAGGATTCCTGCAGTTTTTTGAAACTTGGCTTTGGCTATGTTTTTGTTGTAAATAAATTACTAGGCTTACTATTTCAAATATATCTTCACTGGACCCTGACACCACACGAGAGCATTTCTTCTGATGTTAATATCTGGATTCCAACATAACTAGTGCTTCCAAATCTTTTGTTTCTCTTGCATTCCTCAGCACGAGGTTTACCATTGCTGTCTCCTCTGCCCCTAATCCCATGGAAAATTTCAGCTTGGTCTTGGAAGATAAAAATACCTTGCAGATGACTCCAAACTGGCAATTAGGATGAAAAGTTTTATATAAAACAAAAGTAAACAAAATAAAAAAGCCTTACTAACCCTCATGTTAGTCACTGAGATCTTACTCTGACAAAATCCTCTTGACTTTACAGGCCATTGGTTTGAATAAAAATTAATGAAAATATGATGTGGGACAGTATAGGTATGGCTGCCAACTGATTCCCATGCTGCTCCTTCTATACACAGTTGTATTTTCACACATTCTTTGCTTTATCTCCCAGAGACAGTAATTTGTAATTCAGACAGTCAAGAGGCAGTTTATTTGAGGACCGCAATATTAAAAATACTGCTTCTTTTCTGGCAAACTAGAAACATCTCTCTGTGTTTTTAAGAAAGATGGGTTGGATATTTTTGGATGCTCACTAATTCAGTTCAGCTGTCCTTGCTGTTTTGTTCACTTGGATGTAGAAAATGAGAGCAAGGGAGGATATATAGAATTACATGAAAAGCAATTCTTTATAGAGCTGCAGACCACCTTGTTTATATCTTCTCCATATATCAAGAAATCGATCATTTACTGTGTCTTTTAATTTGTAATTCAAAACATGTATTCTTGTAATGGGCGGTCCAGTTCAGTTTTATCAAAGTAATCATCTAAGGGTAATATTCTCCTGCATAGCTACTCTTGTAGCTGCAGTGTCTGCTTATCTTTGATGTGTTTATTCGTTTACTTACACAGCAAAAGGTAAGAAAGATTATGAAAGGAAAAAGAATAATGACAAAAAGAATGGTAACAAGGCTTGTATAAAATATTGCTGTAGAAACTCCCCTGAGGGATTGTAACTCAAATCCTGAAGCAACTGCACTCTACCAGAAGTAAAACCACACTATCATGAGCTGATGGATGGGTTTCCATGCACAGGGAAGGAAAATGTGGAATGGTGATAGGAAGAGGCTGGGGCTCCTTTTCATCTTCACCCAGAGGCAGCTGCTCAGTTTGCATCTTCCAGCAAGGAGTAGAGGCAGGAACAGGATGCCAACCTCGTGCATAGTTATAGAAGGGTGGAATATGGTACAGGAGGAGAAAAGAAAAAATGAAAGTCAGGGAAGCAAACAAAAGGCATACGGATAAAAAAATCTCTTGAGTTAGTGTGAAGTTCCTGAAAATCTTTAGGCCTCTAAAAGTAAGTGGATGCAATTCTTCCTGAGCTTATTTTTCTTTCTGGTGATGCTCAGCATAGTATGTCTTTCTTTGTTACAAGTGAATGAGAGAAGTTATCTGCCTTTTGAGAGATCTCTTTTTTTTTTTCCAGCCCAAGGCATGATTACTCAAGGCATGGTTCTTAAAACTCCAATAAATCTTAGGAACCAAACAGATAGTCTGAATAAATTTAAGGTTTTAAGCTTTCCTTTAAGATGGTATGTTTCTACTGCTCCTTTAACATTAACAAAGGATATACTTTGATGCATCTGTTAGCTGTCAGCAGCTTTACAATGGTATTTGAAAATTGCACCAAAAACTTGGGGTTCATGTGCTTATGGGCACCTTGAGATTCTTGGCAGGTCAGGATTATTTCAATTGATGTAATGAGGTAAACGCACTGTAAAAATGAGAAAGACTGTTTTTAGGTGGAGGCACATTATTTTGCCAGTAGTAAAACCTAAATTGCAGTGCATTATACAGCCATCCCTAGAAGATAGGAGTTGATACAGTTGTGCAATACATACCTGTTCAGAATGGCATACTCTGGTCTCCTACTTCCTTAAACCTGCTCCTTCCCTCTGAGCTTCCAGGGCAGCCAGAAAAGATAAGGCACAGACCAGGGACTTGTCTCTTTGTGGGTTACATGTATTAATAAAGACAAAGGGATCTGGGCTAAATATCATTATTTGACAGTGTATTCAGGATGTCTCAGATGGAGAGGGAAGTTAAGAGGATCAAAATGCTTCCTTTAAAATTTGGAGCCTGAGCTGACTTTTGAAGCTACAGAGTAAGTGCTTTTATGCATGATTAGTTTAGACTATAGCAGCACAGTTGTGGATGATAAATACAACTGGCATAACCTGCTGGTTGTGCTTCTGGGGTGTTGATTTTGAATACAGTTCTGTCTGTCAGGGGGAATGTGTGGGTGAAGCTTCCTGTGGGTGGCTGCAACTCTGAACATTTGTTCCATAGCTCCAAAATTGGAGCACAGCTGAGAGGCAGGACGACTTCTAGGCATCTGTGGGATCCTGCCTGCTTTTAAAATGTATTTCTAAGGCTGTTAATGCACATAAATCATGTAGCCTTTCAGGGACATCTGGGTTTGTTTTAAACTTGCTAGGTATGATATAATGTTGGTGTCAACAATCTCTCCATAGCACTGGAGTGGAGAGAACTCTCAAGCCCTGAGCAGGACAACCCTTGTCAGGGAAATGGAACCCCCTCCAATGTCAAATTAATATAATTTGGATCAACAGCATAGGTGTAAAAAAAATAATCTATGCAGATAGGAGACAGCTGGCTGGTGAGAAAAGGGCACTGCAGTGAGCGCTGTGTGGGCAGGGGCAAGCAGGGTCGGCAGGGTCACTGTGTGAACAACACCCCAGACCAAGCCTCAGATCAGGGACAATCCTGACTGCCCACAGCTCCTCTCCACTGCCAGGGAGCATGGAGGGAGAGATGGGGAGAGGAGCCCAGCCATGACTGGGAGCAGGGGAACAGCCTGCATGGACAACATCAAGTGTCAGGGAACACCTCCAGCTGGCATGGGACCTTCCTCTTTTCTGGGCTGCTTGACTCCTCCTTGCAACCTCCTCCTGCAGGATGTTGTTACTCAGGCTCCTTTCTGCATCCCAGCCCTGCTCCCTCCAGCCTATTCTCTCTTTTTTTATTTTCCTCCCTCTGATCCTGGTTTAACTATCCCCCACCCTAGGGCTTAAAGCATTTGCTGCCCTCGTGTAGTGTTTGCTGTCCTTGATCTTCAGTCCCTTTCTCTCCCGTTAAGCAACCACACCTGTAATGGATATAAACACAGCCTTTCCTTGGTTTTTATATGCACTGATCAGCCTAGTGGTAATAATTCGCTGTGGCCCTTGTTAGCTTCAGAACTGCATCTATTGAAGTGGGAGGCTGGCTGTGTTGGGTAGGTTTATTTTGAAGCTGGTTATATTTAAACTAGATAAAAGCACAAGAAGTGGTTAAAAACAACTTTTAGTCACTGGCTCAAAAGAGATTAAATAGTATATACACAGGAATAATTTGAAAGGAATAATTTGAAAGGCGTATCAAGTAATATGAAGATGTATATATCTGCTAACTGCCTGGGCAAATTAGAGGATTAATTGAAAGGGAATGTTAGCTCATTAGCTGAGCAAGCTAATGTCAAAAATACCTGAAGCTTTCCTTTAAGACTTACAGTGATTTTTTTTTTTTTTTTTTCCCCAGAATAACATACTAATGAAATGATATTTTGGAAGGCAGCCTTGGAATAGAGACAAGTGTTCTGATAGATTATCAGCTTTCATATATTTTTAATTGCATTGTGAGGTTAAATTTTAAGACACAAAGTGAGGTTCCTCCTGCCTCTCTACCCTTCCACATTAGCGATTAAACATCATGCTTTGAAACACGTTTTTGGATATGAAAAAATTCTTGCTTGTAAAAGCATTATGAACTGTCCTTAAGTATGTGCAAGTGTTTATATATTTTCATATCTTCTATACCATTACTAAAATTTACTTGGTGAGTCCAAATGTTTGTGGATCAAAAGGAGTACTCAAAACTACTCAGAAGAGAAAGGGTACCTTTGAATATGTACTTCCATACAGGAAGGTGGATATCTCTTGGCATTTCAGTACTGAAGCTGTCACACTGTGTGAGACGGAGAAGAGACAGGACTTTGTTAAGCATTCATGTGACTGAGCCCCGAGTAGTAAAAAAGACCCACCTTCCTGGAAAGAAAACATCCTGAATTAGTGTTACTGTATTTGTTTCTGTTTTGGGGACTTTGTGAATCATTTACCACCTCTTCTGAAAACCACAGAATTCCTTCAGTAGAGAAGGAGGAAGATTTTGAAAGAATTGAGAAGTGCTTGACATTCCTGTGATCCCATTAATCCTGGGGCTGAGAATTTGCTAGATGTTGGTGCAAACCTGAAAGTAAAATGGTTGTTCCAAATTGATTTGGATTTAGAATAGTAATCTGAATTCATGTCCAACTCAAATTGAATGCATACCATCAAAGTTAGCTCTTTTTAATAATTATTTGTGCTTTGCTGGGAAACAGAATCTTCTAAAACACTATGCTGTAATTCAGTGTCCTAAACCTGCCTTCAGGTGTCCTAATTCTAAGTTGTAGTTTGTCATCCAAGGATTGATAGAAACCTACTGCAATTGCTGATGTGAAAAGTAGGAACAAATTATTTCTAACAGTACTTGAAAGAAAAATGTGTAATGTTGGACTTCAAAGCCAGCCTCATGATCACAGGTGAATGGTTAAGACAGAAAAATCTTCTTTTTTTTTTTATAAAATGGCATCATAAGTATTCTTAAAGTAGAAATAGTATCAAATGTATTTCAGAACTAACCTAGTGTGATTTGATTATCACAGGTCAACTATAAATGTGCAGGTTTCTTGAGCTATAAACCACAGGCTATGTAAGTGTTTTGGAATAAAATATTTTTGCATTTAGCATTCAGCAGTGTTGCTAATTTAGACTAGTCATTGGAAAACTATGTTCTCTTTATTGCATATTATAAAACATAAATGCTGCCATTTGACTTTATAAACACTAATGAAAAAATGGTAGGTGTAAATTATTTTTTACTGTTTTTAAAGAAATACACCAAAATACCTGTCAGTCTTTTCTAGTATGTGCAGCCCTGTGTGCAGGTTCATTTTAATTTAAAGGAAGATTACCCTGAAATTAAACTTCTGACTCTGAAGGGAGTAACTGGAAAAGAAAGCCACATATTGCTTCTTTACAAGACAACTTGAAAGACTGAGAAAGTGTGGGGGGGAGGCAGGGGAGGTATTTACTGGTTTTGGTTATGGTTTTTGGGAATTTGGAAAAGTAAAGATTTGAGAAAGAGAAGGTTAAAAAAAAAACATTGTTTTGTCCAAGTTTATTAAACTAGTTTTATGATAGTCAGCTATGCATTTGAACAGTACCTGCTTATTGCATATTTGTTAAATGCATAATATCTTTGAGTATCTCTTGAGAGAGGACACCTTTTTACTTTTCAAAAATATTGAGATTTTATGCAGCATCTCAATGCATTACTTATGCCATTTGGGTGTCTTTATTAATGCCCTTGGGGAACAGGGAGCTTTGTCCCTAAAACTCACTAACTGTAAGCTCTCAGTATCAATCTCCTCTGTTTTTCATAGCTGCTTTGCATCTCAGTTCTGCCAGGGGATTTCTGGCTAGTTTTTGCCTATGCAAACCCACGATTCTCCTCTCTGCTGCTCTACTAACAATACTGAATGGCTGAGAGAATATTTTCCTGCCAACTCCTTTGCTGATCAGTGGGAGAGATGCCGTGTTTCTTAGAGGAGAGGAGATACAAAAGCTGATGAATCCTCTCCAAAGAGAATTTAATTTAATGTCTGAAAGTTGCTTGACCAGATATTGTTGTCTTGATGGATGACAGTCCCTCCAGAGCACATAGGGATAAGCTGCCTTCATTATTTACAGGCATTCATTAAAGTAAGCAGAAAAACCTTGTTGATCTTTCAGATTCACCTTTGTGGAATTAGAAGAGTCTATTGTACTAGATCAGAGCCCAGAAATATTTAGATGGGTTTTTTTATGAGGATGTAGTATCAAAATACAGTAACATTATATGTTAGAATATCCTTCCCTAGATGAACAGCTTTTATCAATATATGCTTTCTTCACCAAGATATGATTTTTTTTTTTAATGGCAAGGAAAATATTTAGCTATCAAGGGACATAGGTGAGTCCACAGTAAATATTCCACTTAAATAATTTTATACCTACAGTTCTCACTCTGTCACAGGCTGAAGAGCTGTGAATTGCTTTATCCAGATTAGAGTAACCCTTGCCAGTTCCTGGTGCTACCAAAAGTTTATGCTCACAAACTCCATGCATGTTGTTTGTGGAGCAGTCCTTCTATGAGAACTGAGAGGTAGGAAACAAGCAAAAGCATTTTGCTTTCTGCCTGCATACAACATGCCAAGGAAAAATTAGAAATTATTTGCCTGCAAGAGAAATGAGCCTCACTTTCTTAGAGTAATGTCTAATAACTAGATTTGTAGAAGCCAACCAACTCTTTAGAAGGACCCTTTCCAGTAAAATATATGGTATAGGGGGAGTGGATGAGCATCAGAAGAGAAAGTGCCAGAAGACTGAAGCAAATTTTGTAGAATGCCAAGCCACATATCTTCTATCCTGTTCCCTTCTCCTGAATTTCTTAGCTAGATCTCTCATATTTTGTAGAAGCTGGAAATGAACTAATAGGTAAACAATACTCTAAATAGATAATTTTGTTCTGTTGGCATGTAATGTAGATACAGCATAGCAGACGTTACTGGGAAGGAAAAGGGGTGGGAAATGTAGGTATTAATTTAATTAATCAACTTGAGCCTGTCCTTTCTGACTGAAAGTATCTTTCCGTATATTTTTTCATTCCCATGTGTACTGACAGGTTTTTTTAAGTTGATGCTTGTATGCATCTTGTTGTTGTACTACTTAAGTGTCTCTTGTTCTACATCTTCACCTCCCTTCTGCCTGTTTTCTCTCTTTGTGCTATTTTCTTTCAAATCACATATTCTGCCAGATAGCATGTTGTTTTAAACCAGCCACACTGTCCTCATTCCTCTCAGAGAGGCAATGTTGAAATCTTCTCTTTTATTTTCCTGTAGTGGGAAATTACAACTCCTGCAGATGCAGGTTGACTCAAGGGCAAGAACACGGAGGCACCAGGTCAAAACAGAGTACCAGCCGTGTTTGTTCATGTCTCTTCAAACACTGGGTGAAACACATGGCCCCTTGGTGATCTTGAGTCCCATGGGAGGAGCCTTGCATCACGTTAATTAATCCCCCATTTCGTTTGGCAGTCGCTTTTGCTGGAGTATGACCATACTTTCTCAGTCAACATAGCATTATTAATTGATAATGTTCAAATGGGTATGTTCCAAGTCAAGTTAAGCACCTTTAATGCTTAGTACCTAAGGCTGTAAAATGCCTTACCAGCAAAAATGTGCTGAACTCCTTTTCTGTGTAAGGCAATGCTGCTCTCCTGAATTGTCCTGAACATGCTACCATTTAAGTGATTCTATAGATCATTGTGTGGTCAGACACAGCAGGCTATCCAGGACCCTGGCCAGCTTTGGGCAGGACTGAGGTCCGAACTCCCTGGTTTCTGGAATGATGGACCTTGTGGGGCAGAAGGGAAAGGAGAACAGTCCACATGGGTGTAAAACACGCATTACCTGCCCATGTTTTTGGTTCAGATCACAAGTCATCTCCACAGCAGACCTGATACATGGATATGTGCTAACAATATCTCAAATTTGTTTGTGGTTTTAGAAGCTGCTTTCACTTGTTGGCTGGCTTTTAAATCTCTGTCTTCACTGGAGCACCTGGTGGAAAGCAACCATCACACTCCTCTGTCTCTTTATTTTGTAGTTAGCAGGAATTCTTCCCCATTTCTACATCTGCAACTGAAAAATTACATGACCAGTTGTATTCCCCTCATGGTCATGCCATGATGCTGTGGCTTTCACTCCTCTGCCTGCTGAGCATACAAGAACAGAAGCTTCAAGAGCAGTTTTAACATCTCTCAGGCGTAAAGCCAGTAGGTAAACACCTTACTGGTATATTTTCTACGATGTAAAAGCAGAATCCCCACTCCCCTACCCTCCCATAACCTGTTCTGCCACTAGTTTCTCAAAGAAGGTGGTAGATGGTAACCACTGCTGGAAGAAACCATCTAATCTAATCATAATTACATAGTAGCAGAGAACATAGTATACATTTCACTTTCAGATTGAAAAGCAAAATATACCATGGCATTTAAAATAAATTACATCGTATTTTGGTCAGCCGAACAATCTCTTTTTGAAAAAGCAGTGTGAAACCTTGCAGTCATTCGTCTTAAAAAGTTTTATTTTCATCCTGGTCTACTCTTCTTTGTATGTATAACCTCCTCTGTTTGAAGACTCAGCCTTTCTGAGCAGAAAGGTGCTGCATTGAAGTTCTTTAGCTGAAAGTGCATGCCCTACTTGTCAGTTCAGTTAAAATGTTTAAGTGGCAATGGGTTTATGATTAGATTTCAAATTACATTAATCATTCACCAACTCCAGAATGCAAGCTGATCTGTATTTTTGTTGAGAACTTTGTGTAGCCTACTGAGGAGTACTTTCCCAAACAGTTTTTAAGAGCAAAAGCCTGGGTAGCATAGTGTCTGCATCTCATAGAAGGCTAGTTTTGCTTGAGGACAAAAGCATTGTTTTTGTATTTTTAAAAAGGTAAAGTCAGTCAAGTATGTCTCTTGATAAATGAGTGTCTTACATGTTTTAGATCTTACATGTCCTGTATCTTAAAATGGAATTGGGTATATTCTGGTTATGTGGCTTCTTTGAGATTTGTTGGGGTTTTTTCCTTCCCTCTAATGGGAGCAATATTCTGTTTCTACAAGTGCGCAATTAAACAGATTTTGTGCCAGTGAACCATGGAAAATAAAGATCATGAAGGAAAGAGCTACCTTCTAATCAGAGCAGCTATGCAATACATGGGTGGGGGATCCTCCTCAGTGCAAGGAGAGAATGGAATCCAGTGGGAAATCTCAGCCACCTATGAAATTGCAAAACCTCTGGCTGCATCCTGTGTTTCCTCATTCCACCTCTTGAATCAACTTGTGACCTTGCCTCCATAGAGGTGCCAATCATTGCCGTGCCTGGCTGTGCCTACAGCCTGCACGGTCCCACTGGAGCAGAGGGCTGCTCCTGCTGTCCTCACTGGATGACACCAGGTTGCTGAGGGGAGTCACTCCTGTTGCCAACACACAGTCCTCTCATTCAACTGTCCCATTGCACGTGGTTTAGCACTGTGTTTTTATTTGAAAGAAAGGAAAAGGCTGAAGGATGCTGTATGTCACATACTTTCCAGGTCCCTACCTCTCACCCTGGCAAGTTGTTGTTTTGGGGTTTTTTTGTGGTGGTGGTGGGTTTTTTCTTCATTTGTAAATTGTATCTGCTGATGGTCTAATGTAATCTGCAAGAGTTTTACTTGTATTATGCACAAGAGTAGAAAAGGAGCTTTAATTCAAGAGAAGTAGATCCTCATTGTTGGTTAGGTTAAAACATCCCTGCTCACAGAATAATTCTGTAGATTTGATTTACTCCTTTCCAAACATACTGAGAGACTTCAATTGGTAATGAAATCTGTATATTTGAACAACACTATTTTGTCTCAGACTGTAAAATAGGCTTTTGGTAACTTCCAAGCTTTTAAGTAAAGCTTTTAATTTTACTCCTGCTAGGCAATAAAACTGTGCAGGGGAATGTGAGGTAATTGCATGGATGGGTTGATTTGGAGCTAGATAATTTCATGGTTTGTTCACTTGGTTAGAGAGTAGGAGAGACAAGGATGAGAAAAACAAAAAGGTTTTTTAAAATGCACTTTTTGAATTTCTTGCCTAATAATGGCTGGCATAGAGATGCATAATTTGAACTTCAATAATTTGACTGCAGTGGTTTTGTAGACACTTCTGTTTTTGAAGGTGTTTTTGACTGACTGGTCTTTTCTGACAGTTCTCCTGTTGTCTTTCTGATGCAGCTTCATTTGGAAGTTCATTGTTTTCATTTTGGGCTTTCCCCTCTCTGAAAATACTCTGGCAAGTAATAACCACAAAAACAGCTTCTTTTGAAAACCCTCCCACTTGAGCTTTTAAGAGCTTGAGTAACATTGTTTATCACTTTTACAGAACACAAAATGGAAATGACATTTTTTTTATCCAAGGATTTTTACAGGGGCTTATTTTTGAAAGAGTTTGCTGTGGTCACTGCAGAAAAAATAAATCTGCCACCATTTTCAACTCGGGCAATAAAGGTTCAAATTTTACTTGGTCAGAAATTTGTTTGTTTTGATTTGTTCTGAGGATAAAAATTCAGTCTGGGAAACCTCATAGTTTCCTATTTGAAAGAGGCTTGGGTTAGAATAAGGTCTTCCAGGTGAAGCTTAGAAAAGTTGCCATGTACTTGTCACAGGGGAATAATCGTGACTTCAACCAGCTAGGTAGTATTGCTCTGCCATTATTTTGGAGAACTTTAAGGATGAAATGAACTTGAAAAGAGCATCCGGACTTGTCAGGGCGGCCTTGGCCGGCCGGGCCGGTGCGAAGTGCGGGCATTGCTCCTGCGCTGGGCGCTCCCGCAGCGGGCTGGCCCCGAGGAATGGGAGCGCCCGGCGCTGGAGCCGAGCAAAGGGCGGCCGCAGCGAGCCTGGGACTGCGGGAGCCGAGCGCGGGCAGCGCTTTTCCTGCAGCCCGAGCTCTTAGTGCTCAAAAACAGCCACCTCAAAAGGCACTTAAGTTGGCTGGGTTTGCTCGCGTGTTACGTGTGGGAATGGCAGACTGGTGCCAGCACTGCATTTTCCTCATTTTACAATTCAGAGCAGAATTTTGGATCTCTTTGATCCATGGTATAGCAGGACAGAATTGGTACTCCTGTTATGACAGTTTAATTATTTTTATAATGGTTGTGACCTTATGTAATATTACAAAGCACATCCTTCCCTCAACCTCCTTTGCTCTGCTCCCTTGTCACCCAAACTACATTATGAAAATTTGAAAAGAGTACATGGGACTTTTGAGTTCTTCTGGATGTCCGTGATAATAATTCCATTTAAACAGAGAGGAAAATATCTGAATCTGCCAGTTTCTCGTTTCTCAAACACCCTGTACAAACCCATTTTTCTGACTGAGAAAATGTTGAGTACTCCCATGACTGAATGAAAAGTCAACAAATTAATTCTTTAAGTAAGACAGGTTTGGGTATTTTTTGTCTTTAGTAAAGAAGTGTGCTACCTAAATTTATCCTCCAGCCATGGGCTGAATTCCATTGTAATGAAGTGAAATTGTTCAGATCCAGTTTTACCTGTTTTTCAACTTCCTATTTCACTTTACTTTTACTTGTAAACTTCTTTTCATGCTTTGCTCTTGCCCAGAACACGGTAGTCACATAAGCAAATAAATCCTCTCAGCAAAGAAACACCAAAACAACATGAAAACAGTGCACATAGTTTGTAGTTGTTTTTAGCACAAATTTACTGTCATGAACTTCTGCTGCTGGTTTCTTCTGCTGTAGCAGTCCACGCCCTTCAAGCTCTGTTTAAAGCTACATACAAAATGTTACTGGTCAAACACTCTGTTACCAAAAGAGTCGAAAGCAGCTGGAAAACTATGACTGCAGGATGCTCAGATTGGCATTCTTGATAGTTTTGTCACTTCTTTATATTTTTTCCCATTGCTGGTTTTTCAGACCCCCTGGCTGGAGGGGGTCGAGTCACCAAGAAGCATGTTTAAAATTGGGTTTTTGGGAGAGTGTGTCTGTGTGTCTGTCCATCCATGTGTACATACATGTATGTCAGGTTTCCAGCACCAGGATGCTAGAGCTGCTGTGGCATTAGTTGTTATATAATTGCTAGTATTTCTTTAGGCTTGCTGCAATATTTCTTTAATGCAATCCTTTGGCACCCATCTTTCCAAACTCCGCAAAATGGTCCCACCTCCTCCTCTCTACTGCAGCACAAGCTGTAAGGACAGGTTTTCTGCTCTGGCATAGCAAAACCATATAACCCAGGCTGGGACACAGAGGCAAAGGGAGAGAAACAAAGTCTTGGGAAGAAAGAGAGTTTCAGCCAAAGCCCTGGGCCCTGCTGAGTGTAGGAGTACAAGTCATTTTCATTTATTATTCATGTTGTTTGAGCTTTAGTTTTACATCAAGCCTTGTTGATAAGAAATTTTGAATATGTGCACTTTTAAGTTCATTAGGAAGTTTTTTATCCTGCTGAATAGCTGGCAGCTAAGAGGGTATCTTGCCTGGCTGAACTGATTCTTTAGGAATACATTTCCCAGAGCTGATGCCAGAGGTGGGTCTCCCAAATAATGTCATTGTCCTCTGCCCACAGATAGGAATAACAGCCAGCAGTCTTCTTGGGCTGCTGACAGGGCATCTACAATATATGTGTCTGAACAGACTGGCCATCCATTAGTGTCTTTTGAGTTGCTCAGACATGCCATATGTGGGGGAGTGAGAGCGGAGAGGGGACTTGTCCAGTGCTTTCACACACCCCCACTCCCTGCTGTTTGTATTGCACTGGTGACCAGGAAAGAACTCTTCCCCTCCTCCCATCCTGCTCCCAATTCTTGGGAGCACCCAGGACCCTCGACCTAATCCCTTCACCCTAATGTCCTCAGCATGAGAGGTGAGTGTGGATGTCCCAGTTGTGGTGCATGACCTGCTCACTGGAGACCTTTTACCTCTCCTAACACCATGGCCTCTCCAAAATCGTTTTATGTGCTTCTCCCGCTCACTCAGCCCACAGGCTCTGAGTGTGCTTTTGTTCACTCATCTTTCAGTGTGTATCAGGATCAGCTCTGCAGGGTGAGCACTGTGAGCTGCCTGCCATGCCAAGATGTGAGTGTGCCCTTTAATAAATGCATGAAATATCCATGTGTGCTTGACAGTGCCAAACACTTTGGTCTCTTTTGCCATTTTCCCTCCACATCATCCTTCTCAACAAATACTTGGCTTGACACAAAAATGGATGAAATTAGCTTGAAGCCTGACTTGGAGCCAAAGTACATGTGCCCATCCATGTCTGGCACCAGTGGGGCACATCAGCTGATTCTTGAATGATTCCCAAAACCTACAACTCGGAGAGTGGTGGCACCCCTATTGGCTCCTGGGTGCTGTTCCAACAACTATAATTTTTCCTCCTTCCACTATACATATCCACGTAGCTGCTCCCTTGGCTCATTTATAGCCTGGATCACACCTGGTTGGTCTCAGCTCCTAGGTGAAGTAATAGATAAGGAATGTTACAAGTATATAAGTTCCTCCTCCTGGCAGACAGGGTCTCATGCCCACTTGGCCACCAATTACCCAGCACAGCCATACCTGCCTTTTTAAAGCTCCAACTGTGACACCACATGAACTGTTCCACATTTTATAACCTGCTGCAGGCTGAGTCAGCTGATGGATCCTGGCTGGTAGCAGAGTGCTGCTCAAGTTTATGCTATAACTTCCATTACCACAACACATAGGAACCCCATAGACAGGCTCAGGATCCCGTGGGAAACCACAGGTCTCCCTTAGATATGTCCAACATTACTCTAGCATATTTACAAGCTTCCTCTTTATGCAAAAAAAGAAGTAGGATGATGTGGCAATGCTGAGTTGATAGACACAGGTGAGGCAAGAAAGTCTAGTTCAGCCTGCAATACAGCAGAGTGGTGGTTTTCATTTAGCATCTTCATTGGCAACACTGTAGTTGTGTATTTGCAACCTATTCCGGCAGGATTTGGAATGTGCCTGCCTACAGACAAAGCTTCTCATTTACTAATTGCCTGCTCTCCATGCTTTGGACCTGAAATGTGTGCAAAGACTTTTTGGAGGCAGAGATTGCCTACTACAGGTGGGTCTTTGTGCTTGTTACATTGTCTGGAACAGAGCTCCTTTGGATGTTATTTTGAAATTCGAAACTGTATGCAGAGAGGAAGATGAGAAATTTATTTCCTTTTCCCTGCTCCATTCTGTCCTGACATCTGTCTACAGCCTGGATTTCCAGCTTTTTTGGGTTTGAGGGTTCCTGCTATTCTGCTTTTCTTTTATTTTCTTCTTTTTCATTTGGAAATATTTTTTTCTCAGACATTTTCTTCCTTCTACATCATTTAACAAAACTAATTGTTGTGGGATGATCTATGCAAGTACTTCCAAATTTCTGCTACTCTACAGCATTATGCCTATGGTCTTTCACAAAAAAAAAAAAAAAAAAAAAAAATGCAGGGAAAAAAAACCCTAAAAAACAGAGTGAACTAAACCCAAGTGAGTCTTGTAACTGAGAGGCTCTGAGTCTGGATTTGCAAACTAATGACTAATTTCCCTAAGTACTTGCCTACTCCTAATTGCTTCTAGATGAGATTCTTGGATTGCTTGGGGCAGGCACATATTCTTTAAGTGCCTTGCATATATACGTCATAAGAGAATAATTCAGAATTATGTGGAGCTGGTGAGATGTATTTAGCCAGGATTAAATTTGACTTCTGTGTTCTGGTTTTGGGGAGGTCAAAACAGCTTGAAGATCATAGTCAACCTGAGAATACTCCAGATTTTGTAGCAAAATCATCACATAATTTACCCTGCTTGCCCTTGTGGAAAAGCTGCAAGGTCTTTGGGGTTCTTGGCCCTTCTCTGTTCTCAAAGTTTTATTTAACACAAGCTGAATGCTGTGTACATCTCATCAGTGCCATGTTAAAGTATTGAAGAATGAATGATGGGGGTGATTTAAAGAAAGAAATCAGTCCTGTTGGGAAATTTTTACTGAGCCTACTCCCACCTTCCTTAATTGTTACTGTGCTTGTATTGGAGGAGAGAGACCCTCATGAGCACTCTCAGGCCCTGAGTGAACACATCTCTCCCCCCAAAACTTGTTGTGGCACATCTGGTTTATATTGAGACTTCTGGGTTTCTGCTAAGCCCTCTAGCACAGAGGAGTCTTTGAGACATTTATTCTGCATTCCAGCTCTGAGCTATTTGCTAGAAGAAGAGAAAGCAATGCAGTGTCTTTCCTTAAAAAAAAAAAAAAACAAAACCAAACCTTTTGGAATTCAACTTCTCTTTTGCAGTAACCCACATGGAGGTGAAGCCTGTAAAGATGACAGAGCCAGGGCTCAGCCTCCAGAATGGAACAACTGCATTGCTGTGGTCAGCACAGTATCTTAGTATTTCTCCTACATCTTTTAAGGAAACACTTACAGTTCTATTTTCTGGGTTTGATTTTGTTCTGATTTTTTTGTTTTGTTTTGCTGCAAGGCATGCCTTTGGCTGTGGTGGCATGTCTTTTAGAGTATGAATTTCCTATAGTAGCATCGGAATATACAGTTCATATGTAACTCCTGAGGAGAGACCTAATGCCTCTTTATCACTCACAGGGACATTCTAACTTTGCAAAATTATTTTCTGAACTTAATGGGAGGCAATGTGGCCACTGGCACCATTATTGCCTCTCCTAATGAAAAATTGATGTTTAAAGTGGTGAGACAAATTCTATTTAGGCATTTCCTTTCATTTTCATTTAAGGTTTCTTTTCTTCAGAAACTTAAATATCACATAAGTGCTTTTTGAGGTTTAAGATATTTATCCTTTTATTAGAGAAACAAATAAAAAAGTACCCATTAAAGCAGTTCCAGTGAGAATTTATATTACTACAATGTGTTTTGTTCTTAATTATTTTGTTGCAGGATGTAAACACTGAAATACTTCCCATTGAAATTTGTTACTAAGTTAATGTTCTCTTTAATATTTAGGAGTACAATTCTTGGTAGCTTCTGACTTAACTACAACTAATTATCCTTCATGTCAAGCACTCTTTTTCAGCCTTTCTGTCCTGCCTTTAGACGATATGTCAGCAAAAACATAATAGTAGTAATAATGTTTGAATTAAGCTTGCTGGAGTGAAGTAGAATTTCAAATTTTCATTTGATTTTAGACGTTTTTTTCAAGATTCAGATTCTGTGCAAAGTAACAACATCACTAGCTTTTAATAAAAGTAAAAAATACTTTGCCAAAGTTTTGAGTACATAATTTTAAAGTAGCTATATGCACTAAGCTTCCCTTTTAATTATAAATCAAGCCAGAATGTTTCCTGTAACATGACAAACACTGACATAATTTTCTTTCCTAAACACCTACAGCTGATGCAAATGGACTGTTTCTTGATTTTTGTTGCGTGCACTTCAGTTATGTTTAATTCATTGTATTCTTAGAATCCTGCTGTCTCTGAGTCCCTTCTGACTCATTTGCATAATATATCAAAAAGTTTTTGATAGTCTCTCTCAAACACAAGCAGTAGCCTCTGCAAGGCATGCTGATGTCCCAGCTAGGAAAGTCTTGCATAGGTAAGGGCCTAAACACCAAAATAAAGTGGTTGCATTAGAACTCCTTAATTGTAGACCTCTTCTAATTCCCCAGTGTCTTATCTTAATTGGTATTAAATAGATACCTATTCTCCTCATTTGTCTATCAAGCTTTTTGTTCTTCTCTGTTTGCCTGAACTGGTCCTACATAAGGTCCAGATGAAACATCTCACGCTACATTTGCCTTGAGCATACGTGTACTGCAATCACTTTTTCACACAGAAATACATGAGAGGAAGCTTGTGAATGCAAAAAAGGTAATCCTGTGAATTATTTTTTGTGGGATATTCTGTTCCTTCTGTCTCGTAGTGCATAATTGTCCTTTCAGCAGGGTCTGGTGGATGAGCCCGGCTCACTGGCCAGCCTGGCATGCAAGGAGAATGTGCCAGACACTGTGAAAAGCAGGGAGAAACAGGGAGAAAAGCTGCAGCAGAAACACCTGCTCCTTAAAGGTCCACCAGAGCACCCCAAAGACACTGGTCATTAATGAATGAGCTTGTTAAAACTCTGCCACCCCTAAAGCTACCCTTCATGCAAGGTTTACAGCTCCTTTTTGAGAACATTGTTAAGCTAATCTACGTAAACTTTGAGGAGTTGCATCTGAATGTCCTCTCTGAAAGTGGTGTGTATCTGCAGTGCTCTTTCTTTCACAGAGAATGTTTTGTTGCACTTTGTCAAAGAAATTTCCATTTAAAAAAAGAGTGTAGAATGAATATGAGAAGATCTTTAATCTACTGGTGGTTGTTTATAAATATGAAAAGTGGTATAAGGGACTTAAGTTGCAGATCCAGGAGGAAGCACAAGCGGGAGGGTAAGTTATTTCTTCTGAATGAGAGTAAGAATCTGAATCACTTTGTGCTCCTTCAGATGACTGAAGATATCTTTTATTTTAATGAGAACCATATAGGCTTTTGTGTGTGCTCAAATGTGCAGAATAAATTGAAATTCGCTTTCTGTGCGCTGTCACACATTTCACTTGGAATGTGGTTGTGCTTCTAGCCTGGTGAGATCAGGTTGAGGGCTTTTTTTGTTCAAACATGAGGGTAATTCATTCTTCATAGTCAATTGAACTCGACCATTTTCAAGCCAGCTGCCAATTGTGATACATGCGGTACTGGCTTTGTGGTGTATTCTTTTGTCCCCATAGAGAGAAACTGTGAGCACTAGTCTGGTGACCTTAACCTTTTTGGAGGTAAAAATGAGTCCCTTGTTTTTCCAGACTAAAGTTGTCACTTTTTTTCCCCTTGCTTTTCTTCATTTTTCTCTTATCTGAGAGTAATGTGCTTCCTTCATGTATGAACTTTGTGTAGCCTAGGAAAAGCAAGGAAATGCATTTATAGGTCTTGGTACCAAAGACTGAAATTTTCTTTTTTCCTTTACCAAGGAAAAAGGTCACCTTGTCATCCAGTGTACAGTGATGTGCTCATAGCAACTTTCAGAGGACCCCCTTATTCCATTTGAAAGGGAATGGATCCATACCCAAGCATCCCCACCCCTCTATCCCCCGCCAAAGAAAAGCCACTATTAAAACAAAACATATTTGTGGGTTTCAATCTTTCTCAGTGACATCCTCCTTTGGGGTTTATTTTCATCCCTTTTAAATTATGACAGTGAGGAGGAGACCATGCAATAACATCATTATCCTAAATGAATAAGTCTGGGGCTTCCTCTTTTTAGGAGCTTTAGAATGACAAATGTGATTATTTTGATATATGGCTTAACTTGATTGAGTATTGGCACTTCAAACAATCACTAAGAGTTAATCAGATTTATAACCAGTGTTTCGTACTTTGAAGATAACAAAACAATTCATAGAGTATTGTGAAATATTTTAGGGGTCTTGTTGTCTTTTTCTGCGTGTCTGTGTGTGTTCCTCCAAATCAAAACTGGGGTTTTTTTCAGCTTCAAGTGGCATTAGAGAAAATGGCTTGTGCCTGTCTTGCTGAACTGCTGCACTAGAACGAAATATTTGGAAACAATGTGGTTTCTTTCATTGACAAAACAAGTTGCAAGAGAATCCCAGAGAAAAAGCTGATGTACCCACTGTTACTTGGTTAGCTTTCCTTCTTAAAGAGAGGACCAAAGCAGTTATTTCAGTTTGGACAAATTCTGGATCCACTGGTTGGAGGCATGTTCCAGAAGTCTTAACAGAAGAAGGAGGGGTAGCAGAATGGAGGGTTTTGGCTGTTTCCCTCCATCCCTTTGTGGAACACTGAAATGAGCCACTTCTGCATGACATGGTTTGTTTCAAACCGCAATAATTCACATTTATGCTTGAGCAATGTGGAACAAATGAGTATTGGCCAGGAGTTTGGTCTCACAGGAGGGACCTGCAATACCTGCCAGGATTGCTGATATTTCTGGAGTTGGAGGTGTTGGTGAAGGCTTCATCTGGAACAGTTTTTTCTCACTGCCTTATATATTTAAAAATGGGGGAGTTGATCAGAATAATTTTTATTTTGCAGTGACAGGGAGGGGCTAGTGTATTATTCTGGCATTGTGGTTCAGCTCTTACTGCTGATATACCTGGATATACCCAAAGAAAGGTGATGTGAAACAGGAAAGGTATTTATAGAGCAGTGTCTCAACTTTTCTACCAAAACATTTTGAAATATACATCTGAAATTTACAACCTGTTTTATAATACTCTATTTGTAGGTTTCTAGATTTCCAAATCTAGAAAGGATTAAATCATTCAAATCTTAAGAGAGCAAAATCACTATGTCACAGGAATCTGGTCAGTGTTACAGCAGTAACAGCCCCACCAAAATACAGAGCTTTTTACATGACTGTCAAAGATTATTGGTGGTGTGGGATTTTATAACTCCTTCCTTAATGGTATTCCATTGTAGACTTTGAGGTGGTTTTTCTTCCCTGAAAATTGGACCCCCCTGTATTTCTCAAGTATTTGGGGGGTTTTTCCCCTCTGATATGCAGCCTTGGTCAACAGATGAGAACGGAATAGGTGCCCTTCTTAGTCTAGCATGAAAAGTTGACATCAGTTGGTCTTTCAAGCAGATTTCCAAGTAAATTGTAGAAAATCTGTAATCCTAATAAGAAGATAAACTTGATATAATCACCACAATAAAATATTTTTTCTAATTTATTGGATGATAATTTAGTGGAACATGCAAAAACAAAACCAAAAAAAGTAACTAAGGAAAATATTACATTAATGAAACAGGTGAGCATAGCCAGTTATTTCAACATGAACAAGTCTTGTCATCCCATATTGTAACACCCTGATCTGTGTGGGATGCTAGAGACTGGAGTCAAATATGGAGAGAGTATTCTTTCTTTCACGTAGCCACCATTTGGAAGGAATAGTAACCCTAGCACCTCTAGGAATCTAGAGGAAGGGCTGGATGAGGAAACTGCTGGGAGATAAAAGTGCAGAGAATTTAAAAAGTAGGTGATTGCCTGTGAAGAAGAACGCTCAGGGCTGGTCTGTGCACAGTGCTGTGTCTGTGCACCCCCAGCATGGGCCTCTGCAACTGGCACTGGAGAGAGGTGAGCACATAGGCTTCTCTGGGATCTGGTTATACAGTCCCCCCAAACTGTAAAATTCCTTTCCTCCTTGTCCTCCTAGACCTATGGGCTCTTTACTCAATTTGGGATATGGTAGAAGAAGATGTTATTGAAGTGAATTGCCAATAATTGGGTTAGAAGGGAAGGAAAGGTATTCCAGAGGGTTTTCATTGAAGGATGCTGCTAGCTTTTGACATTTGTCCAGGTCAATGATATATATTCCTCTGTACTGGAAAACCTATTTTAAAGGGAGAAGTTGGGATTTCCACATCCTAGGTGTAATTTGAGATCTGCCACAGCAAGGTACTGAAAACTAAATAGTTATAGAGATAGGCCTTGTTTTTTATCTTCTTTCTACTTACTCAGAAGGGAGGAGCAGCTTTTTCTGACTACTCAACACCCTTGGACAAGACAGATTTCACTCTAGTGTTGGCCTAGGGTTTCCCATACACAAATGTGGACCACTCCCTGTGAAATGACACAGCAACAAGATGGTCTGATGATGACTGTTGGTGGGATTGTAAACTTCCTGCCTCTTATTTTTCCTCTTTCCACAGTTTCATTTTAAAATATTTCCTTCTTGGGAGCTTTATGGTAAGTATCTGAATGCATCTGCTGTGACTTTCATTTCACCTCCTTGAGCCTCTTCTTATAGCAACATCTGGGAAATTCATTTAATTTACTTCAATGTGAAATTACTTTCAATTTGTCAGACATCAGCTTTTAGTTTGAGTGTTTGACTCCCAAGCGAAGCACATATCATTAGCTGGTTATTATTTCAAGAGCTAAAGTTTGTGTAACTAATATTCTAAATCTCAGCCAAATCCAAATATTATGGTGACCATGCTTTAATAACTCCTCTTATTACTTTATTATGAAAAGAGATAGATAATGTATAACAGTGTTGATTTTTACAGCAACATTTTTTTCTCAATAAAAAAGTACTGTTGTAATAAAACTCAACAAAAAGAAACTAAGCAGATCTGTTTACTTTGCTTTGCATTTTCTATTGACAGGTTCTTCATGCTTTAGAATGGGTTATAAGAGAAGTAATGACAGGATGTGACCTGTAATTCCTGAGCATTTTGGGTGCAGGCAATGCAAACACCCACATAAATGCCTCTCAGGAAACTATCTGTTAATATTTTATAGTATGCAATTTAGTCTTCTGCTTCCTCTATTATTCCACCATTTTTTCCTATTATGCACATCACTATGGTACATGAACATCTACTGCATAATCTTTTCTCCACCTGTCCTAGATGTATGCATGCATAGAGTGGAAATTAATTTGCTGTAAAATGCAAACTGTAAGTAAGAATTAATGTTCCAGCTTACCTAAGCATTGGAAGATATATACAGAATAAAGGAGTATTGTCACCCTAACTAGGCAGCAGTGAGTAGTATCCTAAGTGCCAAATAACCAGTCTTGTACATTACTCTTCACCAGCCAGTTGTAGTCTCTGCTTACACCCTATAATACTTTCCACAGGGTTTGGCCATTGCTAATTAACAGCTGAGAGAGGGAGGGACTGGGAGATAATGAGAGATCACTTTTCCCTCCCTGTTTTTCCTGCCATACCCATCTCCCTCACCCATACAAGGGAAGGCAGAGCAGGGTGCTGGAGTAAAGCAGACACATCTAGAAGGATCTGTGACTCCCAGGAAGGCAGGTGGCAGATGGGATTATACTCGATCAGAGTCATGCATCTAAGGATGTCAGTGAAAAGGTAGATTAAAATGCCCTAATTTTCACTGTATTGCTATATTTCTTTAATGTATGTGTCAGACTGAAATTCATCCTGAACCCTCTTGGAGGGTCCACAGACCCCTGAAATAGCACTGACTCCTGCCCAAGAGGTTTAATAATGCTCCATTGTGTCACAGTCTTCACCCTGCTAAGGGTGCTGTTCCCAGATGTTGACCTTCTCTAACATCTCAGCCAATTTGTTGGGTTTTCCCTCTGAGGAACCTCTCCTCTCTACCTTCTAAACCAGAGTGATAATTAGCGTTTCTCCCCAGAGAATGGATTAAACTCACTTAAGCCTTTACCACCCTACTGAAGCAGTAAGAAATTCAGATTATCAATTTGCATAAAACAGTGCTGTATTTATTAAAATATATATGTGTGTGTATATAATTAAGTGAGCCAATGCAATACATGAGGAATGAATGGGAAGGTGGCCCATAATAAGGGTGTCAGTGATTGCAGTATCTGTGCGGTGAAACAGCAGTACTGTGAGCACGCCTGGAATTTGGAAAGCACATATCCACTCAGGAGCATTAGTTGCCTCATTGTGTTTAGATGACTTGTATAACTCAGAGTTAATGATTGAATTCATGTTGAAAAACAGTCTGCTCATCTGCTGCTGCTCAAAGGCTCGGGGAGACTGAGCAAGTACAAAACAGCCATTTTGAGGAGTGATACTCAATCTAAGGCAATTTTCTTACCTTTTAGCTCCTCCATGGTAAGCAGTGCTTATCCTTCAAGCAGGTGCACCGGAAGGTACTGCCAGTAAATGCTGATGAGTTCTTCAAGGAGGGAAGTGATGAATGAAAGATACGGTTATAACTACATAACCATTTAAAAATCTCTTCCAATTATGCTGTGTGGAACAAGGATTGTAAGCATCTACTGAAGATACAATTTTCTGAGCTGCAGGGATTTATTGATTTATTATATTTTTTCTCTCCTCCATGGAATTGGTGGGAAGGATTAACTTTCACTTACACTCCAATGACATTTTTCACTGGTACTATCACCCCCATTCTCCATCCAAATGTGCTGCTGAAATGTGGCAGGTGGCTTTGCCAATAATTGCATGCTACTTCATTCCATTTTAAACGAAAGTATAGACTACAGTGGCCTTCCTCTCTCATCACTGGCATACTTCACAGCTGCGTGGTATTGACTTAGAAAATGTAGAAGAGTGGTCTTTCCTTTAAATTGCAAAGATGTGTTATCTTGCTGTATGGTTCCCTTAGGAGACAGTAACTTAATTCCTGTGCAATAGGCTTCTGACTCCAGCATTTTTCAAGACAAAAAAACCAAACCACATCAATTTTTTTAAATGTCCACAATTTTCTTTTTTTAATAATAAAAGAAACAGAATATGTTTTTGAGTATTTAAAATTCATTATTCAGTGAATCATAGGCAAGTTTCTATTACAGTATATATATATATGCTTGATCTCATTCGGAGGCCGACAACCGTGCTCTGGTAGAAGATGGCTTTTCTTTGGCCCCAGCTGTGCTAAACACTATTATAATTAGCACGATGGTTAACTTAATCAGAGCACTTGGCTCGAGAGAGAGGTGTTACAGAGTGCACCATAATTAGCATTTTCATTTCTTTGATCCTGAGTCTGTCTTTATTGACAGAAATATCAAGAGCTCGTTTGTTTTTTTCTTTTAACACTTCAGGAAGTGGAGATATGTGTGGCTGTGAGATTATGAATTTAGTAATGATTAAAGAAAAAAAACAAACAGACCTGTCCCAAAGGAAGTAGAAGGGATAAAGATCTGCATGTATGGAAAAAATGGTCTTTAGTGTAAGTCTTTAGTGCTACAGTATGTGGGCAGGTGTACGGCCAGGAAAAACCTCCTGGGGCAGCTGCATCCCTTTGAAGTTGCATGGACAATGTTAACAGCATCTTAACCATTTCCAGTGTGCTGTTGTTTGAGTCTGTAGAAAAGGTGATCTTTCCTTAAAGTGAGGAAGAGGAATGCCAAAAGTGTGATCTACTTGTGAAAAAAACCACAGACCCAAAGGTTTGGATGATCCTGTAGCACCTAAAACTTGAGATACTTGCCAGCTTGGTAACTGAAGCACAAGCATCCTGTCCTGTGTGCCTGATATAAGCAGGTGGTGGAAGCATGCAGCAGACCAGATGACTGCTGTTCATGAAAAAACATAACATTTATGCTGTCAGACAAAATGCTGAAGACTTCCAAACTTGCATCTGGCATCACTGCCTTGATTGCAGGGGAGGAAAGTTGAGATGCCCAAGAGACTCTTCTCATTACACACCACAAGAGGGGTTGCTTGCAATGCCAGCAAACACAAGATATTAAAAATAGGGGACTTTTTAGTAGGTGAAGCCACTGTCAGCCTTTGTTAAGCTTGATAAGCACACTGTCCTCTTTGCTCACACTGAAGTGGGGTGCCTGTAATTCTTTGTGTCTGCAGTGCATACTGGATGAACTATACCCAATGAATTGTCTTAGTTGATTTTGAGTATTTGTTCAGCAAACTGGAGCAAATGCTGTCTGCACTTGTTTTTATTGACTTTGGGATGATAGTAGCTCAGGTATGGCTAGACATAACCTTTATATTTAACTTCCTTAACTTCCCGCTGTAATTTTTATAACTGGTTTTAAAAAGAAGGTATAGCAATGTTTATAATGGAAAAACTGGGCAAAATAGTTGAGGGTCATCTTGTAGGGGCTCTTTGCAGGTTTTCACTCTTCCTTTATGTATATCTGTCTCTTTCCAGTTTTTTGCAAAGAGGAAGAGCTATTACATACATATGTTCTTATAGTTCATTTCAATCTGCTTTGCCAGTAGAAAATTCATATGCTAATAGAGGCTGCAGAGAATGCAGCTGTCATTAAGGGACTTCCTATGTTATCCTTGACTTCACTTTTAGTGAAGAGTAGATTACTTTTATCTAGTCAGGATGGATAATAATTTTTAAAACATTTGTGCAACTAGGTTTTAGGTCAATAGCAGGTTAAACCATTTATTTAATTAATATTTCCTGGTGGAAAGTATGTGGAAAGACCCTCTCACTATTTTTACAAGATTATTTTCATATCAGCATTAAAGCAGCAAGCAATATTCTTGACAGTAGACTTGGAAGATACCCATTATTTGAGAGACATGATAAAAACAGTATAATCTTTTCCAATACCCATACAAAGCCAGTAATTGTCTGTTTCTGCCATTCCAGTTATTTGTGTAATTATACTTAATGCCACACAGATTTGAGGAGAAAAAGGAATAGTTGCTGCTGTTTCTGATTAATATTTTTCCATTCTGAGATCATAAAAACAGTAAATACCTCTCATGTTGGTAGAGAGAAAAAGAGGACTATGGATTTGTAAACAATTGATTAGAGGAGCTGAACTGGAGGAGGGAATGTGTCTTTTTAAAGTCTGCCTTCTGTCCATACAATTGCATCATTCCTAAAGCTCACTGATTGCTAAGAAATGCTGCCATTGCATAATATTGATTCTGGGATGTTAATTCCTTTTATTAAACTGAAGTGTATAGTGCTTTTACAGTGAATTTCAAAGGTACAGGATTTAACTGGCTTAAGCCTGGACATATCCAGGCTATCCTGCTTTGCCCAGTTCTTCTGTGTCGCAGTCCTGGTGAAACTATTTACCTTGTGGCCAGAAAGTGCCTAAATAGTTAGATATCCCCCATACTGTCCTGCTTAGCATAACTGGGTTGGCCAGGGTCAAGGAGCCCTAGGTGGTAAATTCCTGCCTTCCATCTAATCCAACATGCTGGAACAATCCAAGGTGCATTGGAAATGTCCCTGAAAAGCATGCCAGTGCTTTCAGACTTTAGGATTAGAGGAGATGCTTGAAAACTTACAGGTGCATCTTGTCTTCAAATTCACTGCATTCACTTGCCCTCAGTCTTGGGTATTTGAGTTGCTTCTTCACAGTGTCTGAAGACATAGAAACTGGCTGTCTATCACATCTACAGCAGAATGCTCATTAGAAGATCAGACAGGGTTCAGCAAAACTGGTACGCCCATTTTTAAAGCAAATAAAGAAAATAAATTTTGTTGGCCCACTCAAGAAATAAATGTGTTCATGGGTTTTATAACATAGTGTTCCTCTAGTTTGGTCAGCTAGTAGTATTATATCCTCATACAAATTCACCACTTAGCCTGAAAGTTCTGCCTGAGCTAGATAATACCAATTTTAAAAGTCATCCAATCTATTTTTTTTTTAATGACTGTAGGTGATGGCAAATTTACTGCATGCAAATGTGAAAGGTTCCAGTGACTTAATTGCATTCATGTCTAATACTTCTGCCTCATTTTTAGCCTGAATTTTATCTCAAAGTTCCATTTTTCAACTCTGTGTCTTGTTATGCCCTTTATTAAATGTCTCTTACTAATGTAAGTATCTATGAACTGTAATCAAGCCATCCTGAACTTTCCCTTTGTGAAAATAAATAGACTGAATTACTGCTGGCTCTTGCTTTAGGACACCTTTTCCTTACTCTGAATCCTTCTTTCAGCTCCGCCCTGAATCCTTTCCAATTTGTCAACATGTTTTGTGCAGTGTGAATGCCAGAAATGGCCATGTATGCTTGTAATCATTTCAGTAATGCTGTATGAAGTGACAGAACCAGTCCTAGGCATCTCAGCAGTGTAAAAGAAACTGAATTTTTTGCTGCTCTAGGAGTGAGGGTAGAATGGGTTGGTGCTGAAGATCTGGGCTAATCAATCTAACTGTGGAAGATGGAAGGAAGATAGACCTGTGGCCAGGACTGGAAGGAGCTGATGCAGCATTTCCTCCCATTGCCACTTCTGCCAGCAGTAACAGGAGGGAGCTCGACTCTGGCACAGGCAAAGCAGGCAGCAGGTACCCCACTGCTCCTCAGCATTGTTTTGCTTACTAGCCAGCTGACCTGGATAACCTCAACTTTTTCTGCTCCTCTGAACTGCTACAATGATGTTTTCTGCTTTGTGTCTTCCCCTAGCTCAGGTATTGAAAGATCTCATTCATCATCTTAGCCACTGCCAGAGTTTTAGTTGTGGTTCACCACGGCCCTGAAGTCATCCTTCAAGTCACTGCTTTCCAGATTAGTTCACCACCTTACAAGTTTAACCTGTATTTGAAGAAGCATGACCTTGCATTCTGTGACTGCTATAAGTAATGTCATTCAAAGAGCTACACAGAGCGTATTTTTCAGCTCACTTTGAACTGACTTGCCCTTTGTCTGGCTGCTGTACCATTAGTTATATCACCTTCACCTTGACTGCCACAGTGCTGTTTTCTTCCACATTATTTGAGACTATAGATTAGAGAAGGACCAAGATCTGTTTATACACAAATCAACCAGAAGTATTTTTGGTTCTGGGAGTCCCATTTTCTGAAGTTTCTTCTATTTAATTGTAACACTTCTGTTTTGTGGGATGCATGCCTCTATTTCACACTCCTCTTTCAGAGAAAGAATGGAAAAGGCAAGTCATCTTTCATCTTGTGGTTCTTGTGTTGTGTGCAGGGTTCCTACTACTGCAATGCAGTTGAAGATACTGCAGAGGGATATTTAAATTCAAGCCAAAAAAAAAAAAAAAAGCCTAATTAAAGTGAGGAGAAAATTATGAATGCATTTCTATTTTTAGGATTCATGAAACTTGCCTTAACAGAATCTTTGGGCTTCAATTAATAGACATTCCATTTCTAATTGGAACATTTTGCTGCATACAATGGTTTAAAGTAAAGAGTGATTTAATTGGGCATTTATTGGAAAACTAAAAAATTCAGGGGAGCCAGTGTGTGGTTTTGAGTATGGTATTGACTGCGTAGGTAAAGGGGCTGGGGAAGGGAGGAAGATGAGCAACAGACAAATGACACTATTGGGCATCTTAGTTAGCTATGCATTCTGGGTGCTCTCCTTAACAACTAGGACAAGAAAAAGATACCACAAAACATACCAAAAATGGATTTAAAATAATAACATTTCACCCTGCAAGCTGTATGTTCATGTGTGAGTCAGGAACTGCAGAACCTCTCAAGAGTTTTGCTTTGCTTACATCTCCTCCCATAGATGAGTTTCTAGGTTGTTCTGTTTGTGCTCTTTGCTGGCACTCGCATTATTCATACACAGTCATAAATAGGGATTTTCTTCCAAGGGAGTAATGTCAGCTAGCTGAGGTTTTTTGTGGCAGCCAGCAGAAATGACAAGGGACAAGGGAAGCTTGAGGAAAGTACTGTGGTTGCCAGTGCCTGATGGGCAGCATTCTGCTGCTAAACAGGAGCACAGTTCCTGGAGGCAGTGCTGGCAGATCAGGTCCACTTCTGCATCCAGGTGATTTTGATTCCAGAAAGCTAGTCCCTTTCCCATTAGGCCACATTACCATGCTAAAGGCTCTTTAAGGCAAGAGGAAAGGAGTATTTGAGTTTCCAAGACTCATGTGTTTTCAAGTCATTGCTGCACAAAAATCACTGCTCTTACTGCTGTTTAGTCATACCACTCTAAAAACTGTTAAATCAGTTAAAAAATTCAAATATCATCAGATTGAGCTTCTGTGTGAGAGCAGCTGCCTAGAAAAACGGGATTGTACTTTTATTCAGAAAGTGAATGACTTGTCACAAAGCACTGCTTTGTTCCTATCCTAGATGTTATCTTGAGCCATGAGGATAGGGCTGTTGCTTTGCATTTCATGTGCTGCATAACCTCCCTCCCGAATGCCATCAGAGAACCATTGTTGCTTCCTGTATATGGGAACAATCTTAATTACTGCATCAGCCTCAGAATAAATACACAATTAATCAAATATGATGATGAGAAGTAGAATGATAGGCAGATTAGAAGGACTGTGGTAAAAATGCCAGCTGAGTAAAGTTTTCAAGGCATGTTGCTTGGAACCAAAGCAAAGTCCTCCTCTTCCAAACACTGTATTCAGGTCAGGTTCAGCCATGTTGTGTTTAGAAAGCATCCCCATCAATCTGAATTAAATTATTCCTCAAGTGATTTGCTGCAGAATAAGTTTTCCTTTCAGTTGGGATGGAGAAGTGGAGGGAAATGGTCCTATATTTTCCCCCATAGCACGTCATTAAAGCATGCTTCTGACTTCTGCAGCAATACAAAGTGATGTCTTACTTTACCAATCACAAGCATACATTTGAATTGGATAATTGCAAAAATTGCTTATCAAGGTTGGTGACTACAGTTAGCTCAGAAAGAATACAATATTTTACCAAACACAGAACATTAGCATTAAAGCAGTGAATACCTAGATCATGACATTGTGGAGTTTGAAGAAGAATTCTTTTTCTTTCATCTAGTCTAGACAGCCTGTTTCCAATTTTTGCTAATTCCCACATTTTCTTAAAAATAGATCGAATCTACTTTTGATAATAATGCCAGTAGTGCTAAGTGGCTTATATCTCCTTCCACAGAGGATACTCTGCCCCTGCTGTGTTTCCAGTCTTACTGAGCCATAATCAGACCAGGTTGAGTTTGTCTGTGAAGTGGCAACATAGAAACAGTTATAGGACATCAGGTGTCACTTTGTTCCATTGCTCTTAATGCCTCTGTTTGAAATCCAAGCATAAGTATCTTGATGATCCAAAGAGAAGAGCATGATGAATGGATATCTCAAGCCTAATTATCTAATCTTTTACACAAAAATAGAGATGTAGTTCCATACAACTGCATGAGCTTCCCTGGTTTGAGGGAGGGTCCTTGTTATGGTCAAAGACTACTTAAGTTTCCTTTTCAAATTTTTTTTCTTTCTTTTTTTATAGCCATCCTTGTTAGAGCTACATTGTAAGCATATTTTGAATATAGACAATTATCTCCATCTCCCCTTTTCTTTTTTTTATTTTTTTTTTAACTATTCGATCTTTTTAGAGATATCATAACAATGACCTTTCCTAATCACTCTGCCAGGAGGACTTCAAACTGAAAGTTTCATTATTAGTATCATACTGTTCAGACAATCAAGTAATTTTTCTTAAATATTCCAAGTTCAAGAGTTAAATCTTGGAAAATTATTAGAATCACTCATGTTTAAAGAATGAGATAACTTTTAAATGCAAATTTATATGATAATGCTGAAACTTAGAGGTATAATTTATTCCAGAAATATGCAAAAAAAGTTAATTTTAGGTATATATTATTGAAAAGTTCAAGTAGTTCTTGCAAACTTGAAATACATTATCTTTGTGGCATGCTCATATAAAAAACTAAATTTTATGTGGCTAAATGGTAACAAATGAACCAGTGTTTACCATGGTAAGGAGTACATTGGGGACATGACCATTAGACAAGGGTAATTTAGTTTTAGCATTATCAGTTAGAAATACTGCAGTTGAGTGGAATATTTTATTACATGAAAACATCTGTAACCAATATATCCCTTGGGAAGCTTACGTGACCTGTGATCTGTTTGGAAAAAAATGTTTTGGTTTTACGAGGCTGTTCAAAAGCAAGTATGTGCAGCGGGCTGTGTCCCATCGAATCTGGAAGGGGCTCCCTCCTCTTTGTGTACCTCCTGGAAATTTCTGGGAGCTGTAGCAATCTTTCTGCATTCCAGACTGTAGTCTTCAAACTCACCCCATAACTCATGGCACTGAGGAAGGCCTGGGGAATGTGTACAGTCGTGTTCTCTACCTTTAGTACCACTAAACATATTAGTGTGTATTATACATAATATATATATATACACTCTGTATAATATTTAATACTACTCTTTGCCACATAGTGTTTACACACAATTATCCTTGCTGTGAGGTATCCTACGACTACAGCAGTCATTGTAAGGATCAAAAAGCACAAAGCAGACTGCTGAATGTATATTCATATTCTATTAAAGTGTGCCAGTAATACAGGACAAGCAGCATCCTTAGTATATTTCTCAGGCCTTGCTGTGTGCCTTTTCCTGGCTGCTTTTTTTCCCCTCTGACTTTCAGTGAAGACAGAATATGTCATCCCAACTTAAATTTGCAAACCAATCACCTGTGCTCTAGCCTTTGTAGTGCTCCAGCAGAAAAACAAAGTACCCAGCTCCTGAGGATGCTCAGTCAAGGCCTGGGAACTTGAGGACCCAGGAAGACAGAGAGACAGACAGCCTGAACTTGACAGCCCATTAGGTACCTGACCTTCTGCTAAAATGACTTATTGGATTCTTGAAGATGTGGATTAATGCTTTCTTTTGTTGGGTGAGATGGGCAGATAGGCATGCCAATTAGAAAGGCTTTGCAGTGGGGTTCAGTGAGTCCTACAGTTGGAGTTATTTCTCGAATACCACGTTATTTCTACAGAGAGAGGAAATACTTAGAAAAACTGCACCTTCTTTATGGAGAGGGGAAAATCGTCGCATTCACCCAGGATGCCATTTCACTATAACACTCTGTAAGGAGAGGCAAAACCACTTTTTTCTACTTGCTTTGCTATTGCTGAGACCCAGAAATCAAAACTGGCTAGTTTGTAGCCATACACATAATGCAGACATGTTCCAGGCCATAATATAGCAAGAGCTCTTTCAACACAGGGTACAAAATCGGTTTCATGCCAGTAAGACCATGGCATTGCCTTTCTGCCATCACTTTCAGTTCACACATCCTGCAGCTCTGCAGCCACAGGAGCCCAAACATAGGAGAAGAGAGAGCATTTCTCAGGCAAAGGACCTTTTTTCCCTTTAAGTGGAGTGAGCTAGTGCTGCTTTTTAAAAAGTCAGCTGGTCTGGGGAGTATTTAAGCCACAGTCTTGTCCATTAAGTACTTTATCAGTGCAAAGGTAGAGCAAACCTTTATGGCCAAATGAAGCAGATCTGTGGGCTCTTTTGTCTGTAGTGATAACACTGTGCCTGGGATTGGGCTGACTGTGAAACCAAGTGTAATTCATCCCCAAACTACCATCTGTTTGAAAGATATCAAAAGTATGTGCTAACGGGTTGGTAGCAGTGCATATTGGTTTGCAGGCATGGAATTAAGAGGAGTGTAAAAGTTTTGACCCAGCAAGGAGAGGTGCTGCAAGGAAAGCAGATCATTCACAGAATGGAAAATCTTTAATTTCCAGTACCCTAAGAGGTAGGTGAAGATGAGTCTCATGGAATTTTTTTTCCATGTACAAGACAGTCTTAGGCAAGGCAGGCTTTGCATCACAGTTGGACAAGCTTTTTTTGGAGAAAGTTGCATCATTTATCATGAAGGAAGCCACATCATTTCTCATTGGTGACCAGAAGAGTTTTGAATTCTGAAATTAATGCACAGATAATGCAGAAATGGGACAGTTTGTTTTGTCTAGATTTTTGAGTCTGCTAGTGTCAGGAGGTAGGAAGTTCAAGTCTAATGTTATTGGCTCTGTTTTCAGCTGATGGGATATGGAGGAGGCTATGGGGGAAAGCACAAAAAAGGGGCAGCAAGAGTAATGTAATGAGAAAGGAGAAGTTATATTGTGTATTAAGGGAAACAGGTGAGCCTCCTATTTGGAGCAGAAGTATGTTGCAAAGTTAGTGTTTGCACAGTGTGAAAATATCCCCATTGTTGCCTCACACAGAGGAGCTGGTAACAGAGTATGCAGGAAGCTCTTTGATCAAACACCTACGTCATTTCTTAGTGCTGTGCTATAATTCAACATTTAAATGGCAATGAGTGTTCTCCCACCGCAGATACATTTTTAATCTGACATTTCCCTGGAGAGATACTCTGAGTAATTTTGAAAATAAAGACAAACATAAGGTTTATCTAGAGATAAATGGTTAAGTTGGATGAAAGTGGAGTAGTGTCAGACCAGTGGCATAATGACAACTGCTTGCTGATTCCAACACAAATAATCAAGTTAGGGAATGTTATGTTACATGCTAAGCTTTTAGTTTTGCAGCAATTAATGATTTATGCTGTTCTTCCTTTGGCATCATCTCATGTCACTGGAGCACATTCTAATAAGAGGTATGTAGTTCTGGTAATCCCCAGGAAATCTGAACACTGTTTACCAAAACCCACTGTCTTTTAAAGTGTTGTGCTTTGCCAAGAAACCTGGAGCATATCAGACTGGAAAAATGCTTCTTTTGGTGCCCAAGAGGAAACAGTATGTGTGTGGGTATAAAATCACATGCCTTCGTGGTAAAAACGTGGAGGTAATTGGCCAAAACATGGTGTTTTGTTTTCAGAAATGGGAGGGCAGTGAGACAAGCCACTTTCAGGAATCTTGCAGGTCTGAAGACAGAGGTTTCAGAGGACCTAACTTCTTACAGCTGATGACAGATCTTGCTGCTTATGTACAGCAAACAAGCTGAGGAGGCAGCTCTGCTTTTCTTTTCTTTGTTGTTTCATCCAGATGGTCAAAACTGTGTTTTAGTTTGTTCTGAACCTGATATTGCAGGGGTATTTTTGGTCCTGCAAACTTTTCACTGAAACAGTTTAGTGACTATAAATGTGCAATGATTGCTGTTGTTATCTCTGTGATCCACTTGCATTAATGACTTTCCTTTTGTGCTACTTGGCATGTGAGGTGAAACAAATGAGAAGCTGTATTAATTATTCATCAACTAAAGACTCTCTTTCACTGTTACTGTGTTTTAGGTTTGTAGTTACCTTTGCATAAACTGATTGATTTTAATCATAATATTCCATATGGTGTTAATTAATAATTTAAATATAATTGTTTTGGAAAGTTTTTTAACCTTATTTTGAGCAGCTGGCACTGGAAAACAGAATTTGGCAGTGATTTAACTTCAAAAATATGGAGCTAGTTGTCTGCAGCTGTTATCAAATGAAATTAGTAACTCAAAGGTGTGGGAATTTTTTTTCTAAAAGGTTAATCCAGTCCAAATCCAATTGTGTTCTAATCTAAGATTAAACATGAAAAAAAGTGCATAGTAGGGACAGGGAGTTTCCTAAGGCATTTGCACCTCACTGTGAGTGAGAAAGGGAGGGAAGGAGGAGGGAGACGTTAGTGCCAAAGCAATCATATCTTTTATCTTGAGAACTATTTTCAGCAAGGTATGCTGATCTTATTTTCCATCCTCCCACACTTTGGATAAGAGTGAGAGAGAAAACTATTTTTTCCTTTGCTGGGTATAGATCTAATACAGATTTCAATACCAGGGGAGTACCAACCTTTTGGGAAGACTAGTAGCTTGACTCACTGCAGAAGAAATTAAGGTACGTCAGTTCAAATAGGAAGCTGATTTATTGTGAATTGTCAGGAAAATCTTTACTTCCTATGCTAGTGTTGCAGACTTTAGCCACTCTGTGTGGAGGGAAATTAGCTTGCCAAATATAGTTTGCCCACGGATGAAGAGGTTTTTTTAACACTGTAGCACTACAGACAAGTGGGTTTGGGGTGGTAGAGCTTTATAACCCAGGGAGCGGGGCATGGGATGAAAACCAGGCGAGAGCGAATGCCTCCAGATGGACGCAGCGTTGCCCTGCGGAGGCCCCGCGCTGGTGTGCGCAGCTCCCTGACAGCACAGCAGCTGCCAGCCCCGGCTGCAGGACGCTCCCGGCCCCTGCGCTGGTGTGCGCAGCTCCCTGACAGCACAGCAGCTGCCAGCCCCGGCTGCAGGACACTCCCGGCTCCTGCGCTGGTGTGCGCAGCTCCCTGACAGCACAGCAGCTGCCAGCCCCGGCTGCAGGACGCTCCCGGCTCCCTGTCCATCGCCTGCTGCACGGCGGCTGGCGTAAGCCCTGCTGCCCTCCCCGTGAGCAGGACCCATCCTCTGCGCAGAAACGCTGTGTGCTGTGGCAAGGATGAGGCCGAGGTGTCCTGGTATCACTGCCACCCTGCCAGCCTGTACCATGGCATCTACCCCGAAATAGGGCAAGGGGCACTTCCCAGCCTTCTGTGGAGCCAGTTTCAGTGGCTTTAATTACATCTGCGGTTTGGATGGCTTTGCTTGGCCATTAAAATCCATTTCACAACGAGTAGTATTGAAATGAGCAAGGAATATTTGTGGCAGCTGTGGATTTCCTCCAGGCCTACAGGAAGAGTAAATTAGTTACTGAAAACTTGACAGTTTGTCCTGTGTGCTTGACTCCTTCCTCTCTGGAAGCTTGCTTTTCAAAAGGAAGTGACTTTAAAAGGAAATAATATACCCAATGTTTTTTTATTCCTCCACCCCCTTTTTACGGTAGGTCTGTAATTGCAAAACCAGCCAGAAGTGATTTGTTTGAAGAGGAAGTGTGGGAACTTCCTTTATAAATATTGCCTTTCCCTTCGTGTGCATCCAAACAGTTTGCTCTGCTGGCAGAAGAAAAAGTACTTGAACTGAACAAGCACTTATTCCCGTAGCTCATGCCCCATGTAAGCATGAAAGAAAAAAGTTTTATGGGGGGAAAAAAACAAAAACTAACAACAACAACAAAAAAAAAAAAAAAAAAAAAGAAAGAAAACCCAACACACAAAAACCAAACAAAGAAATTTAAAAAGGTGGTTGTTAGTAAGGGAGGAACTGCAGTTGGTTGAACCATCAGATGGGCTGGGGGTTTGCCCAGCCGTTCGCTGCCAATGCTTTCAGAGACGTGCGTCCTCTGCTCGAAAGCACCGGGCAAGTTAAGGTCCCGTGGAGGGATGGGGATGAATCAGTGTTTGCAGAGCGGGCGATTACAGAACCTGCTGTGACTTGCTCTGCAAGATAGGGCAGTATCAGCCCGAGCCAGCTCCTATCGCTGTTTGGAATGGTTTCTTTCTGAAAAAAACCTGTCAACATATGTATCTTTCCTAGTGATGAAGAAACAGAAGCCAGTACCCTTCCCCAGCCTAGAAATACCTTTGAAATACTTGCAGGAGAGGGGTTCACCCACAAAAAGAGCAGCTGCAGCCAGGGAAGTGTCTGTGCCCAGCAGCAGCAGGTTAGATTAAGCTCTCAGGAGAGAGCAAGTTTTAACCTGGCAGGCCGAGCCAAGCCAGACTGTTGTGCTTTTTTGGTTCAGGTGGGGTGGGGGGGGTTGTTTGGGGGGTTTTTTGGTTTGTTTTTTTTTTCTTGAGTGCACAGTATCAGGGTGTATGAGCTCTTTGGGTGTGGCAGCCATCTGGCCTGGCTTGCTAACACAAATCGGTGCAGATGATGGGAATAAAGGCAGGGGTCCAGTTCCCAGCTTTGAAGGATTCCAGAATAGGAAGACAGATCACAGAGAAAGCAAGGGAGAGTGTGGAGGCAGTCAGGCTGATTCTCTGAGAGGCCCTGAAGATGAGAAGAGCCCTTCTGACTGATTTGAAGGAGGGAAGGGTTCCTATATTGCTTCTGATTAGGCAGAGATTCACCTGGTTCATTTGATTCAATGGTCAAATGAGACGTTCCTGGTGGTATAACACTGGATTGCTGTGATGCTTTCTGATCTGTCCAGCAAGAGGCACAGCCAAGCCACTGTAGTATTAATGAGAAGATTGTGATTTTTATACATTTCTCAGTGGGGAAGAAGAAATTTCACTCAAGCTTCCAGTCAGGCTTTGTAGTGACTTCTTTTTGCACTTTTAGAAACAAACAGAAGAATAAAATTTGAAGTGTGATAAGCTATAATGGGAAAAATCAGTCACTATCAAAGAAGACACCAGGAACTTCACTGATCCATCCAGGTAGTCTCAGGCGAGGCTTGCCTGGCTCACCATGCCAGTAGTCCTCACATCCTCTCATACCCCACTTCAGAGGAACAGACATCTCAGTGGAGAATGACAAAGGAGTGGGAGGTAAACTTTGGGTGATTTTTTACTTTATAAATAAAATTAAAAATAAAATTCTCATCTCTCCACATTCTTCCTGCACTTTCATCTCTGTTCAATGTCACAAAAATGCTTTTAAAGCCTTGTATTGCTCAGGATAAGATTTCATTCTTTTATGCCTTTCCTTTTGTATTCTACACCATCATTTGCTGCTCTCTCCTTATGTATCTTATTCTCTCTTATCCGTGCCACATTCCTCATTTACCAATCTTTGCTCCTTTTTACCTTCCTACACTTTGCATTTTTTCCTCTCCTTTTTCACACTCCCACTGTAATGCTTGGTCCTTTTTCCAATAAGGCAGGCTGCATTCAGTAATTCAGGGAGTAAACCTTCAAATTCTTGTGTGAGTACCGACTACATGATGAAGGAGACTGCAGGACTGGGACCTAGCTTAGCAGATGCATGGGGAAAGATCATAAAGCAAATTTTAAAGTAGTCTTATTTACTTTGGTGGTTTGTATCACTTTGGTTGACCATTAAAATGTATATTTCTAAGGTGAGGTGTGCACCAATGGTATTGTATAAATAAAGTATTCCAAGAACTTGGTATAAAAGATTTTATAGAGGTAATATATTACTTCCAGTTTAGAGAAATGAAAGGGCGCTTTAAAATCAGTTTTACTACCACCCTGTGTTTTAAAAAGCCCTTCTTTTTCTTTTTGTTTAACCTCCTGTGCAAGCCTGGGCATGTTTGAGGCTACCAGGATCCAATTTCATGTAGTATCCTATTTCCAGGACAGAGCAGATTGATTGAAAATCAGTGCTATCAGAAGTAAAACTGCCTGTGGAATGCCTTCAATGACATGAAGATGAAAGGGAGAATGTAATATAACAGATACTGATTTTCTTTTTTGAGGTGTGAGGCTCTGAAGCAGTGTCCTTGGATGTCACACCACTTACCTTGATTGAACAGTAGTGGTTGTAGAACAATTTTGGTGAATTTTTGTGTTCTGCTGTTAGTAGTTATCAGCTGTGTTCTGAAGAGAGGGTGGTTGGTGCTGCTGAGGTTGTTTTAAACTAAAGCACAAGCTGTAGAATATTTCATAGCAAGTAAAGAGCTACCTGTAATTCTGCATGACACCAGAACAGCACAGAATTCCTAACAATTCTTGTCAGCGAAATGCTTACTGGTATTTTGGAATGATTGAGCTACTTCAGTACTTTGAAAACTGCTTGTGAATGTAAACTAGTTTAACTGGTTTGTGTTTATACTGGTTTTTGGGGTCAGCACAAACACAGATGGCAGTCTGCTTCATTTTCCCATATGTTTCTATGCCTCTTCCCTGTCCTACAGAGGCCAAAGGATCAAACAAAAAGAGGTCTATATGAGAACTGAGGGAAACAGTAATATTGTTTTAGGACTTTTGAGGAGTAGGAAAGTAAAGGGAAAACTGAACTTGTGAGCTTTGGTTAATTTTGAATTCTGGGTGTCATGGTTTAGGAATGGAACAGCACTCTCTAGGTAAGTCCCCACCCAATGCCCCCGAGACTCTTCCCAAACCAAACAACCACTCACTTGCTCCCCCCACCTTCTTTCCCCTTCCCACTCTGGGGATGGAGTTGAGAATTGGAGACAGAAAAAGGGGAAAATTACAGGTTGAGATAAGAAACAATTTACAGGAGACAGGAATAAGATAAAAATGAACAGTTAGAGCTACAATATTAATGAAAAAGTAGAGAAAAAGAGGATTATTTACATGCAAATAAATGCTCACCAACCAACTTGGCATAGTGCCTGAGAAAATTGACGATAGCCAACCTGCCACTCTTTTGCGTGACCTAAAGCCACACTTCTCTTCCCAGAAGTGAGATTCCCCTATTTGCCCCTGCTCCCACCCCACACCAGTGATAATGGGGATGGTATAGAATAACAACCTAGGCACACCCACACAGCTCCAAGCTCTGCCCCCTCACAGCTACTGAAAAAAAATTAACTCTGTCCTGGATGAAACCAGGACACTGGGTAATTAAAAAATTTGGCTATGCCAGTATCATGTTGAATTCCTGGAAAACCAAGAGTAAACATTGTTCTGCTATTCTGTCCCCTGCACTAGGTGATGATCATGACATGGGGAGCATCTTGCATCATTGGGAGGCCACCAGTTTGCACAAATAGGTCCCTTTCATGGAGATGGTGTGTCATGGTGGCTGGCCTTGGCTCTACTTGTTCTCAAAATAAAGGCAGAAGCTTTAGAAAAAAAAGTTGATGTCCTCACATTCTGAAAAAATGCTGTCTAGAGACAGCCAAGAGAATAGCAGTAAGCCAAGCAGAGGAGAAAGGAAGTCAGAAATAAAACTCAGGAGCTCATGCGCTAGAAGTGGAATCTGCTGTTGATGGTCAAGGAGGTGGAGAGGGCAGAGTGAAGATGGCCAAGAGTCATGTAAGCTAGAGAATTGAAGGCAAGGGAAGATAAAGCTTTGACCAGATATTGGAGTGTAGTAGTGTGGCACTGGGTTAATTAGAGCTGTAAAGACACTTCAATGTTTAGAGTATTAGGTTGACATTTGATATCACACTAAAGTTTTTAATATTAAGTTCTATATCCTGTTTCCATATGGGCATGGTCTCAGTGTTGTAATGTTGCCTTCCCAACACTGAAATGTGAAGATCCACTCTCAAAATTAAGCTCAAAAAGCAGTATGTAGTTTTTATCCTATGTGCTCCATCCTATCAAGGGCACTGTGCTTGTTAGCTCAACAGCCGGATAAAAGTTCCATGGGCATGTAAAAGCCTATATGAAAAGTATCTGCTCCATATGTTACATATAGCTGAAGGCTCAGGGGAGTAAGGTTTGTGTCTGGGAACCGGATAGCACAACTTTCTATCCTTGACCCAGTGGCTGCCCTTTTTGACAAACAAACAAAAGCCTTCCTCAAAGAAAAGTGGTTTATGATCTGTTTTTAGCTCTAGAAGCAGACTTACAAAAAAAAAAAAAAAAGGAACTCAATATGCTCTTACTCGTACTTACAGCAGCATCAGTTTTAGGCACTGCAGAACAAGTGTCCCGCTTGGTTCCTTGCTGTTTTCAGAAGCCATGATCTCCCTGGCATTTGCAGTACCAGGGCAGCATGTTATCTACTTGCAAAATTTTGCACTCAGACACAACCAATCAGCCTGAGTTTATCATCTATTTGAAATGAGACCTTGACCCTGAATATAGAGGTGCAGTTACCTCATGAGGGAGAGGGCTCTTGCAAGATTGGGTGGTAGTTCATGGTTGTCCTGTTTCTGCTGGATCATTGACCCTCCTGATGGTTTTAACTGCATGAACCATACAAGGTGGTCTTCATCCTTTCCCCCTAAAGGTGTATTTTGGTTTGAAAGGCAGAAATTATCTCATGTGAAAGGTGGGAGCAATTAAAATAGTTCAGATTAAGATGGGATAAAAGCTAAAAGTAGTCTAATCTCTCGCTGTCTTCTGCAGGTTATGGAAGGGGAGAGGGAGTCCTCTCAGAAAAGCAGTTCAGGGAAGATTGATTCCTAATCCAGAAGGCAATCCATGGCAGGACTCTCTCTGTCAAGGCAGTGGGGAGAAGAGAAACAGGAAGATTAGCCATGTTAGACTGAAGTTAGTTTATGTGAGCATCCCCCTACCCATTTGCTCTGTTGGGGCTCATGGTTTCTGTCAGCCTTAAAAAACAATTTCCCTATGCTGTCCAAGTACTTTTAGTTTGAGGTCAGTCTGCAAGTGCCCCCAGCTGTCAGAGGATCTGTGCTAGCAGTATATATTGAAGTTCCTTTAGTTCAAGCAGCCCATTTTGACTGGCCAGCTGGCCAAATCCACACCATGAAAGACCAGTTCCAGTGTAAGATACTGAAAAAGAGCTGTTATGCTATGAGCAGGAGGTAGAAGGAAGAAACGAAACCAAACAAACCCAAGAAGCCTTGTGGCAGATGGTACCACCTGTGTCCGTCCAAAGCAGTGTGCCATTTGAGTGGAGAAATGTGGAAAATCTGATGACTCAGTCTGAATACATAGGGAGACAGTGAGTGAGATTGCTGGCTTGTATCCCAAGCCTCTTATGAAAAAGGCTTCCAATTTTATAACACAGAAAATTAAATACAGTTTGGTAGCAGCTCTGGCACAGCTGATTACCAACTACAGACTGAAAGGCCTGGTGTATCCATGTGAGAACTGCCACATAAGTAGTTAAATGATTCTGTGCCAGGTCCTGGGCTATGGCTGAACCAGTTTTCTCAATAAATACATTTCTGATGTTTTTAGCAAGTGATATACCTTTACTAATACCTTCATTATTTGGAGTATAGCTGGCTGGACATAACAGTTAGGGTTGACAGCATTTGATTACTTTTCCAGGCTCAGCCAAATACTAATTTCCATGCACTTCAGTTCTGGCATCTACAAAGCTGGGAGGTGAACCAACTGTGCAAGACGTGCCTAAATTACTGTTCAGCAAAGCTTGCAAAAAAGCTCGTAAGGAAAGACAACATGGATATATAAAGCAAACTTCTCTGCAGGATCAAGTCTTGTTTCCTTGCTGACTACCTCCACCTCCTTCCTTCTTGGCTGTTGACAGGATGATAATGGTTCACATTCTTTTGCACTTCCTTTTACTTCTGAATTTTCTTTTCCTTTACATGTTTAAGTTTTACCCAATCTGTTTTTCCTGTTGTTGGTAAGACATAGAAAGAAATCTGCCCTTTACCTTGGTCCCACAGTCTAATTTTTTTGTTTGTCTCTTGGGTTGGCTGCTTTACTTACACTTCCCTCCTATGACCTTCCTCAGTCCAATCCTATACTCTCCACTTAGGCTATATCATACAGCTGTGATTTAAATATCTCACCCAGCGCTTCTATATCCCTCATCTCACAATTTTGCTGAGCATCCATGTTCATCCTGCACCCAGTGAGGGTTCTTCCCTCAAACAGCTTTTCCCTGCAAAGAGATGAATGTACATAGTCTTAAAGAACATCTTCTTGAAGCAACTAGATATAAAGTATGAACACAGGAAATTAAATCCCATGGGACATTAGCAAAATAAATTTGGTTTAGCACTGGGCAGCCTCAAGAAACATGAAGGGAAAATAAAAGTCCTGCTGATGTTTGTGTCTTACTTTCTTGGAAAGCCAGAGTTACGTGAGTCTCAAAATCATGTTCAGTTGAGATGAGATGGTTTTGGAGAAAAGGTGGTGGGTTTTGCCAGATGTTCATGTCTCTCTTCCCTGGGAACTGCCATGCAGTGGTCTTTTAGTGCATGCATTGGCTTGTGCTGCAAACTGTTTGATTATGCATTGCATGCTTTGCTAAAAGCAGCTGAGAAATAACTCTGTGTAAGGAACAGGTAGAGGCATACAACATGTCTATGTCTATTGCCTGGGATGTTTCTTTGAGAACAGTTGTCATCTTCACATTTATGTTGAACAATCTACATGAACTCTTTTTATCACTTTTTGGTATATACAGTGATGTTAAAAAATATCTGATGGTATTTTATCCTTCCCTAAAGGGACAGATACTGTTTCTCTTCCATTCTTAAGTGTTTGGTCCTGGGAGGTGCCAAGTAGTGCCACCGGTCAGAGCATGTTCAAGTTCTAGCTAGAGGAGTACCAACTCATACAATAACCCATCTGTAATGCAAGGCATTCTGTCTGGTAATACATCAATTTAGGTCTCAGTTCTTCAGTAATTACTTGTACATCTGTGAGCAACTGTCCATCTGATTTATTATCTGAGCAGCTATTGAAATACCGAACATTGCCCCATTTAGCTTCAGGATGGAAAGTTATGGTGTGATAAAGTTGTGTTTAAAATGTAATAAAACTGACTGTATATAAACAAATTACAAGTTTATATTACACTATAGATGATCTTAAATCAATGTTTTAAAGTTCATAAATTTAATGTGATTAAACATAGCTTAATGCATATGAATATATTTTTAATTGTTGCCTTCTTTTATTTAGTAAGAAGATTAAACTGTCCTGGAAAATAACTTGATTATAGTGAAGGAGACTTAGTGGAAAAGTGAATGTAAGTATTTCATAGCATGTGTCAATTACTTATGTTTACAAACCATTGACATTGATGGTATTATAAATCATGTTAAATTGACAGCCACTTTTATTATGGTGAGAATGCAGGATCTGACCACTGTACATATGTGTGTGAGGTATAGAATATCTGTTATGTGAATCTATAGGCTTATATGTACCTAAATGCTTTTAATGGGGCCATGTGCTATTAGTCACTTGCATGCTTAAGAATTATTCACAGGAAAAATGATAACATGAAGGTGGCACTAAGCGTCCTTAAAAAGATAAAGAACCCACTACTCCCATATAAATACCCACAGGGATTCTTAAATTCAGTAATGCAGACATATTTGCTATTTCCAGAGGAATTTAGTCTAACTTGGAATAATGCAGCCTGGATATAGTATTTTTTGGTATATTTGCTCCAAAGATGTGAGATTCTAATACAAAAAAAAATTGCACTGTGGCTTGGCAATTCAATTTAGAGTGAAATACAGCAGTTGCAAGTTCCAGGTTAAGTGCATCATTGCTCATTTGAGGTCACTTTTTCAAACCTGCAGTCAATAGTTCTCTTACAATAAGGGCTTTGGCTCATTTTCTAGAACCTCATGAAACTGTTACTTTGCCAGTGAATACCCCGTTATTTTTCCTAAAGTAATTGCTTTCCTTAGCTGTATTTCATAATAATGTAAACCCCCTAACTGTGTGCCTGCACATGTGTATTTGTATGTATATATTTGTGTGTGAGGCAAAGCTATGTCACTGCAAGTCATTCCCCAGGAGGTTTTGAGTGGCTCTGATGTGCAGGGCAGTGATGGTCAGGAACTTTTGGCTGCCATAGATTCGTTCCAGTGTATTTTCTTATTACATTTTTCCCACGATCTCACCTTCCTTTTCCCAGAGCCTGACTGATGAGCTTGGAAGCCTTCAACTAAGCCTTTCCAAATGCTGAATAAAGTATAGAATTAATGACTTAGATGTTAAACAGAACAGTGATTATGTCTTAAATGTCTAACAAGCTGGGACAGTTGTAATTCTAGCCTTGCAGGTTTTATAAACTTGTCTTCAATAATTACTAGCTGACCAGTAGTTCTGAAAACTGCAGGAACTGCATATAGCATTGCAAAGTGCAGTCTGGCTTATATGGAGTTGTCTACTGATATAGGGCTGCTTGAAATGAAGATCCTCAGATTTGACATTATACTCTAAGTTAAAGATTTACAGATTAGGCTGTGCATTGATGTTTTCCATTACTAGTATCTGGCCAAGCTTGAAATGTATGTAGGCTTATGAGGTATAAAATCAAGTCCTTAAAAACTTCTGATGCGTATTGAGGAAAACAGTGCAGTTTGAAGTAATTTACTGGGACCAGTTACTTTAGTTGCTTCAAGACCCTTAAAAGTACATTTCAAATGACCCTGCTCAGGCCAGTGACACTTCTTGAATGATCCCATCCATGTGACAAGTTTGTACATGTAAAGCTTTTTGTCAGTTGCTTTCACATTTTTCTCACCAATCGATCTTCAACTGTTGTTACTTCTGGGAAACTTGGGAAGAGCTATCTTTAGTTCCCATATTTTGTGAAATAAGCAGAATACTGTTGGTTTCTTCTTTGTAGTTGTTAAGGGCCTGTTTAGCAGGAGAGCACCATTTGAGTGTCGGTTGAACTACAAGAGATATCTGCCCAGTTAAAATGTCATTTCATGTATGGATGTGGAAACAAATAAAAGACATAAAGTAGAGCTGTATTTCAGGAACCTGAGTAGTATAATATTGGCAATGTGATTAGCTGATCCTGAAACTGACAGAGGAATAAACAAATCCTGCTGCAGAGATTGATGCTAGCATTTTGTCCTTCATGTAAAAATAAATAAGATCTCCAATATATGTTATTTTTCTGGTATTTTAATTTTGTGCAAATGTAGTCTGAGGTCCTAAATGTAAACCTTCTTTTTGATCTGGCTCTTGCAGCTATCTGACATTAAAATTAGAGATTTATTCTTCTAAACATCAATAATTTTCAAAAATTAATTGGCCCCGCGTTGGCTGGGATTTTTTTCAGTAATACCAAATTAACAAGTTTTTGTGGTGAGAAGAAAATACCTTTTCCACATGCACTTTTAGTTTTGTATCTCAAAAGTGGCTATGGAGATATTCTCATCTACAAAGACAGCAGAGCTGAAAGGAGGGACCAGAGGAACTAATGAGAGCCAAAAGGAGCAGTGATTTTACCTGCAGCCACTCACAAACTGGAGCTAGAGCCCTGAAGCTGTGAAATCCAGCACCTCCTCATACAATCATCCATTTTGATGTGTCGCACATATAGAAATATTTATTAAAAATTTCTGGTTTATTCAAAATTGAAAATTAAATTTGAAACTTGGGCTTGAATACATTGTAATGGTACGGCAGGATAATTGGTAGGATTTTGGCTTTGGTTACCCATAAAGCCAGAAAGTGGAATAAACTTGCTCTTCCTCACTCTCATCCAATGAAATTCTGGACTGACTTTTCAAAGAGATGAAAGTTCAAGATGGGATGCTGGATAAATCCGGTGAAATGTTGGCTTGCTGTGTTTCTCTTCCTGATAAAGAGGTGAAAAGAAATTGAGAGAGTGAGGGGTTTGTTCCTCTTAAAAAATAAGGAAAGGCTAGGAAAAACACAAAATGGACTGGTAGAGATGATGAGCAGCCGATTGTGTTGAATTATGCTGGTGATGCATCAAAATAATCTTGAGGCAGTGACTGCAAGATGGAGAAAGGGGCTTGTGTACCTTGGGAATCTGGAGCAGGCATCATCAAGTAGAGCACAGGCGGGAGAGTGCACAGGATGAGGGGAAGAACACTCAGCCCTGATTAGATATCAAAATTAGATTTTCACTGCACATTTTGTAATTTGTGATCCCAGGAGCTAGTTCTTAATGTAGCACTGAGTGTTTTTTCACTGTTCTCAGCAGTATTTCTTATGTAAAATGTGTGCACTGGCGTCATAAATAGCCTGATTCAAACACCCTTTTGAAGGGTGAGGAGCACATCATGTCATGTGCTGTCACTAAGCTCTGCTGGCTGGTAGGCACGTTCTTCCTGGAAGGTCTACGGAGATGCTTTTTAGACTTCTATAATTATAAAATATTTTCTCAAAACCAGTGTCCATCTCAAAAATGTTTGTTTCAGGATCCAGCTGGCTATGGTAAAATTAGTTATTGTTTAAGATAATTAAGAGCTTGGCTCCTACATTGTGAATGCTGTAAATATTTCTCAGCAACATTTGGACAATGTAGTAAATAAAGCATAAAGGCACACTTGATAATAGGAGAAAAATAAATATATAGGAGTTACTAGATCGTTGAGTCTATGCTGTGCATGAAATGAGGTAGGGAAGCAGGGGAAAAAGTCTCTCATTATAGAGACTATGAAGAAATCACATAAGGAACTTTAATTCTAGATATGACAATCAATCAGACTTAAGTCCCCAGAATCACCTCTAAGACACATCTTTAGATCCATAAGACTTAAATTGCCAAAACAGGTAAAAATTGTTCCGTATCTTCTGTGTGCCTTGGGCAGTGGGCAAGAATGTGACCTTGCAAAATGTTCCCATAGAATTTCTGCCACTGTCACACTGAGACCCTAAAGGGCACTCAAGAGCACTTCATGTGGATTGTATCTGTCTTCATGCATATGATTTCAGGCATTTCTTCCAGTACCTATATCCTGTGGTTTTTTCTTTCCCTGCATCTCTGTCCTTCCTGTGTTGCCTGGCTAACTCTAAGGAGAATACTTCAGCTCCAGGAGAGACGACAGCTCTGCACTTACCAGCATGAGTAGCCTGTGACACCAGGTCAGGCTACAACCAGCAGCAGTAACAACCACAGGAAAGCCCTGCATAATGATTTCTCCAGGGTGTATAGAGCAGCTTATTTGGAGACTTATTTATGTTGTTGTTTTCTCACATGCTATCAAATACAATCTTTTATTTCCCTCTAATCTGGGTTTATATTCACTGGGTTATGTAAAGGCCAAATGTCTTGCCTTTGCTGCTAGATCTTTGCAGTAAGAGTGCCCATGGTGAAAGTCCTGCCCTTATTCTGCCCTTATCGAGCACAGAGTCACTAGGAGAGAGCTGGCTCCACAGGCAAGCCTTGGCTCTCCATTTTTCTCTGGCAGAAGCCCACAGAGTGACCTATCTAACAAAAGCATTGCACAGCTTCATACATATTTCATATCACTAGCTGCAGATGGACTGTAATAGAGTTTTGCCCATATGATGGCACCTTTCCCTCTATAGAGAAATGACACCACACTTTACTAGTAGTTTCAGTACTTGAATATCTGAAACATGGTAGGTACTTCTCATACTTCACTTTGAGACTTGCCTCCTAAAAAAAACTTGTAGGTTAGCTATAAAAATGTGGTTTATTGGAGGTTATGAGTGACCTTTCTCCCTAATGCAGTAACACTTGACTAAGTCTACAGGTTTGGCTACAAGACCCACAGGAGAAAAGATTCTTGCAACAAAACACAGCTATTTATTTAGAGGTATCCATTCATCCTCCTTGAAACACAGACCCGCATGTCAGTCTTCCTTTCTCATGTTCCTCTGAAATCATCTCCTGGGGGATATGTAGAAAAACAAACAGTAGATTCTTTACCATTTTAGGAGAGGGATGGAGACAAATTCAGCTTCAAAATACTTGGTATTTTAAATGCAAAATGGTCCTTCCTTAATTAATACTTGGCAAAGCATTTTAAAGATCAAAGTGTCAATATTAGCTAATTCTCATGACACACCTGTCAGGTAAGTAAAAATTATATCCATTTATAGCCCAGGCAGCTAAATACTGTCTAACATCAGCATTTTCACAGTTGCTACCTAGGTAATTTACTGAAATAAGCAGTCTAATTCTCAAAGGTTTTTCATATTCTTAGTCGTCCTAAATTATGCTTAGTACTCCAGAGTACTCACTCTTTTGAAACTGAGTGCAAGTATTTTTGTGCGGAAACATGGGTTTGTATGGCAGCTGAACCTGAGGCATCGATACTTAAAAGAATTTTTCCAAACTTAAGCAACCCTAAAAAGCCTAGAGCTGGAACCTACACACTGTCAATTCCCAGGGTGGGCTCAGGCCCTTGCACTGCCCAGCTCTCATACCTTAAGGCAGAGTTGTTTCTCAGTAGAACTGGAAATAAGTATGAGGTATAGAGAGTCTTGGGAGGATCAGTCTTCAGAGATTTTTTTTTCTTTTTGCTGGGAGTTGGGTATAGAAAGAGTTGTTAGAGAGGGAGAGGGTGCTTGAAGTGGAAAGAAAAATGGTGTGTGATAGAAATTAATTCTCCTACCTCCTGCTGTTGCTTCCATTAGAGATGCAGGTTATCTTGTTATTTCTGTCATGGCTCTCTCTCCTTTTGTTACAGCATCAGCAGAGTGGTATAATTGGGCTGGAGGACAAATTTTTTGCTGCTCTATTGAGCAATGACTGAAAGGGAGAGGAGATTTTGAACAAGTGCTGTCTCCCCTTCAGTGTGCAATGCAACTTGTTTCCAAATGGTGTTTTAGTTGGAGTGGTGGTGGTTGTCAAGTGCCTTGCTTTGTCTGTGGAAACAGTTTTTGTAACCTGTTTGCTCCGTTCGGTGTGGCAATGCCCAGCTCTGAATACAACACAAAACTTAAGGATGGCGTCACTCCATCCCAGTCTGTTCTCCCTCTTGCAGGAGCAGGTGGGAATGCACAAAACCCTCGCCAAAGGCCGTCGATGAGCTGGCACTTAAAGGAGGGAAAAGACTAGGCTACAAAAAGGGGTCTCAAGGCATTGAACAGTCTGGAGCAGGCGTGCATGGCTGAATTAGGGGTTGGAATTGTTTGGCTTTCAAATTCAGAAGACTTGTTTGCTGTCTTGGCCCTGCTCAAAGTGAGTAAATGCTACTGCTAATAACAAAGCCTGGTACAGGAGGAGTGAAGGATTAAAAACACAAAATGATGACTCACCCCTCCCTCTCCCCCTTTCCCAGTTTCAGTCCCCACTAAACCACTTTACCTCACCAAAGCCCTGGTGGCATTTTGCTTATAAATAATCATGTGTTTGAAATGTTAAAATGTGTAGGCAGGGATTAAAAGGATATGTGATGCTACAGCATTAAAACAGTGCAAACCTCTGCAAGGGAATCGTGAAGGAAAATTATTTTTGGCAAGGGCTGCTGCATCCTGGGGAGATCAAGAGAAGGCAAAAAGCAGTTTACCCAAGTCTAACAAAAACAAGTAGAAAAGCTGGGTGCAATTAAAATAGGGCTTCACGTCAATTCTTTGTCATATTAAAGCCAAATATGAAGTTTTGGGGGGATGCAAAGAGGAGATTAATTGAAAAAATTCTGTTGAAGATACCAACATAAGCTGTTGTCCTTTTCTTACTGTAAAGGCTGGTGAATACAACTGTATCACCCACACTGCAACAGGTTTTTTCCTTCTCCTAATGTGGAATGGGAATGGGAGGTAACATGTAGCACTCACAAACCATATGTGTCAGCCCATAGTATTTTACAGAATAAGTAGGTTGGGTTGTCCATTTGTGTTATTATTCTATACTCTCAAAGTGAAAATATTGGCATTGAGCTTCTGGTTGTGTCTGGCAACAAAAATTGAGAACTGTCCCTGCTTAGAAAAGGAAATGCATTACAGACTTAGAGGGAACTGTTGTACATCAGTTTTCAGCATTGACTTTAGCATTGATTGTGCAGCTTGAGTATCATTTTTAGTGTCATTCTCAGACTGTGCATTGGCTTTGTCTCCAAAAACATTTGATTCCTGGACAAAGTTAGCCCTTTTATGGGACTGCTGATGTTGAGTAGGTGAAATCAACTTCCTCACCTCACTTCTTAATTTCAGGGGAGTGAACAATACCAGTGTGAGCATGCACAGATAAGGGCACTGTCCTGCTACTCTTCTTGCTGATGATCTTGCTGCTGTTCGCTTGTCTGTACAGGGGAGGCCTCTGAATGCTATGCCTGTGGCAACTGTGCAATTACTAATAAACAAACAGATTTTAGGAGGCCCCATTCATTTAATGTCTAATTAATTTCTGAGACACACTCTCAGCCTACAGGACCCAGGGAGCAGGCCTTTGAGGGGAACTCCTTGGGGGAGGCAGGATTAGTGCCACTCCTTCGCCTCAGCTGCATTATGTCTTGCAGGCTGGAGCAGCAGCCCCTGCAGCTCCCAGCTCCCTACACAGGGCTTTTCACTCTTCCATCTTCACCCCTTCAGCCACCTTCAGCCCAGGGCTTCTGCAAAAGTGCATTTGAAGTCTTCCTGCTGCTGATCCCCCTGGGTTTGGTGCCAGAGCAACCTAGCTGAAGGTGTGTTACTTCATAGTACAGCACTTGTGCTCCATTCCTGCAGGGCATCCTCTCGCTTTGTCATAGCAAAGATGTTGTTTAAGCAGTCGGTTTAGGTAAACTGGTCTGTCACTTTGCTAAATGAAAATGGTTTGATTAATGCACTGTTTTGTACAGAATACACCATATCCCCTGCTTTTAACTTTTGCTGCTACTTTTGTGCTAGCAAACATGAAAAAGTGCCCCATGCATTCAGGATGTTACTTTTTAATGCTAAATTTTTAATTTATATTATATTTATTTATAAGCCTAGCTTGTTTTGCTTTTCTCCCTCCTTTTTTGCATTTAAACATACTACTTGAATCTTTATAATAATCTTCGCTTTAAATAATCTTATATTTAATATTATATTTAATTAAGGGATTTAAAAAGGGTAAAAAGTAACAATTAAATACTTGCTTGCCTAATAATTTTTAGGGCTAAATTCAAGGCAAGCCTCAACCATATTTAATTCAAATTATGTAATGCAAAAAACATTGTGTTTAAAAACAACCATTCCTTTGGACATCTAGGCAATATTCTGGTGTACTGTTACTGCAGCACTCAATTTGATCAGCACTCAATTTGATCATGAAATAATGTCAATATGTAAAAATATCTATGTTTAGGTAGGAAATTTCTCATTGTCAGTCAGTAACCCAATGACTTTGTAAACAAGAGTCTTGTTTATCTTTGTTAGTTTTGTTTAAAATTACATTACTTTGTTACTAGTTAACTGAATCGTGTCAAATTACAGTTCCTGGGAACTTACAACTTTGCGAAACACTGCAACTCTTGCTTGTACGCAGACAGTATTTCCTTTAAAATGTGTCTGGAAGTTTCCAGACATTGAATGGATGTCCCATGGCTTTTAAGAAGCATGTTTTTTAGTGCTTGAGGTTTGAGAGATTTTTATCTTCTTTCTTTTTTTCTTTCCTTTTTATTTGTTTTTATCCTTGAAGTTGCCAGGTTACAGTTTTGGCCTTGGCATCCTCTGCATCAGTTTACACCCAAAAGTCATAGGCTACTGGCCATTTGGCTCTTCAGGGTACTCAGAGAAGAGAAAAGGATCACAATACATTTTCCATTGTAATGAGCAGAAATACAGAAACATATAGTACAGCTGATGTCAGGGGTGGTGGAGCAGACTCCTCAAGTCCTCCTGCCCTTTTTACAGCCAACATCTTTAGAAAACATGAGCTATATTATTCTTTACAGAAGACTCTGGGAAAGTTTGATCCCTGTTCTGCAGCAGCATTGGTTGCCAGTGCATCATCAGAAATATCCAGAAACTGAATGACTGTAGAGAGCTCTTCTTTGTTGCAAAGCCAAAAAGATCTTGTTCTAAGTCTGGGATGGTTCTAGGAGAGAATGTGGTCAATTGAGCAGATTCATTGCCTTGCAAGGTTTTTCATACCCTTGCGTGAATCAGGCCATCAATCCATACGTGAATTCTTTGGTCGATTGCCTTGAAAGATATATTGGGTAGCATTTGTTTATAGTGGTCCAATCTGCGGGGTATAGATTTTATCTGGGGTGTAAATATTTGTGGTGCTACTCTGAGTTTGCTTTTCAGGATGTGTATACTTCCTTCTTGAGCTGCCCCACATGGGAATGTTCTACCTGTTTACATGATTATAGATTTTGCCTAAAGGAGCATTATGCAAAGAAGTTATTTCTCCTAAGGGAAGTATATGTGAGCAAAACTTTTACAGCTTGGGGATAAGCTATGCTGAGAGAAATTGTTCTTTGAAAATATGTCTTTGAAGTACATATAGGACCAGAAGGAAAAGAATAAGTAAATGATGTACATGGGGAATGGAAACAAAAGAAAATATATATGAAGGGAAATGTTCCAAATATATCTATTTTGCACAACTTGAGCAAAATTGAATGTGCTAACATTATTGTAAATAAGTGAGGTACCCTGAAAATAGTAATCTTATACAAAAGCATCTGTTTATTCTCATGAAAGAAGAATGAGCAGAGAGAACAGCAAGCCTGTCTGTTGTCTTTGACAAGGTGACAGGGAGCATTATTTTCTTCAGCTGCAGTAAACTTACTGAAGGTTTTTTACTTAAATTGTGTCAGGATGTGTTTGTACACACACCCACTTTCTTAGGTAGCAGTCCACCCTGGTACTTCCATCGGTGCCGTAAGTGTGGCTGCGACCAAAACTCAAGCCTAAGCAAGAGCTGAAAATTAAACTGGCATGAAATTAAAAAAATGGGTAGTTCCTGCTAGAACAGCTCCATGAGTGTATTCTCATCACCTTTTGCATGGCACTACTAGGCCAAAGCAGAGATTTACCTTTCAGAGCAAGGGATTACTGTGCTTAGAGGTGACATTCTCTCTGGTGATAAACTAGATATCAACTCTTCTGCTCAGATGTTAGGCAAAGTTTAACATTCACTCAAGATTTTTCTTTGAAATAAATGGCAGGACAACCTGTGGGGAGAGGAGAGGCAAGCTGCTTACTTTCATATTCACTAGATAAAATGAAACTCTGACCTTGTGGGACAGTAGAGAAAAAAGAAGGTTTCCCAAATGAGGTGTTCAGCATGGTATGATCTTCCTTATTCATCTGTTAAGCAGCTGACAGAAACCTGCCCTGTGACTTTGATTGCTGACTAGCAGGGGAGAGGAAAGGCAAGTGGAGGGGAAGGAGGGGGCACATCCAATATTTTGCAACACATGATTTTGAGGCGGGCACCTCTGCAGTGCTGCTCCTTGTCTTGCTCTGCCAACTTCTTTATTGAAGTTGAACTGCATTTATCATCTTTGGCATTAATCTAATACATCTAAAATTCTTGGGCAAGGTAAATATTTGACAGCCCCTGTATGCCTAATTTGTCCCCATGCTTTAAAGATTTGCAGTATCCTTGTAAAATATTGTCATACAAATAGTGGGTGGTAGAGTGCATGCTGTTACAGTAAGTAAAGTAGAGCTTTTTAAGTAAATTCCCTAAGCGGATGCACATTAAAGCATACAACTATGTTTTCTGGAGTGGTTGGAATTCCATTCACCAGCCCTGGAAAAGGCATAAGCATCTAAGAGATGGAAATGAGTACAAATTGATCTCATAAGAGCAAATTTTATTTAAATTCTTGTCTGTCAGTGTGTGATCTTGATTTTGTTCATGACAAGTTTGCTTTCATTATGGGTAAAACACACAGTGTAATATCTAAATAAAGAGTATGTTATGCTGTTAAATGCTGGTTCCACAAATAATCAGAGATTTTCTAGCTTTTGCTTTAATTTGGAGTCTGCTTGTCAGTCTTCATCTTTATTTGTGGTAAATAAAACCTCTGAAGGGATCAAGGTAAGAGCCATAGTATTATGTCTACTGCAATCAGTGATTTTGTAGGGATCTTGTTAAAGTTCAAGTTCTTTCCATGCAATTGAGCAGAAATGCCAATGTATGCTGGAAATACATGCTTGATCCACTGTTAAAGGGGATCAAGAAAGCTTAAAATACAGGGAAGCTGCTCAAGGTATGTGTCAGCACCCTTTGGAAGAGGAGCCAAAGATAAAATGATAAATACCAAAGATTGTAGCTGGGTCTTTCCTTCAGCCCTTTCTCCAGTCAACAGTTGTTGGACCTGTTGTTATTTGAAAACCAGGGAGCTCTCCATGAATATCCTGTCACCAGTTCCCCTTCCACATTGATGAGCATCAGGCATTAGTACAAAGGCAGCAGGTCAAGTGCTGCCCACGGTCATAAGCAACAGACTGCACACCAGATTTTGTGAGAGGGGATGGAGCAAAGCTCTGAAGTGATTAGTGCTGTAGCAGCCCAGAAAGGTTTTGTGGAAACTAAAGCAGATCTGACTGAAAAGCTCTGTGCTTATTCAGGAGGAGGCAGCTTTTCACAATGTGATTAAGTATTCCATGATCTAATAGATGATGATGGGGACAGGATGAACAAAGTACATTGCAACAGTAGTAAGAAACCCAGATAAGAACAAAATGAATATCATTTGGGGGGAAGAAACTGCCATACACAAGTGGCTGAGCATCAAACTATGTGAGATTAATCTCCAAACTCATTTAGGCACAAAAGGGTTTGGTGAAATCTGATAATACGCTCTGACTGAAACATGTTACCTTAATGGCAAAACATTGATTGATTCTCATTTAGTATTTTTTCTGGACTGTGACATATCTGACATGGCCCAGATTTTTAATTCTGGTATCTCTTCTTGATGGTTTATTTTTATGTATATGGCCACTATAACAAAGGACTTTTGTAAGATAGGAGTGAAAAGCCATACAACAGTTGTATATCGAGATCATACATCACTAGACATGAATGTTGCTTTCATGTTTGCACGAATGTAATTTCCTTTTGTTAAAAGTGCAATAAGGAAGTAGAACTGCCATAAGGACCAACAGATGATGTAAAGTAATTGGCAAAAAAATAAATTGCTCCAATACATAGAAACTGTTGTATTAACTCTTTTCATAAAATAGGGAAATATAAAGTTCTAAAAAGTAAATGTCATATTCTGGTTATGTAGTGATCTGTTGCTGGTCTACAGTGCTACATTATTAAAGTCATCTGTCTCTTTTTATCTGCTTAGTTATCTCTTTTCCTCTGTCCTGACTGTAAGAATCTGAGTTTTTGCAGTCCCAAGGTTGAGGATTTACCCTGTGCCAAATAGTGATCCACATGCAGAGATAGAGTTAGGTATTCTTGGGTTTGTTCCATAGTTATTGGTTTAGAGTTGGGACTATGAAAACTGCACTTCTTTCCTAAAGATCACTCAGTTCTAAGAATAACTCTTTTTCTGAAATCTTCCCTATGAAAGTATGTTCATGTGCTAATTACACATAATTTCCCTGTTGCTTTTGCTTGGGTGACATTTCTTTGTCCTGCTTTGGTTCCCTCTGAATTTTGAGCTTAGCTCTCAGGGGATAAACGTACTGGAGATCACCATGGCAACACTCTGAGAAATGCACACTGCAGGCGCCAGGATTTGCTGCTGTATCCCTGTGAGAGCTCTGATGATCTGTGGACTTGCAGACTTACTCAGGAGTGAGAGAGAAGGAGTCAGTGAGAGCTGGTTGTACAGTGCCTATTAAAGATGTTTCCTATGTAAATTGAGGAACTCTGGACATTGTCTGCTGATTTACAGCACTAACATCCAGCATTTTCATAGCCTAGAGACTTCCCTTAGCAGACTGTAAAACCCTCTTTATTCCACTTAATTCTCATATTAGGCTCTGAGGTCTTAGCTCTCCACATTTTCAGTCAGGACTAATGTGGGAGCCATTGCAAAGGCAAAGTTGTTATCCTGATAAAAGCTTAAAGATGGTTGTTTTGATAAACATGTCATAAAAATTATAATGCAGAGTTTGAAAGAGGAGAGAGCTCATATCCCTGCTGTTCCCAAATCCTTTTTCAGGAAAAAAAACAAACATTCAAGGAAGAGTTATTTTATAGATAAGTATTTCATGTCAGTGGTTAGGAAAGAATGGCTTCTCTCCAGCAGCAGGACATAACTAGATAAAAGTGTATTGCCTTCCAAGACAAGAATTAGAGGCTGTAGGTTGTATTCTGTCAGTGTAAGTGTGACACTGGAGTTACGTTTTGTATTACTGAAGTAAGAAGTGCACCATATCCCAGTCCCTGCGGGTTTTCTTTGGTGGGTTTACTTTCTTACTTTTTTTTTTTCTTTTTTTTTTTTTTTTTTTTTTGAGTACTATGTCAGCCCAGCTGCCATAAGACTAGACCACCAGAAGGATGTGGCTTGTAATGCTCAGTGACCAAATCAGGTGTGATCAGCAGCCTTAAATGAGGTGCCTACCTTTCAATTCATTGCATGGGGAGTGCTAAGCCCACGAGAGCAAAAATTCATGAGGGAACAGGATGAACAGCAGGGATATCCAAAATGGTTGGCAAAGAATGTTTAGGAGAAAAATGTATTAGAAACCTTCCTTTCTGGGGTTTTTTCTAGTCCCCATTTGTGCATGCATTTAACAATACCCATGTTAAACAGAGGGGAGCTCAGATAACCACTCTGAAAATGGGTTACACATTTTTCACTCATTGCTGGGAAAAATGCACAAGGTGGTCCTATGCCAGGAGCCCAGATCACTCATGCAACTCAGTGCCCTAGAAGTCAGGTTTCCTTCAATCTGTTCCTCTAAATGTAGAAGTGTCTCTTTTACAGCTCTAAATCAAAAAGCTCCTTTTCAGGCGAAGGCATCTGGTAGCAAAACATCAGAGAAGGATGCAGATGCATTTAACAGCCTGAATCGAGATTTCCCGATTCCTAAAACAAATGTTCCCACTACAGAGCTCCAGTGCAAACACCACAGCATTATCCACATGCTCCCGTGTTCCACTCCCACCAGCCAAGGGGGTGTGTTTCTTTTTGAATGTAGGTGGCTCTGGCATCCAAGTGCAGAGATCCCACTGCAGTGTTCAAGTACTTGAAATCTGGATTGTGTTTCTACTGGAGATAAGTATAATAATGTTTAGTCTGTGCTCCCTAGACAGGCTTGAGCTTGAGAAAAAGAGCAGAGCTGCTGAGTGGTGACAAGGTGAAAGTAGTTCAACTTCTGTGAAATCCAGATTTTGGGGGAATTTGGAGGGAAACAAAAGAGGAAATTAATAGTGTACATAGTCAGAAGCTATGAGAATGACACTCTGGCATGACAAACTTTAGGAGTGCTACTTTAATTTTTTGTCATTATAGGGCTAAGAATGGCTTTTTTCTTTACTAAGCAGTAACACTTAACATTAATTTGGCCAGTTTCTTTCTAAGGGAAATTAATTAAATAAATTATGAAAGAATAAGTAATATTTTAAGTGATGCCATATATTTTAATCCACTTACAGAGAGTAGAGCTTCAGCAGATCAAGAGGTATTGAAACATTCCTGAAAATGCTGACAGAGTCCAGCAGTCTTTAACACTGACTAAAGAGAAAGTTCAAGGCTTGTTTTAATTTCCTGTTTGTCTATTTAAATTTAATATTTTTAAAACAGGACTGAAAAGCATATTTGTGCATTTTGGAAGAATCACATTCCCAAGATTTCATCAAGATAAGACTTTTTAAAAACTTAATATTAAAAAAAAACACATATTGGGGATAATGTGATTGTAAGCAACCCCTGAACACCAAATGCAGTTGATAGGAATGGTAGAAGTAAAAAAATCTTGTACCTGAGCCCTATCTTTTACTGTAACTCTAAGAGGAAAATGTGGAGATTATGTGGGTCACCACTCTGCCAGAATATTTAATGTAAACAGGATAAAACAACTGAGAGCTCATGAAATCTCAGTTTGAACAAAGTTTTAAGAAATGCTGACTTCCTACCACAATTTCTAGCATCAGCATTAATTGAATCCAGTGTACTTATCTTCTTTTTCCATTCTCACTAAAATTAGATGGCTTACATTTTTGCACAAGCTAATGGCACAGTTATTTACTGCTTACCTCTACTAGGCAGCAAAAAAACTACTAGAAAACCAGCGGGCTCCGTTCATGTCTAAAACACAATGCTTAGAATAATGGTGAGACTATTGATACTTTAAACTTTCTCCTGGATAAGAAAGTGAGAGGTTTAGCTCAGAGAAGCTTCTGATTCCTTTCCTGTGCTATGTATAGCTCTCTTGACATATGCAATACTTGATTCTGCCAGTTCCTGAGGGCAGAGAAAGGAGGTCAAAAAGATCTTCAGACCCTTTCCCAGAAAACCATTTTTTGGTGCTAACCATGATTAATACCCAGTATTGCCTGTTGCAAGTCTGTTTGTTCCTAAAAATGTAAATATCTTATCCTTGAGGTTCTTGCACTAACTCATTGATTTTGATGTGGAAAAGCAATTTCTGCCATGCATAAAATATTATTGGGAAAAATATATTTTACTGCCCATGTTGTATAAGAATTCTTCAGTTTGGCTCTATTTCACTACCTCAGCCCTGTTGTTTCTAATGATGCTTTCACCTACAAAATCCAGGCCTTGAAGAGAATGATGCAGTAGACAATACTTTTAATCAGTATAGGAAATATGAAACAGCAGGGAATTAATTTCCATCTGTGCAAACAAGGAAAAAAAAAGAAAGGAAAACTGAAAGCTGGTAGATTTTAAATTTCTTTCTCCTTCGATTGATCTTACACATGGGGCTTTTATGGTGCCACAGTTTCATACTTATCAATAATTGTTTCCTAATTCTGCTCCATTTCTGCAGTAGTATAAAATGTTGAACTCCACGCAGGCAGTCAATTTTCAAGTTCCCATGTGGACAACAGAAGCCAGTGTGCTGTTAGTAATCTGCTAAAAGGATAATTTTCGTCTTGTATCAATGTTTAATTGCATGGAATCTCAAATCTTAATGGTGCTTACATGGATTAAATACTGTTCACATTGAGGTGTGCCAATGGACATGGAAAGGCCTCACCTTTGAATGGGAAGCTAGCTTCTCTATAATTAGTCCAGATCATTCCTGAGTGGGAGAAAAATAATTTTACCAAAATCATTTCAGGAGTCAGAACTGGATATTTTCTTCTGGTAGCTGTTCACTTATACTGAGGTGTTATTAAATAGCATGTAAATGGAGTGTGTGTGGGGGGAAGGCGTGGGCTGAGGGGTGTTTCAGAGGGGACAAGGGGCATGGCATTTGCTTGTCAATCATGAGCAAGCTGGATTTGCCTGCATGTTGACCTTGGGCTCAGCCTGTCTGTGTTCTGGATCACACTTGGGTCCTTTGGTCTTATCACAAGATAAATATAGTGGTTTTCTGAAGGTGCATAGCCCAGGGACAGAGCAAAGGCCAGTACCCGGCTGAAACCAGGGCTGCAGCAGCTTCCAGCTTTTCTTTGACTTTTTTTTTTCCATAGTATGGGGCACAAAGATGAAAAATCTTACATATTTGTGTTCAGTGTACAAGGAAGAAGGTCATTAGAGGAGGCAGGGAGAGTTAAACCCTTGGAGGCAACTGGGAGACTGAAAGCATAAGGTCACTGAGTGTTTTTTTGAATGGCCAGGGGTGGGATAGGCAGGTGGAGCATCTGTATTCTGGGTCAGGGAGGAGGTTGGAAACAAGGAAACAGCATTCAAAATGCAGCTTATCTGGAGTTCTGTGTCCAGCTCTGGGGTCTCCAGTACAGAAAGACATGGACTCATTAGAGCAGGTCCAGAGGAGGGCCACAGAAATGGTCAGAGGACTGGAGCACCTCTGCTGAAAAGACAGGCTGATAAAGTTGGGACTGTTCAGTTTGAAGGACAGAAGGCTCCTGGGCCATCTTAGAGCAGCCTTCCAGTATATAAAGGGTCATAAGAAAGGCAGAGAAAGACATTTTACCACAGCCTGTAATGACAGGACAAGGGGAAACAGTTTTAAAGTGAAAGAAGGTAGGTTTAGATTGGGTGTATGAAAAAGAAATCTTGAGTGGTGAGACTGGAACAGATTGCCCAGAGAAGCTGTGGATGCTCCATCCCTGGAAGTGTCCTAGGCCATGTTGAATGAGGCTTTGAGCAGCATGGTCTAATGGATGATATCTCTACACATGGCAGGAGGGATGGACTAGGTGGTCTTTGAAGGTCCCTTCCAACCCAGACCATTCAATGGTTTTGTAAAGCTGGCATCCTGTCCAAAATAAAAAGCATTAGAAGAGATTTTTAGCACTGGAAGGTTTTATATAAAAGCTTCAAAGCAATTAGGCAGGCTTAAAAAGGCTTTTGAAGAATGACTTACCAGAGTAGGCTAAACTAATACTCAGAACCTTTCAGACATGCCAGGAACAAAAAACTCAGTGTAGGGCCAACTGGTAGCTGGGATTTGAAAGGGTGCTCTGATAGGATGAGGGCCTTACAAACATTTCATTCATTCTTGCGGCATCCTGTTCTCTCTGGAAGAGGTCAGGGATTTTTCGCAGTGAAGTCCTTTGGGTGGCTGGGACAGGGAAGCCCTGCCACAGGCTTGCCTGAGAACCTCAGTGGGAAATGACCATGTGATAGATCTTGTGTTTATACAGAAAAAAGGTTAGTTAAAATACACAAAAAGAAATGTCTGTAAGTATCCAGCATTGCACAGAAGAGCCAAGACCTTTTTCTTCCCTGTGCTGTTCACTGGGCTCTGTCATCAAGGCTTTACCATGCAGGAATGTAGTTTTTCTAGTAATCGTCATGGACTAATTAAGAAGTGACTTATTTCTAAGTTATGCTGTTATTCGCTGTCTTCTTTCTTCTTACTCTTATCTTCCATTACAGAAATAGAAGCCCTGGCAAACAACATAGGGATAGTGAAAAACTGAAATCCTTCCATAAAAAATGATATTTGACAATTCCCCAGGATGAAAAAAAGTTGTGAAAGTAGCACAGTCCTGATTCCTTATTTATCTATTCATGGTTAAATAAATAGGGTCCAGCTAAGATACAGACAATTAGGGATAGAAAGGAGCAGGTTAGAAAGCTATTTATTTCCAGGCATCTTTTTGAAAGAAGCAGTCTTGCCCAAAACCTCACAAATGTCACCTGCCGTGGTATGAAGGGAGCATCATGCATTTGGTTGTTTCATACTGGATGTAGCACAGTCCAAGCTCTTGAAAGCTTCCAGTCATTAAATTTGCTAAACAACATAAACCTTTTTTTAACAAATGGTACTCCTGCTTCAGTTAGCTGGCCAGCATCCAACCCTAATAATTGCCTTCTACCTATCTAAATTGCTCTGTTTATTTAATTGAACAAGGTCATATGTCAAAAGATGCACTGGATAAGGTTGGTGATGCTAGGACAATAAGTATTATGTCACCCAACTCATTCAGCGCCGATCATAATGATTTTGTGCAAATCACTCTGAAGCTGGCAAAGAACTTCATAAATCAAATAGCAGTTCCAGTAAGTTGAAATAAAGCATTTTTAATAAAAGTGCTGATCCCTGTCAGGCTCCCTAGAACACTGTGGGAATTTTATATGAATATTGTTATAGGACTCCAGAATGTATAAGAGAGTCCTGACTTGTACTAGAAATTAAGTTTCTCCATATGGATCTTCAACAGGTTTATGGCCATCCCATATGGATGCAGTGATGAAGGGGGTAAAGGATCATTGATTGATCTAGACAAAGGTGGTTGGCTCTTTCAAGTAGAGGTTTTTTCCTGTCACATTTCTGCTTAGAGGCTAATACAAACCTTTATAATATGTTATGTTTTGGTCATCCATAAGATGCCCTGTGCACTTCCTCAAGCTCTGTGAACTATGCTTGCTGTGCAAAAGAGACCAGGGCTGCAGATGCTGTGTTGAGACCTTGGTAATTCTGGTGTCTGGTACAGTGAAATCAGCTGTCTAGCACAAAGTATGATAAGCTGCTTTGTCAGTGGTCCTTGACTGGAAGGAAATGAGAAAGACATTACAAGTTGAGGAACCCTGTCAAATAAGCAAACAGCAGTCTTGTTGAACAGCTATTTTTGAGGGGGTAGATGTTTGTTTAGTCACCTAATGGAGACTGGTGTGTTTTTTTCCAGGTGTATTCAGATGGAGCAGTGACCTCTGAAATCAGTGGTGTAGTTGTTTTGCTGGTTTATTTTTTTTTCTTTTGCATGTAGAGGTAGGGATCTGTCCCCCTCCCCTAGCTCTTCCTTTGGCAGTGAGCATGCTGTACATACTCGTGAGGCTGAGCACAGTGGCCTTCCTTTGCTCTTTGAATTACACCTCCTCAGTTTGAATATTTACAGCCCTCTGATATTAAACCACTGCCTCTCTTGCTGAAGGCACCATACAGTGCAAATAGGGACAGTTTAAATTCTTTTCCAGAAAGTGAGAGGGACTTCATAAATGTCTGTAGTATTTGAATCCCACAAGTTTTGCTATCTTTAGCATCAAAGGTCAATTATTTCAAAGAAGTAATGGATGCATCCAACACAGGCAATTCTTATCCCCATTCAACTTTGTAGACAGTTTGCCTATAGCTCTGTCTTCTGGGTGGTTGTACCAGGCTGTGGGATGCCCCAGAGGTTGGGATAGTTTCTCTAGAGAGCTAAAAAGTAAATTGCTTACACTTACCGTGTTCTCATTTCATTATTTTCTGCAAATCTTTGAGCACTTTTAATGCTTTTACTTTTCAAAAGCTTGTCAGAAATCCCAAGTTGGTTTAATGTTACTGAATGATTATAACAATTTAACTGAATGCTCTTGTTTGACATAAGCTTAACTATGTCTAAATAAATATTTATATTCAGTCTAAACGAATCTAAATGTTAAGTATTGGCTTTAAAGTATTTAAGTGCCTTATTTCAAAACCTTATTTAAAAACCAAATGAGTCAAATAAGTATAGGTAATGTTGAAACTTCAGCAGGCATGCTTATCTAATTGTACTTTTACAGACTGCTAAACACCACGCCACAGGAAAAGCAGTGCAAATCTATGAATGTTGAGGCAAAAAAATGTTAGGGTTTTGGTTTTTTCTAGAGGTGGTAGTTCAGTGCTTTCATAAAATCAGTGGGTGAAACTATATAAGAATTTCTTGTCATTTTGGTGACAGAAGGTGCTTTCAAACGTCAAGTTATCAGGACAAGTAGGATGGCTGGCCGTATGCTGGACAATGTAGCCTAATTTGCACAGCAGTTTCCCTAGTGCACAGTCATAGTTCTTTCTAAAAGAATAGTGCTCTTGCATGCCTTTTTAAATGGCCTTTTATGGAAACAGGCCACTGTTGTAAACCCTTGTGATGATGGAGACCAGAACAAGAGGCAAGGTCCTGGCTCCATCTTCCTCTCTGTAAGGTAGGAGAGCTGGAGGTGGTGGTGGACTTCAGACCTTCTCCTAGCTGCTGTAAGCAGGGGCCAGCCAGAGGGAAGTGGTTGTCCTTTATAGACACTCCAGTTTGAACTAAGTGGAAAGACACATTTCTGTCTGAAATGCTTGTGATTTTTCTGCCTGAAAATATTTACCCAAAACTTTAGGGAAAATGTAATACTGCAGCAAATTTTAGCAATGTACTGGAGCTCTCTTGGTGCTTGTTTTGTTTTTTTTGGATCTTGCCATGAGATAAGTTCTTATTTTATGTAATGTTTTTCACCCATGTGTCTCACATCCTTTGCAAAGGAATAAAATCACAGTAGTCAGCCTTGAGACCGTAGCTCAGCTTCATGGTGCAGTAGCCTCCTTGCTCTAGCCCCTTGTCCAGCATGGTTCCACCTTTTGGCACCAACCCTTATTTGTGCAATCTTTCCTTGAGTCAGTAATAGGAGATCTCTTGCCAGCTGTGTTAACTATATCAAATTGCAGTGTACTCAGCATGAATAGACTCTAGTATTTTATGGATGCTGATACAGCACTGGTCCAGAGACAAAGCCTTGGTGAGCTGCTGTTGCCTGACTTCCCAGAGCAAGCCAACACGTATTTCAGAGATATTCAAAGAATTATCCTCATAATCTCAGATATTCTTACATTTCAGTACTTTAGTAACTAATTTCTAAATCTCTGCCAGTTGCAGTACATGCTTGCCCATCAAACAAATGTTTGAGTTTCCTACTGGCTTTTCTTTATGTCATCACTCAAGTACTACAGAAAGCTATTGAGAAATCTGTGTTCAGGTGCTCAGGTGCAACTTCTCTTGTTTCCTGTGGGAGATGTTGCATAGTTATTTGATGGTAGATTGTGTTAAAAAATCATTTGCAAAGCACAGTAGCATATGCAAGTCATTTATGCCTTGAAGTGAAGCTTCCACTAGTGTGACTCTACTGGCTCTGTACATGTGCAGCAAAAACTGTTGAAAAGGGATTTCTGTCCTCTTAGACTGGTTTCCAGCTTTGTTTTAGAAAAACATTCAGCAGGGGAGTCTTCAGTGCTTCAAAGCTTTCCTGTGCCCAACAGGTTACAGCCTCGTGTGTTGCAGGAGCCTCCATGGTTGTCCGACAGCCATGAGCTCGATGGTAGGCATGGTTAAATCTTGGAGATCCAATGTGTCTGGTGGCAGCCATAATTGCACAGAATGTTAGCTTCTGAATGTCTTCAGAAATTCACATTGAAAAGCCTGGGCTGAGGGGAGTTTAATCTTGTGCTAGCACTCTGTCATGGCTACAGATGGCTGGTACAGCCTATCCAGGGCATGCAGCACAAATGGGCAAATACCTCACTGCTGTGATGTGACTGATAATACTTTACATTATACATTTCCATTAATTGGACGCTATTACTACCTGATGTGTAGGTCATTGCTCCTAATTAATTAAGGGCCAGGAAGGTACTTAGTACTTTACAAGACACAGATGAAGACAGACGTCCACTCGGGAAATTAAAATATACCAGTTTGGTCACTTTATATAAGACCAGATCAACAATAAAAATCCGATATCTAGACAGAGCCTAATAAACCTGATGAAAATCAGAGAAATTAGATCAGCTTAAAGCTAATAAAACGTGATAGAAATGTTCTAAGTTTCTACAAAAATGCTTTCAGGCAGAAAGATTAGCATGAAGTATATTTTTACAAGGATTAGGGAGAATATTTTACAGGGTAAACTGGCCCATAAAATTGTTCCTTTTTGCTTGAGTCTGTAGATTAAATATGCAGCCTGAACCCAAATTTGCAGTTTTCAGCTATTGCAATAATAGTTTGTTCTTTCCTGGTGCACCATACGTAAATTTGGAAGTGCTCCTGGAACAATCGAGCTATGCATTCTGGTTTCTTGGAAATAAGACTATCCAAATAAATGTTTTAGAACATACATATTAAATACTGGAATTCTGACTACCCTTCAGTTGTTTGAGCAGGAATCAAGTTCTGTTTTCAATGACATCATGCTCTGAGGCATATTTCCTACAATCCTTACACATCAGCGCAATAAACCTTATGTCTTGATATACCCCTATAAATTTTCAGCTTGTTTGCTTTTAAACAGTTGAAAGTGTTTATATATGGTGATTGTGTTTGAAGACTTTACTAGATATATATTCTCTGATAGAAAGTGTAGGCTGTGTTTGAATTTAGAGTTTATCTACTGTACAAAATTTCTAAGTACATGAAGCAGCTACTGTAAACTCAAATTTAAAAAAAAAAAAAAAAAAATATATATATATACACCGAAGTACCTAATGTACAAAGCAAACATTGTAAAATATACTTGGCTTAGACCTTTTAACCACATCACTGGGTGCTATAAAAGAAGCATTTAGCCTAAGAGCTCAGGAGATGCATGATGAAAGCTGCCCAACAGAAGTCTTTGGAGGCTGCCTGAATAATTAGTCTTGTGGGATGGAACTGGTCATGCAAGTAGGAGGATTTACACTTCTCTCTATTCCCCTCATATAGTGTAGCTGGCCCTTACTGGCTCTCCTAAATCATATATCCAAATGCGCTTAGCAGTGAGAAGAAAAATGTTCCCACCAGCTGCTGAGCAGCCTTGCAGTGACCTCTCCATCCTACTACAAACACATAGAAGAAACTCATCTTATTACAATGAGAATTCCACTGTGCTTTGCAGCAACAGTTTTGTTGGAGACCTCTTTTCCACGTGTTAGCATTGGCTGTTTAGGAAGGCATACTTTTGCATTTATTCAAACATCAAAACACAGTGGGGTCTGGGAGTGGGGTCACCATAGGCAGGACTTTGTGTGAAGCAAAACCTGTGCCCAGCTTGTCCTGCAGCTCCTCTGCTAAGAAAGTAGCAATAGTTTGCAGGGCTTTGCTCATGGGTTTGCATATTTTGTCATGTGTTTTTTTCACAGGGATGCCTTGGCAGCACCTATTTAAACAATAGGTTAAAGATGCACTGGGATGCCAGAAGTTTGGAAATAGCTGCTCCTTTATTTGAGCATGGTTATCCCAGCTCCTCAGTCAAAGGCAAAGGGTTTAGTGTTACCAATTCTTAGAAGAGTCAACTCTGAGTGTCAGGAAACTGAAACCAGATGCTCTATGTACAGCACAAACAAGGGGATTTTTCCCTTTCCTTTTTCTTTTTAAAGATATGTTTCTGAGTCTTGCAGTTGTTTTTGCTTAAAATACTATTTGAGAATGGTTTGATCATACAATCAGCAAGCAGATAAATGAATCCCCCAACCAGTGGGTTGTTAATGGTAGGAGTGGAAGGCCTTGTCTGCTTGTCTGTTGCTATTTACTTCCATACCTCTCAAATTGCAACCTCTGATCTTTAGAAGCTTGACTTGGGGTTCTTGAAAGCCTTTGAGGAAACAAGAGAAAATTGTACATCTGGGACCAGTAATTATACAGACAAAATCTGAGACTTAGTCCTATGGTATTTTCAGGGCAGAAAGTAAAGGATCATACATGTATGCGCACTTACTGGGCAGCAGCATTTCCAAGTAAAAATTGCACTCTGTAGGGGTGGGGAGGCCTGTTCAGTGCTTAATGGAGACTCATAAGGAAAATGGAAAGACTTTTTACCAGGGCCTCTACTGACAGGGTAAGGAGGAATGATTTTAAACTAAAAGAGGATAGGTTTAGATTAATTCTTTGTGATGAGGCTGGTGAGAAATAGGAGTATGTTACCCAGAGAAGTTGTGGATGTCCCATCTGTGGAAGTGTTCAAGGCCGGGCTGGAAGGGGTTTGAAGCAGCCTGGTCTCTTGGAAGGTGTCCCTGTGCACAGCAGGGAAGTTGGACTAGATGATCTTTGAAAGTCTCTTCATTAAAACCATTCTGATTCCCAGTAAGTTTATGCATCGCCTGAATCCTCCTAGAACCCTCAACACAGGCCATGGCAGGTCCTGGCCCAGCTGGCAAGTTCAACTGGAGTAGGTTCTGAGCCTACCTGTGACAACTGACTGATTTTATTCATGCCTGTCTCACGTGTGTTAGAGCTGTTCTGTGGAGATTGTAGGGCTGTGTTCAGCATGACTGATGACTTGTCATTTTAAAGGAAGCATCTCTGTTTTGGAGGGATTAGGCAGACACTGGTGTGAAATAGGCAGAAATATGTTTCCATCATGCATTGCATCATGCTCTTTTTTGAAATAAGTGTTTCTGTGTTGGACACTTCTGAAACAAGGAAAACACATTTTATGACTGTTATGCATCCATGAAAAGGGGACTTTATAATTCTTTTGCTGACAGGCCCTTAAGTAGACAGGCATAGGTAGGTGCTGCTGTTGGGTTCGTGCAAATAACTGGTTAACTAGCTATATGAGTTTGGAGTGAAGTACAGTGGATAGAAACACAGAAGTGCACACAGTGTCTGTCCAGGCAGATTGGATCAGCACAAGCCAGCACTGTGCTGTTAGGGCCAGGGACACTCCATTCATTTAGAGGAGCCTTGTGTATTTATTAAAACAACAACAAAACAAAACAACTACAACAAAGCACCAGAAAAAGCTCAACAGGTGAAAATAATGCAATTACCTTTTTTTCACTTGTGGCAACCAGAAACCACAATAGACAAATGAATAAGTGCAATCAAATGTGACCTGGAACATACAGCCTGCTCTGTATTTGTCCTTAACCCTTAATACTGTGTGTGGTGTTCATTTCTGTCTGTTCGATTTCCTGCAGGCACCTTTCTTGTGGATTCTATTCTACCCATCTCCCCTTGAAAGCCTTACCAAATATTTCCCATGTGCCCTTTCTTGCTGTTCCTCTGCTTCTCCAGGCTGTTTCTGCCCTGTTGTCATGTGTCTCCCCATCTTCTCCCAGCTCCCTTCTCAGCTGCAGGAGTTATTCATCTGGGAGCAGAAGCAGCCCCCCCAGTTTGTTGTTTCTGCTGGGTGGCTTTGTCAGCATCAGGTACCACTGCCTCTTCATGGCTCCCTGTGGCAGAACACCAGTTCATCCAGTATCTTCTCTTCTGCACATATGTTCTCTCCTATTCCCCAAGCTGAAATGAACATTGAGTATGGAGAGTATCAGCAGGTGTCATCAAGTTAAGCATGTCTCACTGTATTCTTCTTGCTTCTGAGAAAGCAGTGGGAAACAAAAGAGAAGGAAAAAGTAGACAAGAAACAAAAGAGGTGTTTCCAGGTGAGGTTTGAAAAGAGATTGGAAGTCAATAAGGCAGTGAGTATGTCTTAGATCTCCAATGAGATCTGAAAATCACCTGAATTTCTTGTTTTTATTTTTCCCCCTTTTTTTGTCTTCTACCTCCTGCTTTGTCATCTGAGACTTTACGCAAGAGTATTCAGGCTGTTGTAGCAGCAGCTGTAAGAGAGGAAAGCTTGGAGGCTGTGCCTAAGAAGAAAAGAAAAGAAGAAAGTGGGGGGAGGAGGAGCTATAAGATGAGGAAAGATGTTTAAGGCAAGAAAAAGAAAAGGTCTTTGTAAAAACTGTCATGAACATTCATTTGAAGGACAGAGAGAAAAAACGTCACTTTAATCTCAGAGCAATCAAAATGAGCAACACCAACATGAGGATACAAATGGTCCAAATGAAAGTTTAAAAAATTTAAAGAAAGACAAACCAGATAAACACCTGTGATTTATCTCTAATAGCAGAAGCCAGGAAAATTCTCTATTCCTCATCTATGTGTTTCTTAGCTCCTGACAATCAATAAACTTACAGTTTCAAGAGTTTTCCCCATCCACTTCTCTCTGTGGCTTGCACTATCAGCTGCCTAGGTACAATATATATTGTAGTACTCTATTGAGTGTGGTCAATAGCTTCCCATTTTCATAGAGCTTTTATCCTACCTCCCAGAAGTCCTGGATAAACCACTGGCACAGACAGATAAATAGATGAAAATTAAGAGTGCAGGAATCTGTTAAACCCAAATAGAAAAGCAAAATAAAGAGAAACAGAAGAATAAGAAGTCAGCATGGTGATGAGACAGGGAATCACACAGCAAGCACACCACCACATGAGAGGTAGAATTGGAAGGAAAGGATTTTTTTGCATGGGGCTTGATTAATTACCATATTTGCATTTCATTAATTTATGGGTTAAAAACTTATTTACCCCACTGATTCATGGGATCAATTTCATATGGCATTATCATTGCAGTTTACACAGGATTCTTCTATTAAGCCCTATAACACCTTGTAATAGGAAGACAAAAATGTTGGCTCTGCCTCGTGCCAAAATTCTGCATAGCTTTAAATGTCTGTGTGCTGTTCTGTACAGCTGCATCTTAGTGAAGAAATCCTTGGCTCTCTGCAGCTCTCCTCTTGCTGTGCTCAAGTCAGCAAGGGGCACATGCAGGTTCAGGCTGCTGCTGAAGGGGGCTGGTGCTGCTGCAAAAAGGTGTGGCTGTGCTGGGCATTGGAGAGGGGTTCAGTGCTTCTGCTGGAAGGAGGAGGAGAATGAGACTGACTGCCTGCCTGTGACATCCCGAGGCACATCTATACAATTTGAATTCACACGTGCTGCAAATGTCCTTTTGACTTGAATATTTCTTTGTGCATGTCATAAATGGTTAATTACAAGGAAGAACCGGTTCTGGCAAGGAAGGAGCTGGAATACTCTGTGTTTGTTTCCACATGGTCATGCTCAGATTCCCCAACACTGGAAGAAAATCCCCCTCCTTTCTGGCTTCTTCCAGGGGAAGTCCGAAACCCGTCCTTGAAGATGACCTTACAGCACTGAAAACAAGCAATTCGTTGTTGTAGCATGGAGCTGGTGACACAGAGTCTCCTTTTACTATCAGTATAAATGCATTTTTTTCCTTGTGCTGTAATATCCTTATTAGTGCAAGGAAAGCCAGTGGAACAGCACTTCCTAACTCCCTGGGATTTCCTTCCGTGCTTCAGACTCTCATTTTCTGGAGGTTCACCAGCTAAAAGAAAAGAGTATTTTTTTCCTGGGTTGCAGAAGGGGTAAAATAACCTGGGGCTTGCATGGAGCTGGTGAGTGTGCATGAGGCATCTCTGCTTTCTGCTGGGCTTCTGTGTCTGCCTTGTATAGGGGTTGCTGCAGGAAGTCATCCCCTCTGAAGCTCAGGCAGCTGCAGCAGGTGTTTACACTTGGGGCCAAATTAGATTTAGCCATTTGCAGGATTAGGTAGTGTAAAGGTGCAAGTGACTTTGGGACTGTCTGAAGTGGCCTGTGGCCCTGTGCTGACTGCAGACTGATTCAGCTGGGTGTTGGTCCCTAGGGCATCATTGGGATTAGTGCCCAATGAGATTGTATTAAAAAAAAAAAAAAATCTTAATTTTTGTTCATTAGTAGATCAAACAAAATCACAAAGCAGGTCAAAGAGGAGATTCTGCAGGTTGGAGAATTCAGATTCCTGACAAGTCAGCTGCTTACTATCAAACATATCACTCAGCTGCTTTTCTTGCAGATGAACTACATCTTTGTAACACTTAAGAAAGTGAGGCCTCATTAAAATGAGTGCTTCATTGCTATTGAGGAAATGGAGAAAAGATGGAGCGATGAATGTAGAAGCCCAAACTGAAAAGGAGGTGTGAATGCAGGTCTGCTTCTGCAGTTTCTCTTCTCTGTGTGTGTTCCTGCCTGCATTAGTGGGGCTGGAATGTGAATGTGCAACTCTCTTATTTGGGATGATAATATGAACATTTGTCTTCATAATAAAAAATAGGATCTGAAGAGATCTTTCTGGCATAAACTAACCTTGTCTCAGAGTGACATATAATCTGTAATTTCTGGTAGTGAATGCTGTCAAATGAGGTGTCTCCAAAGCAGCTGTTTTTATTTACATTTTTTTAAAAAATGCTTCACACTATAATATCTTGAAAGAATTTTAACTTAAAAGAAATTTTATTTTGATTCCTAAGACCAGCCAAAAAACCTGTCCTTGGACTATGGCAGAATCCATGGTGTAAAATATTTTCAAAATCTAAAGACTGCCAGGTCTGACTGGAATGAACCAGGGAGTTCATTAGAGTCTCTGCTTCGAAGAGTGCATATAAATCTGCAAAGTGCTACTCTTCTATTTTGTTTACCTGCTGATGTTGCAGAGACAGCACATTACTGGAAGCTCTGCAGTGCAATAGCAAAATTTGTACATATGCATTTCCTGACTCTCATTACCTGTTGTTAATGCTCATTTGAGTGACTTCTTGTTGAAAAATTAACACTCACGTGGCTCCCTCTGGCTCTGAATTTGGATATGGATCAGAATATTAAATATTTTGGAGTTCAGGTGTGCATGGATGTAAGGTTTTGATTCAGACTTCTAATAGTGTTACTAATTGAGCTTGAAGCTAATAACATAATTATTAATAAGAATTCTGAATTTGCTAGCTGTTTGCCTCCCTTAAACTTTTGACACAATCCTGCCAATTTTGCACCAAGTTCGTGAGAGTTCTTCTCAAGGGCGTGCTGGGATGCTGGTGGATACAGAACCTACTGTAAAAGGCAATTGTGTTCCTCAGCTGTTAATTGTAATTACAATGCTGGGAGAAACCTTTTCTAAGACGGCACAAGAAAACATCTCTGTTTTGGTTGGTGGAAGGCAGCAATACTGTTTTACTGTAATTGCCAGGGATATTAGAACTGAATGAGATACCCTGTTTAATCCCCTCCCTACCCCTTTGAAGCCTGTGAGACATGAGAAAGATTTGGTGATCTTTGGTAAATGATTGGTGGTACAAGTTCCCAAAACTCATCTTTTTAACTTGTATGAAGGTTGACAGTGATGACTTGTAAGAGACGGTCTGAAGATCCCTCATCTGCTTTATTGTCAGATTGTGACGTGACTTTGTAAGCAAAATTCCAAAAAAAGTCCTTAAAATTCCCTTTGTATCATCTTGCTCATGCAACGTTTCCTCATCCTTTCAAACACATCCCTTTGCCCTTGACCTTCCAGCTAACTAGACTGTGCATGCCACAGTGTCCACATGGGCTAATGGGCTATCTCAGTCAGTGAGTTATCTGAACTCTTTTTGCTGATGATATCTCAGATCTTCTGAAAGATGAGAGTCTCCAGAGTGATGGAAACAACTTGCTCGTGCCCTTTTCCCAGGGGAACCATGCAATGCATACTCTCCTCTCCCAGACACTGCTATCCTCTGCTGATGATATAGGCACAAGATAGAGATTTACTCCTCTTTGGAGCAAAGTACAACTCATTCTTGACAGATGAAACCATGGTATAGGTATTTTGGGTTTCCATAGTAAGGGTGTGGTAGTGGGGGCTACAAAGGCACCTTCTGTGAGAAGCTGCCAGAAGCTTCCCCCCTGTCCAACAGAGCCAATGCCAGCCAACTCCAAGACAGACCTGGACTGGTCAGGGCCAAGCCCCTCAGCAACGATGGTAGCACCCTGGGATAACAGATTTAAGGGGAAAAAGCTACTGTGCAACAGAAGCCAGGAGAGAGGAGTGAAAACCTCGGAGACAAACAACTCTGTAGACACCAAGGTGAGTGAAGGAAGATGGGGAGGGAGGAGGTGCTCCAGGCACCAGAGCTGAGATTCCCCTGCAGGCAGTGGTGAGGCAGCTGTGCCCCTGCAGCCCATGGAGGTCCACGGGGGAGCAGAGATCCACCTGCAGCCCCTGGAGGACCCCGCACCAAAGGAGAATGTGACCCTGTGGGAAGCTCACACTGGGGCAGGCTCCTGGCAGGACCTGTGGCTCTGTGGAGAGAGGTGCCACACCAGAGCAGGCTTGCTGGCAAGATTTGTGGCCTTGTGGGGTACCTGCACTGGAGCAGTCTGTTCCTGAAGGACTGCACCTTGTGGAAGAGACCCATTAGTTCATTAAGAATTTCAGCCTGTGGGAAAGAATCACTTTGGAGAAGACCATGAAGGACTGTCTCACGTCAGAACATGTGCTGGAGCAGAAGAGTGTGACAAGGAGGAAGTGGCAGAGACAATGTGTGATGAACTGACTGCAACGCCCATTCCCCACCTCTCTGCACTGCTTACAGTGAGAAAGTAGAGAACTTGGAAGTAAAGTTAAGGCCAGGAAAAAGGGAGGGTGTGCAGAAAAAGTTTTTGAAAGTTTGGTTTCAGTTCTCATTATCCTACTCTGATTTTGACTGGCAACAAATTAAAATAATTTCAAGTTGCAGCTGTTTTACCTGTGACAGTAATTGATAAATGATCTCTCCCTGTCCTTATCTCAACCCCTGATCTTTTCATCATATTTTTCTCATCCTGTTAAGCTGAGGAAGGGAGTGACAGAGTGGTTTGGTGGGCACCACAGCTTATTCTTGGTATAAGAAACCCTGGTTTTCAGTAAGCTGAATTTGTGTTTCCATGTATCTTCCATTTGTTTTCCCAGGGACTGCAGGAAAACACCAACAGAATGCACAGGGATTGAGGGCATTACATTCATTATTTCCTTGGTAAACCCATAATTTTCAACCACTCCTTGTAAAAGAAGATCCATGTCAATATGATCATTACACATGTTAAAAAAAAGGAATCATATTGTTGAAAATTACTCAAAAAAAAAAAAAAGGAAGACATTTGAAAATTTGTCTTGTGAAAACAAGCAAAACTTTTGTCTTCCACATCAGCACATCAGTACTGGAAACAGTATTAAAGTATTTGTCCATTTTTTACCACTTACAGGCAGTTTGACCTGATGTGATTGTTTGTCCCATGTGAAGATGGTATATATATCTTAGCAAATTATGTTTTGAGGAGAAGTGAAAGAGAAGGAAAATGACTCCTTTTGAGCAGTATGGGCTATCACAACATCTAATGAAGTGGATATTGGTTTCTCATTCTCCACAGCATGACCTCCCACAGTTTTGTGACCCACAGGTCCCAGCTGCTGACAGCAAACTGTCACAACTGCAGGGATGAACACCATCACAGTGATCACTATTCTCACTGGTTCTACCAATTTTGGATGTGTGGCATAGTATACCAAAAAAGTGGCTCCCCTCTGTCCAAAATCCTTCTAGCATGTAGCTGTGCTCTTGGAAAATGGGTTTGAATCCTGCAGAGTGTTGTTTCAGGTGATTCATTCTCTGAACCAGTGAGCTCCAAAGCTCATTTGTTTTAGGAAATAGTAGTAAAAGTTGTAACTGAGGAAGAGTTTACATTTACCTGCAGTTCTTGCAGAAGTACAAGCTAGATTGAAAATCTATTCATCCCCTGCTTCTCATGCATTCTTTAATTTCTGTTCTGACTTCCTTTGAGCCTAAAACTGAAAGAGGAATTCTTTTCAACATCTGGCACATTTAATAAAAGCTAAAAAAAAATAGTAAAAATGAGAGAGAAGAGAATTTTCATTCATCTTTCCCCAAATAACTATGCCATTGGAGTGCATTCTTTGGATTTTACCTTCTTTATGTCACAATTTTTGAGTCTTTTTTACCAATTTTTTTTCCCAATTTAAGTGTCTTTTGGAATTCATCTGATTAGAGGAAAGTTTTCTGCCTCTGTTACTATTAAAGTACATCAGTATCTGCCTTGCTTGGCAGAAGTGCTTCTCTCTGGACCAGAATTTCAAGTAAAAAAAACTCTGTCTGGATGAAAGGATGTAACAGGGTTTAATTAAATATATGTGTGGTTAATGAAGAAATACTCTGCAAAAACACCTCAGAAGCTAAACTAGTGAGATTATTCCTTCACTGAAGGTTTTCTCATCCATTGTTTTTTGGGAATAGCACTTGTTTTAGTTCTCAGTTATTCCAGTTTCAGGCAAAATTTGGTATTCTCTCACTCCAGCTGAAGCAAATGTAAGAAATTAAGTAGCATAAAGCTAAAGATGTATCAAAGGCTGAAGTGACTGGAGAAGGGTGAAAAGTTGAAGGTTCTCGTGTACAAGCACAGCAGAAGATTTTACACTGGCAGAGGAGAACACCTGCCGAGTGCATGTCAGCATGGTGCTAGTGATAATTTTTAGGGTTGTTTATAATAGTGTGAAGTCAGTTTGAAGCTCACTTTTTGCTTGTAGATTATAGATGCTCCTTTTTTTCTGCATGCCTTTTGAAAAATTTGGTGTTATTTAAGGTTATTGGTCTTGTGTGAGTAGAAAGATATCAAGTTATGGGTGCTAACTTTTAAACTGACTTGTGTGGGGCAGAGATCTGGTAGTTGTGGGATTCCAACACGGAGTCACTTTATGGCAGTTCCCCTGTATGAAGTGTTCTCCTGGGTGCTCTGTGTTTCCTGTACATAACTTCTAGAGTTTCATATTTCTTGTAGGAAGCAGCAGGGAGGACAAGAGACAGGATGGAGACAGGACTTTGAGAGAGGAAAAAAAATTATGTAATCAAATGCTCTGTTGGTCTTCTTTTATCCTGAGTCTGCTAAGGGCTTAAAACTGAGTGCTAATTGAGGGTGGAGGGTATATGACAGCTCTCAGGACCAGGGCATGACTTAGAGTAAGCCACCCATCTGTGTGCAAATGCAGTGTGTGATTGAGCCATTGGAAATACCTTTCCTCTGCAGAACTTCATGGATTCCATTCTCCAGCCTATTCTTCTTACACCTTTTCTCTTGTGTTTCTGTGACTTGTTCATTTAAAGTGGAAGATTTTCACAACAGGAAACTGCTTTTTGATACATTCCCAGAGCATCTAATTCAGTACAGCATATGTGTTAATAGCAGCACTCTCATTCTCATCACACCAGCTGGCCATAGGATTTTTCCAGCTGCATCTTCCCAATTAAGTTAAGATCAGGTGAAAATGACCTGTGGTTGTAGTTCATCTCATTTCATTGTATTTGCCTTTTTTCTCTTCTTAAGCCTGCCATTTGAGAAGTGAATGAGAGTTTAATTCTGAATGTATTCACCGTGTATTTAATTTTTGTTTACTATTTGCTTTGAAGGGTGGATGGAAAGTGAAACTAATAAATACAGAGAATGATTAACTGTTACCTTGCATAGAGATCTGAGCTAGTCTGATGGGGGTTGGCATGACACAGGAGTGGCAGAGAGTAAATAACAAAAACAAATGAATAAAAAAAGATAAGGCGCAATTCATGGAGAGTGCATGTAGTTCTGAATAATTTAAGTCAAAAATTTTATAAGTAAAAAAGGCAGAAAATAGTAGGGAGGAAGCATTAACCATTTTTATACACAGAATTAATTACTCCTCTTGGAGTCTGGTTTAGAGAGGCAAAATGTCCTTTTTTGTAAGTCTTGGCTTTGGCATGAGCCAGCAAGACTCTTCATTCTTCTGGGACAAAGGCAGGAATATTGCAAATACAGCCTTTGTGCCCTGGGTGCCACCAGTGGACAAAATGGGATTTTCAATCCACTGAAATACATGAACATGGAGGTGAACTGAGTACAGAAATAAAGGTTAAATGATTAGTTTCCATTCATTTAAGGTGTATTTTGTAAGTAGAGCTATTTATGAGGGTTTCTTTGACGGAGGGCAGAGATTATAATAATCTAAAAAGAATTACCTTGTGAGAAAAGCAGGAAAAAATGAATCTCAATTCTGCATTTGATCCTTGTGTAATTGATAATAGAATGATAAAACTGGTATGAAACAACACTGCAGAAGTGTGTCAAGCTGTTTTTTTTATTTCATTGCAGATAACTGTAAAGGATAATATTTGAAACTAGATGCCAAATGTTATCACATATCATTTAGCAATGGAAAAGTAAGGTGGGATCAAAGCTTGTTTGGAAAATTGAAGTCTGTGGGAACAGTAAGAAAAGAAGAGAGAAATTCAGAATAATTCTGGGTTCCTTAGAGCTGGTCAAAAGAGACTCAACACTTCATTATATTGCAAAGCATGTACTAAAGTCTGTGTGTCTGGAGAATAGGTTATAATTCTAAGCCTTTTCTTGGTCACTGTCATAGGAACTCGATCTATCATTAGAAAGTCCAGCTTGTGCTGCCAGTGATGTACTCTCTTGTCTTTGGCATCATTTTATAGCTAGCTACTCAGTTTGGTACCTGATAGGAGCTTCAGCAAAAGTTTGCCTTTTATTTATTCTTCTTTACTATCTTGAGTTACATTTAGTAGGTTTTTGGGGATTTAGAAGTTCAGTTCACCCTGCTTTTAGGACAGTTGTTCTCACCATTGCACATGCATTTTCTCCACAGAGGAGCAAAACACACTCAAATACTGGAGGACAGGCATTGTCTTTCTGCTTTGGCAGTGCTGAGGTGATTTGGGAAGCTCACAGATGCCTTGTGCTCACAACAAAAGTCCTTCCTTACCTGTTCAAACTTTTGCATCCAGGTTGTTAACATTTAGTCTTAGTTATCCTGTATAAATGATGATTCAGCCATTCTCTTTCACATCCCACCAGAGTCTATTGCTCTTGCCAAAACAGAAGTAGTAGGTGACACAGGAGCAAGGTTCCTTTATTGTTAATTTTTTAAAGTTTTTTTTTTTTCAGTTTCTGTTTTTGGCATTTCATGCTCTTTTCCTCCTTCTGTGACACTTTTGCCTGTTAGATTGCTTTGTTATATGTTTCGCTTGTCTTTTCTGTGCTTTTATTGTTTCCTTTCTATTTAGACTTCCAGATATTTTCAGATTTAAAATGAGACTGCCTGTAAATTTACAGGTTCTTTCCTCATCAGATTAAAGAATCCTACGACTGAAAATATGAAAATGAAAATATGGTGGATTATATTTGATCTTCCTTCAAACGGAATTCATCTTTTCCCCCAACATCAGTGTGTCCAAGCATGTCACCTTTTGTTTTCTGCTCTCAGAACTAAACACCTTAAGAAAACATTGACAAAATGTTCTGACCTTAGGAAGCCAGCTGAGACTCCTCATTTAACTCTTCAGATTAAAATTAGACCCCTGCTTACAAGTTTCCCAAGGTCTTTGTCTAGTTCCAAACAGCCAGGCAATCTACTTGGGAAGTAACAATTCTGAAAGCGATAAGAAGAAAAATGGTAACAGAATCATAATCTCCAAAAAATTTTAAATGATGTTCCTAAGACAGATTTGAAACTATTAAATTGCAGTGCTCTAGTGAATGGAAGTGTTGGACCTTGCATGCCAGCAGTCAAAGGCAATGTTGCATATTAAGGAGCCTACCATCTTCTGACTTAACATTGATGAAGGATTAGTGTAACTCCTTCTCAAAAAACATCAGCAGCCAGATCCAGACTTGCTTGTACTCAGTGGAAGGTTTTTTTCCTTTCTGAGGAAAGCCCCACAATACCAAATGTTTCAAACACTTTTATGTAAATTCTCCCCCACCTCTTAAGGAGGAGCTGGCTGAAACACTGGGATTCTCCAAATTATTTTAAAAATTTCAGCAGTAAATAATTGACAGAGTATGATGCTGTCTGGACAAGTGCTACCGTATTTTGTCACTCCATGTTGTTTCAAATTGGTTGTTGTTCTCATCATGCTTTAGCACAGGATTGATTACCTAATTGGTTTTATAATAATCATTTAGACATATGACCTTGCTAAATCCTTCCCCAACAGATTAAATTGCTTGGCAGTTAACAAGATTTGAGGTTTTCCATAATCTTCATGCTGTCTGCAACCTGCACAAGGATAAGAGTATTTAAGCCATGAAAGAGAGAAAAACTTCCACATTTCTCAGTTTTATGTAAAATTGTATTTTTTTATATGTTTCATGTTATTATTTTCTTTCCCTTTTTAGGTATTACATAGAAATGGCTTTATGGATTTGGACACTGACCATTTTGAGCTGTTTTTGTGTCACCTTGTCCAGAAATGAGGAACTGAAATTTTTTCAGAGTGCTACAGAGCTAAATCATCTAACAGTGGATAATGACACTGGGATAATCTATTTGGGAGTGGTAAATGCGCTGTATCAGCTTACAGAAAACCTGGAAGTAATAAGATCTGTAGAAACAGGTCCGAGGAAGGACCATAAAAAATGCACACCTCCCATTGATGAAAATCAGTGTAAAGAGGCTGTACTGACTGACAATTATAACAAATTACTGTTGCTGAACAAGGCAGATAATACAACTGTGGTATGTGGAAGCCTTTTTAAGGGAATCTGTGCCATCAGAGATCTACAAAACATTAGCGATGAGAAGTATTACGTAGACAGTAGTGGAGAAAAGTCCTTTGTAGCAAGCAACGATGAGAATGTATCAACTGTGGGACTGATCACTTCCTTGAATAATGACCAAGTGCTGTTTGTCGGGAAAGGGAATGGACCAAATGACAATGGGATCATAATCAGCACTCGGCAGCTTTACGCAAGGGATGGGAAAGACATTTTTGAAATGTATACAGACTCAGCAGCTGTTAAGTCAGCTTATCACTTATCAAGCACACAACAATTTGTGGCAGTTTTTGAGGATAAAAATTATGTTTATTTTATTTTTGATCAACAAGAGAAACAACCTGTCAACAACCGCACACTGATTGCACGTCTGTGCAAAGATGATGCCCATTATTATTCCTACTTTGAAATGGACCTGGGTTGCAAGGATGATGATGGTGTCTATGATCACTGTCATTCTGCTTACGTCACGACCCCTGGAAAAGAACTGGCTGAGAGCATGGCTCAGCAGGGACAACCTGCAGATACTCCCTCAGATGACAAAGTTCTTCTTGCACTCTTCAGCAAAGTAAACAAAGATGATGGCTCTCTTAAATCTGCCATGTGTGTGTTTTCCTTGCGGCACATCAATGAAAAGATGGAAAAAAACCGGAATGATTGCTACACTAAAAAGAATACCAGCTCATTTTACAAACTTTTTTCAGCAGAAAACCCGTGTGCATTACATGGACTGGTAATGTGAATAATATAAATATTAGTTTTAGAATCTGTGTTAGAGTTTGTGGAAAATATACAATTGCATGTTTTAAGGTGGCTTTGAGCTAACCTATATTAAGACAACTGAAAACTCAGTAGATCGATTCATTGTAGAAATGGAATGTGGTTAGGGGCTTGTGGAACAGGTCAAGTAAGAAATGACAAAATGTTAAGTCTTTTAAAAATGATTTGATGTTTTCTCAAAGAAAATTGTTGCTTTCCTAAATGCATTTCTTTTAAAAGGTTCATTCTGGTATAGGATTTACTGTGTCAAATGCAGGTATTTTTAAGCCCATGATCAGTTTCTGGGTGATCACATTAGACAGTTGTAGTTTCAGTCAATGTATTTACAATGCTCTTAAATGGTATTAAGAATCTTTTAGATGGTATCTGTAATTCAGCATTTTTTCTCACTTGTGTTTTCAGACAACTGAAATACCCAGATTTCTTGTATTCAGGTAGTGTTCATATTTTGCTGTGGCTCAAAATACTCGCATAGCATGATAGCTATCTTTTTATGGCTTGTCATTACCTGGCTATAAGGTTTTTGGAGGGTACTGTTATGCCCATTCAGATACTGCTCTGCAATCTATGGTTGTCTCTGAGAGGCAATTTTCAGCATCTCTGTTGGCTTTATGATTGTTTTGCCCACATCACTTTATTCCCAAGCCCCACTTGTGCATGCCACTCATTACTGCAGCCAACCCTAAACTGGATTGAGAAATTGAATCAGCTCAAAAATAACTCAACCAGCCTTTAGAAGGATGTCTTACTTTCCCAGCCCAAGCAAGGTACACACTTGCAAGAGATGGGGCATAGGAATACGTTTTAATGGTATTGACCCATAATCCTTCATCTTGTGAGACTGAAGCCATCTCCCACACAGTAAGTCACTAGTGCTGATGAGCCAAAACAACACATTTTGCTACGAACCACCAGTGTTACTTGCTGCAGTACCCTGCATATGGGGTGAGCATCAAACACAGAAGTCTTGAATGTGACGAGTGGCCGTGGCTTCTGACAAAAAGAAGGTGTGGATTTCAGATCAAAAAGACAGTTTTGTTACCAAATATATCAGGAAAGGCAAGGTGTGAGTGAACTTCCTTCTGGTGGCTCTTGCTGCAGCTCAGAATTAAAGTGTAGTGAAGAGGGAATGTGTTGAAGTTCATGAGACAAGTGTCAGGGAGTTACTTTTCTATGGATTGCAGCAAAGTAAGAAACAAAAAAGCAATAAAAAACAGTCTTCAAGGCAAAGTTGGTTCAACCAGTCTGTATGACATGTTCATTTTAATTAAACCAACTGGTTAATTGTTAAACTGCTGCTATAATGAAATAGAAACAAAAAAATTCTCTCCTTGTATCTCATGGAAAGTGAAAGCATGGAAGCAGTTCTCAATTAGCAGGCTGCTGTCTGATTACTGCCTGTTGGCTGGGGGCAAATGCTCAGACAATCCATTTCTCTCTTTCTACTCTTCAGTGTCTGAGGGGTATTATATTGTCTGGTAATAGGGCTGCACTTCATTCTTAGCTAGGAATTAGTCATCTGAATGTTTACCATCACTCTGTATTGCTATTCCTTATTAGAATGCCAGCAAAAATTTCCCCTGTGGCTCTGAACACTTGCCATACCTTTTGGGAAGTAGGAATGGTGTTGTAGAGAAGCCGGTACTGCAAAAAGAAGGGATGAATCTCACGGCTGTCACTGTGGCTGTGGAGAATGGGCACACCGTGGCTTTCCTGGGAACATCGGATGGTAAAATTCTTAAGGTAAAAAGATTAAAAGACTGGAAGGTATTTGAAAGGTTATGAACTGTAATGATCACATACTGCTACTCTAAAAGTAAATGGGATTTATAAGATCTCATACTAGGAGCAAATTCTCTTGGAGCTTGGTATTTTTCATCTCAAAGAAAAAATGTATTATTTCCGATGTACCTCAGCTATCTGATACACAGATTGAGTTAGCATTGCCTGAATGACACTTCTCCCAAAGGATTACATACCTACTGAGAGCTTTATATAAATAGCCTTAGGTAATCCAAGAACTACTTTAGCCTTATCTCTGTTCAAGCTCATACTGGTTTAAGAGCAACTTTTTATTTTATAGTAATTCTGGCCCTTCAGTGAATAGAGGTGGCAATACAAAGCCCAAGCTGAAGCTCTGATAAATTCTGGTTGTGTGATGCTCAAGGCTTGACATGTTTGTGGTGTTAAAATATCAAGACTGCAACACCAAACACCTTTTGCTTGAAGGAGAGTGATGGCCATGTCCAACCTCAAACCTAGTACAGCCAAGTCTCACCAAACTGCGTGGGAAGTCCCGTGGATGTGGTGCTTAGAGGCATGATTTACTGGTGAACATGGTGATGCTAGTTTAGTGGTTGGACTCGATGATCTTGGGGGTATTTTCGAGACTTAGTGATTCTATGTCCCTAAGAGACACATCTCTATATCTCTTAAATATCTCCAGGGATGGTGACTTAACCTGAGTTGCCTGAGCAGCCTGTTCCAGTACTTGACAAACCTTCCTGTGAAGAAATATTTCCCAATATCTAATCTGAACCTTCCCTGGCCTTTTCCTCTCTCCCTCTTGCTTGCTAATTGTGAGAAGAGACCAACCCCCGCCTCACTATAACCTCCTTTCAGGTAGTTGTAGAGAGCATTAAGGTCTCCCCTGAGCCTCTTTTTTTCCAGACTAAACACCCTCACCTCCTCCTCATTAGACTTGTGCTCCAGACCCTTCACCAGCTCCATTGCTCTTCTCTGAATACTCTCTATCACCTCAATGTCTTTCTTGAAGAGTCTCCTTAGTCCTCCTTTTATTCTCAATATATTTTTAGAAACATTTTTATTGTCTTTTACAGCAGTAGCCAGATAAAATTATATTTGTGGGGGAAAAAGCAAGATTAACCACCTTTTGTTTTCTTCCACAAAATAGGTGTTCCTGTCATCCACTGCAACTGAGTACAGCTCTCTTACTATTGAACTAAACAAACCCATAAAGAAGGACCTGGTCCTTGACCAAACCCAAGAGAATCTGTATGTGATGACCACAGACAAGGTAACATATCCTGCTCGCATTAAGGGCCCAGCCTTCTTTTGCTTTCTCTGCAACTTTACCTGAGATTTATACATTTCCCAGTTGTTCCTGGAAATTGCCCTATTTGGTGAGACTCCTCCTACTCTGTGTGTATGAAGACCTTTCTCAAGTCTAAGCTGATGGATTTATTTGTTGTAACTTGGAGAACTGTAATATCCATGATGTTTAGCAATTGGGAATGGGCAGTGAGTTCCCCTCTGGAGCTGTCACACAGGGTCTGTGAGAGGGATGGAGATGTTTGGCACCAGCATGCCTCAGGGTCAGGCAGCCCTAGTGCTCAGTGTGGGGTGTGTGGGTGCTGCAGCTGCCATCAGTTCTTTTCAAGGGCACTTCAGGACTCAGGAAGCTGGTGGCTGACATACTTGCACTGACACGTCTGTAAAGCCACCCGTAGTTTTTCTGGATCTTACTGTCAAAAACTAAGCAGCGCTGGAGAAACACTTTCATTGGAGCTTCTGCTAGAACTGAGTGCAGCAGGAAAAGTCCAACTTCATTAGGAAAGGCACAGGCAGTCTCTTCTAGGTTCCCCTTCTTTTTGCTGGGAGGTGAAAGCACAGTGGGGGTCTGTAAAAAAAGGGAGGAAAAAAAGCAAGTAGGAAATGAGAGGGATGTCAGATTTCTCCTCCATTCCCGGGGTAACCCTCTTCTGACACTTTTCTTTGTGGAGGCTGGAGCTGTCAGCCTCAAACATTTGGTTCAGCAGCTCTCCAGGACAAGGTGGGTGACAGGCTGTGACCATTTGCAACCCTGCCAGTGGCATGGAATGCAGCTTGGGAAATGCTCCACACCAGTAACACAGGGAGAATGAGTGGGCTGTGAGAGTATTTGGAAAAATAGTGCAAGAAGAATGTTTTCTGACTGTTTTATAAAAGGATTAATATAAATTCCTGACACGAGAACGTTATAGTCTAGCTGAAGGTTTTTAGACTAGAAACAACATTGTAAAAAATGCCAAAAAAACAACTGATAAAGCATTTAATAAAATGACCATGCGAGAAAGAGGTTACTTTTTCTTTTTCTTTTTTTTTCTTTTGTTTTTTTTAATAGAGCTTCAACATTGTCCACAAAACTCTGGGTGGCCTGGCACCCCATTTGACAAGCTGGCACATTATGTAAAAGCCCTGAGGTCCCTACCAGGCTACTATGTGTCCTGCTGAGCAGTGTAAGGGATAGCAGCTGAGCAATGTGAGGGATAGCAGCAACCTTGAAGGAAGACAAGCTTTCTGGTGACAGTCAGCTTGAAATGGTAGAATTTAGAAAGATGACAGACACCTTTTTTTCACAGACAACCTGCAAAAAAATCATTCAATCACTACAAAACATTTAAATTTAGAATGCAGCAAATTTCTGCTGAAGAAAGGATTTTACTTAAATCTTTTCCAAGTAGCTCTCATAGACACTGCAGTTTCTGAATAATGTGAATAATAGTTTTCTTTTACAAAACCTGTTTAGCTTAAATATGAATAGCTAAAGTTGGGAGCTCTGTAATGGCATTACATTACTGTCATCTCTAGGAGTTAATTACAGTGAGCTGTCCCACCCACTTTTAGAAGCAGATAGACAGGAGGAGAATGGAGGCCTTCGGAGCAGGGAGAAACAAAATGACATAAGTGAGGGAAGAATAAATGGTGAAATATGTACTTCTGGGTTAGGCATGGCTGTGGATTGTGGGAATAGAGATATCAGAACCATGGTTTGTGCATTTAAATGGTTAAAGGTAAACAATAAAGGACAGCTGGCTGCACTGATAGGCATGCATGCTGCTGAGCTACCTGGCTGATGCAGATTGCCTCAGCATTTAGAAATGAATTGCTTGGACTCTGTAAGCACTTGAACAAAGTGAAACTGGTAATGTGGTAGATGATAGCTTCTTTAAAAAGAAATCAGATCAAGAGAAGCACAGGGAAGAACAATGCAGATGTTAAGATCCAAACTGAGAATCAAGCTCTTCCTTTCCTGTTTCACCTTTCTCCCCTCTTTTCTCCCAGCTTCTGGTGTGGTGCCAACAGCAGTGGGGGGTTTTGAGCAAATGCTTTCAACAGTCAGTCCCCTCTGCTCCTAAAGCTTGGACAGAGAGCAGGAGAAACCCCTTACACCTTCTTGTGGGACTTGGAAAGGAGCTTATTGCCCCTGTGCTGCTCATACTGGTTCATTACCAGTGCCCATCACTGGTAGGATCCCAGATTCCTTAACGTTCCTGGCATACTGGGAGGAAAGCAGACGACTGTGGCAGTCACTTACCATGATCAAGCTTGTTTGCTTGTTTTAGTTTTTAACACTTTTTGATTTAGAGTGCCAACTAGAAAAGCTCTAAAATTAGTTTCTTTGCATTTTGAAATTGGCTGTTAAAGGAGCTGGTTTTTTGGGTTTAGTTTGGGTTTGGGGTTTTTTGTCATTAAGGTCACAAAAAACTTGCGGAGACAGCAATCTCTAGGGCTTGTTTATGCCTGCCAGTATTGTGAAAGAAATATTATGTCATTAAAAAAAAAAAGGCATTCACTGGATATTAAATTACTTATGGGTACCAGTTAGTGACAGAATGCCAGTAACTCAGCCCCAGTTAAATAAAAAAAAGAGAATGCTGAAAAGGTAAAACCTTGTATTAATAAAAGCAAGAAACTTGCACAATACTGACATTTTCCTTAACTGAGTAATTTTCTTTAACTCTCCAAATATGAAGAAAAGGTCAAACTCAGACTGTCAAACTAGCTTTGTAACTGCAATTGTTTAAAATGAGACCAGAAGAAAGTCTACATCGAAGAGTTATTGTTTCTACACTTTTTGTGCTGTTTAAAAGTAAAACATAGTCATAAACTGGAAGATGTATGTCCTATTTTCCTCTTGCATCGTTGCTGCAGCATAGCTAAAAGGAATGGCTCTTCTTTGTGTGCACTAAAGAAAAGGTTGTTTATTCTCCACACCAAAGGAAATCAAAACCAGAAGCTGTATATTTACTGGGGGAATGAGACATGAGAACTGATGATGTTCTTTTCCCTGCTGCTTCCTGTCATAATTATTTCCATTTTATTTTGTGAATGTATTCCATGGTGGAAGGTTATGCAGGGAGAAGTGCAGTAACCCAAAGCACCCTGACTCTCTCTTGCAGACTTTCTGAAGTGCCTTCTGGCTGGAAGTGCATTTCCAAACAATTTCACCTCCATGGTAGTAATAGGGAGGGGAGAATATTCTGTTTAAAAAATGGTCCAGCTAGTACCAAATTAGCCTTTTGAAAGTATTCTTCCTGCAGTATCTGTTTCTTGAATTCAGAGCATCGTTGATGCAGTTTCTGTCCTGAAGTGCAGATTTCCAAAAGTAATATAACTGGAGGAACTAAAAAGCTCCATTTTTGTAAGACTTGCTCATGTTTCTTGATTATAACAATGTCCTACATTACTTTGTAGACAGATTAGATAATACTGGAGTGGGAAAAAAAGCTGGAAAAAAGTGTGTGAATTTAGACTTTGTTAAGTGGGATAAAAAACAGACTGGTTTCATATGTATTTTGTTAAAATCAGGCTGAGCTCTGAGTATAATAATACAGCATCAAGTCTTCTGCTGCCACAGGCAATGACACTGTATAGAGAAGTCCACAAATGTTTCAATCTCCTTGTTCATTTCCATCTCCTTGTGCCTTCTTCAGTTGTTAGGTTTGCCTTGCTTTTGCTTTTCCAGGTGTACCGACTGCCTGTGCAGGACTGCCACAAGTACTCGGACTGTGAGAAGTGTGCCCAGGCGAGGGATCCGTACTGTGGCTGGTGTGTGAGGGAGGGCAGGTGAGTGCTGCGGGGTGTGCTCGGCTGCAGGCAGTGCAGCTGCTCAAGTTTGGACATGTGCTGGGGGTGACTGCTTGCCATGGTGATCCCAGCTCTTTGTACTCAGCCTTAGGCTCCTGATCATCATTTAATTTTATCACGTAGATATTAATATCAATATTCTGTTCACACAAAAAAAGTCCCCATTGACTTCTTCAGATTTGATTAGTTTGGGAAAATATATACTTTTCTACTGGTCCTGAGAATGATTTTACATCTTCTAACTGTATGTTTTATCACTCTTTGAACTATGCAGTCACATGTTCTCCCAGAAAATAAAAAAATGCTCCCTCTTTCAAATTTAGAAACTATAGCATATATTTTAAGTACATCAGGAAAGTGTAAAAAAGAACATAAAAGAAAAAAATCCCTCTATGTCTAAATTAGAGTGTATAGCTCAAGTGCTGGTTTTATATAAACATCATCTATCAAGACATGTAGCTACAGAGAACCCTCGCCTACCTATAGGAGAGCAGAAAGGGACATTTTGCTGACGATCTGCAGAGGTTCACTGGATGAATATTCAAGCACATGTAAACTAGGACAGCACTGAACAGCCCTGGAATGTCTCTTCTTTACACTCTGCATTGATTGGAGTGCCGAGAGGGAAGAGCAGTCCTGCAGTTCTCTTTTTGACTACTAAGTTAATTAACCCCTTGGCATGAGTGGTTGGGAATTCGTGATTCTAACTTCTTGCTGTTGGAACAAAGGGGCTGTTTAATTATAATATGCAGATGAATTTCAGGCTTCTAGTTTCCTGCCTGAAAATGTGAACTATCGCATTAGGTTACCTATCAGCCTGATGTACCATAATATGAAGCACTGCAGAGAAATTTATGTAGTGTGTGCAGGTTTATGTAATATACTGTAACTCTTTCAGCTTGGGATTACAGTTGCTATGGATGAAACCTGAGAATCTGGAATGTAACCTCAAACTCCTTCTGGGCTGCCAGGAGTTGAAGGCTTTGGCATATATCATAAAAAAGGCAATTTTCCTTAGATTTCCCTTCAGGTTTCAATACGACCACTGACCTCACTATCTCAAAATATTAAGGGTTTCTGAGAACAGACAAACATGAATTTTCACATTTGCTAGTATTTATTCCCAATGGGGAGAAAAAAGTGTTTAATTTCTAAGTGTCAGTTCTGTCTCATGATCATTCACAGCACTTAGTAGTGTGTTTAGGTATATGTTAGGTGAATGTAGACTCTGTATGTAAATGATTTGTTTAAAGAAGGTTTGACAGAGCTGTGCAACCACTGCACTGTGTTTAAGTCCCTGATGAGTTAATAGTCTACTTTCTGCTACGGCAGCCAGAGATCCTACAGCATTTTCTCTTAAACTTTGCACAGAATGGAAAGAATACACATGAGATTGTCCCCACTTCAACAAACTTTTGTTGCCACATGTACAGCTTCTGTACTGCAGCATTTCTTGCTGTACTTGAGCTGGGAAAATCTCCCAGTGTTTTTGGTGAGACTGTGCAACTGCTCTTGTCTTCCCATAATTGTAACAGTGCCTTGGCAGGGAGAGATCCTAAATAATGGCAGGAATTAATGAGAACACTCCCTATGAAATAACATTTCTGGTGCTGGGTTTCACAGAAGTTCTCCACAAGCTTGTAGGCCCCCAGCAATACTTCTCTGTTGCATTTTGCTGCCCCAAGTGTTGTGTCTTATCAGTGGCAATACTCAGGTGTCTGCCTTTTGACCTACAGAAAAAAAACAGTCTGTGCCCTCTCATTCAGGATGTTGTTGTGTATTGCAGTGGAGATTATAAGCTTGATTTCAGATGGTTCCACTTCCCAATGGTTCTTGTGCTATCACTGCCTCTGTACGGATTTGGATTGTCTAATTCAAGGTGCTGTCCAAAATAATATAGGCACTTGCTTTTCATATGTCAAACCATCAGTAGTAATTACACCACTTGTTCTGTTAAAAATTCTCTAATAGCAACCCCACTAGTAAATACTAAAGCAAATTTGCAGTCATCTTGTGTTGTAATTTCTATCTCTATTAATGAAATTGTTGCATAATTCAGAGAAAGCAGAGGCCAGCTATAATATTGCTTTGGGTTTTGTTCCTTTTTTTTTGCAGATGCACAAAGAAGGCAGACTGTGGAGCAGCTGATAATGAGAACCACTGGCTGTGGAGTCCAAGTGGCACATGTGTGACTATCATTAGTGCAGACCCTCTAAATATGAGTCGCAGAGCTCCTGCTAAGGTATAACAGGAAAATGCTTTCCTTAAATATTCTTTTAGCACATTGATGAGACTACCAGGAAGATGAATATCTGTATTTCTTTATGCACAGTGAGACTAGGAAGAGGAGAGTGTTTTGGTAACTCAGTCTCTGTCATTCCTCATAGTGATCTTTCTTGCCTACTGTTCTTGCAGGTTGTGTTCACATTTTTGACCTCTGTAAACCAAAGTGATGCACTAGTATGGATGATAAAGCATTTACACTTATCTGAATATTATGAAAGTGTTGCATAGTGTTGTATAACCCATAAAAAGTAATAGGTGGGGGAGATTTCAGATTGCTGCCCTTTCAGCTTACTTGAGCATGAACTTAAGTAAGCACTGAAGCCATAAGGTGTTGCTTTAAAATCAGCAGTGGATTTGCCTACACAGCAAAGTCTGTCTGGGTACATGGAGAAGGTAAATTCAGCATGCAGAATGACTTTGTGGCAACAAAACTGAGGTTTTGTAGTGTGACCAGGGTGTCATAACTTGCTCTAATTCCAAATGGATCATGCCAGTGCAGACTGAGTGCTTCCCTGGGGTATTCAGCAAGTAAAATCAATAAAATGGCTTTTAATTCCTCCTAATCAGAAATAAAGAAACTTTCTTTCAAGTCACTTCAATTCCATTTCTAAATTATGTAAACAGCATTGTGTTATGGCTATTCTATGTTGAATAAAAATATTAGTAGAGTGTAACCGGTTTCAATGAGAAAGGGATAATTGCCTTTTCTACTGGCAATACAAAATGGAAAAAGTTAAACTGTATTATTAACGTATTTGAAACATTAAGTCAAGGACAGCATTCCAAATTTCATTTCAATTGTTTTCTCTTTTTTTGTTAAGTTTTTCCATCTTATTTTGCTTTTAGTTTCTCAAATGCTTTCTTTCTCTGAGGAGGTTAAGATCTCACCACCGCTCAGAAATCCTTTTTTCAGCATTGGATTTTTTGCATTTACATGGAGTCTTGAGGAAGCCACTTTTCTGTTCATCCCTTTCAAACTCCAGCATTTCCAGCCTATCCAGCTCTGTTTTCATTATTCACTAATAACACCTAAGGTTAATGTAATATTAATTAATTTTTTCAGGGTTTAACTGTTAACCATTCTGTTTACTGTTGCTAAACTGGATGTTGAGGACAAGAATAAAAGGGTTTGGATGTATCTGTACAGACAATTTTGTTCTGATCTAATGAATTGACAGGACAAGAGGATTTTGTATCAGTCTTTGTATTCAACAAAGACCCAGCCTGAAAAAACTGGTAGAGGTTTGAGAAGAAAAGATTTCCAGATGGGAAGAAATAAAAATTCAAAAGGAGAGCTGTGTTCTGTGATGCTAGCTAAAATATCAACTTTGAAATGGAAATTCTCCAAGTCTTACTGGGTCTTGGCTCATTTTTTCCAAGTATTTTATCCTTTTAAAATTTTGTTTCCAGGTGGAGCTGACTGTAAGTCCACTGCCAACTTTGACTGAGAGTGACAAGGTTTGCTGTACATTTGGTGAAACAGTGCATTCTGCTCAGTTGAAAGAAGGGGTTATTATCTGTGATCCGCCTGATATAATTCCTCCAACACCAAAACATCAAGGTAAAGAAATATTGCTACCCTACACGGATAATAAGAGAAGAGAATGTAGAGTGCTGTTTTTAATGTGATGCTCTTACCTGGTTCACACCAGGTGGATTTTCTTTTTCCTCTTCCAGTCACTTTCCCCAAATAATCTGCTGCTGGACTGTCAAATTGCTCCAACTTTTTCTATTGACATATTTACAAGCTGTAGCATTCCCAGTGTTCCTGCTGGGAACCTAAAACAGCTTGGTAGAGACAAACTTGGAGCCAGAGAGGTACTATTCTGTGTCCCAAACAAACAAAACCCAGTTACTCTAATATCAGCCTAAGCTCTCTGACTTGACTCTCTTTTACCTGCTTCAACTGTGAAGGAGTTCATGTCTGGCTTCTGAGTTTTGCTCCAGTCAACTTCAGTTGCTTTTTTTTTTGGTTCATGTCACAAGGCTATCCTTTCTATCATACAGCCTTCTGCCTCTTTTTCTGTGTGTCCTCCAACTTCTGCAGAAGTAAGCTTGGTGGAAAAATACTTGATCATATAATTAAAGACTGCATCATTGTTCTGAACCGCTGATTATAGGCCTAAGGTCTGTTGCCAGCCATAATTCTGTGCAATTTCCTAGACGGTGCTTTGTTCATGCTTTAATTCCTACATCTTGATGCATAAACACATGGAATGAAACTCGTTACACAACACTGTTTATTATGTATCAAGTTTAAAAATCTGAAGAGAAATAACAAGCAAAAAACGTGTGCTCTTATAGCTTGCAGACATACCCCTGAGGATAACTCTTTTGTATGTATCATAACAGTCATGAACGGTCAGAGTGGTACTTGTAAGCACTTTTAAGATAAGCTTCAATTCTCTTAATGCTGAAACAGGTAAAAATCTCATTTTAGTTGCAAGGAGAGTAATTATATTAAAGTCTTACTATTGAGTTTTACACTAGCTGGGGTATGTCATGGTATCAGATTCTGCTAAGTGTTAAAGCAGCACTCTGTTATTTAGGGCCAATTCATAATCCCTAAATATTTTGTAAATCAGGATGTGAAACAATGGGGTTGATAAACATGATCTCTTGATGTCGTCCAGCATGAAATGTAAGACTAGAAGCCCGTCAGAGAAGGCATTAGAGTGAGCAAGACATCTAGAAATAATATGAGTCTCTGAATTGGTTGCACGTCTGAGAGGATGTTCAAAAGTAATATTAGGGTGCTCAGAAACTCCAGCAGACACCAGCAGAAGGAAAGCAGCTACAAACATTCACAGAACCACAGAATTTCTAGGGTGATAAGGGACCTGGGGAGATACCTAGTGCTAGTGTAACCTCCCTGCTAGAGCAGGTTCACCTAGAGCAGGTTGCACAGCATCACATCCAGGTGGGTTTTGAATGTCTCCAGAGAAGGAGACTTCACAACCTCTCTGGGCAGCCTGTTCCAGTGCTCTGTTACCCTCAAAGCAAAGATGTTTGTCTTCCTGTTCAAGTAGACCCTCCTCTGTCTGTTTCCATTGCTTCTTTTCTGTCTTAACAGAGTCTGGTCCCATCCTTTTGACACCGGCCCTTAAGATATTTGTATGCATGGTATTTGTTTGCTCCTAGCAGCATGTGACAAAAAAGTCCTGAGCCATCCAGCTATTGTTAGGATGTTAGGAAGCCCCACTGATGCTGGAAAAGTTTGGGTTGCTTTGGTAGTGGTTGGTTGGTTCCAAAGGGAATTTCTGGGAAGGACGCCTCTTCTCAGTCCTGTTGTTAGGAAATCCCCTGTCATTCCTATGAGTCTGAAATATTCAAGGGGACCCAGTGCAGGCAGAGGTAACTTCCAGCCAAGCAGCTGATGGTTGTCCAAGAACCTGTTCAAGGAAAGCAGAGTTTGAAATTGTGAAATAGCTTGTGAAATAGCTTGTCATAAGGGCTTAATGACTTCTGCCAGAGGTATTTCAAACAGTTTCACTCTTTAGTAGTAATCCAGACAAGAAGTACTTTTGTGGAGAAATCGTGTATGGCAAACTGAAGCTCACAAGTGCCTGTGGTTACAGTGTTGCAAGCACTGTTGGGCATTAACCACAAAGATCACTTGCTTGAATTCTCATGACAGCATTTTTAATTCACAAATGAAAGAAGTAATTTTGCATGCAGACATATTCATATTTAAGAAAATGTTTTATTTAAAATGACTGTTCTTGTGCCAGTTTTCATCTGTGTTCAATTATGACCTTACTTAAGTTTTCCTTGTTCTTCTTTAAAATTCTAGCATGATGATAGCACCACTGAAAAACACTACCATAAAACAAAGCTATTCTTTAATTTTGCTTCTTCCATTTTTTCTCTCTTTGCTTTTCTTCTGAGAACTATGTGCTGGAAAATCTTGTAAAGCTTAAAAGGACAAAACAGAATTTACAGACTTAAAATCATGAGATCCAAAGTGTCAACAGTACAGTTAAATATTTGCTTATGTCCTGTAAAATAATAAAACTGTTATCATTGTATCATTCAGCTCAAGAGCTGAAGAATTCAACAACCACTTGGATAATTTTTTTTCTTTTGTGATAGATCATGTTTCAGTTCCACTTCAGTTAACCTTTGAAAGGAACAAGATTTTTTTTGCATCATATACTTACCCTTTTTATGACTGTGAAGAAGCAATGAATCTTATTGAAAATCAGCCGTAAGTATTTCAGCTTCTTAAGTGTTTAGATCCTGTAGCTTGGTGTGCTAGGTAACTGGCACCTGAATTACTCAATCATTTCATAATTAGGACTTTGGCACTCAAAATTTGCCAGTGTCTAAATCCTTTTTCTTACATTTTAATGGAGTTTAAAAATGATTGAAGGGCATCTGGTGAGCCCACAACATAAAGCATGGAATAGAAATATTCATGGCACATATAATTAAGGCCAGTTCATTGTGTTGCCATTTCTATAGCTGTTAATGTGTCTGCAGGTGAGCAACATGGACATCTGTGTGCCTACTTGTTCCCTGTAATGATAGTAGTATGGTGCTTTGGGTTGCAGAGTATTCAGAGGGCAAGTGTAGCCACCCCAAACCCTTTGTTCATCCTTATGTATATAGATTGATCAAACTCACGTCTAGTCCTCATGGGCTTGATCTCAAAGTTTTTGCAAGTGCTATGGTTTTCTGATCCTTGCTCAAATATTTATTTAAGGGATAAAATACATTTTTGAGGTTCTTGAACTGCTCTTATGAAGTTTTCAGCTTAATATAGTAAGGACACTATAACAGACTGCTCTACCTTCCATGAATAAATATGGAATTTCATTTACTGTTCTTGTTAGTGGGGGGAAAAAAGCCTGACAATTTGTCATGACTACTATGTTATATTTGTAGATGCTATTCCTGTGCAAGCAATAGATGGAATTGCCAGTGGGACTGGAAGAGACATATCTGTGAAGAGTCCTCTTCAGTACAGGATGTGATAAAACAAAATATGGTAATGTTTAAAAATAAGGTTATTAGGTTTTTTATTAGAACACTTCAATATTTTGTTTGCTATATCTCTCATATCAGTTGGTTGAATCAGACATTTGAAAATGATTCTAAAGTTAACTCCAGAAGTGTAAGATGGATTTTTTTTTAGTGACAGTGCGGGGGTGGGAATTTAAGGGTGTGATTGAGGAGGGGCAGTGAGACTCCTGAAAGGATATTTCTGTTCTTTTTACTATTTTACTTCAATGGGAGGAACGAGATTTCAAGGCAGGGAGAGATAATCACCCACAGCTTTGACATACGCTGCAGTCATTTTTAGCATGTCTAATTTGAAAGGGTGTAATCAAATCTGTCACTGTATTTTAAGCATGAAGTTCTTCAGAACAATCATTCTATTGTCCAAAGGCCATTGGAGCTTGTTGTGATAAGACCTTTTATTTGTAATAACATATAAAATGTTTCTCTTGCCAGGAGGGAGAATGCCCACAGTTTCTAGACCCTAACCCTCCAATAATACCTATGGAGTACCAAACAACTGTGTATTTTGAGGGAAAACATCTAGATTATTATCGGGTAAGCAGATTCATTCAAAGCTAGCTGTCATTTGAATGCTTCTTAAACTGCATCCACACCCCTAAACTAAAGCATTAGTTCATGTGCCTTGGAGTTCCTGCTTGTAATTTAAAGAAGAAAAGAGCTACACATTCAAGTTTGATATAAAATTGGTTGTTGTGGTAGACTCATCACCAAGAGAGAATCAGAGCTGGAAAAAATACTCTAACTACTAAAATGGAGGGGGCATTTTAAAGAATGTAAGTTGGACCTATTAAAACACTGGACAATTATTTTTCATGTAATGAAATAAGAGGGGATGTAGGAATTGTGAATGTTTCACATCTTTTTCTAGTTAAATACTTGGTGAGTTTTGTTGCTATTGTTCTAGAATGACATCACTCTGTGTGCTTAATTCAGTTTTCACCTTTCAAACACAAAAATACACTCAGACATTAAATGCTTTTTAGTTTGGATAAAATAATCTTTTGCTTTTGTGTGTGTGTGTGTGTGACCATCAAACCAGAAGATCAGGTATTTTCTCAACCACAGTAAAGGCTTCTCTTTCTTAATACTTGCTCCCAGAAAAAAAATTACAAAGCCTCTAAGAAGTCAGATAGACCCCAGGGTCTTAATTGCTGTATAGCCTAGACAAAGCATAAAATGTTATTGTTAGCTGGATAAAAATGAAGCTTAAAACCCAATTTTAGGGGCTAGCTCAAGTATTGTTATCCATTTCTAATCTTTGTTTCTGTGTTGTCTTTGTGTAAATGTGAATTGATGGTAGGTGCACTGGGGAGTGCATCGATTTCTTTAACTACTGGCCATCTATCAAGGGACAGAAGGCTCTTGTTTTTTGAGGGTTTTTTTTCCTTTTTCAAATTGAAGTACTGTATAGCTTCTAAATTCCTTCTATCATCTTTTCTACTCCTGCCAAGGGATGGAAAAGGGTCAACAGGCCTGAGGAGTAGCAATGTAAGGAGGGTATTCAGAGAAGTGTAAAAGGCAACCCATAAGCACTATAATCATATGAAGACCATGTTGTGTGTCACTACTACAGACATGTATAAAAACTGTGCTATAAAAGCCTTATGTTCAAAAATAAATATTTTTGTTTGAAGACCTTAAAATATATGCAGACAATGAAATGCAAATTTGGCTAATTTGGTGTGTTCTCCAAGATGTCAGGATTGGTCCCTGGTAGGATGTCTGGCTGTGTGCGACATGGGGCACACACCTCTCCTAAACCTACAGCTCTCTTTGCTAAAAATTGGAAAGCATTCCAGAGATTACACTCGTATTTCTTTTGTTTAACATTGTGAAGAGCTGTTTTTTATGCCCTAGAGGAAAATAGTTTCCGGCTCCCTTGATATAATTGGAAGAGCCCTTTCTCTATCTAGAACAAATTCAGGGCAGATGCACAGTCTAGATGTGCTGAATTTGACTTCTAGTGGACCCTTGTCCTCCAAGAAGAAACAGCATCAGGAGTGCAAACACTCCTTCATCTAGTTTATCATTCTATGAATTAGCACTTTAATCTTTCTGAACTACTAGTGACATAAAGAGAATGGAAAAAAGGCTGGATTTTTTTTTTTAATTCTGTGAGATATCAATTGCATTTAACAAATGCAAAGACACATCCTGTGGATTGAATGCTTTTTCATGGGTAGCAACGTTTAACAGTTTGCCTACAGAATGTGTTTATTTAACTTGGAACTGGGAAGGCTTACAAGGAGTTCAAGTCTCTGTAAGAAGTCAAGGTGAATGCATAGTACCAAAACTGGAAAGATGCTGGAGAGCAGTATGTGTCAAATGATGTCAGAGTAATTTTTCTTGGGTGAAAGCCATGTGAAAATGTCATGTCTGTCATGGGATCAGCTCCATATAATCCTGATACAGAGATGTGTTTTTAAGTCAAAACAAAAATGCGTTTATTGACAGGACTTGAACAGACACACACAGTGACTATAGCTATATACACAGACCTCTAATATATGTGATATATAAATAAGGCATGAAAGAGTTGTAATCATACAGGCACTCATGCCTGTGGGGTCGTGCTATCTGAAGTAGTAGCTTTGATGACTGAAAGTTCATTTGAGTAAGGGCATAACTTACACTCAGTCTTTGGTAAACATCTCATGGAAAACAGGGTGGCTCAGGAGAAGCCATGGATGGATATTTTGTAGGGATTGGCCCACAGCCCAAATGCTAAATAACATTTGCCTTCTCATGTGGAACAATTTTGCCACAGGTTATGCTGGGAATTACAGCATCTTTGAAGCTAACAGTCGTGGAGCTATGAGCACATTTAAGGTCTTTATTGATTAGAACATTGGTATAGCCATTTTCCTCCTATTTTCCTTGCCCAAATTCTTGCTTAGAAAAAGCAAAAAATTAATGTTGTGTTGTCACTTTGAACTACTGGTTCTATTATCTTGGTTTAATCTGTGCTTTACTTAAAAGCTCATTGCACACCCAGTCTTATCATGGGTGACTAAGTGCACTATCCAACATTGTGCATATAAGCATCTTCATCTCTAGGTGGAGATGAACAGTGAAGGGTTTACTTACTGAGTAGGAGAGGTAAATGGCTTAGAAAACTGCTAGTGCAGAACTATATCAAGAAGTATAGAAACTGCTATACTTCCACTGAGGGTGGAAGTATAAGCTCACACATTTTGTATGCTCCTCTTAACTTGTAAATGCTTAAAGTACAATGAATAAGTCTCCTCATGATAGCTTCCACTGGAGGGAAATAGACTAAAAGAGCTAAACTAGACTAGCTAGACTAGCTAGACTAAAAAGCTGTTGACTGTTCTTCTGCCCCTCCTTCCTCTGAAAGAATTACAGTAGGAACAGAGATAAATCCAAGCTGTTGTCATTCTTCTGGGAATAGCCCCATCCAGGACAGGCAGAGGGAGGGAGGTTTAGTACTGATCAGTCATATTGCATGCAATTTCTGAGATGCATTCTCCAGCTGAGTCCTTGAAAGATTGGCACAGTAGGAGAGACAGATGTAGCGGCATCAAGATAACCTTATTAGCCCGCCAAAGATTTTCACTAAAAGTAATTTCCCATTTGGATTTGTCTTTGTCATGTGTGTCTATGTGTAACCTGCTCCTTAGTGTTTGCTACACATCTCTTGCACCAAAACTACTGACTGTGAGCTCTGTGGCCTTCTGCTCAAGAGCCTGATGTAGCAAACTCCTGATTTCAATGCACTCCAGGTATCAGCTGTCAGACACAGCAAAGCTCCCCTCCTCTCCCAGAACCTGCTGTTAACATGTGGGAATGCCTTACACAGGAGCAGCAGAATTCAAACACTTTTGAAAAATGCATGTTATATTAAAATACATGGGGCAAGGAAAATGAGGCAGCATTCCTATCAAAAAAACTTTATAAGGAGAAGCTTTATAACTTGGACTATATAGATGTTTTCTGTAAGGCAGAATGGGCTGTAAAAGTTTCAGACAAGGCTTTTCAGACCTCAATCAGTAGCTTATTTTTTAGGTAGCTTCCTAGAAGGAGGAAGTAAAAGATTTGTATTCTTCTATAAAACAACCACCCAGAGACTCGAGTCAGGTCCTTTACTTGGTTAAAACATGTTGTCCTCCTCAGCCCCAAACCTTGGTAGGCTCATGTCCCCTGCCCAACCTGTCACAGTGAAGGTTCAGTAGGAAAGCTTTCCACTGCATTAATTACATAAACCTAGTGACCCAGGAGTTACCTGTGATTCCAGCGTTGAAGAAGTAGCTACCAATAAAAAAGATAAGATGCTCAAACACAAGACTAGATCATAGCAGGAGACAATGTACTTAACCTTTGGAGCAGAAAAGAGGAGTTGAGTAACCATTATTTTTTTGCCATGTGCACTCCAAGACTCAGATGTGTCTGGTCAAAACCAAGGACTAGTTCTTTACATCCACAGTGAAGTGCTCATGCAGTCCAGCAAGGTCACTGACAAGGTCCTGCACCTGCGTTAGTGCTGACTGGGGGTTGAATGGATTGAGAGTAGCCCTGTGGAAAAGGGCTTGGGAATGAAACACTATATGTGAGCTGGCAATGTGCACTTGCAGCCCGAAAAACCAGTGGTATCCTGGGCCGCTTTGAAAGAAGTGTGGCCAGCAGATCGAGTGAGGTGATTTATCTTCTTCCCGTCCACTCTGCTGAGACTTCAGCTGGAGTATATCATCCAGCTCTGGGGTTCTCAGTACAGGAAAGATGTAGACCTGTTGGAAAGGGTTCATAGAAGAGACATAGGAATGATCAGAGAGAGGGTAAGAGCTGGAGTCCTCTTCTATGAAGAAAAACTGACAGAGTTGAGGTGGTTCAGCCTGGAGAAGGCTTCTGAGAGACATTTTTATGGACTTTCAATATATAAAGGGAGCTTATAAGAAAGATGGGGAGAGACATTTTGTCAGGACCTTTAGGGTCAGAAAAAGGGGTAACATTTTTTAAACTGAAAGAGGGTAGGTTTAGATAGATAAGGAAGAAATCTTTTACAATGAGAGTGGTGTGAGACCGGAACAGGTTGCCCAAGAAACTTGTGTGTACCCCATCCCTAGAAATGTTCAAGGCCAGGTTGGATGGGACTTTGAACACCCTGGTCTAGGGAAAAATGTCCCTGCCTATGTCAGGGTTGTTGGACTAGGTGGTCTTTGAAGATCCCTTCCAACCCAAATAATTTTGTGATTTTGTAAAGGTGAAGGTTGTCTTGTCTCCCAGTGAGTTCCAATTTCATAAGTTTCTACCAACATTACTGTCTGAAAATATCCTTGCTGTTCACTTCTTTCTAATATTCTTCATGCAAAGTTGTTTGCGAGTCTGTCCTATGGGCAGGAGAATGACCCAGCACAGAAACAATGTCATGGGATGAGGTTTTTAGCCAGCTAAGTTCTTTGACTGAATTACAAAACAACCAAGCTGAGAGTTTTGTCAGTGCAGTGAAGATCAGTATGTGCTATGGACTTAAAACAGGAGTTAATAGATTTAGGATCTAGGGAGAAGAGATGGGAAGAATGTGCCTAGGAGGCAAGAATACCCTTAAATTAGTGCTGCCACCGAAGACTGTCCTATGAAAATACAGCTGGAATCATGGTAAGGCAGGAGAAAGGCAGCAAGAGCTCAGAGACGTTTGTTCCAATTTCCCATGCAACTCTTGCCTTGATGCTCTGGCCAGAATCCCTACAAAGAAAACCTTTAAGGGCAGAACTCATACAGCTCTCTTAATAACACATCTGATGTGTGAAGCCATCTAGTATTCACATCTCTTAGCTTTCTCTTATTGCTCCCCTAAACAGAGTGCTATAAATGATCTTGCTTTCCTTGGACTTCTTGGTGTGCCTACCATGAATGAATGTTGGAGGAGTGCAGCAAAGCTGCAGATTGCTCTGGCTCTGCATTTCACTAGCATTGCTTTAGAAGATGACTGTAACCTGTTAGCCTTCTCCGTTTGGATTTAATTACTTCCAGTGCTGAACAGGATATCTATCGCCTGGTGATATTTTACTATGCTTGGTGATACTATACAAATCCTAAACTGAAATTTTCTCATCCTTAGGGTAAAAAATTTACAGTTGGAAACAGCCAATTTGAATTTGAAGCTTCTGTTGAGGAGTCAGAAGAAGGAAAATTTTCATTCGTGAGTAAAAAGGTAAATGAGAAAACATAATTCACCTATGAAATATGCTCAGTTCTTCTTAACTGTTCCAGTAGCCACATGTGTCCAGAATTATACAGATAATATGTGTTTCCCTCAGAAAAGAAAGTCGCCTCTGATGGAGATTCTCTTTTGGCAGTAGTAGTCAAAGGCAACAGTCTGGCTCAGAGCTCCTGAAGTCTCCCCTCAAAGCCCTCAGTCTTTCTCCCTGATTTCCCGACCTGTGTAACCCATGGAATTATTGAACTGTCTTTGGAGGAATTCAAGGCCACTACTGATTTATTCTTCACTTTTTATGCAATCTAGTGAAATCATTGAGGATAAAATGCAAGAATTTCAGTGCTGTTCCTCTCCACATTCCAATTCATTATTTTTCCCATTTTTATCTGTAAAAATGGGAATAGTAAGAATGGTAGCAATATGCTGTTGCTTGGCTACCTAGTGCTTCTTTCACTCTTGCTTGTTTTGCTGAGAAAGGAAATAATATTTTAAAAATAATCTATTTTCTAAGCTCAAAGTTTGACTCACAAATGTTATACTGACTTTAAATTTTATGTCTTACAAGCTCACTAACAGTAGATTTGAGAATTAATGAGCATTAATGAGAATTAATGTTTTATGTATCATCTGTGCCTAGCACAAAGCATTTGCCTTATAAAGCCTCTGTATTTTTATTTGTTTTTGTTTCCCAACAATTCTCATTGCTGCTCTTTCAGCATGAGCAGAAGCTCATGTCTTGGAGCATGTGAGCATTGTGATTTGGCTGTAAAATGAGGAGGTTGCAGTGCAAAAGATGCAAGAGATTTCCCCTCCATGTGGTGCAAGTCTGCTGTGCCCCCAGAAGTAATGGGGCCAGATGGTGTGGGGAGAACTCAGCAGGGTCAGCAGCTATACTTACTGCCTCTGAACAGTACTTTTGCTGCTTTGATACTTAGAACCAAATGTAAATTAAATTATCGAAAAGCGAGTATTCAGATATTGCTGTCTCTTGGTACTTGAGAACTCTGATTGTGAAGGATTAGGTTCATTAAAACATTTTTCTATAAATGTATTTGGCCAAGATGAAAAAAAGGCCATAAGGCTTGGGAGAGTTTCTAAAACCTTCACAGGTCTGATTACTGAGAATCATAGAAAATGCATGAAATTACCTTTGCCAAATGAAGATATAAATATCTCTTTTATCTATTATGTCATCTTTTCCAGTTCTCCTATAGTGCAAATGAGACCCTACAACTTAATTTATCCATAAAAGCAGAGAAAGTCAAGATTGACAGCAAACTGATGGGTAAGTATGAAATATGGGATTAAAGGGAGATTAATTACTGTAAGCAGAAATCTATTCCTGAATAATTTGGAGTCTTGTTAGTAAGAATGTTTGTGGGTTTTACTGATTTGACTGAAACAATTAAATCTGACAGATCAGAAGTTATTAATACTAAACTAATGCTTTAAACATCTGTGTTGTCAGCGAGTTTGCCAGATGACACCAAGCTATGTGGGGCAGCTGACACACTGGAGAGAAGGGATGGCATCCAGAGGGAGTTTGATGGTGCAAACCTCATGAGGATCAACATGGCCAAGTGCAGGGTCCTGCACAGGGGTTGGGGAAATCCCAAACACAAATACACACCAGAATAGGGGCTGAGAGCCATCCTGAAGAGCAGCACTTGGGGGTGAAGAGCTGGACCCAGTAATGTGTGGGTGCAGCCCAGAAAGCCAGTCGTATCCTGGGCTGGATGAAAAGCAGCATGGCCAGCAGGACGAGGATCCCTCCACTCCGCTCTCATGACACCCCCCTGGAGTGCTGCATCCAGCTCTGGGCCTGCCATGTAAGAAGGACATGGAGTACAGAGTAGGGAGGGCTACGAACATGATCAGAGGGCTGGAGCACCTCTCCTATGAGGAAAGGATGAGAGAGTTGAGGTTGTTCAGCCTGGAGAAGAGAAGGTTCCAGGGAGACCTTATTGCATCCTTTCAGTACTTAAAGGTCACTTATAGAAAGGATGGGGATTTAGAAACTTTTTTGCAGTGACAGTTGAGATAGGACAAGGGGTAATGGTTTTACACTGAAAGAGGATAGACATAGACTAGATATAAGGAAGAATTTTTTTGCAGTGAGGCAGGCGAAACACTGGCACAGGTTGCTGTGCTGTTTCAGCTGGGGTAATTTTCTTCACAATGCCTAGTACAGGGCTGTTTTGGATACCAGAGAGATGGTAGATAACCCATGCCTGGAAACACTGAGGTTCAGGCTGGATGGGCCCCTGTGTAGAGTCATAGAATCACAGAATTACAGAATATCCTGAGTTGAAAGGGACCCACAAGGATCATCAAGTCCATCTACTGACTGTACACAGGACAATCTCAAAAATCACTTGATCTAGATGATGTCCCTGCTAATTGCAGAGATTTGGACTAGGTGACCTTTAAAGGTCTTTTCCAACCCAAATATTCTGATTCTATGATTGTATGATTTTCAAGATTGCTTTTGCTGTGAAGTGCAATCCTAATAGCAAAGTCTCCAGTTCATATTACTTAAGTAAATTGATTTTTTTTAATGATCTTTTCCTTTCCTCAATGAACTTTCCTCATCAAACAGCAGAAAGAGGATCCTTATCACAGCCACTCACACAGACTTCACCTGAAATCTCATCTCTTAGCTGTGTCTCAGTTCAGACAGATTCTGCAGTCCCTATGTAGACTGGCAATCAGGAAAACACGAAAACATTCAGCATGTTTTCAGCTCATTACTGTATTCATTCATTTCTGTTAAAAACTAAATTAAAAATTATAGCACAAAGACTTGATCTCTGATAAAAATCTCTTTATGAATGTAAATTTCATTTCTTTTCAACATACAGTAATGAAGCAATTATGTCTGTAAGCCTAGTCCTGAGCTGAGGTAAGGAAGCTCCTTCAAAATCAATGGAGTAGTATCTAGGAGTTGATACCTACCTTACACGCCTTTGATCTGACATTTAAGGAGAATATTGCAAAAACTATGAGGCAACCCTCTTGTTACTTGAGTGATGAGTCAATATCACGAAAATACTAGTACCCTAAGTAATTTCCTCTGCTGATTAAATCTTCAGACCATATTTTTCCAGCTGTACAATATTGAAATTTATTCCCTTTCATATTGGCAGCATGAAATATATTTTTAGAAGATTTTCCTTATGGCTCTGTGTGCAGTGTTAAAAGACTTAAAAGAGGACCTGGCATGAATGTTACAGGGAGGTCATATTACAATCTCACACAGTCTTAATTTCCATTCCAGTCATGTCAGGTTTAAAACTGCAAAATTTTGACCAAATATTCCCAACATCTTTTTTTCCAAGTCAGGGAAAAACATTAAAAAAAAAAAAAAGGTGGTTATATTATTAAAGATGTGTTATCATTCAAATGGAAATATAGAACCCTTGCAAGAAGGGAATTGAAAAATTATCAACAAATGTCTCTTTTTAGTATAAAAGGGATTTTTTAAAATCCAAATTCTTTTTGACTTTCAGACTCCCTTGCCATATGAAATCCAGAGCGTAATGTGTTTTTATGCATCTTGAAAAGAATTGGCTTTGGGTATATGGCTGCTGCTGAGAAGCACCTTTGAACCTGCCAGTGAAAGAACCCTTTCTTTGTATAACACTTAGTGAATACTAAGTTATGATAGCATTTTTACATCTCAAGCCATCAGGGGTTCTGAACAGTGTGAAATCCAATATATCCCTTTTATCCTTTGTCCTTTTTATCAATGATATCACAGCTGGTATCTCAAGGTGATGGATAAGAGTCTGAATCTAATGAGTGGCTTACTGCTGGTTCATATAATGAGCTGATCAGTGAACAAGGGGAGTGGTTAATGTTTTAAGGCCATGGCTTTCTTCATTTAGTTGCATTTAGGCAACTGGGTGTGTGGGACATCAAGACTTTGCAGCGGTGACATTGTTTATTGGGGGATGGAATAAGAATCCCTGTCCAGCCAATGAAGAATAATAAAGTAATTCAGTAAACATATTCCCATGCTGTACCTGGTGGCCATGTGGTCATCTGGGTGTGAAATGCCAGGTGTAGGAAGTCAGGAGGAAGATTTGCTCAACAATATTTCCTGTTCCCGTGTCTGTGCAGTAGTAATCTTTCAGACTGCTGGAATAAGAACCAGTCTGGTTCCCATAGAAGCAATTCACAGCATGGAACCTTTTCCATGCCACTGTGCACAAAGCAAACAGCAGCATACCAGGGCTGTCATACTGGTGCTTTTCCCCAGCCCTGTGTCTATATCCAACACGAGTGGATAGCTGACACACAAACTGCAGGAAATACTGCTTCGTTTATGTTTGTTGCTCAGTGTCTTCCATATTTGTGTGCTCAGTTTATGAAGCAAATGATGCTACTCCTGCTTTGTGTTCATCAATTCCTTGGAAATTCAAGATAGAGATTGAATCAAATGGATGCTCTTTCTCACTGATTCATTTTTGCAAATGCGAAAGTCCTCACTTTTGCATACACCTCTAATAATACTTCTGCTGGTAAAGCTACTTGAAATCAAGTGGATATGCTGACTAGGTGTAGGAAGGGTTAAAATCAGGCCTCAGCATTGCATTAACTCTTCATTGTAAGAGAAAGAAAAAAACTATTATTGTATTAAAGACTAGCTGTGAAACTGAATGCTGAGGGTTCTAGACATACAGCATTTAGAGAAAAACTGCCTGTATGGGATCACATGTTCTCCTGCAAGTGGCAGAAACTAGCCAAGATTTGGGCATCTGCAATATTGTTCATGCCTAGCAGAGGAATAAGGCCACTGCTGAAAAAAATAATGGAAAACTAGCATCCTCATTTTACATTTTCATTTCAGTAGAAATCTGACAAGGTAGTCTCTTGGAATTAATTTTCAAAAGCTACTGCTGCTGCTGCTGTTACCTAGGGGGTTACCAAGTGTATTGAAATATTAGTGATTGGAGGGTGGTTTTGCCAGTGTCCTTCCTAGAGTCCTGCTCCTCTGAGAGTAAAAGCTTGTTTAAAAAAAAAAACATTTTAGTGGCCTTTTCTATATGCATCTCAAAAGGATTTACTCTTGTCCACATCTGTTTACTTTCCTGTATTTCTTGCCTCTTTAAAAATGAACCTCATTTGAAAAAAAAAACAGTCACTAAAGCTACTCTTTCTTGAGATTACTGAAGGGAAGGGGAAGATGTTGAGTCTCTGTCTTGTATACCCCATTCCCATCTGTAAACACATTTAATTCTTGAAAGAGCACAGGAGGAAACCTAAAAAGCTTTCTGCTGTTCTAGTAAGTTAAGTTAATTTAAAAGATTCAAAAAGTGCCAGAGACTCAGTGGCAGAGGGTGAGAGGCTGTGTGGCCAGAAATACAGAGCAGCAAAGAGTAGAGAGAACTAGGGGAAAAAGAAGGAGCAGAAAAGCAGAGAGCAAGATGTTTTCCCCTTTACAATAATCATCTCACCTGTCCAGGGAGACACAGCACTGTAATCTGTGCAACTTCCTCATTTTCACTAGAGAAACATGTGTCGTATTTTCAGCCTACTTTCTTCTGGGCTAGTTCTAAAGTGCATCTCCATATGCTTTTTTGCAAGCCCAGGCTCTCCTTGTGGTGTTGAACCACCGAGGCACGTGTCAAGGCTTTGCATCTATTTGGGATCATTATTTTTTTCAGTGACTGTGAATCATGATAGAGATTGATGGGGGCCAAAACAAGTTTAGTGTCTGGGGCAGTCGGTCTATGTTTCATCAGTAAGAGAGATAAGACTTTCAGATGTGATTTCTTGGCTCAGAAAAGCTAGAACTAAACCCCACTACAGAAGGAATGAGGTATACACCAGGATGACAGTTTAAGACAAAAGGGAAAACAAAAGCAAGAAAAGAGAGAAGAATGAAGAAATGCAGAGGTATTAACTTGAACAAAGGCTAACAATTTGTTAAATGTTAATTTTCTGTTTGGTTCAGGTATTAGTGATGATTATGAAAAGTCCCAAACATCCTGGAAACAACCTACAAAGGCAGCACTCTTCCTTTAATTCTGCAATGGGCCAGCTGATGTCTGCCCCTACTGACACCCACGCAGAGTTTATCTTCCATATCTGACGTAGGATGGCCCAGGAGGACCTGATTTTTGAATTAATCTTTGAACAGATGTATGTGTTATTGAGCTTAGTCAAAGTAAGGACTTTGTACTTGAATGTTTTGACAGTGCCTGAGTGACAAAAATATATTTGGGGTTTACTTGATAGTAGTCGTACTATGGATAAATGGCAGGTTTTTCCATAGAGGAAAAATGCAATTTTCTCTCAGAATCATTCAGGGGTTAGGTACAGACTGTATTACTCACATGACTCCACTGAACTTTATCCACAGGGTTAGCTTTCCTTCCTAAAGGATACTGAATAACCCTTGAAACAGAGATAAGTGTCTAAGTGTGTTTGTTGTTCGTCTTTCAGTGACTCTGTACAACTGCTCCTACGGACGAAGCGACTGCAGCTTATGCCTTGCTGCCGACCCCAACTATAAGTGTGTCTGGTGTGAAGAAGATGGCAAGCCCAGCAAGTGCATGTATGAAAAACTCTGTCACGCTCCCCCCACCAACACGTGTCCTCCTCCAGAAATCACTCGTGTAAGATTGCTTTTTTCCTCTCCCCACCAGTGTAATATTTTTCAGCAGAAACCAGCCAAGCAAGCTCATACTGAAAGGCAGGTTTTTTTCCTAGGCTGTTAAGTAAGCCTCTGAAATAGCTGAAAGGAAATAATGTCAGTAGTGATGTGTGTGAGAGATTTGTAAAGACTCAAAATAAGACTGAATGGAGTCTTTGAGCCTCCTTGTTTTTCAAGCCTTGTCCTTTCTGTGTCAGAATCCAGGCTAGCAGTGCATGCTTAAAACATGGCATTTGATTCTTGCATTCTTAGTATGGATTTTTTTCTCTCATGATGTCCTTTCTACCTGAAATGAATCTGCAAGAGAGGCTCACTGCTCCTGGAACTACAAGTACATAACAGGTTCATTAACAGGCTTCAAACTGGACTTTTAAATAGCGTTTATTAAGGGAGCAGATTGTTTCTGCATCACAAAATGTTATCCAGGTGTCAGTGATATTTTTCAGTCCACACCAGCATCAAACTCAAGGTTGTAGGAATTGAATGTAAGAAATCAGAGAGGCCAAATGTGCACCCCTGACTTACTCTGCAGTTGGAGCTTTCACATAGGGTCAGTGAAGATTGTTTACACCTTCATGGATCAGCAGGCAAAGAAAGTCATCAATCCATGTTCTTTTCAGAAACAAGCCAAATGCTGCTTTTATGGGCATAATTGTTGAGAAAAGAGTGATACATGCTTCCACTGGACAAATCTAAATTGCTGCAGTAGTGGTATCAGTACTTCAAAACTCAGACACATTGATGAGAACATATCCCAGGCCATCACAAAACGTGGTAACTGTATGACAGACATTGAGAGTCGAAACAGGGATGTTTCACTCAGTAGGAACTGTGTGTGAAACCTGTGGCTCAGACTGGTAAGACACTGCAACCATGGAGGCGGTGCCTACTGGCAGACCTGCAGTCCACTGGGGAAGGTAGGCCGTGAGGGTAAAGATAAGCAGAAATGGCTGTTAAGCAGTGGAAGAGTGCCAAGGAAGGTAAATACACTGGAATCTCGACAGAAAGTGTGGAGAAGAATACTTGTGTAGTATCTGTGCCCAAGTAAACATGATTTGAGAAGGAAAAGGAAAATTAAGTAAAAAGGGTTTTCACCTGGGATACTGTTTCTATATTATTGTGCTTTAAAAAAAGATACTAAAATATATTAAGTTTTCAGAGCTTACATTAGCTTTAGATATGAACATAACATTTGGAAACAGCTAGACAAACAGTTGAGTAATTTTTCAGCTAGTTTGTTTATGGGTTGAGTGCAAATGGACAGCCAGTGGGCAGAAGTTTAGGAAGTTGAAGCAGTGGGAAAAGGGAGCAAGTGATTCTGAAGCTGGGCTAGGCAGCCAGCAGAGGCAGTCATGTCTCTGTGCTCAGACTTGCTTAGACCTAAGAGACTGATTTTGATGGAGCAGACAGTGAAGTACAACCTGCCTTGTCTTGATGGCAATCTTGAAGCCCTCCAAAGCTGAAGTTTTGAAAAGGTCTTGCTGGAAGTACTCCCAGCATTATGTAGGAAAGCGGGTTAGCCTCTCAACAAATATTCCGAATTTAGGTGCCCGTCAGGGCCATATTTCAGTCTGAGGAGTCCACTGCAATGGCAGGATCTTCTCTATCCTCATTTTATTGGCAAATTACTCAATTAACATCAGCCTATGGTGCAGCACCCTACCGTGAGATGCAGTAAGGAAAATCGAGGGAATGGAGGAACTTTTGAAGGCACTATGTGGGGCAGCAGTGTGTGTTAGGAAGCTGCTGGGAACCTAAAGGAATAAAATCATGACAACAAAATGTTGGAAGGATTGTGAGAAGAGTGCAATCCATTTGCTTTTCAAAATCACAGTGCTTTAGTGGAGGAAGAAAACTTAAAACAGAATAAACACCAGGCAAGAGTTCTGTACGTAACAGTCTGCCACAGGAGATATAAAATCTGCAGCTGTTGAATGCTAGTTCTGAGCTAACAGATGATTAATTAACATTAAAAAGTTGCATAGCGTGTTTTTTTGTATGTCCTACAAGAAACATCTGCATTTCAAATGTTGGTAAGTCAAAGTAGCTTTAAATAATATAGAAGATCATCATAGTCACTGCAGTATTTAATTTTGCTTTTTTTTTCCTCTGTCCCTCATGCAAACACAGATTGAGCCAAAAACTGGACCACTAAGTGGTGGAATTCTTTTGACCATAATGGGATCTAATTTGGGAATAAAAGCAGAAGATGTAAAAAATATAACAGTGGCAGACAAGGAATGTCTTTTTAAAGAGGAGTTCTACTCTGTTTCCACAAGGTAATTAATGGATGCTTTTCACATGATTTTAGAAGAAAGAAGGAACTTCTGTGTTTTCAAGAAAAGATGATCTTCTTGTGGTTACAAATGTCACCATTTGAAAAAGAACTAGTGTGATATATCTGCAATATTTCATAGTAACGTCTGACTATTTAAAATTTTTATAGATTGTAATACAGCAGCAAATTTACAATGGTGTACTACCATCCTGCTTCTGATTGAAGTTTTTTCCTTATTTGATTGAAAAGCTTTCATAAACTATTAGTGTACCTATATCAAAACTACTTGTTTTTAAATCAAAGTAATTCTACATGTACATCTAGTCATTATAACTTTGCTAAATCTGAACCACAATGAAGCCAAGCATACAAGATTCATGGGAAAGCAGGCAAAGCAAGAGGAAGCTTAAATCTGTTTAGTAGAGCCATAGAGTTTCTTTCCTGGGGGCAGGGAGGGAGCCCAGCATTCAGGTTTAGCTGTGGATGACTAAGTTTCATCTCAAAGCCAACAAGTCCATGGATGCTGAAGTGCCCAAGCAGGTTGGTAGCTGTTTTGCGGATTACTTGTCACATTCTTAAGCAGTGCCAAAATTAAAACAGAATGCCTAAATTCTTCTTGGTGGCTATCTAGGTGTTTACTACAGATTATATCAAGCTTCTAATTTCAAGAGGGAAATACCCTTTTGATATTAGCTGATGAAAAGCATCTCAGGAAGGTTCAATAGTAATATTAAGAGTAATGACATATTTTAAGAGTAATGACATATTTTAGGCAGTGTGATTTTTCTTTCATTCAATTTTAAAAGCTGCAATTGAAACCTTAGCTTTCTTTCCCTTCTTATAAATTAAAGTGTAACACAGTAACTTTTTGCTATTCCTATGGCATGTTTTGAAAGGGACTTTGAAGATGCCTAGGTGATTTTTTTTTTTTGCTTTTGAAAAATATTTAGCTTTAGTCAATGTGTGGATCAGGCATTTAGAAGCATCCCAGGCCTCTAGGACTGAAGAAGCTAAAGAAAAGCTGTTTATTTCTTACTGTTTCCCAATTTTATTGCCATCACTCCTTCATTTACATGTACTTCCAATCCACAGAATTACAAACTTTTTTACAGTCATCTTTCTCCGTCCCCTGTTTTCAGTGTTTGCAAAGCTGCACTGAATTGCAACATAGTCTTACAAGAATTTCCCCATCCTCTTGGCTTTTTCTAAAGCTTTTTGATATTTTTAAATACATGGAAAGGGGCCAGAACTGAGATGACTGGTTCCTTGTATCATAGCAACATTACTGGTTTCCTAAGTTCTGGCAGTGTAGTAATGGGTGAGAAAAAATGCAACTTGCATCGTGTCATTTATCAACAAATTAGTGGGTTTTGAAGAATGTTCTCAACTAGGGAATCCTTAAAAAAGAAGTTACCAAAATCTTCAACTAGATATCTATAATTTTCTGTCTTTGTCTTCTTCTCTTCTTTTAACGGTTTTTATAAAATTAAATTTAAAAATATTAAAAATTGCCTTCTCTGGCTCCCCTATGCTTCTGCAGTAAAATGCTGGTCTTTTTAGGAGACAGTTGCTCCCATGCACAGCAAGATTTAGGACAGTTAAGGTTGCTTTCTGGCTCTGCAGTGATTTAATTGTTGGCCTTCGAGAAGTCTGTTCTCATTCTTTGTAGTTTTCCATTAGTAATGTGGGGGAAGGGAGGTAATACCACTGCTGGGGAGGGGAGGGGAGGGAACTCTTCCAACTAAAATCCCTGCTACGGTGTTTCCCCCACATCCCCCGGCCCCGGCCCCCGACTGCTTTCCCTAGCTTGACATATGGTAAAAATTCCTCCAAAGGCACTGTTTCCTGTTTCTGCCTGACATAAAGATACAACTTCCAAGAATACAGTAGAGAGATGATGAGGAACAGGCTCAGGCAGCCATACACATGCCAGGACATGCAAGAATTCAGAGAATTTTGTCCATTTGCCAGTATCCAGGAAAAAAAGTCTGGAGTGATCTGCAGAGGGACTTGACAATCCTTTTATTATAAGTCCCAATTTAAGTACATTATACCCAGTAATTTGGAGTCGCTGAGGGGTTTTTTGCTACTTTCGGATTTTTTAAGCAGTCGTGCACTGCTTAAGGAAGAATAGCAATAATCCTGGAGAGGAAGAGTGACAGAAATGAGCAGTGATCCTCAGGGCGTGTCCTATATGAAACTGTGTGACTGAGCAGGCTGCGAGCACTATATACTCCTTATCTAAATGCATTATCAGTTCTCCATTAAGCATTTGTCCCAGTTTTCAAGTGTGTCGAATCCTTATTGCCTTTTCATGCTTTTATTCTGTGGTTTACCTGCTTGAAATAAAAGTTTAAACATCGTAGCTATCACTCAGCAGCAGTGTTAGTTCTAAGGCAGTGTTTTCTTGGCCAGTGTTCCTTGACCTCTAATTTTGTATGTGTTATCTGTGAATTTATTTTCAGAGAACAGTAATTCTGAAGGGATTTTGATCATAAGTGTGAAAAGGCAGTAGTTTGAAGCTGAAAGGTAGCAAGATGCACAACGAAATTATCAGCAGTTAAGACACACAAAATTATAAGACAGCTGGTGATCTGATGTTTGCCTCAAGGAGGTGGGGACTCATTTGTGAGTTTGGGTTTTCTTAACATCACAAAGTCCACTGTAAATCTTGTGTCAGGTTGCAGAGATTGAACTGACTTATGGGCTGAATTTGAGTCTTCTGCAGAAGATTAATGGACTGCTAAAGTTGCTGTGTACGGTGCTCAGGTTTCGGTTTTACCAGCCTTTAGATAGATGAGCAAACTCTTGGGTGGTTTTGCTGGAAATCTGAGGCAGCATTGGATTGCATTGTATAGGAAAAAGCAAAGTTGGTGCTTTTGCTGGCAGTGTGTGTGGTAGGTCACATATATTGCATTGGTCTTGCAGCTGTTACTTCTAACAGATAAGCTTACATTCTTTCTTTTTAGGATTGTGTGTCAAGTTGGACCAATGAATGAACCACAAAACGGTCAAATTGAAGTTAACATCAATGGAAAATTAGGTAAATCACCAAGCGAAGTTTTGTTTACATATCAGGTAAGAGCATTTTTTTCAGACCTACTTTATACTTGGTGCACGACTTAAAGTTAAGCACAGAATCGGTTGTGTTTGTCTTTCTGTTTCATCAATAGCACTGTCATTCAAGAATATTAGAAAACACTTAATTTCAGCATTTCTATATACAAAAGGTGTATCAAAAATCAATTCTGATAAATAGAACTATAGTCTCAAAATAGGAGGATGTTGTTTCAAACAAAGATGTGGTAGAAAAACAAGTGGAATAAACCTACTCATTAGTGATATAATATTTCTTAGGTATCACTATTAAATAAAAAAAGAAGTCAGCACTGCGAAAAATTAGGTATTCTCTAGACACATGGTGCACTATTTTAATCACAATATTTAGTCTAGGCAATGTTCTTAATTAGAAGAATGGATGCAGAGCAGCTGAAGAATAAGTAATGAAGGTACATTAATTTCTTTAATAATTTATTTCATTCAAAAGTATGGCATGCGGAGCCACAGACAGCATGATGTGTGTTCATATTACTTATATGCTTTGTTTTCAGTGTGACTATGAAAGAGAATTTCATTTCTGTTTTAATTGCTTTGCTCTAAATGTGGCCCTTATATCTGGTCTAGCCTGTGGTTTTAGCAGCAAGCAGTTTTATCTGTATCTATGAGGTCTTCAAATTTTATAAGATCATGTGATAGTTGAGAGGTTTAAATAATATCAGTCCCCATACTGATACTTAAAATTATACCTATAAACTATAAAACTATAAAACATAACTTGTGTGTTAGGCTTTTATCTTCTCCCTTATTTAAACTTCTGTCTCATTAATTCTTGATGAGAAGTAAAGGAAAGGAGTCAGTAGTAAGCAGTGGAATAAGTCAAGAATGACATTTAACTGAGAAGAAGATATTGTTTTCACAAAATGGGCTAGAAGTTGGTTTTCTATAATTTCCAAGCAAATACCTCCTCTCTCTGATGATACAGCTGCAAAAAAGCCCCACCTTTTTTGCTTGACTATATCATCTGTTCCTTTGTGGAAATATAGGTTATGATCTTAACCAGAGAACAACGAAATAAGCTGCCATGTGTATGTTTGTGGTCTCTAAGACAGAGACTATGACAGTAAGCCCAACGTGAGATTTTGACATGACTCTGCTGGGTATGTTTTGCATCAATTCTCCTATCCTTCTGTGTATAAAGATTTTCCCATTATTTTCATGGAAAGCACATGAAGTTATTATAAAGTGGGCTGAAATGTAAGCTGAACCAGACAGGATTTGAAGCCTGTCTGTGGACTTGTTTTGGTGTGATTCCCTGCTCAGCCCATCTGAGAGGGACATAAGGAGTGCTTTTGGCCACTTCAGGGAAAGATTCTTAATTGCTTATCAGGGAGGTGCTAGGAGAAGTAGCTGTGCACCAGGATCAACTAGGTGGATGTTCCCCTGCAAGTCCAAGAGTCCCTGTGTGTCAGTCTCTGTCTGTATTGAGCTTACTGAAAAATCAGATGCCTAAGCCAACTGCTGATAAAGAGCATTTTTATTTACTGCAAAAATCTTTCCATGTGGACCCTATTTACAATATGCAAAGCAAAGGCAAGCAAAACAACTCAAACCTTAAAGCTGGTGATACTGGTTTCTAGTTTCATTTCTCTTTATCCCGACAGAAAATGAGGCGACTTTGGACTGCAATAGGATTGAAGTCAGTACAGGGACATCGCATTGATGTGCACCTCTACAAGTGTGACACGAATGCTTTGGCATGAGAACAGACAATCAGAGCAGATCAAGGCAGACAGTTGCATTAGCTAATGTTGGCTTAAAAGCTGCAATCTTGTTTCAGTGATTTTGTCAGACAGTTATTTGGTGACTTCTCTCAGCCAACATGCAAAATCTGTGCTTTGTATAAAACCTCTTCTACTTAGTATATACAAAGGAAAGAAAATAATCTTCTTTCCAAGAGCCCTCCTAAAACAAAATTTTTCTTATGTATTTCCCTGTTTCTTTGGCACATTGGATGGCTACCCTTCTGCTGGAAACTACCACTGTTTTTACTGTGAGCTCTGACCACTTGAAGCTTCATCTTTAACAGTGACTGTTGTAAATGCAGTGTGTGGCATCACGGGGCAGAAGTGCACAAGGAGACACTGGAGATGCTCATCCTTTCATATCTGTGTACACCAGAGGTATCACCATAGGCCCCACTGTCTCAGCCTTGCACATGTGGTTAGTGTCTACCACCAAAAGCACTTATCAAGTAGATTGGGTATAAGGAAGAATTTTTTATATGACAAGAGTGCCAAGTCACTAAAAGAAGTTGTCCAGAAAACCTGTATCTGCTCCATTATTGGAACTGTTCAAGGCCAGGTTGTATGGGGCTTTGAGCAACCTGATCTAGGGAAAGGTGTCCCTACCCATGGTGGGGGGGTTGGACTAGGTGAGCCATGAAGGTCCCTTCCATCCCAAACCATTCAGTGATTCTATTAGTAGTACTATATTTGGCTCTTGTTGATACCCAGTCTGAATGGTGTGATTTATTTTTAAAGGTGGATTAATGAGAATCAATAGTCAGAAAAACTTGGGGCTCAGACTCATGCTTCTTCCCTGCCTGCCAGCACAGAACATTTCAGAAGTGACAAATGTGCAAGACCTTCATGAAATGGGTCAAAAATCCAGTTCAAAGGGAAGCCATGGTTTCAATTTAAAATTATTTCTGAACAAAAATGCCCTAGTCCACAAGTATCTCTGCTATACAGTAAATACCTGTATTTGTTGCATAACAGGAGGAGAAAGCTTTATGTCTACCTACCTATCACAATTTCTCTAACCAACCTGGGTGCAGTTCAAGTACAGTTCCAGTGAAATTAAATTCTGATAACCCAGTCATCCTCTGCTGACATTTCTATTGTTTCACTATAAGCAGGATTGGGAAATAACCATTCTCCTGTTTAGTGAAATAGAAATGAACTTGTGCTAAATTTTAATATCCAGCTATGCAGTACATCTGGAGCACTGACAGCTTGGCTGGTCTCTGAGCAGGTGGAGCAGTAACATGGCTAAAGGCCAGTCCTGCTTTTTCCTTTGTTGTTAACTTTATCTGATTTGCTTGTTACTATGGCAGTGAGAAGCAGTCTCAAAGGAAGGAGTTAAGCTTTTCCAAGGGATATGGCCCAGATTTGCTGCTCCCATACAAGTGCTGATTCTTTTCTCAGAACACCTCTTCTTTAGACTCAAAGCACCAGGACGAGAGCTTGCAGCTGGTCCTGGCATCTCCAGCATCTGTTTGTCAGAACAATTTTGTGAGGTTTATGCTGTGCAGGTTAAACAGACTATAGGGTTTCAAAAAGCTCAAATAAATCTAAGATGGTGAAATTATAGGTAGAACTTTGTAAAAGTGTAATACATTCCTGAATTGGCTTGGAAAAAATGACTTCTTGTAAACCAGGAAGTCTGTTTACCTAAACAAGATGAGATGAATAACCACAAAGAGGAAGAAGGGAGGATAAATTAGAGTTTGACCTGAAAACAAACATCAGCATCACTATTCACCATACTGGAAGTCTGAATGTGAAATGAACAGCACAGTTACATTTAACAAGGTGCACTCTTCCACCTTAATCTACTCTAAAACACTTGGCAGTTTTCTGTTACCTGAATGCATCCTCTGCTTTGCTTCTTGATCTTTGAAGCAATTGCACTGGAAGCTCTCAGGTCAATGTCTCAAGGCTTTCAGGGAGGGTCTCAGCTCACACCTTGATTTTTCTCCCTGAGTCTTTGCCTCAATACATTCATTTTACACTGTAGTTGGGGGCTTTGGGTGGGTTTTTTTGTGGGGAAAATTACATGCTTGTTGCCATTATGATTGATGCTGATAAACCACACATCTACAGAAGTCTGGAATTGCTTCCAGAGGATCTTATTTTATTCTTAAGTCCTACAGTACATATTGTTTTGTGTCAGTCTCCATGGGGGACAGGAGAACTCTTGTATAGCTGCAAGTTTTAGTGGAGTTGGCCCTTTTTCATGCTGATATTGTTAGTCTTTACTCTCTATCATCTGAGCCATGCATTTAAATACATGTCCCACCATCCTGTGTTCATGATTCTGTTTGAGAGCTGCCAGTAAACACTGGCTGTATGATAGTGCAGACTTTCCAGTCATGTATGCTTCCATTTCTCCACCAAACCTGTCAGCAAAGCTCTGTGGTCTCTTCAGAAAATCATGTGGTGTCTGCCTCATGATAAAAAGGTGCTGAAGAATAAGCTGTTTGACATACCAGCCCTTTGCATAAGTGTCCCATCCACAGCAGGCAATACACAATGTGCGTTGCCAGGCGAATGCTCTGCTGGGGCACCTGGAGTGCCTGGAAGCATTTGTTCAGCTTGCATAGTGTAAGGTTTGGACAAAGCAGCCCCAGAAAAGGACTCAGCTCATTTCTGCTGTTGCAGAAATAACCCAGGAACTGACTTGTGTTATGGATGCTGTGATGAGGCGAGCCAGCGGGTCAGGTTGTGGTGAACACCAGGCTGCCAAGAATGTGCAGTGGAAATTCTCTGGTTGAATATCCTGTGAGTGGGTGGCTTGTCTGAAGAAACAAGAAACAGGCTCCCTTGAGTCTGAGAAAGGAGGGAAGTGGAGGGGGAAAGAAGTTCCTAATGGCTTGAGTTTCCCATTCAGATGTTTAATTTAGCTTCTGCGGTTACCTTTATAATCCATGAAATGACATTTTGACCTTCAAGAAGCTGGCTGGTGTCTACAGCACTTCATGGGTTATACCTTTTATTTTTGCGTGCCTAATATGCAGGAGTTGGCAGAATAATTTGGCTTTCAGTGTGAGGTAGATAATCTTGGTAAAAGTTACTTGTTCTTCAAGAGCCAGAACTTACTGCAGCTGGAACCAGGATGAGGAGAGGGAGGAGTTACTTGTGAAGGAAAGATGGATGCAATAGATGCAGAACAACAGCATGGCCTGTATATTTGTGAAAATCTTATCCACATCTGTGTGTGCTGTCATCAGGCCTTGGAAACAGCATCCCTGTTTTCTGCTTCTGTGGAACCACAAGAGCCCTTTCCTACTTGTGAAGAAATGCATTTGCATCAAATGCAAACCCCCAACTGGAGCTCAATATCTACAGGAGCCAAAAGAAGGGAGCTTAGGTGGCTTTGCCATTTGGTGCCCATCATGTCTGTTTGAACACCTCCATCTGCTGCTGGCTTCCCCTTGTGCTGCAGCTGACATCTCTCACAGCATCACAGGGACATACTCTGACACCATCCTCTTTTCCTAGTTGTCTCTCTGCTTGTTGATCTGGCACAGTTGTGTTTTTTCCAACATCCCCCTCTGAACCATAGACTTCATGCCAAGGTTTCCATGCATCCCTGTTAGACTCCTCTGTTCTGTCCAACTCTTCTTCAATTTCTGGCCCCTCTTGTGATCCACCAGTAGCCTCCTTGGTGGTTTGTTGTTTCTGTCTTTGATTTTCTGCATTAGTGAAGGATAAAGGGCAACCAATTTTATCTCAGTGGTATAGTTCACGCTCTAGAAACTGCTTACCACAGATAAGTACTACAGTAGACAGGATCCTTATTTACAGAGTCATGTCCAGGAATTCTCCTGGGAAAGGGAAACTTTGTATAGGTGACGTTGTGCTTGATGACAGACAAATGGAAAAGCAGAAAAATGGAAAAAGAAGACATGCAGAACTTTGGTGATGCTCCATGGGTGTGCACTCCTCTTGTTCTTGGATACTGTGCAAGGGACCAGAAGTGAGTTGGCTGGACATGACAGTGCAAACCAGGAAAGCTGCAGAGCAAACAGAATGAGTGAAAAAGAACGTGAATCTGTCTGGAAAATCCAATCCCAGATGCAAGATGGGTGAGCAAAAAGAGGCTGGGAAAATGGTTCTCTTTTATACCTTCATGTCTTTAATTGCAAAGAAAATTGTGAAGAACCAGGGAAAAAAAATTAAAAGAAGAGTAGGAATAACCCAACTGCTAGCCAGGTAAAAGATAGGCTTTGATTTGATGCCAGCAGACCATAGAGATTTAAAATGCTCAGAGCTCTCTGAAAGAATTTTCTGACTACAAAAGATATTTTTTTATTAAAATAGAAGTTAAAAAATCTGAAGAAATAGAGTATCACCTTCCTAACTCTGCAAAAAGACTAATTGCTACTCATCAAATATTCAAGATTTAAAAGTTCTTTCTAGATTAATAAACAGCATGAAAAATGTAAGAGCTAAATATGAATGCTCAGAGCATCTACAGTAGCTGTGTAAGAGCAGCAGTCATGTACACTGCTAATAAGCAAATTCATGTCTAAATGTGATTATAAGTGGAACAGACATGGAGATAATTTACCCTCTAGCACACAGAAAGCATGAAACTACAATGAAAAATATATCCACATTTCTGTGAACAGATTTTTAAGTAGGGGGCAAAAGATACAAACAAAGCGAGCAAAGAGGAGACTTCTGGCTGTGATGAAGAAAACAGGACACTGGAAAATGGCCTGAATGTGAAGTCATATATATACTTGGGCCAGCTGGAGCTTTGTTGTCAATATTTTTCACTGGGTTTTTTCCCAGTACTGCCATGCTGATGAAGCAAGGTTAAGTCAGTGGCACACAGGAATGGGAATGCCACGTAAGGTATTACATTGGTATTGAAAGGGAAGAAATTAATTTGCTACTACACATACCAGCATTATTTGAATGTTAGGTACCAAAAGCAATGTACAAGTGGCGTTGTCTCGCTGCTTAGAGCAGAAAACCACAGCTTCCAGGTAAATCATAACAACAAGAGGGGTGCTAACCACAGGTGTAAAAGCACAAGAGGTAACCTATTGATATCCTCCCAAGGATAATAGCCTGGTGGATATCAAAGCACTGGGAAAACTGCTTATCAGTTCAGGAATACTTGCCCTGCAGTCTGGTACAACATAGAAAAGTTGGGTTGCAGGTGGACTTAGACTCATCATTATTACAGCTAGGTAGTATTTAAGGGAGGTTTAACTGTAAAGTGCTCAAATTTCCCATGACAAACAGACTACAATCTGCTCAGACCTACAAGCAAGAAATCTTACTTAGATCAAATAATTTTTTCAGGATAAATCATGCAGTAGGGAGCAAGTTACACCTGGTAACAAGTTGGGTTAAATGGTGATTGAAGATCACTCCCAGCTGAACCATTGTACTGAATTTTATTCTGAATAGCATAGCTGTGGATTTGCATAGGTTTTATCAAAACTGCAAATCTGCTTTTTACAAACACAGAGCATGATCGTGAGAACGAAAGGCAGTGGAGAGTCCTGGTGGCACAAAGTCCCTCTGCTGGGAGACAGCTTACCACACTCAGCAAAAACCAGGCCACTGAACAGCTGACAGACATTGGAACAGGCTTTTTCAAACTAGACTATCAAAAAGCCTACATAATGAGGTAGCCTGCTATTGCAGAAAATACTTATGCTCAAACATTAAACCACCTGGAAGACATGAACAATATTTTCCTGATGACAAAAGAAGTCAAAAAAACCTGAAAAAAACACTCCTTCATTTCAAGCAAAATAAGAAAAAAAATGAAATATTTTTTAATTATTTTCTACTCTTTAGGAAATTATAAAACAAGGGTTAAATCAGCATTTGCAGGGTTGTTTAAATTTTACTGTGTCTATACAAAATGAAGTATTGCCAAGTCCTCACAATGGCTGATGTTTTCCAGAAGAATTATTACAGGACTGCTACAAATTCCATACAAGACACATTATCAAATGTTCTGTTTAACATCATAAGTGCACTGAGCACTGTGGTGGGATGTTACAATGACGTTAAAGAAAGTGTGAGTTCCCCTAGGTGTCTTCTGATGGAGCCAACAAAGATCTCAAGGTGCAGAAGGCTGAAAAAGAAAGCAGGTTATTTATCATGACAGCAGGTGTACTTCTGATTCAGAGACTGAAATGGCAACAGGGCAGAAAGAAGGAGAGAAGAAATCCTTGAGGGGATTTGGAAAAAAATAACATCACTGATACCACAGCACTTGAGGCTGGAGGCTTATCAGTCCCATTTGTAGCAGTTGAACATTCGGTATTGCTCAGGGTCAAGTTCAAATTAAAGGGCCTTCCGTCTTAGTAAAAGCAGCATTTTTGTTATCCCTCAAACAAGGTTTGCACTGACAGATTTACTGTCTGCCCTTCATTTTCCTCTGCAAGGAGAAGGAATCTCATGTAGGACTTTGGTAAGCAATGTAGAGCTGTGGGTCAGGTGCAGCTTTGCCAGACTGCGTAAGACTCTGTAAGATGAGACTAGAGCTGGCACCTTCCAAGGGTCTGTGTGTGTCTGTCTGACTGCTGAGTACCACGGGAAGGGGCTGCCTTCTCCTTAGGAAACACAGTTCTTGTTGAAGTCTTGTATCACCACTGATGGCACTTTTTCAAATTAACTTGGCATTGAGGGAAATGTCATTCTCCTCCTGATCCTATCTACCTAATTGCATTTTTGTAAAATGCTTTCTGGTTGAGTATTTGTATGAACCAACTTTTTTTCTTTATTGGTACTCTTAAGAAGCCCGCCAGGTGGGCCGATGGATCTTTGCTCTTTGAGCCATCCATGAATATTTCAGAGTAGCAATAAAACTTATTCATAGCACATTGGTTTTGCAATAAAAATAATTATATAAATTGTTAAAATTCTTGGTAATTTATTTTAGCTGCTTATTTTTTCTGGCAGGTCCTTAAGAGGAAGGGAAAGAGGGAAAATATGAAACAGAAAATAGCAAGTTAAAATTAATCAAATAATATTCCTGCCAAGTTTATGGTAACAAAGTGTTAGCAGTCATGCTGAAGAATTCCTCTGCACACAAAGCATTGTTCAGCTTCTCCTTATTAGATCATCGTTATGAGGCGTCCACATTATTTGTTCCCTGGAGAGCTACTGGTATTTGTAGAATTACTTTAAAGGCGTTAAATATGAGTATTTTGAATTAAGTGCTTTTAAAATAGTCCTTTGAGGGACAGCTGCAAGATCAGAAATTACAGATGAAATAAGGGTTAACCATAACCATTGCACCTCCTCTTTGGCAGCTCCCTGTTTCCAGAGGGGTTCTTGGCCCCAGTTTTCCATTCAGCCTGAAGTGCAACTGAGATGTGTCTGCACAACACGTGCATGAGGGATGGGTGCTGAGTTCTCCTGTCTGGTGTAGCTGGGCTTTAAATTCCAAGAGGTGGAGTCTTTCTAAGAAAAAAAGAAGAAAAAAACAGTTTCTGTGGAAAACAGAACAGATGCTTTTTTCACTTCTCCCTTACAGTCGTGTGTTTCAGAGATAACTTTGCTGTTACCTCTACATCCCTATTCTTAGGGATGAAGGCCACTACTAACAGGTCCCCCAAAGACAATGATGCTGAGTAGTTTGACTTCAAGTTTGTGGCTCACTCTCTATTTACTGATTGTTGGCTACAGAGACAGGTGAGCCCTGCCAAAGGAACACATCAGATAACCTAACAGAGCTGTAAAAGGGAAATTATTTCACATTTTTGCTAAGAGAAAGGAATATGGCTGTCCAGCTGAAATTCTTAGCAAGCTTCCTTTCATTCATTATGCTGAGGTTACAGAGAATAGTGTGTGTGATGATGCTTCAGAAACTTTTTTCTGTCTTTTTTTTCCAAAGTCTGTGTTTAAAGGCTTGATTTAAATGGTTTCTTGTTAATTTCTTTCCTAAGCCTGTCATTGGAGCCTAGCTTTCCAATGGAGGTAGTATTTAGGGAAAAGGCTACAAATTTTAAATAGATTTTTTCAGAGCTTCAGGGAGAAAGAATTTGTCTATACTGATTCTTTAGTGGTTTTTGAGGAATACTTTAATCTGAAAGCTTTCCTAAGCATGCTATGCAGCAGGGCATTACTGTGGGTAATACAGAAGTCCAGCATGGTTAACATTTTATAGCAATTAAGATTTGTTTTGACCTTAATAAAAAGTATGGTTTTCTGTCCATATGATAAGGTTACACTTAAGTATTTGACCCATTTTTATAAACTATTTATTGACTGTGTGTTTCATATCCAGTCTTGATTGTAATATATTTAGCAACTAAATTCTGTTGTAAAAAGGCATAAATGAGTTTTTCCTATAAAGTGCATAACTAGACTTGTTCTAATTTAAACTTCAAATGGGATTTTTAAAACTGACCCCCTAAAAATTTTTATTTACATTTTATTTACATATTTTACAAATTTTTAATATTGTAACTTGTCACAATTTAGCTTAAATCAGCAAGCAATTAAATCCAAATATGAGGATGCATAGACAGGGTTATATAGACCTAAATGAGCTTTCAAAATGCTTTAAAATTACTTTGAGTGACTTCCCTATATAAAATCTCGTAACCTGAGTGATGTATTAAATTAAAGCTAAATCAAAGGTTAGTTGCATGAGAGCAGTCATATGCTCGCTCTTGAGGATTGAAGGGTTTACAAACAGATTTCTCTCAGGGAAGAAAAGCAATTGACACCCAATTAGTTAAAGCATATTCCTAAAGCTCAATGACTCGAGAGCAAATTACAGTTGTCATTGTGGATTTGTGAAGTGTGCTGAACCATGATGCATTCCTTCAGAGGGAAGTTGCTTAGACATGAAAGTATAAAACAAGCAGAGCATGTAAGAGTTCTCCATGCTTCTATAATATCTGAGCTGCAATAAAACAAATTTGTAAAGTAACCATGAAGTCAACTGGATGCATTTTTATGGATTCCTGTTGCTTGTTAAAAACCTGCCGATGACTCACCGAGCTTTGAACCGAAATGCGATTTATCAGTCCCTTCCTCCCTGCCATAGTGGGCCCTTGGTTTTGTAGCTGTAAGCTGTCACAGAGATGGGCTGTGCCTGAGCAAAAAGATGTGAGAGAAAGAGGTTTGCTGTATGACTAGCAAGAGGTGGGCATGTTGCTCTCTGTCCCTGAAAGGTCTTTTCCTCCTTCAAGTGGAAGATCAGTTCTGTGTGATAGGGATCAAGGAAACCCTTATCAGCAAGGGAAGTTTTCAATCTTCTTTGCTCTTTCTTTATTTGCATATACTTCATATGGAATAGCCCCAAGCCTGGACTTTATTATCAGTCAACCATTTTAGCAAGACTGTGCAAGAGGAAAACAGCTGTCATTTACAAATATACATGAGTCTGGGAAATAAGCTTATTACTTTTTTCGACTCATTTAAGAAAAACCTGTGTTTTAATATGGTGAAGCAGCACAGTTGCATGTCAGAAAAGGCATCACCTATTCACAGCCTCCCTCAAGGTCTTGATCTAGTATGCTTCAGCAGATGCAGGATCAGGATCCCTCTTACCAATGCCCCAGCCTAATGCACCAGCCTCGCACTTAGACCTGGCATCCTGTCTGTGTGTGCTGTGCCCATGCCAGCTGCCTGCCCAGGACAGGGTGCTGCCTGCCCAGGGGCCACGGAGCTGCCTGCCCAAGGCACGCTGCTGCCAGCCCAGCCACCACAGTGCTGCCTGCCCAGGACAGGGTGCTGCCTGCAGGCACAGCAGCTGTGGCCCTGTGGGCACAAGGGCTGTGGCACGTCTGCAGGCGTGGTGAGGCGTGGGGTCAGCGGGCAGTGTCACCCGGAGCCGGCTGGCAGCCCATGTCATGTGGCTTGCTCGACTTCAGCCGTGCTCGTGATTCAGCAGCTTCAGTGTGGTCCTGAATAAGGATGCTTTTCTCAACTGGAAGCAGAAACTACTTAGCAACGAAGTAATTAAATCATGCTGTTCATGAAAAGCCCTCACTGTTAATTTACGGTATTTGTTGGAGCTCCCAGAATACAATCATTGAAACAAAGACTGAATTAAGAACAAAAGGAGGGAACTTCTTGAGAAATTTAAATACCAAGCAAATTTTATAACAATTTGAACCATGTCTGCTTGATTTAAGGAACCCACTCCAAAGTTCTAGGTACGTTAAGACAATTTGAGCGTTTTCAGATTTTCTTTCTTTGCAAGTTTATCTCTCAAGTATAAGATAAGGGTTTTACCACAGTTACTGAGAGTCTTATGAGATAAAGGGAATCTTTATATTCTTTCTATTTAGTGCAAGTTTTGAAAACCTTGTTCTTTGTCTACCATAGCTGAAACAGAATGTAGGAAATCTTAAAAGAAGTATGAAACCAGGAAATCCAACAGGAAGCTCTCACAAACTAAATGGCAGCTAACTCTACATTTTGTGATGGGGAATCGAACCTTGTATAAAGACTCATAAAATACAGTAAAGAAAAGAGTGCATTTTCATTATCTGTTACTTCTTGCAACATGAATAGTAAAAGATTTTGTTTTATTTTGGAAGATTTGTCTGTCATTGCTTTAATTTTATTCTTTTTCAGGTACTAATATTAAACTTCTATTATCTATTAAACCAAATAATACTGGTATAAATTTCATTTTGCTTTTCTCACTTAGCTTCACCATCTTCTCTTTTCAGGAACCTCGTCCTTCTCAAATAAGACCTGAAAGTGGTCCACAAGCGGGAGGAACCAAACTTACCATCTCTGGTATAAATCTGGCCACTGGTTCCAAGAAGGATGTTCAAGTTTCAGTCGGTAGCCAGCCTTGCAATGTGTACGTAGTCTGAGTAACGAACAATACAGAGCTGTATCCTAAAAAAGCACCAACTTTTTCTGCCCTTTATAAATTAAACAAATCCATTGTCTCTTTGTGACTCCTCCCATGCAATGGAGTTCTGCATGAAACATTCAGACAACTCACTCAGAGGCTTCAGTGGAAGAACAGCTGTAAAAACACCTTAAGTGGGAGAATTTAGATGTCCAAAAATTTCTCCACTTTTGGCTTTCTCTGCTATACTGGCTGTTTCAAAGCCACCCATGCTTTCACTCAGCATCTCCTCAGTGGTTCTGTATAAAATATTACTCTTCTAGTCTCCCACGGCTTGTTCTTCTCCCTTCTTTTTCCTTTTATTAGTTGCTGTCCTTCTCTTTTCTCAAAAAAGAGGAAAGACACTAAGTGTGCTAACATTTCATTGTCCCTGTGTTCGCACAGTGTTCATTGTTATATCCTGTATCTCTTTTTTTAAAAAGTGTAAGTGATCTGAAGGAAGTGTTATCTCCTCTTATAGCTACTTGGTACCCAGCAAAAAATAGAGCCCTGGTTTTATTGTTCTGGAATATACAATAGAAGAATACACAACTCCATAATGTTAGTAATAGAAGATGTTTCCTCTCCTTTTTCTTCTCCAATCTAGCACTGAATTTGGAGACGAGATCGTTTGCATTACAGGACGTAATAGCAAGGTTGAACCTGTTACAGTCATAATGAACTATGGGGGCACGACAATTACTGTACCACAGCCATTTACATACAGTGAGAATCCTACTGTCACCAAATTCCTTCCAGTAAATAGCTTCAGCAGGTAATGAAATGTTTGTCATAACTTTTTTTACAAGTACCTTAAAATATGTGTAATATGTAATAAAATTATTAAATATAGAATGGTTTGGAATAAACTCCTGTACTCTATCAATGCAGACGTTTAGGTATGTAGGGCTTGTGGGCTTAATTGCAATTGATGTTTGAAAGTATTCCGTTTACTTCCAAATTGCCATCCCATTTCAAAGGTCAGTCCTGAAAGCAGGAAAGGCAATAAGCTCCTTTTAAATGGAGATGTGCAAAGAAGGAGATTTGAAGCATTTCAGCATGATGTCAGACAACATGATCTTTGCATTACTTTCAAATCTTTATGCTACTACGGTAACCAATATAAAAAGTTTCTAATGGAGACCTTTCTAACCGTTCTTTTATTGCGCTTTTAATAATTATGCTGCAAATAGAGAAAAAATTATGACTTGTCATCTCTTTCTTTGTCTCATGAGGAAAAAGAGTACCTTTTTGGAAAATCTAGACCTGTGTTCAATAATGCTTTTAGAAGGTATGCTCTGTTCTACGGTGGTATTCAGTAACACCCCATCTGGTAGCTGTTCCTTCTGGAAAAAAGCTCACCTAGTACTAATTGGGAAATCAAAGAAATGTGTGTCTCTCTTATATTTGTAGCAATATGACAAATCATTGTATAAAAGGCCTTGTAGCATACCTCAGGTTTGAAAGTCATTCTGTGACCAATATAGGAACAGACATAACCCTGATTTGTGTTAGTGTCTGCTGTTCCCCAGTATTCTGTCTTTCTGCTTAATGGGGTACAGTTGGCAGAGGGAGATCATTTAAAAAGCGTAACATCATGACAAACAGAAGATTGAAAATAAATTTGGCTGTCACTTCTCTTGGAGATATTAGTACCTGTCTCCTTGAGTATTGAGTAATCACTTGCATGAAACAGAATTTGTTTTTAATGTTTCCTTTTCATTTTTGGTTTGGGTGATTTGGGGGCCTGAAATTTTTCTTTGGTAGATCAATAGTGATTTACCTCATGGAATTTAAATGACTTCTTTTTCCTTCTATATAAACTAAAGCCAACTTTTATGGATTGCTTTGAGGTTTACTACCCCTCTAAATCCATGTCACTTCAATGACTTCAATTCCCATTGGCAACTCGCATGCGTTCTTCTTCTTATGTGAATATATTATTTTTTAAACCACATGCTGCAAATAAAAAGGAATAGAGAAGCCAGTTTCCTACAGGCCTGTAGAAAATGTACCCTCACCTTTGTCTCTATGTGTGTATTGTAGGCAGAGTGATTTTAATAACATCGGAGAAGTAAAGCACACAAAGATTGGCATCAATGAACAGCCAAAAATCCTGGCAAAGCAATTTGTACTTTTTTTTAATTTTGCTATTTTAAAACAGGTTTTTAAGTTGACATTGATGATTTAAAATGCTTTCATCATCAGTAGCTTTAACAGAAGTCCTTTTTGTAGGATATCTAATTGTCATGTAGGCATTATACATAGGGTTTTTTCAGTGAAAGCAATAGCAGTGCAGGATGAAGTAGTGTATAGCTGTGGTAGTCTGCCAGTGACATGACTTCTTTTTTAATTCTGCCTTGCAGTGGAGGGAGAAATATTACAGTAACTGGAACCGGTTTTGAGCTCATCCAGACTTTCTCATTGGTGGTATATGCAGAGCGTCCAGAAGCAGGGAGGATGAATCAAAAAAGGGTAATTTTCTTTCTTTTCCCCCAAAGGCATAACACTGGATGCACAGCATATAATCTGTTCAAAAACTGCATATAAACTTTCCCACTGGACTTAAATAGGTGGGGACTGAAATAAGGTTGGAACAGATTTTGGGTCTGTTCAAGGTTTTCCTGTGGAAGATCTTGACTTTTCTACCATCTTGCCTTACATTCACTTGTACTTTACCATCTTCTGCTTTAAAATTAAATTCATTCAATATGGATAAGGATAAAATATGTATTTCAGAATTTGGATGTGTTTGTGTTTCCTTTATCTTTCTCTTTCTTCTCCCCCTGCAAGCATTAGTGATTTGCCTGAAACATGATCTAAATCTAGACAATGCAGACTACTCAGCTTTGCACAATCAGTGCCTTTTATTTTCTCACATCTCAAAGAACCCAGTCTTCTTTTCTTTCTTGCTTCATGCATATTCCACCTGTAACAGGTCACAAAAAGTTGGGAAAAATAACATTTAAAAAATCCACTTCTTGCATCTCCTGTTAAGAGGAACTGACATTACCAATAGTCCTAATATCCCACTCTTCTAGTGAAGATCACAATTTTATGACATGATTTAGACTTAGAAGTGATCTTCCAATAAGAATGTTGTAAGACTCTTTCTAAGTCTGTCTCTCCAGTTCAAGAATGTCTTGTGATCCATAGAGAGTTTGTATAGTGAATGTTTTGTATTGTATGCATGATCCAACTTTTATAGTATGCTAAAGCCAGCTGGGTTTGGATCTATTAGATCCCTATCTCTAAAGACTTTTAAGAGGAAAACTGCCTATATTTTTTAGGCCATAAACTTTAAAAGGTAATTATCTTCATAATCTTGACTCCTGACAATCTTGACAATCTGAAAGTCTATTTAGCATTCTTGACAGTGCTTATCAACATTTCTTACACCTCCTCTTATGTATACTCAACCCGTTAGTTTAAATCAGCATTACCTATAGCACACATTCTCTATTAAGACTAAAAGCTTTTCTAATCTTTTGGTTTGCTTTCACGTACATAACAATATCAGAATGTTGGGGAGAAGCTATCAAGTTGCATTGCATCATGAAGTGAGAAACAGAGGTGGTGATAGAATAAATGTTGAGGGTTCCTATTAGTTTTGTTGCCTGTGGTCGATGTTACTGAATGACTAAAAGTGTCAGGGTAAAAACATTTGTTGAATTAGGGATGGAGGATGGGTGAACTGAGTTGTCACCTTGAGTAGCTGAGTGACAACTCTTGAATTTTATTCCAAAATTTCACTTAATAATTTTATTGAGGTTCAATGAGGTATTATATGGTGTAAGCAGAAAAGAATTGACCCAAGCTACTCAAAGGTACAGAAGATGATCAGGATTAAGGGTGACACGTTTACTTCCTAATCTGAGAGGAACTTGATGGTATCAGTCCAGCAGTAAAGAGCCATAGAAATTGGAGGCAATGAAACTGATCCATAGCCCAAGCTTTTTCTGCAGGCAACTGCTACAACATAGTGAATCGATGATTTATTCCCATCAACAAATTTCTTTCTTTTTTTTTTTTTTTTCAAAAATACCTCATACTATGGTATTTCTGCTGTATGGAGAGGATATAAATTCAATGGTTTTATTTCTATGGTCTAAAGTTATCAACAGTTATGTACAGAAAGGAGTCAGACTCTAAGATGTGCATGTTGTTCTTCTTGTTGTCTCTTACAGTTTTATGGAGAGGTTGTTACAAGACTTAATGAAACCACAGTGGTTTTTTCTTCCCCACCAATACTGGAAGACCCAGAAAACTATAACATTACCACTATTATTCTAATGGATCATTATAAGTTGGTTGTGAAAAATGAGAGCCACTCCTTTGCCTATGTTGCAGACCCAACCTTTGAAAACTTCACAGATGGCATCAAAAAACAAGTCAACAAACTTATTAATGCAAAGGTAAACTTGTTAAAAGTTGGTGGTTGCTCATTTTGTCTTTGAAGAATGTATGGAATTTTTTGTTCCTTTCTCAAAGCCTTAACAGATGTTTGGTGCCATAGCTCAAATTCTTGGTAGAGTCCCTTACCTCTGCTAGATGATGGACATTGACAGCTCCCCTTTCCTCCCCACACCCCTTCTCAGAGAGAGTTTCTGTCTTTTTAGCCGTACGTCAGGTTTGCCCCCTCCTGCTGAGCCTGGCATTTGCATTTGGAAATGCCCTCTCCCAATAGACCTCCCAGGAGCTGAAAGGGACATCTCATCTCACACCAGGAAGGAAGGGAGAGGAATCACATAATTCCCAATCACTCTGCTGTTCTGTAGGCTGCAGTGCAAATCATTTCTGCTGCTAAAAGTGATCCAAATGGAAAGCTCCAACTCAGGATTTCTTGTCTCCCAGGGCTTTGCGATGATAATTTAGCCTTTTATTTTCTGTCTAGGGCAGTAACCTGAACAAAGCCATGACGATAGATGAGGCCCAGGCTTTTGTGGGTGATGAGCCTTGCAACATAAAAACTCTAACTGAAACGGACTTATATTGTGAGCCACCAGAAGTACAGCCTCAACCAAAGAAACGGCAGAAGAGAGATACCATCAATAACCTCCCTGAATTCATTGTACGTTACCTTTTCTGTAGAATGTAGTATCATGTATCAATAACACTGATGCAGTCCCTCTTGACTGAAGTAATTTGCTCTCCAAAGTTGTTGTAGTACTGTGAAGAAACTCCTTGCAGTTCATTCTTCCTCCAGCTTCTGCCTACTGCCTAAAAGATGTCACACGTAAAGAGCAGTGTCAAGGCTGCCAAATGTCTTCTACCTTCATTACCTAGAAATGTAAAACTCTAGCCAGACAGACTGAGGATTTTTCTTCCTCAGTTGAGCAAAATTAAATTACTTCATGGAATAAAGTGCTGGTGACCCAAATTCAGTTTAAAATATTCAGAAGTATTTCCTTTGTTTGGCAGTTTGAGCTAGAAATTCACTTGTGGGAATTACTAAGAATTTAGAGTGAAACTGACAAGTGGACCATCTTACATTTGCACTTCTTGGGAAAAATGTCTGATTTTATCTAATTAGGTAAAATTTGGACTCCGGGAATGGATCCTTGGAAGGGTGGAATATGATACCCGAGTGACTGATATCCCACTGAATCTTATTTTGCCGCTGGTACTTATTCCTATGATAGTAATCATTGGCATTTCTATCATCTGTTACAGGTAAGTTCTTCTAGTTAGGTGCTTTTGTTTCCCTAAAGCTTTCAAGGTACTACTGGATTGTTCTCAGCTCAGTCTGCAAAAACTGTCTTCATCTTTTTTATGAGCTGCAGAGTTAAGAAAAAGAGTTACAGCTGGAAATATATATGAGCACCAATTTATTCCTCTCACGCATGCCAAATTCCTCAGTGTCAGTCAGCCCAGTCCCTCCTTTCTATATAAACACAACAATTGGTCCCAGGCTTCCCAAGCAAACAATTGCAGGCTGAGTTGCACACATACCCTTTCGAAATGGCAGCTAAAGTGGCACTTATGAAAGCGATAACTTATTCTGTATAAATACCCATCAATATTTATGCTGCCTCAGTCAGGTCTGTAGGTCTGGGCTGGATGGATTTTACTAAGGGGTCATTTTCGTCTTTCCAGCTAAGTTACCCACACACAAACTGCATGATTAATGTTGTAATTCATGGTTCATAAAGGGCCAGAATATGTCTGTATTTCACTTAAAACCTACTTAGTCCAATTTTAAGGTTAATAATGAGGGCCTCGGGAAGGGGTGGATTTCACTCTTATGGTACATGATGTTGGGGAGGATGAAATAGGGAAACCTTGGCAAAAGATTCTGAAAAAAAAGAAACCTGTAAGCGAAATAGAAATGAAAGCTAGCTTTGAGATATAAGATACCATGCTGTTAGTTACTGTACAACCAAAAAACAATGGGCTAGCCAGCTGAAGGAGAATCCCTCTTGATTGAACAATGTCCTTAGCAGAGAAGAGGATGCTTCAGCAAACAGAGAAGTCCAAGGGTCAGAGAAACCCTGCCAGCGTGGCAGGGAAGACAAAAGTAGTTTTAGAAAGAAGTTTTTAGGAGTTAAAATGTAACACAGTATGGTAATGTGGTAGTTTTGATAGGTTGTATATAAATTCTATAAGGATTTCTGTCTTCTATTGATTGGATGTTGTACTTTTACCATATTCAGTATAAGAAGAGATATCATGTAACCAGCCTTAGCGCTCTCTCTCTCTCTACCTATCTAGCTACCTAGCTTTAGCTCTTTACATCTTTGTCTATCTTGCTCTCTCTGGGGCATGCTTTAAGCCATGGCTGGCAGCTTAAGCAGAGCTCCTGCACCCATGACCTTTGCAAATAAACGGCATATTTCAGGAGCTGCCTTGAACTGTAGAGATCACCCAAACTGCTCTGGTCCCGTATGCCTTTTATTTTCTACACATATCAGTACTGCTGAAGCATGTGCTGTGCAGCCCTGATGTTCTTGTGAACCTCCATCAACCTTCTGATTTTGATCCCAGACACACTCCTGGGTTTTTTAGAGCCAGTACAGGACATGTTGCAAGCAATCCTTGTTCAGTGCATACAGACTGGGTTTCTGTACTTGGTATATGATTGAAAGTATTTGTAGTTGCTTTTTACTGGATTTTAAATTACTGGCCCAAGTCTGCTTTGAAGCAACCAGCCCACGACAGTGCCAAGTTGCTTTATATGGAATGAAGATTTTGGCCACGGTTACTGTTTTTCTCCTCCATTCTCTTTCTGCTGTATTTAAAAAAATCAAAGCCAGGAAAATTTCTTCCAGTCCTTGGTTTCCCTCTCAGAGCTGTTGCAAATTATTTACTTTTGTCATTTGTGTCTTTTTTAAAATCTTACTTCTGTTCCATAAAGACGCAAGAGCCAACAAGCAGAACGAGAGTACGAAAAAATTAAATCACAACTTGAAGGCCTGGAGGAGAGTGTCAGAGACCGGTGCAAGAAAGAGTTCACAGGTATGACAGATATTTTCACTGCTGTGGGTCCTCTTGAGCAGTCAAGACAGGCTGGAGGAATGATGCTAGCTCACTAAAACTGTCTTCTGGGAACAAATAATCAATACATCTTAGTAGCCTTCATTATTGACATTGACATAGAGCAGATATTTTGCTATTATATATGAGAGAAGTAAATAAAATATGTAGCTGAGGTTATTAAAAGAAATGGATTATTTCTGTCTAAAAGAAGAAGAGAGTTAGATACTGGGAGTAGAAACTAATTGAGTTTGGAGTTAGTTATAGCCATTAACACAATGATAAGAATGTTTTATAGTGACTAACTGCATTTATTATTTAGCACAATGACCATGTGTGCAATGTATGCAGATTAAAAACTGTTTTCAGAGCTGCAAAATTAATTTATAACCATCAGCATACAAAGGGATAATTTGATAAGCTCACAGGAAAGAAATAGGATTTTACCCTGTTTATCGTGGGAAAATCTTAAGCTTGATTAGAGGAGCTAGCTAATTGTTCTGTGTTAACATAGAGGCATCATCCCAGGGATGGCAGCAGGAGGTGTGAAGGCTCAGCATTTTCACATGTTGAACTACTCATTGCAACGCTTAAATTAGGCATCTGAGTGCAAACATTGCAAATATTGGCCTAAATGATTACCACTAAATGTCACCTCATTATCTGAATTATACTTGCTGTTGGGTCACGTTGAAATAATCTCTATTACAAAAAATACCCACATGCTTTATTGCTAAAGAGAAAACATTATTTCATACTGACAGTGGCTAAAAAGCAAGATTGAATAAAACAGCAATTTCAAGTTAGAGTTTGAAATTAATTGAAGAAGCTCAGGGTATTTCAAAGATTTCAGTGATTCTGGAAGCCTCCTTGAGTCTTGTTTTTCTGGCATTTCTGGGACAGGATATTCTTTACTTGTACCAGCTTGCTTTCTCTGGAAAATCAACTCCTTCAAGGTTCTGGCCACAAACTATATTTGAATCAGTCCCAAACAGGCTTCATTTCAAACTGCATTTTGAACTATGAGAGGATCTATCAAGGTTCTCCCTCCTTCTTCCCACCTCTCCCAGGGCACTTAATACTCATTTCTGAAAGGAGAAGGTACATTTCTCATACTGGGGCAACAGTAGAGAGTTACACATTCCTGCTGTTTGGTTGAAGGTTTTCTCTCTGCTCCACAAAGTACAAACACTGGGGGAGTAGAATGCACATCCAAGGAGTAAACCAATTCTAAAATTGCATCCACCTTTACTTACAGTTAAATGAAACACAAGTCAAAACAGATTCTGGTTTCATACTGTGAAATTGTAATGTCAACAACATGAAGTGCAGTCAGTCTAAAAATACACAGGACCAAAGATAGCCAGGGAAAGGGACAGCAAGAAGGAAGTAATAATACACAGAGGAGAACCAGAAGATTCTTTCTACCTCAGCTTTGATGAATGCTATACAATAAAGAGGTAAATGAATGAGTAAGAGCAATAAAACTCCTGAGACGATAGGTCACTATATTAATTAACATGGTATTCCAGTCAATCAGCAATACTGGTAATTGGAAAGCCTTCAGCTAGAATAGCTGCTCCAAAGGATGATTCCCTAATTTTTTTCCCTTTTAAAAACATCAGAGCTTTTGACTCCCACAGAAATATTTCCATCAATTTCACTGAACCATTTAACCTTATTCCTTCCTGCCATCCCCTTCCTTCCAATTAAATTAGCTTGCTTTACACTTTAAACCTCTCTTTTCTGGATTGCTGTGTTTTTAAAAGAACTTTCTTTGCTACCTAGACTCAGGAGGTATAGAATGTGGATTCAGAAAAAAGAAAAATCAAACCAAAACAAAAAGTATTGCAATGTCTTTTTTTGATTCTGTACTATAATCCTACATTCATATATATGAACTCACAGAGATGCCTTAAGGGCCCTTTTACAGATAGCCAACAACAAGGAAACTATCAGTGCTAAAGGCACTTATCCTCATGTCACCATAGGATTAGCTGTGGTTATAGTTAATAGGATAGTTGTTAAAAATAGCAAGAGAAAATGTGAGATGAAATAATAGGTTTTGCTGCTAAGTTGCTTTTTTGCTATTATAAGGCACTCAAAGAGGTTGTGTTGCCTAAAAAACCTGCATACTTTTTAAACTGAACCATTACACTGCATTGCATATTGCAGATCTAATGATAGAGATGGAGGATCAGACAAATGACATCAATGAAGCTGGAATTCCAGTACTGGACTACAAAACGTACACAGACAGAGTCTTCTTCTTGCCCTCCAAAGATGGAGAGAAAGATGTGATGATTACAGGAAAGCTGGATATTCCTGAGGCCAGGCGCCAGACTGTGGAGCAGGCTTTGTACCAGTTCTCCAACCTCCTCAACAGCAAATCATTTCTCATTAATGTGAGTACTGAAATAGATTCACCTTGTCCTTATCTAGGAGTACCTGTGTGTATCTGTTCAAGACAGTAGGGTTTGCATGCATGACTGAACCAAAACTAGTAAGAATAAGTGATTTTCATATGGCTCTGATTCCACAAACCACTGCAGATATGTGGCATCACAGCCAAAGCTTCCTGGTGGGATGGATAGGCAAGATCATATTTCTGTGCCAGATCATGTAATATGGAGTTAGTCAACATTGCAGGGGCTGTAAAAAGCAGGTTTTACCCAATCTGGCATAAAAACTGGTGTTACAAGTTTGGTTTAGCCTTTTAAGAAATGTGATCAGGGAGTGTTGATTCCATCCAAGCTCCTCACGGGGGTCAGCTGCGGACAGCCATCTACCAGAATCTCTGCCACAGCAAAGGTAGAGGCTCCTCAAGTGGCCTATTCATCAAGATGATCAGTGCTCAGAGCAGCTCTGAAGAGACTTATAATTGCTCACTCTCAAAAACTGAGGCTCATTGTCAGACACCTAAATATAGATTTAGGCTTCTAGCTTTTTCTCTCTCTTTTTTTTTTTTTTCTTTCTTTAATGAGAATCCAGTGCTGAGCTAGTTAATGGTAGAATTAGAGTTTATGGCAGATGAGAGTACATTTCCAGGTGTACTTACATTAGTGTCTTTGTAATTTGATGTGAAAGGACTGGGAATTTGGGGGAGAGTGGAGTTGATTTTCTCTTTAAAAATTGTCACAGAACACTCTTTTACATTTAATTAAAACATCCTTTTTAGATAAGGTTTTAGTCAAGTATATGAGCATTTCTTAGGTCAGTCCAGTACACTGTGTGTGTATTTAATACCAAATTTTAGGCAACATTTTCTTGTAAGAAGTTTTTTCAAACTTCTGAAAACTTTTTGATTCTGTGCTTTGGAGATTTAATATTAAAAGAATATTGATTGTCTTCTTAGTGCAGACTAGTGTTGAGCTTCTCCAGAAACATGTCATCTGACTTGTTTTTACATTTGTTTTCTGTTTCAGTTTATTCACACACTGGAAAACCAAAGGGAGTTCTCTGCTCGAGCTAAAGTGTATTTTGCATCTTTACTGACAGTCGCTTTACATGGAAAACTAGAATACTACACTGACATCATGAGGACGTTGTTCTTAGAACTGATGGAGCAGTATGTTGTGGCCAAAAACCCAAAGCTGATGCTAAGAAGGTTTGAATGATTGTCATATTTTCTGTATGTCTCTGGCATTTTGTAAGTGTGTTTCTTTTGCAGTGTGACTGTATTGAAATGCCAGCTATCCATAAAAGCCAGAAATATCTTGGCCCAAGCATATTAGCAAGACAAGCCCACCAGGAGTAGCTGTGGGAGGTACTGACAGGACTGCTGGACAGGACTGTTTATTCAAATACTGCAGTGTAGAAACACCTACCTTACTTTAAAATACCGCACTGAACATTTAATTTGCTTTTTAATGTAATTTTATTCCAAATGATCTAGCATTTATACCACACATCACCTCCATAATGAGCATACATAATCAGCTGCATTGTGCATTCAGTGAGGGCTTGCTCTAGTGGTTTAACCCAGCTGTTATCCCAAATAAATTACAATAGACCTTGCTCTGTGTATGTTATAGGTTTGTACTCTGTAGGTTGTTTCCCAGTAACTGCACAACTGGGTTAATTTTTTAGCTCTCACCGCATAGACCCAATTTAAGATTTTGAATAAAGGATGTATACTTTTCAGCAGCAAGATGAAGGTACCTACCCAGGAATGATGAACAGTACAAAGCACTTTTCCTAAAGCAAGTATATGCTTTCAAGACTCTATAGGGAAATCATTGCATTAGGAGAATGAATGCAGTTAAGCATGTAAAAAATATTATAATTCAAGCAAGCAGTGTTTTTCTTTAAAACCTTGTCATTAAGTGCCCTCACCATATTTGGGGTTGTTTTGTTTTGGTTTTTTTTTTTTCAGATCTGAAACGGTTGTTGAGAGAATGTTGTCTAACTGGATGTCTATTTGTTTATATCAGTACCTCAAGGTAAGAGTTGGAGTCTGTTGCCTGTGAGGTTTTTTTTTCATCAGTAATATTTTTAAAAGCTGCACTGAGTATGTCTTCTGGTTTTGCTTTATTTCATTTCCTTTCCTTTACATAGGACAATGCCGGGGAGCCTCTTTATAAATTGTTCAAGGCTATCAAACACCAGGTAGAAAAAGGCCCAGTGGATGCTGTACTGAAGAAAGCCAAGTATACATTGAATGACACAGGCTTGCTGGGAGATGATGTAGAATACACACAGTTGGTAAGCAAAGCATGATTAATAGATTATAAAATCCTGTTTCATTTTAAAATTAATTCCTAAAGTCTTAAGTCTGTACACAGTTTTCTAGACTACTGTGGACTGCATAGAAATCCGTGTCATGGGCAGGATTGTCAGTAGTTTGACCAAAACAACTCTCCAAGCAGGAAAATAGAATTATAAAATATCTTCTAAAACAAAATTCAAACCCTGCCAGTGTGGAATCCATTTCAATAAATCCCTTTCATAATTTTCAGTCTCTGAAAAGTGGTCAGGATGTTTGGTTCCCCCTCTTTTCCCACTGAAATTCACTGGCAACTGATATTTGCAGAATTCTTGCACTGCCCTTATGCTTGAACTTCAGGTTTTCTCCCTTGTGATTGCTGCTGATCGGCATACTGAACATCATTTTAGAGATCATGTTATTAGTATAGCAGGTTGTGCTCTCTGCAGTGGGATGGTTCCACAAACTCCAGAACACTTTATGAACCTCTTTCTGCATTTTTTTCTGTGTAAGTCAAGTTCTTCTGAATGTGGACAGCCCATCTGGCATTGAAAGTTGTTTATTTCCTCTTAGGGAAATAATTCTCTGCAGTGCCTCTACAGCCAGTTCTGGAGACCTGTGGTAGTTGCTTCAAGTGGGATGAAATGGACGTTCCTGGCAAGGGAACTCCCCCTCTGAACTCAACTTCCCCCTGTATCTGATCACCAGTGCCATGGTCCAGTTCTGTTCTATTATGAATTCTACTTTAACTTAATTCTGTTCACTGTCAGAAATTTCCACCACTTTTCAAACATACTCCAGAACACAGATTCACTGTCCTTTGGAAAACCTGAAGCAGCCCACTCTTTAGCTCTTCAGGGAGGTTAAAATCTAGTTTTACTCTTTCTGACAGTCTTCCTGGTTTTCTTCAGGATACAGTGTAGTGAATATCAAAGATGCACAGACTGTCCTTCAGAGACCAACTCATGATTATTTTTCCCATTTTAATTTCTTTTTTATTGACATGTTAGGAGTCATTTGTAGCTGTCTTCAACTGAGAAAGGTGCAGTGACATATATGCAGCATGAAAAAGAAATTTAATAAAAAGCTTTATTAAGTCCCAGTTTGAAAAAAAAACAAAAGTCACCATTTTATGTGTTCTGAAGGGATGCTGATGGGAGGGCTCAAGTGAGGAGAGTACTGTAGGACTTTCACTCACAGAGTGGATTTACCAGACTGTGACTTAGAGTGCCTGGAGATAGAGTGTATTGGGCAAGAAGAAATTATAAGTTCAACTGATATTTTGTGGATAAGTTGAGTTACTGTCTTTATATCTAAGCCAAAAGTGCCACTCACAGAAAACAACGCTGATTGGCAGTGCTGGCTATAATTTCTGTTCTGTATGGAGACCAAAATTTATTTGCACTGTACATTATGTTAGACTTAATGGCAATAATTCTTTATTCAGTCTGTTTCTTTTCATTAACAAAAAAAGCCTGCAATTAAGCTAAATGAAGTGTGAAAGCAGAAAATCCATGTATGCAATCAGATGTGGGCACAACATGCATATTAGCTATATACTAAACATTATAACATTGTACAGTAGCAGTACTTGGTCCAGACTTACAGATTTCCCATCAAACAAATATTTTATGTATGTGCATGCGTGGAAGTTGATGAGATATATGTATATGTGTATATATGTATGATAAAAGATTATGAAGCAGGTACTATTGTCCTAAGCTTTTGGGATCTTCGGCACAATGATGATGTTGTGGTAACTGAACAGTTAGGGAGCATTTGTGCACCAATGTAGGTTAAAGCATGAGTTAATTCCTTCACTTCTGCCTGAAAGTGAGACAAGGTGGGTAAGTACAGCATAGAGCAGTTGCCTGCTCTCTAATTGTTCTTGTTTAAAAGATGAATCTGTTTTGCATCACTGGTTACGCTGACATGCTGCACACTGAACCAGCAGCAAAATCATGTCTAATTACCATAAAGCTAATAGGAAAAGGAAGGTGAAATCTCATTATTAGTTGGAGAGTTCTGTCAAGGGACAGTGCAATCATGTTTAATTTGACTGCCGTATGGCATAGCTTTTCTACACTGTTTCAAAATACCAGCTATGCAAGTTTATTTTGAGGTCTGATGTGATAAATTCAGGAATTATGGTTGGCAGGACCATATGTATCTGAGAGTTGCAGTGCTTCATATGTGCTGGCCTCCTAAGTTACCTGACTGGCAAAAGATCCACGAGGACTCTGAGCTGTTGTACTGATTCAGCTAGTGAAAGAAAGAGGCTTTTCATAATATCTATTTGGGGTTTTTGTTGGGTTTTCTTTTTTTTTCTCCTTCTGGGGAGCTTTTCTGTCTGTGGTTTTCTTATTTGCTTTTGTTTGTATTGAAACTGACACTTACATAGCAAAGCTACTTTCAAAAAAATCAGTCTAGATTTAACAAATTACAAGCTTTCAAGAAATTCTCTTTAATATTAAAAATATCATGTCGATACTGTCAGAAAACAGTTATATTTTAGAACTGACATAAGCTACTTAGGTGTATTCCCTGGAGCTATTAGAGTTATTATGACAACAGTAAGCAGTAAATTAAGTTTTCTAACACATAAGATGATAGAAATTATTTTTATATGTACATATGTATGTATGTGTGTGTGTGTGTGTATTTAATGAACAGCTGGTCACAGGAGGTAAAGTTTGGAGAGCTGAACGACTCACTGCTCATCAGTTGAGCCATGTTGAAGTACCATATGTACAGAAGTAGTCTGCTCATCTTTAAAACCACAGCCATGAAGAAAGCATAAAAGGCAAAAGCACATAATATTCTAGGAGTTCAACAAACTGCAGTTCAAATAATTATTGGGAACTCACGAAATTTGGGCACTGCTATAGTTGGGCTTTTTTATATTTAGCATTATCAGGTTAAATGAGAAGCATATACTGAGTCAGTGGTCCAGCTGCTTTGTTCTTTTGTGTTTCGCTTTAATAAACTCCCAAGACTCAATAATATTAGCATATTAGACATGACTAAATCTATTCTGTATCTTTTCTGTTTTACCATAGTGGGAGAAATTAACTGGAATTTATGATAGCTGGTTGGCTGCATAACAGCGAAAGAGCCTTCAAATAATCCCTCAAATAATCCATACTCCCATTGCAAATACGTGTTTCTGTGCAATAATCATTGCATGGTGAATTTCAGATACTGTTTGCATTTAAATCACCCAGAAAAACAGATTCAGAGGTAATTCAGCACTGATTTGCCTTAATAACCATGTACATTCTTCTCTTCACAGACAGTGAATGTATATGTGCAAGAGGGAGGAAACGATTCCATACCTGTGAAAGTGCTGAACTGTGATACTATATCACAAGTAAAGGAAAAGATAATAGACCAAGTCTATAGGAATCTGCCGTGTTCTCAGTGGCCAAAAGCTGACAGTGTAGTTCTTGGTAGGTAGTTACTTGTGATATTATATTAACCAGGTGAGACCTGTTGTATAACTTCATATTTTCTCAAAAAACATCTGTAAGAGGATTTTATTGCTTGGTTATGGTTTAGTTTGTTGTTTGTTTGTCAGAGGTTTTTTTAAAAAAAGCTGAATTCGTGTTCATTCAAAAATACAGCATTTTGCTGCAATCTTAATATGCCTTAAAAATTAAATTAGTTAATTTTTAAGAGTTAGTTTTTCTTGACTCTTAAAGTTTTGATATACTGTCAGCAGCATTGCAAGAGCCTGTTAATAACTGTTGGCATAAGTGAATTCATGTCTGACAGAGTCAGTGTCTCAGGTACTAATTAATGTGATAATGACAGCATGGATAATTAACTGATGAAGAAGTAATGATGCAATTTCAGAAACTGGTACTGATTTTTAGTTGCTTTTATGATGGTTATTCAAAAGAATTATAACTTACAGGAACTGCACTTTTAGGAGATGATGTACCACCTAGTCTCTGAAAATCATCCTCCTTGAAGGCTTTCAAAATAGCTATTATCTTCTTGACAAAAAAAAATGGTGTTCCTTAAAAGATCTAATAATCTCAGAATAAAAGCTCCAATTAATATTTTTTTCAGTATTTTCATTACTGCATTAATCTGAAAGTAGAAGATGGAATTCTTGCTCTTCAGAAAATCCTGCTAAATCCCCTAAAAATTTCTTTTCTATTCCATGAAATCCTACTCTCTTTTGGACCAATCACAGATCTTATTATATTATTTATTTATTGAATTCTATGTGGAGGAATTTAACTTTTTATGGAATATAATCAGAAGTCGTATGCATGGTTAGGCATAGTTCATGCAAACTTCTGTAATAAAGACCAAATGATTAAGCAATAAAAACCACACACTGGGGCATGTTCTACATTACTTCTTTTGATGTTCTACAATGTGTCAGTGGGTCTGTAAAACATTCTTGGAGAAGTTATTTTTGCACATGGTTAAAAACTGGTTTTTCTCACTTTAATTACCCCTTAGAATGGCGTCCAGGTTCTACTGCACAGATCCTTTCAGACTTGGATTTAACATCCCAAAGAGATGGCAGATGGAAACGCATCAACACACTAATGCATTATAATGTAAGGCAATTCAAAATAGCTATTTGTGCCTGTTATCTGTTTTCTTGTAATAAATAAAATCTTTTTTTGTTTTTAGACTAACTTCAGTGCTACATACAGGTTGCCCAGAGAAGTTGTGGATACCCTATCCCTGGCAATGTTCAAGGCCAGACTAGAAGGGGCTCTGAGAAACCTGGTCTAGTGGAAGGTGTCCCTTCCCATGGTAGGGGAGTTGGAAATCTTGAAGGTCCCTTCCAACCCAAACCATTCTATGATTCTATGATAAAGAATCAAAAGAAAAACACAGGTCTGGGTCTAGTCAGTAAAAGGTTTGGACTGTGAAAGGCTGGGTCTGCACATTCTGCATAAGCATTTTATATAAAACACAAAATCTAAATGCCAGCACCTTGGTTTCCTCATCATTGAAGTATCCAAATTCCACTTTGAACATTCAAAAGCTGTTTTTGCTTGGTCTCATGTTCATATTTTCTTTTCTCCACCACTTCCTACCCCTGAGAATTGTTTTTGTCCTTGCTGTGCTGCTAAATAGATTTTGATTTGGTCTGGATTGTTCAAAAGTCCAGTCAGGAGAGCAGATGTTGACGTTTTCATACTGTCTGTTTAGGTTCCATACTGTGCACTCTACCACACACTGGCAATCCACTTATCTTTCCTTTTTACGCTATTTATTGCCTTCTAACAACAGTTAATCCTGACTGGAAAAGAGACAAGTTGTTTAGTTTTCCCTCAGAAAACAGATCTGATTCTTCATGATAAACCCCATTTTTGTCCAAAGGGCACACCACACCAGGTTGAGGAGCCACTTAAGCCTTGAAGATGCTCCTAATATTTCAGTAATCTCAGAGGAGGTGTTGATGGGATCTCTTACTAGCGGAGTGGGAGGGAGTCTGTTCTGAATTGCAGAGCCAGTTGCCCAAGAAGCCTCGGAAGTTTAGCATTCATCATAGATTCCCTGCAACCGATTAGAGAAACCACAGGTTATGGTTTAAGAAAGAGGTTCAGCAGTGCGTGCTTCTTTCAAACATCTCTGTGTTTGTATTTTCAAAGGTCCGAGACGGTGCCACGCTCATCTTATCGAAAATGGGAATTTCCCAGCAGCCAGAGGATAATCAGCAAGATGTCCCAGGGGAAAGTAAGTATCTTGTGGCTTCCCTACCTCCCAAGATGACTAGAAGTCAAAACCCACAGAGTGATGCTGCCATCTTGATTTTGTTTATCAAGCACTTCCATGGAGCTAGATATTCCCCACCAGACTATATAGGGTTTATTTGTTGTGTGTTACCACTGTACACTTGTAATGGTTTTCTTTGCTCTCATTATAAGTCTTAAACAGTAGGACTTTAACTATAATTATGGTGAGTCCACACCCCAGCTTAATAGAAAGCACTCTTATAAAACATTTCCTTCCATATTTTGTTTTTTTAATCACACTACATCAATAGTCAAACTGTACATTTCGTCTTCGCAGAGCTTTATCTCTTTTTCTCCTTTCTTCAGCCTTTATTCACGTTCCTCTTCAAATTTCTTCTCACTTATTATTAGACTGAGAATTAAATGCAGCGTTCTAGATGAACCCCAGTAGAGACTAGCTCCTCTCTCTGTGACGTAATGGATCTGATGTAATTTTTTGCAGCATTTCTTACAACTGTGTTGCCTTGCAAACTCATCTCTGTACCTTCAGATTTTGTCTCCCTTACTTTTGAGTGATGTTTTGCCAGCTACACTAACTTCTTTTTTTTCCAGGGATTTTAGTTGGCTTTGCTCATTCCATGCATTTTATCTCTTTAGATGCATCATTTTTCACAATTCCTTTGCTCTTTTGAGGTTTTCAATCCTCTGAAAGCGTCAGGAATTTCCTTGTAATGTTTGTTCTCTTTCACATCAGTAATGCATCTGCTGCATAATTCCTGTATTGCTGTCTGCTACAGTATGCTGGACTTTGCAACACAGAAGACATCGTTAGCGTGCAATCCATCTTAAAAGCTTTTACTTGTACACGTTAGTGTTCTGTCTAAACCAATTTTCTATAATTCAAAATATCTTGAGACACAATATCCCTTACAGCCTTGAATGCACTCAGATTTTTATGGAAATATTTACTTGTGAAGATATGTTCTTTGTCAGGTGTATTTCCTTTACTGACTTCCAATGTTCAGTTTCTCTGGGGTTTTTTATCCTTGTATTCAGTTATTTTATATGAGGTAGAAGTTAGATTTATGGAACAATAATTGTTGAGATCATTCTTACTCCCATGAACTCATTTGATATGCTTTTCTGTCTAGCACTGATTGCAAAGGCCATTACTTCACCTAATAGTTTCATTCCTTTAAACAGACTTACTGATCTTAGATTTAATAGGTTTCAAGGGCTGGGCAGTCAAACAGGTTGGAAATAATATGCCAGAAATGTACATTTTTCAAGAAGATGGGTCTCAGCTGATAGCTCTGTCATATATGGCTATTTAGCAGAAAGGTTCAGACTTTCATTTCATTTATTTTGAGTGTTGGACAGAAAATTAAGACAGGCAGAATTACTTGCTGTTTGCTTTTTACTCTGTCCTCCTGTATTCTTCCTTTGAGACTTTTTCCAACAGAAAGAAGAGTCTCCTAATGGTCATGTCTAC
>JACBWW010000005.1:37277612-37344022 GCA_020086605.1 Lanius collurio
AGTAGTCCTTTTAAGAGTATTTTTAGTGCCTATACTGCAGAATTGATCATGAGCAAAATAATTTTTTGAAACATTTCCCCTTGGAGAAAGAATTTAGAATAATGTATTTAATGACCACAAAGCCAGGCTCCTTTTGTGAAAATGAAGGCAGTCTGGCTCCAGCTAAGGCCACTGTGTGGAAGTGGATATGAAGGAAAGTATTTGGACAGATGACATAGACTCAAGACAAAGAGCCAGAAAGATGCTTGTAGCCCCTTTTTCTGTTAATAAAGCCACTGCTTTTATATTCCTAATAGCCATTTTATAGATTATTACCAATGTGGAGCTTTACTGACTCATAAAGTGTTGGTGAGGTTTTAAGGCTACCCCTACAACCCAGGGACTGTCAGTGTGTTCTTCCTGACAGAAGAACATCTTAGAGCTCCTTGCCATCTGGGTCCCTGCCCTGTTTGGAGGCTGCCAGCTGGAGTCATGGTTGGAAAGAAGATGCAGCCCTTCAAACATGTCTGTAGGGCCAATCAGTTGACTGGGGATGAACTCTACGTGGCCTCAACAGGGTCATCTCTAAAACAAGGGGACAGCCTCTGAAGTTGCCATTACTAAGATCCAGGCAGATGAAGGAATCCAAGAACACAGCCCTTCTGGACACTTCGTTCCTTGGGCTCCATAGATCTCATGAAGCTGAGTCAGACTGGGTGTCTGATAAGGCCCAAGTGCTTGCCCTTAAACAAAAAGGGAAAATGTTCTCTAGTACTTCTTCCTCTCAGTCACTTTCTAAAAATCCCATGGAGCTCTGGTGTCAGAACAACTGGATATGGGAAGCTGAAAAACCATTAAAAAGTGGCTAAAAATTATTTTATGTGTACAACGACCCTGAAGTGTAAATGTAGCAATCAATCCCTGCTTCTTCTGTCAAGCAGAAGGCACACTTTTCTACGCAAACCATAGGATCTCTGGTGAAGTCACAGCTTTTCAGGGTAGAACATAAAATTGTGCTCTAGAAGGTCTTTGTTGGCAGTTTACAAAGTCACTGTTCTAAGAAGTGTCTTGCTTTTTCTCACTCAGCACTCAGGATAAAGGCCATCAGTCACGGTAAGTCACTGAGTTCAGCTTGCAACACAAATGTAACTGATTTTTTAAATTTTGCTTTTAGGGAACACTTCAGCAGTTTGTAGATGACTTCTTTCATAGTGTGCTTAACTCAAACCATGTGGTGCCACCAGCTGTGAAGTACTTCTTTGACTTTCTTGATGAGCAAGCTGAAAAACATGACATCAAGGATGAAGATACCATTCATATCTGGAAAACAAACAGGTATGGTATGAAAAGAGTCATACTTGTACTGCAGTGAAATAAGAGTATAATTCCCAGGTATATACTAGCACTCTTACCACAAATCAAAGTAAATTTCATTTATAATCCTCAGAATCATTTTAATTGAGGTAATATGTTTGTATGATGAAAAAGATTCCCTGTAAGCCTAGAAACTGCAAAAAATTAAACTAGTGTATCTATGGGATTATCACTGGCAGATTTACCATTTTTACTTTTTGTCTTTCCTTGGAGAAGAGAAAAGCAAGAGGCAAATGGGACTAGATTTACCTGTCAAATCACAAAATCTAATACATGCTACTTGTTTCTCTGACCTTGCAGACATCTTCACTTGCTATTTTGAGGCACTTGAGGTCTTTTTCATATGAGTTTTTCTGTGAGAGATGTAAAGATTTGGTTTTCAAACATGGAACCCAGACAAGCTTGTTTAAACATTGAAATATAAAATTAAATATCACTATTGTGAGGAGATCAAAATGCAAAGCCCATATTTAATTTCATGTGAATTTCTTGTTGTAGAATATTTATTGTGTAAAAAGGATTATTTATTGTTTTCCTTGCTTTGCAGCCTGCCTCTTAGATTCTGGGTAAACATACTGAAAAATCCCCATTTCATCTTCGATGTTCATGTTCATGAAGTAGTGGATGCTTCCTTGTCAGTCATTGCACAGACTTTCATGGATGCTTGCACAAGAACAGAGCACAAATTAAGCAGAGTAAGTGATTTGCATTCTACATCCTGACTATGCTCATGCCTGAGGAGACAAAGGGCATCCTCACAGACAATACCCATTCTCTGAGGACAAACAGCCTTGGTCGTTTCTCTTTAGTTTTATAATGAAGTTAATATTTCACCACTTAACAGGTTGGTGAACTGTCAGTATTGCTGTGTAGTCTGCCAGTTGATACTTAGAAAGAGGAGAAAATAGCAGCTGCTTTATAAAAAGCACATTTAAGAACTGATTATTTCAGGTCCACCAATAATTTATTATCACCTTGAATTGATATATTTGTAAAACTCAGCAGTATTTCCATGTGTAAACTTCATCTTTTTATGAAATAATCCCATCAATGTTAATAAGTATCCAAATGTTAATATCTGTAAAGCTCAAGTGTATGTGAATATAAAGGCTTGATCCTACGTTCTTGACCTTTTTTTGCTTCCTAGAAATGTTCATAAATAACTACATTTTTCTGTGTTCTAAATTTTTCAGGATTCTCCGAGTAATAAATTACTTTATGCAAAAGAAATCTCTAACTATAAGAAAATGGTGGAAGAGTGAGTATCAACTCTTTTCATGCTTATTCAGTTATTAGGATTTTAAGCCTGTGTAAGAGAAAAAGGGAATGCTGATATAGTCAAAGTCAGCTGTCAAGTATTAAAAATTTTACACCCAGATGTTTATAAACATCCCCTTGGTGGTGGCATTGGCAGAGTTGAGACAAAGCTCCGTTATGACCCAGTGTGTATTCTTGTCTGTACAGATAGATGAATAGATTTATTCAGGAGAAAATATGATGCTGTTTTCTGCAGTCATAGTTGTTACCCACATGATCTAACAAATGCTGCACTTCCACAACTCAGTAGAGACCAAATCCTAAAAACATTTTCAGAAACATTTTTTTTTCTATTCTCTCTCTGACTTACTTCATTTACTAATTGGTAATTCTGTTAATATCATCAAAGATCTCCCACAGAACAAAACTCTTGCCAGTTTTAAGAGCTAAAATAATCATTATCTGCAGTTAAAGATTTTTTCCTGTGGTATGTTTCTGTAAAGTATGATTTGGCTCTTCTGCAAAGGTACTAATGTTGGAAGGCAGGATTACTAAAGGAATCATTGGTCTGTTGTGGTAGAGTATCTCCTGTTTTAGTAAGGAAGCATGTTTGAAATAATGGCAAAATTGAAAGATAGAATTACCAGAAAGACACAGTTTATTTCACCTAACTGAAAATCTTTTCTAATCTCTTGCAGTTACTACAAAGGGATTCGTCAGATGGTGCCAGTGAGCGACCAAGACATGAATACCCATCTAGCAGAGATTTCTAGGGTAAGAATATAATCCATTTTCTTGTACAGAAATTGGAGGCAAGTGTAGCACTGGTTTTTGTTGTCTTCTCTTTCTATCTGGACAAGTGGATTATTTTGTACGTGCAAATATCAGATGAGTTATTTCATAACTCTCTGAAATACTCCTGTTTATTGTAGTCGTGCCTGTTAGACTGTTGAAATGTTGATTATTGAACGGAATCAAGAATCCTTATTGTCATTAATCCATCTTAGTTATGCAGGGAATAGAGAAGTGTTTGGATTTTTCACAACCATTGTGGAAAAAATTATAGCACTCTTGAACGTTGCTTTCTCTCCCCAGCATATAGGGCATTTTTAGCATTGATCATACTGATAATGAGTAGTGACTGAATTCACAGTGCTACCACAGCAAAAATTAGATTCCAGAAATTAGAGGCATGCACATTAAGTATAGCATATTTAGAATTGTCTATACAGGGGCAATGCTTCTGCTTTATGCTACATGTGAGAAGTTCATCATGTGCTTGCTCAGTGGCACTTTTTGCATTGTAGGTTATTTGGGTTACCTCACATGGAGAAGAGCAGAGAGGGGTGGTTGCTATCTGGGGCTTTGGTTGGAAACTGGTAGAACAAAGTCATCACAAATCCTTTAGCTTCAGTCTTGAGAGACCCTGTCTGCCTGCAGCTCAGCTTAGCTCGAGCAGGCTCTTGCCTTTGAAGCACTCTATTTAACTTGGAGAACCAGGAGAGTCCCTCACCAGTCCTGAAGATGTTGTTTAGCCAGAGCAGTGTACTTACCGGCTGGTCTGCTCATTTGCTTACTTTAGTTGAAGAGCTCTAGCGTAAGGAGGATGTTTGGGGAATTTTTTGCGGTTTGTTTATTTCAGTGCCCCTAGGACCTAACATTTTGCAGATCAACATCCTCATGAGAGCATTTCTATTTTCAGTCATTCACTACAAAACTCATCTGCAGTGACATTTCATTTTACAGTTCACTTTATTTATTACATAAATTAAGATGTATATAAAATTAGAATACTTGGTGATTAAAAATAAATTCAATATAATGTTTTAACATCAGCAGAATATGTTCTTGCTTTCTATTTTCATTATAAATTATGATAAAAATTAATATGGAAGGAGTGACCAAACACTGCAAATTTTGACCAGCTCTAAAAGTGACTTTTATGGAGCAAGGAAAGATGGATGTTTCTCTGCTGCTTTATCCCTTGGGTAATCATTTATGCCAGAAGCAATATTTTGCAATTCTTCATTTTCTTAACTAACTTAAAAGACTAAAGGCGTAGCTAGAGACCTGAATCCTACACATTTGAATGAAGAACATCTGTTCAGACAGGTAGAGCACATTCACTAAATAAGTTATATGTATAGTGGGCAGGATGAGGTAATGGAGGGGTTATTTTCTGATTCATTTGAAGTCCTTTCTCTCTCTCTCTTCTCACCACCCCCCCCCACGCCTTTGTATCTTCATGATTCAGGTGACTTTTTCCAAATGTGCATGTGCTCATGATATTGATGAGTTACACCTTTGCTGTAGTGAGGTGTGAATAATTTCCAGGATGTAAAAAGAACCGGAGAAAGGATTTCAAACACCCTTGATGACTGTGTCAGAACCAATGCTTAGAGGCACCTCCACACTTAATATCTCAACAATATGTAGATTGTACTGAGTAGATGCTTTAGCTTTTCACACCCATGCTGCTAACAGATGTTTAAGCTGTAGCCTGTGGTTTGACACTCAGTGTTCAAAATATCTTTTACCTCCAATGCTAAGAGTTGTGAGCAGGCTGGAAAAATACCAGAGGGAAAGTCTTGATCTGAAAATTATCAAACAAAAGTTTTCTCACTCCTTTTCTCTGCCCCAAGTGTCATTTAATAAAAGTTAAACACAGAGCTTGCATTTGAAAATCTTGTCAGTTTTACCCAACAATTGTACATGAGCATAACTTTCAGCTGTGGGTGATCCTATTTTGACATATTTGCTGCCTGCTTGTGTTAACAGGCACATACTGATTCCTTAAACACGCTTGTGGCTCTACACCAACTCTATCAGTACACTAACAAATACTACGATGAGGTAAGTTATGGCTTTTAATTTCATGCTTTAGTATCAATGGTAAAATGTTATGAAGGCTAACGCTAGTCTAAAGGAGTTGCTTCTCGATTTCACTGAATAATCAGGTAAAAGCAATGCTGAACAAAAACCTTGCAGTTATATACCCTGTTGGAAATTACACTGGTCAAGGGAATGTCCTTATAAATGAACAATTTCATTATGGCTATCTGGTTTTGGTAGGGATAGTTTAACGGACAGTTTAACCGGATCTGAAAAAGAAATAGATCTAAAAATTATTTCTCTTCAGTTCTACCATCCTAATAAGTATATAAGAATGTCACCAAGCAAAAAGTCATCAGAGTTGTATCAGGTTTCAAGACAGTGTGCTTTTTTATGAGAAGCAATCCGTTAAATTTGTTTTGCTTGTAGGAACTGGGGCTATGTCCTTTTTATTAGTTTAAATGTTTTAAAAACTTCCATGCATGGTACCATCCGTGTTTGCCATGCCAAGTGAAGTGCCTGCCTAAGGTAAACCAAAGTAGAGTAACTGTTGAATGTAGCCTGATTCAAAGGCAGGCTCACAGCTTCATTTTTAAAAGTTTCTTAGGTTTTTCACACCCTGTGGAAAGGGGCACAAAGAATATCCCAGTGTAGCTGGGCTGTGGCTATGGCTCTCCAAATTTAATCTGAAAACAAAAAGAGAGAAGGAAACTTTTATTCAAAGGTTTCCATGGAAATGAATGCCTCCAGAAAACTCCCAGAATTAAATCAAAGCAAGTAAGAACAGATGCCGAATCAAAAAGGAGCACAGCACATGTGAGGTCTGTTCAGTTAGTCTTACACCTCAGCACAGTTCATGTTTTCACTTATATTTAGCACGAAAGACAGTGAGTCTCATCCTTCACTGCAGCTGCTTTATACAGGAGCAGCCAGCCTGTCACAGCTTTTAAACAGATGCAAGCAGGGAAAATCAAATCACCCTGAGAAGTCTTGCAATGATGGTCAGTGGGGGAAGCAGCCAGAGGAATGTAGGCCAACCCGACAGCATTCCCTCACCCCTCATCCCCAGAGCTAAGCTGGCTTTCAGCACCTTCCCAAATGTGTCCATAGTTTGACCTCTTACAAAAACACTCAGGGACCCTGAATGACAGATGAACTGTAAATTCCTGGTTCATCCACACCTCAGGCAGAGTCACCAGCCCATGGGACTTCATCAGTGGCAGGCCAGCACACCCCAATATATAGCTGCACTCCTCCCTTCCATGTACATCACTGTGTAACAATGAGGTGCATCTGATGAAAAGGCTGCTAATTCAGAATTGTGGAGATAATCTGTCAAGAACCATTCAGTAAAATTAATCAAGCTTATTTATTTTCCATGAAAATGTTTTAATTTGCATAAATTGGAACATTTTGCAGCTGCCCTTGTCTTTATTACTGACACAGTGGTTCCCAGCATGTGCTGTACCTTCTGCATCTCTGCAGGGCTTGACAATGACTAAGTGGGTACATTCTAATTGTCCACATTTATATGAAGCATATATTCACCAGTAGAGATAATCATGAATTATTTAGTCTAGATTTGAGGAGTTACAGCTAGATATAATTGTTAGGAAATTAAGGAAACAATATCAAATTAAATTAGGCCCAGTTTAAATACTGAAATAAGTGTTTATTAAGTCTGTCTTGTAAAAATATTTTCACGCTTTAAAAACAAATACATTAAAATAATTATTTCTAAACAAATTTGATCCAATGTTGGAAATGCACATGCTATACCAGCCCTTCAAAGTGAAATTATTGGCTAGATTGATTCTGACTGCATTAATCTCCATTGTCAGTGATGTTAAGGAAGTAATAAAAAACACAGGTAGTGACAGGCAAACACCATTTTTCCAGTCCTTGTACTTGCAAGTTTATACAGTATTTAAACAGTGCTAAAGGTTTCTGCTTGATTACACTGTCAGACTTATATTAATAAAGCCAGTTCTAGAAAAGGAATGGCTTTGTCATGTAACACATTCTTCTAATGGAGAAATCTAATAGCTAGTGGGAAAGTTTTCCTAAAGGATGGTGGAAATTAAAACCTTTCAAAACCTTTTGAATTTGATCTGGATAGCCCTAAAAAACTCTATTTGAAGAAAAGATTTCTCATAACAGCTGACCTTTACTAGCTCTTGTTTTCAAATCCTTTGTGTCTTAAAAGTCATATCCTCTTATATATATTCTGTACAGCAGAGGCTGTAGGATGTTGGGGGCTCCTCTGATGAGCTCTTTGCTTTCCTGAGCTTTGTGGTGCTGGGCCAGAGTCTCGGCACTTCATGGCAAGAGCCAAAGGGGAGCTGCTGGCTTTATTCCTCATACTGCCTACAGACTCAGGAAACCTTGCTCTGTCCTACCATATGCCTGTGGCTGGACCACCCAGGAGCATCTCATAACTAAAGCTCATGGGGATGGGATATAATTACTGATGGTAAATGACCCTAAAGCCTTGTAGGGTGCACTGTAACTGAAAGCACTCTTTTTTAAATAGCTCTAAGGAAAATTTTTCCCTGCCTGCTCCATCTTGGAATGTAATATTTTACAAGATAAAGTATTAGCTATTCATTTGCTTGTATCTCAACATAATGGGAAACATTACAGAAACTTAGATAAAATAACAGAGACAATAACTTTTACTGTCTTTTTGTATAAATAGAACATGGGGCCTAATAGATGGACTTTGGTACAGGGTGAATGCAAAAGGTTTTTTACAACCAAAGGAGTATCAAACACTTCGTCGCCAAACTATGTCATACATTTTAAGCTAAATTATTCTAAACTTTCTCTGTTTATATCTTCCAGATTATAAATGCACTTGAAGAGGATCCAGCTGCACAAAAAATGCAGCTTGCCTTCCGTTTACAGCAAATAGCAGCTGCGCTAGAGAATAAAGTGACTGACCTTTGACTCAAAAGCCGCAATAAAGAAATCTGATCTGAAGATGTTCAAATTCATTCTTCCTGTTAAGGAAATAGTGTTCTATTTTTTAATGTATAATTACAACTTTAAATGAAAGATTTCATGGTTTTTTGATAGCAGAGGTGTAATGTAAAGAATTTTTACTGTAAATTATGCTTCTAATTAAAAGCTGTGTTGTGTGTAAATGAATCTTCTGTGGGAAAGAAAGTCCTTTGGTTGGGGGCAGGGTGGGGGGTGGAAGAAGAAAAACCTCTAATTCATTTGATTTAGTAGAACCTGAGACATCAGCATTTAGGATTCATTATGCAAGTAAATTCAATACTATAGCATCCTTTCTACCTGAAGCAATATTTGTACTAGGAAAACAATAACATACTCAGAGACACATGCAATATCCCCTTTTATTTTGATAACTGGAAATTGACTTCCATAGAGCTCAAAAACTTGGTCTGTGCTCATAATGAATACAGTGAACAAAGTGTCCAATTTCTCTGCAAGACCTAAAAATGGGATTTTCTACCACACAAGGTCTAAATTTAATTATTTATCTCAATGGCGATGCACAGTATTACACCCACCACAGATGGCTGTGAGGGAAATAAGAGTAATGTCAGTGTAGGAGAGTTCTACTGATGAAGTCTTGTTCGGTTCAGAAATCACTGCAAAGAAGGAATTAGTCCTTAAAACTTTAAAACTCTTTGTTATTATTGTGAGTTTTATGATATATGCTAATGTGCCTTACTTGTACTAATTCTGTGAATCTGATGAATGGTTTTGTAAAAAGAAGCAGATCAGAAAAATAAGTATTTATGTGCTATTGAATGACTTTTGTGTGAAAAACATGACCAGCAGAATGCTTGTAATTAGCTGCTTGCCGAGAGTGTGCTGTTTAACATGATTTGATTATGTATAATATCCTATTTTAGAATGGTTCTGATGATTTTTTATTTGAATCTTGGAACTGTCCTAGAAATACCATCATTTGTTTTTATTGTATCTGTGATGTAAAATACTAGTATGATATTGGAAAAATCATATACCCATCTATTGAAAACCACTCAGTCAGTTTTGAGCCTTGGAATGCTGCATTTGATTGAATACACACTATAATCCATAGCGAAGAAAATTGAAATAACTTGTCAGAAAGTGTGTGTTTACAATATAGGTAAGCTCCGTACAAATCAAAAAGTTAGGTACGTCTTCTTAAATTGCTGTATTGCACATCAGAGAATTTTACTTCTCTTTGTCTTGCAAGTTTTTGGCAGTAAAGTAGCATTTTAATGAAGTGCTGCCATCTGTACTCCTTTGTTCATTGTCCTGCCAAGCACCCGGACTCTGCTGACTCTCAGTAAGCTAATGCAGTGTCTGCCGCCTGCTCTCCCTGCCTGGTAGGTTGTCACACACTGACTTTTACTGTCTGTTGATATTTTTTTTTCTTCCTGTTTTGAGAATTTCCTAGTATTTGTCAGTGGGCCTTTCCTTCAGTTTCTGAAAATCAAAAGCTTCACCAAAACTGGTTTCCTGCCCAGTAGGCTGTAAGCAGTTTTTTTGTTTCTTTTGTACTCAATTTCTTGCATTTGTCTATAATAATTCCTGAACCTGCCTGGGCTGTAAGTTATTTTATACTGTTTAGAACTGAGCTATATGACTGCTACAGGAAGGTGCTTTGCCAGTTACTCTTTCATCAACAAAGGCATCCTAATTTCATGGCTAATCTGTTTCTTTTTCATTATTTGTAAATCCTGTTAATTGTAAATCAAATACAATGTTGTTTTTTCCACCAAGTGTCAGTGGATCTTTACTGAGACTGGGGGGATGGGTGTTGAAAGCATTTGTAATGCTTCCTCCGGGAGTGATGGAGCAGCAGCGTCCATCAGTCTGTGGTTGGGAACAGAGGAGCGCAGCACATCCTGCAGATGGAATGCCTGACACCATGCCCTTTTTATTGGCATTTGCTCTGAAAAATGACAGTACTCTGGCGAAGCAAGGATGTAATGCAACATACCAGAGTGAGGTCTTCTTGCCTAATCTATCTTGGGACCTGAAAGCCAATTAAAATACAAGCTCAGCAGCATCTCCCCAGAGAGACCAGAAAGCCCTGCTTGAGCACGAAGGACTTTCAGAGGGAAGGTTATATGTCCCCCACCACCAGTGACGTGACACAGAGCAGCTGTAGGCTGTGACTCTGGGATGCAGCAGTGCTCCAGCTGGATCTTGCCTGTTATAGGCAAACGGCATGTGTGTCTGCTGGCATGTGCGAGTTCATGATGGATCCATTAGTCATTCTTGGTGCCCTTTTCTCACATCCTGGGAAATTTGCAGGCTATCAGTGCTGCATTGTCGCCTGCCAGGGAACACAGAGGCAGCTAACTGTGAGCAGCTGCAGCTACAAAGAGACTTAATGCCAGTTTTCCAGTTTCTTCAAGTCTCCTGTCCTGAAAGCACAGAGTTGGAATTTGAATTGAAGACCTGAGTTCGTTTATTTTATTATTTCCCCTTTTGGCTAAGCTACTCCAGTGCTTGTTTTTCCACTCTGGTGCTCTGTTTTGCCCAAGCCTAGTTTCTGGCTTCAGTTTTCATTACATTTTAGCAATCTGATTCTTAAAACCTTCATGCTCCTTCTTTGGTTTCTGCTGCTCCTGCCATCTGGTTCATCTACAAGATAAAAGAAAAAAAGCTCACTGGGGGTCTCCCTCCTTTTCAGCCCTTCTGCAGCCCCTCTAAGGGGCACTTCTTAAAGTGCAAGAGCCTTCTCTCTGCATAATAGAAGTCACTTTACTCCATAGAAGCAGCTGTGAGAAAAGTTCCCTTGCTTAGACATCTCCCACACCTAGAGGTGGGAGGCTGATACAGGTATTTGACCACCAGCAGCAGGTCTGAATCCTATTGTTGACAGCTGCCTCTCCAAGGGTTTGCTTGCCTCCTCACTGGCAAATATGCAAGTAGAGATCTCATATGATGGGACAAGGTCCCTTCACCTGCTTGTTTAATATGTAATAACTCATCCAACTGAACAGGAATGGGGTTTTTTTGTCTCTGGCCAGGAATTCACTCTCTATTCCTTAGTGCCAGGTTTTCCTCTGACACCTTACTTGATCATTTTGCTGCTCTCTATATGCTATAGATTTATAAGAAAGTGGTTATGGGTGGAGGGGGCCTTGACTAGCTCACATACGTGAGGCATTCATAATGTCTCCTCAAGATGACTTCTCTGATCAGTCTCTTACAGCATACTTGAGCCTCCCCCTTCCGCACCCTGCTGTGTTGGACACATTTCTCAGCCTGCTGAGTCTGAGCTGTATTTACATGCACTCGCTAAAGTTGGCCTTCCTGGTAACCTTTTGAAAATAAACTGAGTCATCACTATAAACAAAAGCATACAGGGAATTAAGAAATTCAAACTGGAATTCACAAACTGTAGTAACACGGGAGGATTTTTAGCCAGCTGCATAAAAACTTTAAAGGCTCTAAGCTTGAAATTCAGCTGTCCTGGACTTATCAGCACTGATGAGATTTTGTGGCCAGTCCTTTACCATTCCAGGTTGTCCAGCTTTATTAGTAACACAACCATTTTCAGCTATAGTATGCCCTTGATGATATGTACCAACATGGCCTAAAAAAACCCCAACCTCTGAATCTGATAGGGAAACCCCTCTTTTACATGCTTCCTAGGGTTGCAACAAATCTATTTATGCTGATAACTGTTACAGTCAGGGTTTCCATTTGCACCTAAGCATGTGGTGTAACAGTTCTCTGAAGAGTTCCTTCCTAAAGAATTTGATCTTGAGCAAAGATTGCTTAAGACTTTTCCCAAGTCTGTTGTCTTCTCTTAGAAAAAGCTTACAGGGGAAGTTGTTTGGGTTTTTTTTTTTTCCTTTTTATCTGTCTAGAGATCCCCTTCAGAGCAGTGAGACAGTCAACTTCAGAGATTTTAAGGAGGATGTCTGGCTGCCATTTTTCAACCAACCACTGACTTGAACCCTGTGTTATTCTGCTTTACACTTGGAGGAGTTGAAATTTGGCACTTCAAATCACTAGAGTTGATGCACCAGGAGTGTAAGCACCGTTGCCCTTGTGACTTGCTTTCATCCCTCATTCCAAGCTCAATACAGGCAAACTCTGTGCCTGAAGCTTTCCAGGTTCTCCATCAACAAGCTCCTCTCTTAGCTGTCTGTTTTGCCAGATCTTCCTGGAGCACAGGATTCCCTGGAGAATGACTGACAGTAGCATATAAGCTACAATGACCAATGATTTTTTTTTTTTCTCAGTCTCTACATACCTAGTCTGTGATTTTTTATTTTGAGAAACCCTCCTTCAGTTGACTTATGAGTTTGAAAGGTGGAATCTTTTAGCCTCATTGGTTTTTTAGCCTTTGTCTTGATGGGGCCTAAAAGTGATGGTGGAATTCTTGTTGTTTGATAGTTCCTGAAGAACAGAAGGAAAAGAGACTTTCCAGACCCACAGTTACAAGGAAGTTTTCACAGGTTTTGTTTCCTTGAAATGGTGTCCCCTTTCGCCTCAGTATCAAGGAACATTTCTCCATCCACTAGAGGAGAAAGTGGTTTCCCCTGTGCAGGTTTGTAATAACCATCTATGCTGTGAAAGATCACTGCTGCTGTACCAGACAGTCAGGGCTGACTTCTGTCTTGCTTGCTGCTGCTGTCATTACCAAAGAGGACAAATCCTACCGTCATTCATAGCCAGGCAATCAAAAGCTATTTCATTTACCCATGTATTCCTGTTTCTTTGCTGCTTCTCAGATAATTGCCATTTGAACCAGAAGAGAGTGTGAGTGCTTTCCCTCTTTTAAGCTTTTTAAAGAACCTATGTGTCTTAACAGATTGGATGCTTCAGAAAGAAACTATTTCTTCAGTGAGACAGAGGACAATAGATCTCATACAGCTGTATATGGCTCATCTTAAAAGGAAATAAAAATCCCACCATGAACCCCACACTGTGTTTTTGAAATCCTTTATTCAGTGCTCTAATTCTGAACAATGTTTTTGGCTTATTTAATTGTCCTCAAAATTGAATGTTGAACAAAACTCACTTTTTTCTTTTAATCTACTGTAATAAGAAAGGAGTGAAATGAAAAAATGTATTCCTTTGATACCCCTAATCTTTTCTCTCCTGTGGCTATGCTCCTATTCTGTAAGAGATCATACTTGCTAGTTGCAGAGCCTGGACGCCAATCCATGGGATTTAAAACAAACCCAAATCCGTGTTTCCTGCAGCTACATCTAGGTCCATGGCAATGCTCACAATTGTAAAACTGCCTCCAGGATGTTATTTGGAATATTATTATCTTGGGTCTGGCTGCTTTCCTCATCTTCCTTCATGTGATCCTTCTTCGTGTGGGTTTTCACCTAGTGTTTCAGTGGCGCTCTCTGAACCACAATGCTACATTCCTCTGAAAGCCCAAGGAAGGAAACAATCCCTGCCTGGATTAATCATGCACTTTTCATCCCCAAAGTGCCCCATGGGCACTCAGACCCGCACAGACAGCTCACTGGAAAATTATAGAAGTGGATTTTTTTGCGCTAGAGCGGACGACCTCACTGAAACATAAAACCTTTCCATCTGTCTAAGGTAAAACACATTTGTTTTGTTAATAAACACCCTACATGTACATCACTATTCATATCTGAGGTACATACATTCACATCTGATGTATGAATGGCCCTTCTTAATTGATTTGAACTCCACCTAAAATCTGCAGCACTCTGCCTTGGACTGGTGGCTGCACTGTGCTAGCCCTAGACTAGAAAGTAACATAGATATTAACAACATTTAGCCTGCAGATAAGGCTAAATATTCATGGCTCATTTGGTGTGGGTGTATAGCCTCATTGCTCTTTTAATGGACTAAAGTTTTTCTTGTGAGGCTGCTGTACAGTTATGATATCCAGAAGTCCCATAGTGAGGCCTTAATGTCCAGCAAAGGGAACGGAAAGACTGCCATCACTTTCAGCAGCAGCAGGTTCCTCTTCTGCTCAGCTGTCAGTGTATATTCCACCCTTTATATTAACATGGTCTTATTTTGTTTCCTTGCACACTTGAAGCAGTGACAGTCCTCTATTTGTATTCTGGCACATTACTGCTGGAGATGAGATCATCCATCTAGGTTTTGTGCTATTTTGGAGATACAGGTTTGGTATTTAATAGGGTCATGCCCTGGTGTGCTTACTCCTCTTACAATAATATTCGATAGAGAGCTGTGTCAAGTTATGGCTTTGCTCACTGTGTGTGAAGATTCATATGCTGATTGCTTTGACCTGCCTATCTATAGTAAGAGCCTGTAACTGCCCAAGTACTATTGTAGCTTTTGATTTAAGTTACGGTTGTGAGTTTTATCTTTCTTTTCAGTGAAAGGAAGATTAGAAATGTTTTGTTTGCCATTTAACTGGAAAATGTTAATAGTTTAGCTGCATCTCTGTAAGAAAATAGGGAGAAAGGGGAGGTGATGTCCTTTCCCTGTGCAGTGGTTTTGGACTATTCTTTTTTGAAGTTAACCAAGACAGTGACGACAAAGAACACTTCAGCACTGCTGTCACTGACAGACATAAGTTTCTTTGTGCTTAATCATTCATGTGAGTTAGCAGGGCAAGTTTTTTAATACAGAGATTGCATTTGATTTCAATCTGTGCTGTCCGTAATTGTCTCTCTTTAGTAGATTTTTGAGATGACAGCATACACAATGTATCTAAGATTAGATTCTGGCTTTAAATATTTAGAGTCTGAACCACATCTATTTGTACTTCATTCCAAGGTTGAAGTAATGTGGGAGGACACACATTCCTCAGTAGTTAAAACAAATCAAAGGAGTGCTGAATTATTCATTTTAAACTTTTAAGCCATTTCTCTTTGTGGGCCTGCACCCATGTGCTGCTGGGAGTAAGCTGGGGATTGCCAGCTGGGCTGGAGGCTCTGCCTTGTACACAGTGCCCTGGCCCTGGTCTGCCAGCCCTGACCATTTCCCTACCTGCTGGGCCAGCTAAGAGCTGGGAGCTGTTTGTGCTAATGGCTCCTGTGGTTTTCTAGGAATGAATTCCAGGCTGGGCTTTGGTTAGCTCCTGTTTAAGTCAAACTGCTCTCTGACAGGTGATTTAAGAGTCTCATCGGAAGATTTGCCCCACTACTGATATCCCAACTGGCTTGTCTGCAGCCAGAATTTTTCTGTTAACTATCTGCTGTGAAAGGATGCTAAATTTAGCCTCTTGCCAGCAAGTGGCAAACCCTAAGACAAGTAAGTTCACTGTGAAGCCTGAGCCATGAGGCCAGGGAGTGGATCAGATCTCTGAGCCTTGCCAAGCTTCGATTTGCCTTGACAGGCATGTAGCCCTCAAGACCAGGAGCTGCTCTGAACACTGGCTGCTGCATTCCCTTTCAACATGGTCTTATGTATTAACATAGCTGGAGCTCTGGTCTGGTTATTACTATGCTGCAGATGTTGCCCCTGCCCAACCTGGATCTAATGAAGCATATCAGGATTCGCTAGTGACTTAAATGGACTCTGAATCTCTCCTGCAATCTCTAGAAGATTTACTCTAAAATCAATTATATTTGCTCTAAAATCAATAAAGCTAGTGCTTTAACATGATCAGCACAAGAGAGGAAATTGGAGGTTGATACAGGTGGCTGAGGTAGGGAAAGAAGGGAACCAAGCAGACCATTTATCAGGTTGGTACCATTGTCCAAGTGCCTGCTCTGCACACAGAAGGTTGGCATTCCCTGAGCCTGGCCACTAGACATCATGGTCATCATATGGAATGACTCCTGTCTTCATCCAAAAGCCTTGAAATGTTTTACAAATATTAATTGAGCTCTGTGGTGTTGCATCCTGTTCCTGTTGATGCAACAAAAAATGAAAAAATAAAAAATGAAGACAAAACCAACTTAAGTTAGAGCACAAGTCAGTTGTATGGCTGGGAGTAAAACTTGAGATTCCAGATCCTTGGATCCCAGATCTAACCCTCTGGCAGTGCTACGTACAGAAAAATTAAAATTTATTCAGCTAAATCGCTATCTTCATGGTACAATCTTCCATGGCTTTGTAGAGAAAAAAAAATTCAGACATGAGGTTGAAATAGAAAAAACCTGCCTGGCAAGGGTGATTCGTGTTCAAAATCTATCATTCAAAGAAAAACTCTCTCTGCTTAAATATATACAGCTATTTGTTGAAAAAAAGTTTGCCCAAGTTGCAATCTGCAAACCATGGAGATTCAGCATCTATAAAAAGAATATGTAAGGCCTGGTGTCTCTCAGCATATAGTCTGACCCATTCCATAAATGTGGGCACAGTATAACTCTGCCAGCCTGCAACAAGAGTGTAACTTGGCCACCATCTACACTTGCCTAAAATGTTGTCATAGATAGATGTGGATACACACCTGTAGTGTATTCACAGAGGACAGGCAGCTGGGCCTAACCACCTGTGGTGCACAGCTTGGTGCTACTTAGGGACAAATGCAGTTCTTTTCTGGGCACATCCACAACTCCACTGCAGCCCCCAGGGCTCTGGCTGTGCTCCTCACTAAGCTGATGTTTAACCTGGGCACCCCTACATGAACTGCAGAAGTCACACCTCTCATTCTTGCAATAGGGCACATTCTACCTCACCAAGCACACAATGATGCATAAAGAGATCCTGGATCCTCACAAACAGGGGTCCTGTGCATGCCCCAGCTATGACCAAAGCCCTTCAGGACACGCGGTACCACCTCAGGGAAGAGAGCAAAGAACTGCACTGTGCCCCTCTCCCAGACCAATTACAGGGCTCAGGCTCACTGGGCTGGTGTCAGCTCCTGCTTGCATTGCCCTGATAAAACTCCCACCACACACCATGGTCAGGACTGAGCACTGCCACGCTCCAGGACGTGGTAGCGGGGAGACCTGTGCTCCCTCTCCCGGGACAGTCCCTTCCTCACAGGCTGGCTGAGTGCACCAAATAGAGATACCCAGGCAGCAAGGGCAACCTCACCCCAGCTCACAGCAGCAAATTGGTGTTTGAGACCATTAAACTGGTTTTCTCAAGCTGAGTTAAATATTGCCCTGGTGCAAAACTGATTACGAGTGGATAAATGTTTCTGTGCAGACATGATGACAGGAACGAATAAAGCGGACTGGTCCTTCTGGATTTGGTTTGGGGGATTTTTTTGGAGGAGAAAGCATTTGGTTGAGCTGAAAGAAACAGAAGATATTATAAAAAAGCAACATAAGTGATACATTTTAAAGATTTTTCCTTTTTCAAATTCTCCAAAATATCATTTAACAGGAGCAAGGAAATTTGGTTTTACAGATACATAAATATACATGTAACTATATATGTGAGGAGGGAGTGTTGTATAACTACATTTAACTACACCGCATGCCTTTAATAAAACTTTCCTGTGGAAAACTCCTAGGGATTTTTAATCCAGGCAGCTAACCATAAAGTTTTCTCCATAACAGTAAATTATGACAATTGCCCACAGCTTTAACATCCCTACATTTTGCTCTCTGCTTTGAATTAGACTGTGATGATCAATATTAATAGTCTCTGTTCAGATATGGTCACTGCAAAACCAAGATGAAATTATCTTTGCCTCTGAATTTTACTGCAAATGTGAACATTTATCAACACTTATTCAAGACATAAATGAGAAAGAGAACAGCTATATCATGAAAGAAAGAGCTAGTTAAAATTTAACCTCCCTGCCACGCATCTGGAATATTTTCCAGAAGCAAATGTAGATAGTGGTATTGCAGGACAGACAGCAAAATCTATGAATATTTGTGATCAACATAAACCTTGTCCTCTCCTAACTGTTCTGGGGAGTTACGAGGTATAAAATTTTCTTTATATGATCACAGCTTTTTCACACTAGCTCCCAGACATACAACAGCTTTTTGTCTCCAGCTGTCATTGTTTAGAATACAAAATTTGTCTAAGCATCTATTTAAAACAATATAACCCAAAGGAGCCAAAATACCCAGCCCCTCCAGTGCCATCAGCTGTACTGTATCAGCATGCCTTTTCTTCAGCTGGGTGGTTTTGTGCACACAGAATGTGAAGAGACAGCTGCACCATGCCTGGGCTGACCCAGGACATGTCACCCTCTGCACAACGGGGCTTTCACTTCCTGGTCCGACTTTTGATGTCAACCTAAAGTTTACCTCTGCTGCTTGACAGGAATCATCTCAAAATCTTGTGCTTGGGCTCTTTGATGGGACACATAAATGCATCTGCAAGGCAAGGCAGAAAACGTGTTTGCCCAAAAGAGCTAGCAAGGCCAGGGTGAATCTTTCAATAAACCACTGGTTAAAAGCAGTAGTTTAGCTTTTTGAATATCAAGTGGTCTTGGGGAGAAGTAAGTCATTTTTCAAAGAGCACACTGAGCTACCCTGAGCAGGCGGAGAAAGGAAATATTAATTTTTAAAGTAGATTTTGTATGACTCAAGTTAAACACATTTGTCATTGAAATCAGTAAATGAAGGTTTCTGCACTAACAACCCTTCAGAGCTGGGACATGTCACATTTCTCATCTTCTCTCCAAAAGGATAAACTCCTAGAAGAGTAATGCACAAATGTGTGTCCACAGCTCCTCGCTGTCACCAGGTAAAAAGAGAGCTTAAAACCAGGAGACAACACGTCCCATGATCACCTCAGGTTTGTCCCAACCATGTATTATTAGTGTCCTGGGAGGTAGAGCTGCAGTTGTGGTGGCCAGTTTGACCAAATACTCCATAAACAAGGAATAAAAAAGAGAAAACTATGAAACAAAAGGTTTGGCAGTATTTGTTCTCTGGGCCCTAAACCTTGAAATGTTCTCTATTTTCCAAAGTGTTCATTAAAATCTTAAGGTCTGACTTCTCAGTTCTAGAAACTGGAGCTTTAGGAAAACACAAAATATCCTGAGTCTTAGGATGCAGTCTGATGTGACAAACTTGATCTCCATCTCAGAGGAGCAGAATGGCTTCACTTGTTGCTCTCCCCTTTGCAATTTCATGTTCCCTTCTTATCCAAGAGAAGAAAAGCTTATGCCATGTACTGCCACATTATAGAATGCCCAGAAGCAAAGGAGTCTACAGGCATTCTTGCATCCATTTCTTCTTGTCAACATTTTAATGAGCAATTTAGCAATAATGATAGAGAAGAGATAGCAAGTTCTTACACTATCTTATACCCTAAAACCACCAGGGTCTGTTTCAGGAATTTTCTTCCAAGGTTAATCACTTCATCAGATCCATTTGTAGATTTCCATGATTTTTAGTAAAACCTTGGACCCTTTAACTGAATTCTGGAGGTGAGTTGTTCTAGCATTATTTATTTTGACTTCTCCCTTGTTGCCTCAACAACAGCTTCTCTCCCTTAACATCCTTCTCCTTTTCATCTTCACCCACCCACTCAACCTACACAGCCCACCTACACTCTCATAAAGTCTATTTACCTTCTGCAGCCTTATTACCTTATACCTTTAGGACCTACTAGCCAATCATTTCATTGGGTTGTGTAAAAATTCATACTGGAAAGGATTTCCTCTCTCTGCCCAGAAGCTGTTGGACCTCATCTCAAGTACTGTGCCTGGTCTGTTTGTCCCAATCAGTATGAGGAAGATACTTGTCAATAACTGGAACACATTCAGTGTAGGGCCATGTTGCCAGCTGTGTGCTGGAGCACTGACTCTGGGAGGGGAGTCTGAGGGACATGGGCTTGCTCAGCCTTCAGACTGTCCCCACCCACCTAACAAGAAGTCATCAGAAGCACAGAGCCAGGCTCTTCATGGTGTGGCGTGAGAGAAAGGCAACAGGCATTAGGCACAGGTCAACACCCATTTCATGAACTCCCAGATGAGCCTGTGGCCAGAAGAAAAATCCCATTTTGTTTGGATGGCACTCCCTGGCCTGCACTGTTTAGAAAATAAAAAGTTCTCTTTTTAAGTCTACAGATCTTTACATATTACAGCAAAAATATCTGTTACTAACACACTACATCAGTCACCCAAACCCCTTCCCCCAGTCAGTAACAGCTTCAAAGGTTTAATTTTCTCTATTATTAGGTATAATGTTTACAGCAACAGAGAAGATCACAGAGAGAGAGTTAAAAGGATATTTGCCATCTCTCATTAGCAATGTCAACACTGTCTCTTGGGTAAAAGGATTTTTGGATAAAATGCTCCATCTGGAAGGTCTGAAAGTCTGAGGTTTTGTTCCCTAAAGTATTTGGTGTCTGATTCCTATGAGATAGGAGGGGCAGAGGGCTGTATACCTACATCAGCTTCTCTTTTTTGGAGGCAGGCTATGTTTTGCAAATTTTGTTTTCCTCTGTTTTGCAAATGGGCAGTTACTAGTCATTCACTCCATGTTGTTTATAATTTTCTGTTCTTTCAGAGTAATTTTCAAAACACTTTGATTTTCTTTTCAGCTGTGAAAGAATAATCCAAAACCAAACATGTTATTCTTTGAAATTAACTCACTCACTAAAGCTGGATTCCCTATAAATTTGACTGAAGTGGATGATTAAGAAGTCTTCTCTACAAATAATGCTTCATGCAATACAGCTGTAATGAGACTACAGTCTGATTATTTAAATGGATGAACATTTTTATTTACTACAAAACCACTTCTGGTTTGCCCTATATTTAATACTTAATGAGACTTTGAAATCACGGTACTGGTTTCACGCATTGTTAGGGAGGTCAACTCCAAAAGCTGGTTACTTCAGTCCTCAAAGTTGACTCTGGCCTTCATGTTCCCCTAGGGCACCAATTAAATTTAAAGAATGAGCTTTACTAAGAACCCGAACTTGGGAGTTAGCTTCCATATATTGCCTATTTTCATGCCCTGCACAGAGTAGATGCAAGGTTATTTGGCCCTAGTGGATTTCTGATGTCCTTTAAAGAGCTTCTAAATTGCTCTAGCAGAAATTTGAAGACAGGTAATATATATGCTGGGTCCTCTTTAACTGATATTGTTTTAAGTTAACTGCAACTCTTTTTGACATCTTTCTCTGAGGTCTGGTAAAATAGTTCTTCAATTATCTATTACTCTGAATACTTACAAAGGACCCCTAGGATGAGCATCTGTGTCATTTAGGATCTGAAGGCAGGTTACTCATTTGAGTGCAACCAGATGTCTCTACAGAGGGGAATTATTAGGAGACATTAATTTGAACCTGCACCATGACCAAGCCACCCTGTCCGGCTTCTCAGCACTACTCACCCTCTCTGAGCTAGTTATGCCACTTTCAGTTCTGGGCTTGCTGTGGCAATAGACTGTGAAATAAAGCGTAGCCTAACATACATTTGCTACTGTACAAGGTGGATATGCCCTGAAGCACTTTCATTGTTTGCCCTCAGACTCAGGTACCTTCAAGGTTGGCAGGCAATTGTGGTTTGAATGCTTTGCATTACAGAACAGTCAGAGAGAAAGAAAATTGCCTGGCAGTACAAGAGGACTGAGAATGAGTTTTCTGGTGCTTTTCCATGTAATGACAGCAGTGAACCATAATGATACCCATGAGGGAGCTCTGTGATGATCCGTATTAATTCCAATAGGTGGTTCTTACAGTGGTGGTATCTGCCATTCTTTTTTAGAGAAGGATGTGACCAGACTGGAGTGAAGAAGGAAAGCCCTTCTGATGCCTTTTCCTGGTCTTAAAATCAAGAGTCAAACACGGTTAGAAGAGAAAAAGGGATTTTACCTTGCGTCATGGTTTGACACGGAAGTGGTTTTTTGCAAAAATGTCTTTCTAGTTCTGATCAGAAACAATCAATTTTCTGGCTTAATTATTGAACAGTTTTAAGCCATTAAAGAGTTTCACATGCCTCTGCGAATCACATTTTAAGATAGACAGAGCTCGGGAATCTCTCTCTGGACTTCTGGCCATCAAACAACCAACTTGTGTCCCCGGGCCCTGCTCGGCCTGGCCTGGCCCGGGAGGCAGCCACCCCCTCCTTGGCCCTGTTCCATCTGGGCCCCCCCAGCCCTGCCCCATGCAGGTAGAGCTGGGCTGGCAGCGGCCCCCCTTCACCGCCACGGCAGAGCTCAGCTCCGGCTGCCCGGCAGAGATCGTGGGGCCGAGAGAGAGAAGAGAAGTTCCAGCCGGGCCAGGTGAGATTAACCCTGTTAGCGCTGTTAAGATTTCTTCAGAGCACATGAGCCTGAAAATGCTGATCCTCTCCCAGAGAGAAAGGTGAAAGGACATGAAGAGACACCCTAAGGTGTAAGTCAGTAAAGATGGAAGGGCTGAAACCCTGAGAGAAAAGAAAGAGGAGATGCTTCAAACCTAGAAGCTGAAATTCTGTTGCAAAAACCCTTTGGAGATGAACTGGACTGTTGGAGTCCCTGCTGTAATTTCCCAGAGCATCAGAGGTGGCAGAGCAATTGGGAGCTAAGGTGCCTCTGCAATTTTTCTTCTGTTCTTTTGGCTCCAGAGTGTTTGGACTCAGTTTACCTTCACCTGGAGGGGTGTGCAGTACACCTGGAATTGATTCTGCCTAGTGGGTGGGGGGCATGGTCCCACTGTCTGATATGAACTGACATTTAGAATTTTTGGCTGTCTAGTGGGTGGGGGGCATGGTCCCACCCTTCGATGTGGACTGATCCACTGATTGAACTGACCATAGAAAGGAACCAGGAGGGGTCAGTATGAAGATGACCCCAGTTCCCAGAGATGAGGATTGCTCCTAGAGATAAGTGAAGGAGACCTTACTTGAATGGCTCAGCCTTAAATTGACACCCCACGTTAGCTCAAATTGAAACCCTCAAAAAGCAGTTGTGGGGAAAATGGTGATTTGAGGGAAGGGACTTTTTCACTGCAAGCAGAAACCTCCCAGGCGGCTGTTTTGCTGTGATATTGAACCCATAAGAGAGTTGCCTCCAGTGGGAATGTCTCCATAGGGCCAGCAAGAAAGACTCAGAGACTCCTATCTCTTTATGTGAACTGGAAAGATTATAGAAGTGGTAAACTGACTAAAATCTCAAGAGTTGTTTCTATGTTATCAGCATGAAAGAAAGGTGGGGAGAGGAGAAGTGTTCTGAGGGTTTAGTCTGATTCTAACTTTTGTTTCCTTCTTTTAGGTCTGCTAATAAACTTCTTATAGTCTTTTAAGTTTGTGCCTGCTTTGCTTTCTCCTAATTCCTATTTCACAGAGGTTAAGTAAGAAAGAGATGATTTGGACTAAACCACTACACCTTGGTATTTATTTTAAGGATCCTAGGTGCACTACGTCCAGGTTGAATGCACTTCCATGCACACCACAATACAAACCCCACAAAAGATCTGGTATTACATTATAGGTGATACTAATTAGCATATCCATCAAAGATTCCCCAGTGAGAGGCTCGAGTGAGCCCCTCTCTCCAAGGAACCTTCCCCTGGATGGTGCTATCTTAGTTTACAGAATGTGTTCTGGAGAGGACCTTGGGGTCTGGGGCACACTGATCCCTAACTACGAAGCTTCTAAAATGTTTAGTCTCTTACCTTGTCAAACAAGTCCAAGAATGTAGGCAAAAGAACTAAGAGTACAGAAGTTGTAAAAAGGTATAACGGGTATAAAAGAAAAGGCAAAAACTCATCATGGCATCACTTCCTAGCAGGTCTTTTTAAGCCTTGCTGATTGATCAGAGGAGGAGTGTGAAGCCTTTAGACAGGCACTGTTTCCTTGACTCTGATGTCACAGAACCAGAGGCCTATCAGAAAAATCCCACTCAGAAAGGAACTTCCTCACATTTCCATAGGTTTTTAATTTGTTTTGTGCAGATGTCTATTTCTCCTGCCAAATTCTCCAGCTTAGTGCACATGAGACTGAAAATATTATCTGGATCTGAGAGAGATGCATTCTGTAGTACTTAGCTGAAGGGGTAACTGGAGCATTTTAGAGGCCAAAAAGTCCTACATGACACAAGTCTGTTGTGACGGAAAATAGAACTTGATAGACTTCTAAGTGAAACTGATTTTTTAACAGTAAGTGGAACAGTGTGTACACTGGAAAAGGCTACATACAGAGGCTGTGGATGCCCCATCACAAGTATTTGAGGCCAGGCTGGATTGAGCCCTAAGCAACCTGATCTAGGAAAAAATGTCACTGCCCATGGCAGGGGAGGCTGGACTGAACAATCTTCAAAGGTCCCTTGCAACACAAACCATTCCATGAGTCTGTCATCTATGAAAAAGTATTTCCATCTCCCAGGTAACATGCCAGAGAGCTCTCAATAAAAGTAAGCTATGTTCTTTTCCTGAGTATTGACTGGTCCAGAGTATAAAGGTACTGAATGTACCTGTCTGTGCATGGAGGAAAGGGGAAGAGGAAAGGGGAGAAAAACTTAGAGATGAGCTGGGAGGCATCTCGCTTTTTTTTTCCAGATTGGGAGTCCAATCTGGCTTTCCTGAACACAAGCTAGAGAGAGTCACATAAAAGCAAGAGACAACAAATGTTGCCTCTGTTTCTGGTGCAACTCTGCTGAACATGCACGGCCTTATCAGACAGAGATGTATACAAGCATCAGGCTGTTTAAAGTTCTTCTTTTAGTTGCCTTTTTGGCCAAAGAGTTAGAATAACATTGGAAAGTATTCAAGCTTAGCTGAACCAGACTTCCACTGCAGACATAAACAACCAGATAAGAAAAGAGAAAAAAGAAGACAAGGAAGTTGAAAAAAGGGTTATTCAGGAATGACACAGTGGATGTGACCTAGCCAGATTCTGGCTGCCTGAGCAGGTGACACCTCTGGACTGAGGGCACAGGGTTGTCACTGTGGATTCCACAACCCTAAAGGTGGGAATATGGCAGCATTAGAAAGCTTGCTTCTTTCAGTCCATCTGCTTTCCTGTCATTGATATTTACAGCCCCACAAATGCAGATAGGCCCAGCCACCCATGCTTTCATTATTAGACCCAGCATGCAGCACATAAAATTTTGTTCATTAATTCCCAATTGCACATTTGTATTATTTATCAAACACAGCCTTTGGGGGATAGTAATGAGAATCGCATTGCTAATCTCATCTTTTTTTTCTTTAACTCTTTCTCTACTTGTATGAACAATTTTGGATAAGGGTTTAACTCTGCTTTTTTGTTCTATTTTGAAGATTGAAATAAAAAACTCTCATCACGGTGCACTCGCCTTTAATAAATCTTTCTTGCAGCTAGCAAAAAGACTCAGAATACAGTTTGTTTAAAAAGTATTGTTATATTTCTCTGTTCTAAACCATCAGTGCCATTTGTACTCATTCCTGTACCAAGAACATTCACTTAACCTCCTTCTGTGAACTTCTCTCTCTTACCTTCCTTCTGAAATCAGTAAATATCATTTTTCATCAGTTCAACCTTAAAAAGATTTAAAGGACAGGAATGGAGGAAACACTTGTCAACACAGGTTTAAGGAAATAGCTCTTGGCAAGTACTTGAATTACTTCTAAAATTATGTTACAACTTTGATTGTGTTGTATCTCCACAAGTACCTTTGACTTCTATTGATCTGTTAAATTAATACAACATTACACTGATCTAAAAATTGGTGCTATATAACATAAATGCAATAAGGTAGAAAGCAAATTCCGGGAAACATCACTGCCAATAGAGGAGCATCAGTAAAAAAGTTTCACTATTCAGGTTTTGTTTTCAAAAGTGATGAAGGAGGAAATTTCAATTTCAGGGACAAAGACTGAAAAAGCAGCAAACAGTAATAAAAGACAGAGGAGACAAAACCCTCTGACTGCCTGCTAACCTGAGTAACCCATTCAAAAAATTGGTATTGCCAAAGGATATTCTTCCTTTTAAGAAAGATCAAGGGAAGGCTAGATTTACTGAATAAGGGAAGGGAGACAAGAAAAGACTGATGGTACAATAGACCAAAACTGTAACAACACAACCCAGCTAGGGGAAGGTTGAAGAGGATTAATAAACTGATTAAGGGCTATAGGTACTGCTGAGTAAAGACTGAAATACTCTGTGGGATTTGGAGCCTATTTTTAAAAAGAATGTTGACAAACTGAGAAAGTTAAAGCAACTAAATTATTCGAGGGCTGGAGTGGAAAAGATAAGTCTGGTCTCTCTGAGCCGACCAAAATGATAACCAAAGAGTGGCTAGGTAGGCATTTTAAAGGAAGAAACTACCTACCATTTAAAGGAAGAGTTTTAAATTCTAGCAGTAAATACCCTATCAAGAATCAGTGGTGAAAGATAGAAAAGGAAGGAAGGGAAACAAAAGGGGGAAGAGGAGGAAAAATAGGATGGATGAAGGGAGGAACAAGGGAAGGGAGGCAGTAAGGTACGCAAACAATCATGTTTTAAAAAGCAGGTCATTAAACATTGAAATAAATTACCAAATGAAAAGGTTTGCTCTTCATCATTTGGGTTTCCAGATGAAGTCTACATGCTTTCTCGAACATGGCTTTCAGTGGAAAACAAAACATATGTTCATAAAGAAACAATTATCATTTCAATAAAGGGTATCCTTAACCACCTGTGACATATGGGGAGCTACCTCAAATGGTCTAAGGACCTCTCCTGACCTGGAAGGTATTTGTAAATCATTCTTGGTAGTATTGAGATCAATGGTTAAGCAAAATTTGCTCAAAACTTTGTATCAGGCACTATTTTCTCCTAGTTAAAAATTTTTTATACATAAGCTGTACAAAAAAACCCCTCATATGAACTGAGTACATGCTTCATGGTTCATTTTTTTTACAGTCACTTCATACACAGCAAAATTGGTGTTTTCTTTGAGACGAAATGCTGAGGAAACCTGTTGCCTTTGTGGTCTAGGGCAGAAGTTCAAAATACAGCACAGGAAAATTGTCTTCTGCTGGCCACAAAACATTTATGTTTTATGTTATCTGCAATAACTAATTTAAGAAAGGGGAGGAAATGCCAAACAGGCAAAGGACAATTAGGGAACAAAAAGTATGAGAAATAGCTGAGGTGACACCAAATGTCTTTCTCATGACCTGTGAGTTTACCCACTGTTATTCCTGTTTTCCCCAAAGACTGTCTTGCTGAGGGTGGGGGCCGAGCAACTGGTAGGGAGCTTTGATCATTATGGTATCAAGCATCGGAAGGGAGCCTGAGGAGCAACTCTGTATCAGGGCAAGGTCAAGTCAGATCCTTTTCCTCCTTGTTGTGTCCTGAGAGGAACAGCAGAATATGCAGCATACAGTCTTTTTTGCAGCATGCAGATGAGAGGACATGGCTAGGTCAAGACACAAACCAAACTCCTGGCCAGGGCCAAGAAATACTCCTCCACATAATTCTAGGCCGTAATTCAGGCATTCACATACCATTCCCAAGAGGCAAACTGTGTGAGCTGCCCCTTTTTGGCAGATGAGAGAGTTTAATGGCATGGACATAGCCTCTTCCTTACCAGTTAACCTCAGTATCAGAGGCCAAGCCTGCACACACTGACTTTGCAGTCAATGATGCACCCACGCTGTCCTTAGGTTTTATTCCAGGTGAACAACATGTCTTTGCATTTATGGGGTTAATAAAGTTAGCCACATCCTTGTCTGGCATTAACCAACATGACCCCATCTCTTAAATTTTAATGATCTTGAGCAAAAAGTGTTTTCCATTTTTCTAAGCACTGCATATTGTTCTTGTCAATTTCAATGAGTTATTTATTATCAACTTAAAATCTTTCTATTTTCAGAGTAAACATTTGATTTATTACAACTATGCCAAGTAAAACTTAATGCATGTATTTGTGGTATATAATTTTAAATATTGCAATGCCTTGAGACCTTGAAAAAGACCATATATGCTTGCTTTAAAAAGTACTTCTGGCATGGGTAGAATTTAAACAAACAGTGTATGCAAATAAGTAGTTGTAAGTAATCAAAAGAGAGTTCTCTACTCATAAAAGCTAATATTTATTATTGGTGCTATCACCATTCCTGGAGCCAAAAGTTACAAAATTAGATTTCCTAATCTGACTTATTAATGAATAAATAAAAAGAACCCAAGCCTCTCTTTTTCCCCTTTTTTTTTTCTCTCCAATTGAATTAAGTCAAGTTTGTTCCCATCTTCCATACTTCTCCCAGCTGAGCAGCTTTTTGTACTACCAATGGAATGCAACAGATTGTGAAGGAGTCAAGGAGACATTTGAAAATAGATTTGTTCAGCCATATACTGCAAACAGCACATTTGTTATTGACAGAATGAAAATAGATACTGCAAGGAGTTAGCACCAAATGTAATTCAGACTCAGGAACAGAATTCTTGTCTAGATTTTACTTTCTTATTTTACTTGGGTAAAATTGTGTCCGCTTCATTCAATTGCCATAAGTAGACACAGAGGGCCTATTTGAAAGGTTCCCAGGCAATGAAGGATACCATTCAAAATCATATATTACAGTTCATGCCACATCATGCTTGTGACACCTTCACAAATGTGAAAAATCTTTGTTAAGGGAACAGAGAAAGCTCAGACTGTTGGGTAATTAAGGTTATCAAGTCTCAGTGGACATTCCTTATTTCTTCACCTGGAAATGTTACTTTAGATTAAACTGAGCTTTTTAGCTCTTCTTTGATTTCTAGAATGTTCAGCATCCTGTGCAGCCAGTGTGTAAATTATTTTGATGCAACCTGGGAATCTAAGGACCCTTTCTGTATGCATCCAAGAAATTTCTTGAAAGAGCTACAGCATTTGTGGGAAATATCAGAACCCAAGCTATTCATAACAGCAGTAATTTGACTCCTGGGAAGTAGTCCTAATTCACATCACCTAACTTCAGCTATCTAAAAGTTTCTCTTCAGTGTTTACTTTCCTATGGTCCCTCTACAGCTGGGAGGGAGGGCAGGGCATGTCCAGATGAGGTTCCACAGAGATTCACAGTGGTATGATAAGGTATTAGCTTAGACTGGGCATCAGTTTCTGCATGGTTCAGGTTAGGTAAAAAGATTTGCAGCATTTGCATATAGCTGTTTTGCACTCTGGACTTTCACATTCCACATATCTTACATTTGCATTGTTTGCACAGACTCTTTTCCAGAATGCAGTCTTCTCTGAACAGGCACCCAGGTAGTCAACATATTTTCCTAATCAGTTCAGAAAGCACCTTTCTTGCCCAGGTCTTCTTGGCTGCACACCATCCAAAACCACACTGAGCTGGATTGTTCACATCCTCATTACTGGAGCTGTAGGCATTTTTGAGAGGAGAAGCTAGTAAGTGATGTTTAGGTGTTCAGCAACCTGCAGATGGAAGGCAGAGCTCGTCTCCAACCTAAGCAGCTATTACCGTCTGTTACCAGCTGATGGCAGGATGCTGTTCCCCACCATCATTTTCCAAGTGTCCAGTCAAACAGAACTACAACAAACACCTGAAAGAAAGCTGAATACAGGCAGTTTGAAATGTTTTGTCTTCCCACAAAACTATATCTGATTGTGTGAGTACCTGCATAGCTGTCTGCAGAAAGTCGCTCTGCTTCTGTGGATCAGACAAGGGACTTAAATTACTTGTTTGGCTCTTTTTAGGAGAATCACAATTTTCCATAATTCCCAGGCCAGTACTGGCCTAGCAGAGATCTGCTAAAATGACCTGTTAAGACCTGAAGAAGGCTTTTTTTTTATTATTAAAAAAAAATAGATTTCTTTAGAATGTAAATGAATTGAAACCACAGCCAGCCTTCAAAGAGAAAGCAAGGTAATTACGTTGCTACAAGGCAATAGCTGAATTACTGGAGTAAAGGAATACTCATACATGTAACTATCCCAAAGGTAATGTTATTATCAGGCTACATGTGATACAAATGCTATTGCTTCCCAGGCTTACTGCATTCATATAAATAGTCTTCTTGTATTCCCATTTTTACTGACTTATTTACATCAAGATTTCAGTCACTTCAGAAATTAATCACCTACAAGTCTTAATACAAGTCCCAGAGTGAGAGGATGGAGAAACAGACTTTCTAGAGCATGGGCTGCCCCTGATCTTATGATCAAGAACATTTTTCCTTTCCCACAGCTAAATTTTATTTAAAACTGGCAGTTATATTGTGAGGTCTTTTCCAACATAAGTATCATTTGCTCCCAGTGCACAAACTGAAAGCTTCACTGTAACAATGTTCCTGCCATGTCTCTGGTGTGGCATTTCCAGTCTTGAATGCACTTCTGTCAGGTAAACAACTACCATCTGCTTTCTTCTGTAAGGTGTTCACAGCAGCTTATAATTCTTTCTTCTACTGCTTACCGTAGATAGATAGATAGATGATAGATAGATAGATAGATAGATAGATAGATAGATAGATAGATAGATATGTAGATATTTGGATTACGGCTATGGAAAGATACCCTTGGTAAAACATAATATCTTAGACCAAGAAATACTGGAGACCAAAGGGTTAGGATATGACTTTTTTTCCATCTAGAAAGCTTTTGCCTATGCATTGCAATATCCTGATTTTCTCCAAATGGCTGTATTTTATTTTCAGAATTACAAAAATCACAACAAAATATTGGAAAAGAGCTATTATGTCTGCCCAGAAAAAAAAAAAAAAAAAAAAAAAAACAGAATAAGATACCCTCAGTGCAGTTTTTAAACTTCTTCTACAAAGTTTTTAATGCTGTCTGTAGTTTGACTTTCTGGATCAATAAAAACCATTCTGTTCTCTACTCTGTTTTCTATGGGGAGAGGAAATCTCATGTAAATGTTTATAATGAGCTCAGACAGAAAGTAAAGACATCTCAGGCACAATCCTTGTGGGGATGGTTTCATCATATGAACGACCTGAATCAAAGTCTCAACACTGTTGAAAGGTGAAAAGCTTTTTTTCTCTCCACTTGTCATATTATTTCCTTTCTGCTTTTCTCCTTCCTCCTCTTCTCAACCTCCCTCCTTCCCCTTGCTCCAGCTCTTGGGGTTCATCTGAGTGTCAGGTTTTCATGGCCTGTTTTCATATCACTGTATCAACTGTAAGATAAGCTATTATCTATCAAAAGAATAATTTTATTCCACATTGGGCAATACTGCATCACTTCATCAGTTACAAAGCACTCTATGGTTTGTTAGGTAAGCAAATAAATCTGTCATCTTGGAATGATTACTGCTTTATTTCCTTTTCTTTCTGCTTAAACGCCACATTGGTCTGAGTGCTTTCAGAGCATACTTCAGCTCTTGCTTCAGCACAGGGCTCACTGCGACAGCAGGATCATGATAACTTCCAGGGCAACTAAATCAGGAACATGGCTTCCTTTGCTAAAAATACAATCAACTGGGAGAAAACCAGGCATATTTGAAGAGAGATTCAACTATCTGACCTGTCCTGCAAATCCTCCCTCTTTTTTCACAGCAGCACCTTGCAACAGTCTCTGCTTCTATGAGACATTCACATCAAGCTCCAAAGTTCACCAAGACCAATCTTATGTATCTGCAATAAGAGGTACAACACTTTTGGAGGCTGAAAACCAGGACACAGTAACTGGCAACCTGACTTTGCCACCACTATGGCTGAGCTATCAACCTTATACCTGAAGTGCTCTTGTTTCAGTTTCTCAACAACTTTTTGAAACAGACCAGGTGGGAAGAAATACATTTTAAATGTCCAGATCAGCAGAGCCTGGGCCTTTTACTAATAATGGAAGAGGATATAAGAAACAACTGTCATAAGTTCAGCCCCTGGCTTTCAGGAGTCTCTACCAAGCACTGATATCAGACCAGCTCACACTGCTGACCTACACACCATCTAGAACTTTCTGTTTTCTTAGGAGAGAAAAGGAGTAGTATGCATGCTGCAACACTGTACAGATTCATCTCCTAAGTTAGGGATGATAGAGCAGATGCAGAGACATGAATCACTATGTCCAGAGGGTGATGTGCAAACCTCAGCTAGCTCCTCTTGCATTGCAGATGAACCCTGAGTCATGTATAGAGCAAGTGCTGTGTCCCCAAACAACCCATGACAATGCGTTTGTGGTTGGGCTTGCAGACAAGGTTGTCCTTTTAGATGCAAACAAAAACCTTTTCCTGAAGCAGAAAGAAAACTGCAAACAAGTGATTTTATTTCTTCCATTTCTCATGCTGCAAACACTGATTTGTGTTTGTTGTTAGTGAAGACTGCTGTAAGGACACATAAAACCGGAAGATCCTATACTTCCCATGCTGGCTAGAGTGACCAGAGATCATCCAGGCAAGCCAACACAGAAACAGCTCCTTGTTAACAGGGTGAACTGCAATCAAACACATCATTTTGTGAAAACCTCTATGCCCCTAAAAGAGGCCAGAAAGTAACACCTGAGTGTTGCTACTGAATACATCCAGGGCGGGGAAGAGGTACTAATCACAATGAGAGCTGCCTACCAATGCACACCTAAGACTAATGAAAGCAAACAATGCTATCTCTAATTAAATTACCTAAAAGGTTTTCACAGTCAAAATGGGCCACATGCGGGGTTTTTTTTGTCTTTTGTCTTACCGATAGGTTAAAAAGTGTTTGTTTATTCTTCTTTGCTACAAGGGACCTCTCTGGCTCTGTTTCCAAAAGCCTAGAAGATCAAAGAGATCAGGGAGAAGGATGAGTAGGGCTTCATGCTGAGGCCAGATATATCACAGTAGCTGTGTGTAGCTTGGACCAGAAGCCCTGGACTCCACAATCAGAAGAAATTGCATCTTTACGTTTTAAAGATGAAGTTCTAAAGTGACAGGTTCGTTGCTGCTTAAGTGTTGTCTGAGAAACATCTGTCCTTTCTTTGATCATTGAAAGCACCTCTGCTAACGCAGTGTGTGGGTTTGTGAAGGGAGTACACTGCGTTTTCCCTGAAGCGTCCCTGGCAAGAGATCGCTTAGGTGGTGCAGCACAGCACTCCAGCAAGCTCACTCCTTCCACCCGCGCGGCTGTTTAGGCGCAGATCTCCCACACACACTTAAGCCGGATAGCTCAGCGTTACCAGAGGCACAGAGTCAGGAGGGCTCTCTCACATGGCATTTCCACGGACCAGGTTTATTTCATCCTGCCACGAAGAGAGACCAGAGACGAAAGGAGACCGAACAATTCGTGATCCACCATTTTGTACTGGACCCAGGCAAGCACCAGAACCATTGATCTGAGGGCACAAAGGCGGGGTGATACAACATCCACCTATGAGGAGAAGGGAGGGATGGAGCCAGGGGCCCGGCCAAGCATACCAGCAGCACAGGCAGATGGGAGAGGTAGTTTTCCTTGTACCCTGAGTCTGGCTGAGTTATTTACACTTCACTAACCCACCAGCAAGCCGTCTCACCAGAGCTCTCTGGTTCTTCGACCTCCACTACAACACTCTGCTGGTAGAAGTGGGCAGATAAGCTGAGCTCCAGCCATGCCTCCTCCTCAACTTCCAAATAAATTTGTCTGAATAGTCAAAGTGAGGCAAGGGCCGTGACTGTTTCACCATAAAGATATGCTATTCCTGAGCAGCCACTTCTAGCACTGCTTAGGTAGGTGTAATAGCAGCTCAGTAATTAGCAACTGCACCCTCAGCAACTGCAGTTGTTTGCTTGATAAAACAGCCCTGAGTCATCAGGATTCTGAACTCTTGTGTCCTGGAGGACATAGGCTCAAGCTTATTCAAGGAAATAAACTGATTACTATAATGGGTGTTCAGAGCAAAGGCATGCAGAGAAGAGCATAAGCAAGGAACTATTTCCCTGAAGTACTAAAGGTACACACCTGGGAAGCAAAGGTGTTGAGGTTCAGTCCCTACTCCAGTGGCTTTGAAAGAACTCTGAGCAAAACCAGTGCAGTAAAACCAAGAGAGACTGTCCTGATCAGTCTGTAGCTCAGGCACTAGTTCATTTTCCTTCTCAAAGATAGGCAGAAAGGATCTGAACTCAGATTTCATTCCTTTCATGACAACTGATGTATATGTAAAGGACATCACCACCAGTTCTCCCATTCTGTGACTTGATTTTATCAGACCTGTTCAGAAACAAAACAAGGTTATAATTTATTCTCATTGTTTATTTTGACAAAAACCTGTCCATGCTGGATAAGTGTCTGTATGCAATCTGGTCCTTTAACTTCAGGGAGTGTAGAAGCTGGAAAGCAGACATGATAGCAGTGAAGATGATCCAAGGCAACAAACAGTTTCTATATAAGAGAAAAGCAAATGGATGTGGAGTCTCCAGTTAGGAGAAAGACAAATGAGGAAGGCTACAAACAGTGAATGGTGCTGAAGAGGTGACGAGGTAATGACTATTCACTGTGTCACACCACACAAAACCTACAGGGCACCCACCGAAATTATGAGGTGTCAAATTAGCAGGAGAGCAGGTATTTCTTCACACAATGCATAATTATATTGTCACAGGCTTCTGTGCGGGCCAAATGTGTTGATAAAGTCAAAAAGTCAGAGAAATTCAGGGAAGGCTGGTCCATTGGTAAAAATTATAAAAATTTTAACAAAACAGTAGTCTTAATTCAACCTCTGACTCAGAAAGCAGGGCAGAAGAGGTCACTGTTCACATTCTTTGTTCACTGTTCTTGTGCTTTCTCTGAGCATTTCTGCTGCAGTGCCATAGTGACACACAGGGTACTGGGCTAAGTTTTCCGTACAGTGATATGAAGGTTCTTAGTCTGATGTTAATTTTGAGGGTTTTTTGGCTGAGAAAATCAGGTGCTCACACAGCTTGCAGCACAAATATTGGCTACACAGACACACAGAGGACACAGGAACCATCCTAATTTTCTGATGTCACTGTCAGGTAAACTCTAATTCCAATGTTTTGAATACTCATGCCCTTAAGCTCTATCTATAGATGCAAAAGCATTACATGAAGAGCATTAATTGAGTTCTATCTCTAAAGTTACCATGATAAAAGTATTTCTAGTAGAAAAATTAATACCAGACAAGTACCATATCTCACACCAAACAATGATACTGCACACTTTGTCCTGCTAGGACATATTTAACTTCCTACAAGTGTGCCACTGCTTCTATGCTGTTTCCTAACTTGTCCCCAGTATGTCCTTTCTGAAACATTAGGAGCAATTTAAGAAGCTTGTTTATTCAAGGATAAACTTTGCATATCATCTTTGTCTATCTTGGGATGGAATTTGGTCCATCGCCTAGCACTGTACAAAACCTTACAACCTAGTCTGGGCTGCTGCCAGAAAACTAATGATTAAAACCAACTAAGGGAACATCTCAAACTTGTTTGACATTTCTACTAGGATTTCTACTAAGAGAAATCATAAGCTGGTGTAAGTAACATGAGGACCTGGACTAGTTCTTAGAAGAATTCTTTTTCTTCTTCATGAAGGACCATTACCTAGGCAGTGCTCAAAATGGCTGGTTTGAATCTCATGGACACTCTTCAATCTCAGGCTCTCTACTATGGAACCCACCAGTGGAAGTCCATGCCCAAACAGAGCAATCTCCACTCCTCCGAGCCCTCAGTGATGCTCAGGCAGCATTGAAATTGTTACAGAATTGAGACACAGTACAGCGACCCACGCCAAAAGAAATCCTTTCCTGTTATAATATGTTTGACAAATTAAGTGGAAACAATGTACATTTTTTTAAACTTTGGAGCTCCTTGTACAGTTTTTCCTAAGCTAATGAACCTAATGTAGGAGGTTTAGTGCTCTGATGACATAAGCCCAAGCTGCCTCCTATGGAAAACTTAATTTTGCTTCCAAAACAAAAGCTTCTCAGAAGAGCCTTTTTGCCTAGAAATCAGACAACTGTACCTCTAAAAATATGTCCTGTTTAGCATATCTCAATCAGACACCTAAAAGAGATGTAAAAAGACACTCCAGAAAAAATAAGCAAGATGGAGTTTTAAATAAAACCATTTCTGATAGGTAAAAATATCATAGTAGACTGCAGATATACATCACGTGCTTGTGATATTTCTGCCCAGCTATACTAAGGAGAGAGTAACAAAAGAATGAAAAAAAATTACATGTATCAATTTAATTAGACTGAATAATTTTCTCACTTTGAAATAAGTATTAAACATGGAACAGCATACCCTTTGAAAGCTGCGTGAAAACAGATACTTGTCATCGTGGTATGCTGGAAGAGAAGCTGCAAGAGTAAAGGAAAAGCTTGTTCCATGTTCTTGCAAACATCAGGTCTCATTAGCTGCCTGTTGAAAGTGGCAAAGCTTAGCTTTTCAAGGGTTCTTTTGTTTTATCATTTTTTTGTTTTCACTAAGCTGTTCACACAGACTCTGATGTCGCTCCGTGGCCTAATACAAAAATGGTCTGAACTTTGGAAGAATAATAATTAAAAAAAAGGACAAGCAGGAAGCACGCACTCTCTGCAGGGAAAGTGCAGCAGGACACAACGCACACCTGGCTGCTTTCCCCAGGAGCAGGGCGAACTCCCTCACCTGGAGATCACAGCATGATGCACGTAAGGAGTGGGATGGTAACTTGTTGCTGAGTCCAGCTTGAAACTGCAATGCAAATTAAGGTATAGTGAACATGCATGCCCCAGGAGTTAGGAGTTTCCTACCTCCCAGACATAAGTGAAGCTATTTCCCTGCCTGTTGCCAATACACATCTGATAATTTGAGGAAATGTGACAGCACCTCTGCATTGGATTAATTCAGAGGACAATACTAATTTAGTCACTTACTAGTTCTGACCAATTCTGGATTTAGACTCAGAAAATGAAGTCGGCCACAACACAGTGTTACATTTCACATCTGGAATGTGTGTTGAAGCTGCATTTCAGTCTCAAGGCAATTATTTCGATCCCAAACCCAGTTGTTGTAAATAAATCTAATTAATTAGAATGTTTTTCCTGTGTCTTTACAGAAAAAAACTCAGTATTTTAGCAGAACCATAACCACCAGAAGTAGATTCTTGCTGCTGTTCTGCTCACTTGTCCTAATTTACAAGAAATGTTCTCCAGTTAAACCTCCATCTATTTCCCACCCACACAAACTCAGTTTTATCCCAAATTTCTGACACTAAATCACTTCTATCAGAAAGCCTGCATCACTTCCCTGAAGCCTTAGTTTAATGCTAAGAAAATTAAAACTACTACATTCTGGAACATTTCTACACAGTTATTTTACATCTTTACATCTTTTTTTCTTCTTTAATGAGTATCACACAGCTTGCAAAAGTATTACAAACACTAAAATAAACTGTGCACACTTCCCAAATTCCCTGGCTAGAATTCCCCTCCAGATGAGACAGCAAAAATGCTGCAAGTTGAAAACTATTACCAGTGGACCTTCTCACAAACCAGTAGACTAAACAGCTTCTTGCATTCCTAGGACACTCTTCTCTATCTCCTGGCAAACCAAAAAATAGACATTACTAAGATTATACTGCTCAAGTACAGTGATTTCCAGTTAAAAAAAAACTAAAATTTCCAAGTTATTCAAAATTTCTGAAAAAATGTCACACACAACTAAAATTTGTTTCAAGTAGGTTAAGGAATGCTTTTTAATTGCAATTTACTGTCTTTTGTGATGCAACTGCAACACAAAATACCCTGTTGTATCATAACAGATAGATAGATAGATAGATAGATAGATAGATAGATAGATAGATAGATAGATAGATTGTTTCGCGGCCGAGACTTCAAGTCAATGGCACGGTGTGAGCCTTTTTTAGCCATGGTCATTCCCTAACCATGCCCTGTCAGCCGCTACCCGGGCACCACGAGGCCGAGGGTTGGCCCAAGGGCGCCAGGGCCTGCAGCAAGCCCTGTGGGTGCAGTCGGGAACGCTGCCCAGCGGGAAAGCTCTGCCTGGAAGTCTCTGGGCCTTTGTCAAACCCTAACCACTTGTGTAAAAACAAACAGGGACTCTCTGGGCAAGTTTAAGGGGGCAGCAAAGGCCGGCCCGAGGCCGCCCGTCCGCACTCTCCCGCCGGGCGCCATCGGGGAGCGGCGGCTCCTCCGGCTGGCGGCGGGCGCCATCTGGCGGCGCACGGGGCTGCCCTCGCCCCGCTCCCGGCCTCAGGCCTCAGGGACGGGTCGGGAACGGCTCGGGCGTTCTCCCTCGCCAGAGGCGCCCGACTGGCACAGCCTGACCCCAAACCAGACGATTGGGCAGCAACAGTAAAACACGTATTTTTAAAGAGCTTTAAAGGCTAGGGTCTTCACTTCCCACAACGCCTCTAAGTTACCTGGAGTCTCTTGGAGAAGGCTTTCCTTTTGTGTTCCCCATTTCTGCACTGCTTCCAGAGGGAGCACCTGAAAGACACCTGTACGCCCTTCAGGCGCCATGCCAGCAAGCTCTGGCATCAGTGACATTCCTCTGGAGATACTTCCCTAGGCCCTCTCTTTAGGAATGGCTGGCCAGCCTGCTCACACAGCTCTGTGACCTCTGGGGCCTGACCATTGCTTAGCCCCGGTGTAATAAAAGACATCTTGAAGACATTAACTTAAGCATCTTTGCAGTCTTAAAAAAAAAAAAAAAACCTGGGAGATTTCTGCTACAATTATTTCATGATACTGCCCGTACCTCAGCATCACCTCTGTTGCCAGTAACCCCCAGTCTGGACATGGCCATTGAGCAGCAAGTGTGAGGCCACATTATCTGTTTCTTTGTGTGACAGGATAATTCTACAATCCATTATTTTCATGGGCAATAAATTTCACAAGGAAGCTCATCTCTTGGCAACTCTGTGAAATATTTCTCCTCGCTTTTGCCTTCACCTAAATGATATGTCTGTTGTGAGTCAAGTGCTGATAACATCTCCCCATCCTGACCCAGGGCAGTACCACAGCTAATAAACATTTCTGACAAAGTTTTTCAAACACAATTGCAACCTCCTTGTCACAGCCTATTTTCAGAAGACAAGGCTTTCCTATAAGCTGTTTTACAATTCTACTAAGATCTGTACTCTGAATAACAGACCTGAGTACTTGTGAACATTCTACGGAGATGTCATGCAGCTGGGGATCAATTAGGATGTATAAGCCCAGCATGACGAAGGCGTGACAAAATTGACACTGCTAATGCCTTGGCAATCCCATTTTATACAGCAATCCATGTGTTAAGAGTATTATGTCCATATAATTTTTAAGGTATCCGGCAAAACCATTTTTCTTCAACTTACTTGGTAGAATATACATCATCCAGACGTTGACTATGATCTGAAAGTGAGAGGAATTTCATTTACAGTTTAAATTTCAATAGACTTATGAGACATTTATTTAAATATTGTGAGAAAAATAATTTTCCTAGGTTAAAATCCAGCTCCATATGTTAAAGACATAAGCTGTCAAGACCTTACTTCAGAAGTCTCATATCTTTGTGTTAATTATTAACCCATTGCTTCTCTGTCATTAATTAAAAGGGGCTGACTTGGATGCTTTGTTGCTGGGCAACTATGAGAACAATCAGCAAACTTTGTATGAATTATGAGATATTGAATATTCCCAGCCAGGTCTCCTTCATGTACTTGAATGCAGTCTAATGTGGTCAAGTACAGCCTGATGTCCTTTCTTAGACATTTCTTAAGTAAAGCAAATAACTATGGTAATCAGCTAAACCTTTTGTTCAAACTCAAAAAAAAAAGGGGGGGGGGGGGAATAAGAAAAAAAAAAGAAAAATAAAAAAAAGGAGAAAAAAAAAAGGAAAACAACTGAGCAAGGTTCACACAGGGCGATTCAAAGGGATAATTAGGTAACAGAAATACCAGTGTTGACATAATAACATTACTTCTAAAACAAATACAATTACTCTCTCTTGCAGTATTAACTGAAAATCACAGAGCTATGCGAATAGCAATCTAGTCAATAACTGAAGAGGAGCATTTCTGTCAGAAAGGTGCAAACCGGAGTATTTTTCTACTTATTTTGTCCACCTAGCTGGTAGTACAAACTAATCCTTTTGCATTCTATACTATGCACAGTGCTACTCTACTTCAAAACTGAGCACTTGAAGGGATTAGTGTTTGTTGATTGCTTTCATGAGATAATATGGCCTTGTTCTCCTCTATGCCTTTTACCCATAATCTTTTATTTCCAAGGAGAAAATTCTGCTTAGCACTATGCTTTGAATAGCAGAATTATTTCCTGGAGTGTGACAATTGTGTAATCATTCAAATAAGCCAGTAAACAAGCTGGTATAAATTTATCCCCAGCATAACAATTCTGATTCAGTTAAAATGAAAACAGTCAAAAATCCACAGTAACAGAGTTAAGTTCCCTTGGGGGTTCAACAAGTGAAACCTCTCAGGCTGGAAATACCTGTTTTGATTTCTTAACTAGATTAATGCATCAGCCTTACAGAATATGCTGTGTGTTAAAACACAGCAACATAGACACCAATGAAACCAGTTCACAAACAAGCTGAAATTGCTTTAGTGAATCTAAAGCAGAATTAACATTGTAGCTCATATAGGCATCTGGGCTTAGAACTAAATTATTAAAGTCAAAGTTTTAATAACTTTTTTTTCAGAGATGAGCTGAACCTTTAAGGGTTTAAATTAGAACAGAAAATATGCATGTGACTTTTCAGAGAGATATAGGGGGACTTGTAGAGCACTGAAGTCAGAAAAAGCAGTGATGATACAATTTCTGTTACCTGGTGACTTATGCAATGACAAAGTCACGGCCAGAATGACTAATTTAATGCATGCTTAGAAGACCAAGAATGCACAATACACCCTAGAACACTCCTGTACCACAGCTGAGGTGAAGACTCTATGGCTGTACCTGGAATACTGCCCAACATTTACTGCTACTTCCTTTGAAGAACTCTGAAAAATGTGAAAGGACTTCCAGAAGGACTTAAAAGAAATAAATACAATAAAGCCCAGGGAACCACTAACAGAAGAACTTCATACTACTTAGTTTGTTGAAGAGGAAGCTCAGAGTTGATTCGATTGAAGTATCTGTTTAGAAGATTTCTAGTAGTCAGAGAAAAGGAAGATTCTTTAGCTGGAAACTAAGCCAAATAAAATGAGAACAGAAATAGGACCACATTTTTCACAGTGAGCATAATTAACTCCTGGAATTACCTATTCAGGAAGCAGGTATTTACTCCATCATTCTTAGTCTATCTGGAGTAGGTATGAGCTTTGCATAATAGTGTTTGGAAAGAGGCATAGTGAAACCTGCTGAAAAACATTGCTGCTGCCTGTCCAAACATTGAAACTGCCAGCTTGCCCAGATGCAGCAAGAAAAGCTCGTGATTGAGTACGAACTGCTGGCTGCTGCCTGCCATTACTGACACCAGTGGGCTGCATAGAAGCTATTTCAAATCTTCCTGCGGTTGACACAGCCGAGAGGAGTAAGAAGAATGTGTTACTTAGATCTAAAGGTTCCGGTGCTCTGCCACAACACCAAGCACTCAGAGTTAGCCTCAGCAGCCCCTTTGGACCTCCTCTTTCCCATCACAGAGGGGTCCAGCCTCCCAACCAGCATGACCCTGATGCCAGCCACATGACATGACTCTACCTCAAGAGCCATACTTGAGTTGTCTGCACGCCTTACCAGGCCCAGGAGTCACCCTCTGACCAGCCCTCTCAATGTAAACCTGATGTTAAACCCTCTCTATGTCACTCATATAAGGAGAGGACATCCTGTCAATTTGGTTGGACAAAGAGGCAATGTGTGGAAAGGGGACGTGGGGAAGAGCATTGCTTTGAATATATGTTGTTGTGATGCTTGAGAGGTGTTGCTGTTGGGAGTTCTGTAATGAGATAGGAAACATCTATAGCTGCAGTAGTGGACAGATGTGTTAACAGTCCCTGCCTGCACTTGAGTGATGATCATCACATGAATCATCAGCACCAGGGTACAAAGGCAGGAACCTGGAGAGAAAAGACCAGGAGAGCCAAAGACCTTCTGAAGAAACCTCCTGCCAGGCGTAAAGGAAATAAAAGGCTATTTAGATATCTCTCCTGAGTTCAGAAGGTATAGAGGGTGCTTAAAATGTTGTGGTGAGTATGTGAATAATTCTTGGAATTACACAGATTCACTCAGAACTGCACAACAGTGTCAGCAAAGGTGTGGGACTCAGCTGGACCAGCTCACAGCCCCGGGACAGTACCTACCTGGGAAACCAGCACAGCTCCATGGCAGAGCAAGGTATGACTGTTAAATATGAGTTGGTTGTGTTTTATAGAATTTTCTAATTGAAATGTCAGTGCAAAGGAGATATTTGACAAGGAAACTTCAACAAAACTATTAACATTTGGTGAGACTATAAATAGATGAAGGCTATGAGACCATATCAATTAAATATTAATTGAATTATACAAAGCTGGACTCTTTGTATATTCTGCATAAAATAATCTCTGTTGCAGGTGGGAGAAACTTAAGTTCTTTTTAACAAGAGGTTAGAGTGGAATCAATTATTAGAAGCTTCTAAAAAGGACTACTTCATTTACAACTCTCCTGTGAAAATTCAATGACAGTTAATCTCTCTTGACCTGTAATTTTGATTTGTGATAGACATAGTCTTTTACATGACTTATTTCTCAAACTTTAACCTTAAAAAACTTCTCTTTTAGATATTTGTCTTGGTTTGAAAGACAGGTGTCAGCCAAGGAGGGCAGGAATCTCCCTTGGAATGGAAAATATTACCCCCTTCCCTCCAAATCATTATAACTTTGAAATTAAGGGGCTTTCAGGCAAAGATATGAGAAAAGGAATAACAATTCTTTGCTACTATGTGTATGTATAACAAGGCAAACAAACAACAACAACAGCAGCAACAACAAACAACAACAGCAGCAACAACAAACAAAAACAGAAACCCAGTAACAGTAACTTCTCTCAGCTGTCAGGCACCTTCCCCTCAGAGAGTGTATAAGAGATTTCCTTGACATGGAGATATTCACCTCAAGATACCTCCCTGGGATTGAGAGAAATGAGGAGATTCTCTGCATACCACCATCATTCGTTGGTAAGTGACATTGACTCCTAATCTGTACTATTTATTGTCTAGCTGTAACATAGGTACCTTTATTATCATGTACTGTGCTTTGTCTACTACTAGTCCTTTATGTGTTATGCTGTGTAGTAAGTAGTCTGTTAAAAGTCTTATGTCTGTTTTCCTTGATCTCCTCTATAAATAATTCATGTTGTAGTAGGCCTGATTGGTCATTATTAAGACCTTGCAAGCGAGAGTGGGTTTTAAGGTGCTGGCCACCTCAGCAAAGCTGCTGTCTACTGCCAGAAATCTGTCAAAGGCAGGCACTTGTCTAAGCTCTCCCCTCTCACTTTGTAACATACATACAACACAATTTTACCTCTTTGTGAAGATTCTCACTGTGATTTCAACTTTCCTTGGCATAAGCCTCCAACTTGACTCAGCAAAATAAGTTAAAATATATGTTTATTTTGTATTCAATCTATTAAATTTAAAGGCCTAAATATTGCCAACAGAAGCAGCTAAAGGTGCTGGAAAGAGCTCTGCAAATTTAGTCTGACTGAGGTCAGTGGCAGTGGCCTTGATCTGTGTCTGAATTAGTCCAGCTGCTGACTGTGTGCTTTGAGCTCTGCCTCAGGCATTGCCTGCTCTGGACAAGCTGCTTCTCCCTGACTGTGTCCTCTACAGTCTCCCTGCCTGTGGGGGCCTCTGTCATTAGACATCTGTGGGTAGTCACCTGGAGTCACCAGGAGAGCTATCAGAAGAGAACTTTCAGACAGACCTCTGGAGGGGTTTTCTGTACTTGAGAGGCAGGCTGAAGGCTCATTGCTGTCATGTAATCCAGGTTTCCTTATCCTGAATGCACCAGATATGTGCCTGCTGATGTGAAGAAGTAGGATTACACTCTGCAGTACAAGGGATGTTCTATCAAGCTACTGTTTTCATGTCTTATGAGATGTCTAATAAGCTTACTTGGACAATTTAATGAAATGGATTTCCAAATTCCAAGGTAATCTGTCTCAAACAGTGACCGATAACTAAAATGGTAAGGCCTGTATAAATCAACTGTTTTACACAAATATCTGATAAGTTGTCAATTTAAGCCTTGAAATTTACAACTTATTTCAGCCAGGTCATTGTGGAAACAATTAGAAGGAAATTTCTTTGCAGGGCAGCTACATTTTATAATAAGGGAACATATGCCTGGGTTTTATTTTTCTGAATCTACAAAATTTCCCAGTTGGGGCAAATTGAGCCAAGAAAAAGACAATACAAAGATATGCTAAATCCCTTAGGAACACCAGCATAAAAAAATGCTGCTGAAAGGAACTGAGAGATATCTCTTCTTAGTGGATAATATCAGTATTTCATAAAGTACTCTTAAATCCAATATGTTTTTAGGACAACTTATTAGTTTCTCTCAAAAAATCCCCCATTGCATTCTGCTGTAAACCACATAAGTAAATAAATTAAAATTTTTCAATAATAAAATTATCCTAATTTAGCAGTGATACATTATCCTGTTGTTATCAGATTAAGGCTGTTTTTTCTCCTAAATAATCAGTTGGAGGGATTAAAACCTGCATATGCAAGTGAAACACGAAACAGCCAGAGGGAGAAAAGACAAATTGATAGGACAGATGGGCTGGGAGACAGTGACATGCAGTGTCCTACCATGGCTGGAAAGAAGAGTAGCAAGTCTGTCATGAAAGTGGATTGGCAGAAATATATTAACAATGGCACTTTGGCAGCCTGAAGGATCTTCTTGTCTCTAGCTTTCCAGGATAAAGGTTTTTCAGGAGGTTTTGTATGAGGGCACACACAGGTGACACAGCTGATGAACTTCACAATGAACGGTCACAACTTGGAGTAGTTATGGTATTTCTCATCTACAAAAGCACTTCAAGCGTGGCCTTATGTGTAAGCAACTGGTGCATCAAACTGGTGACTGTCTTCCCCAACATCTAACCATTTAGAGCTGTGATAGGTGCCTATTTAAATGCACTTGCTAAAACCATTGCCTTCACTTAGCTCCCCCATCAGAGTAATGCCCAGTGGTACCTTTTCTCTTCTGCATGGTTTGTGGTGCTCAGTGCAGCTCTGTGCCCCTGGAAAACCAACAGCAGCTGTGCAAGTGGCGTATAGACTCAAAGATACTACAGGCAGTTTCTGAATCACAGGGGATCAATATTAATTACATTTCATCACTCTGACACACTGTACTGGAGGGGAAAAAAAGCTAAAAATAACTCTATTTTCCCTGTTAATCCTCTTCCTCCTTTTCAGTCTTTTCATTCCATTTCTCTTCCTTAAATGCCAGTTGCATATACAGGACTAGCTCAGAGGCATCCCAAACCATGTTAGAAAGAAAATTTGCTTTAAGTGGCTTTCAAAAGTCTTTGATTCTTGACTAATCTGAGTGGAGTTTGACCTCCCCACATCCCTGGAGCAGGGCAAAGACACCCAGGAACTGCCTAATGACCAGGTGTATATCTGAACTGTCAGGTTCTTCCATAATGCTGTTCCATCTCTCTCCCCTCTGACAAGCTTCTTTTTCATGTATCCTTTCTTTTCATTAATTCGAAGAGGTGCTTTTTTCCTTTTGTCCTTTCAATATTTTTTCCTTCTTTATTTCTTCAGCTTCACCTCCTTTCTCTCATTCAAGATGATTTTTATTATACACACATAGTCATTCACTGCAAATTGCAGAAATCTAATGTATAGCACCAGAAGTCTTTCACTATTTCTCTGAGATTTCTCATGCGTTCAATCTAAAGAACTGATTCCAGAACCATAAAGACATGCTTTGGATGTTAATTTTTGATTTTTTCCATTTCTCCTGAACTCTTTTTCACACACAGTTCCTTCATCCTGTGCATCTCCAATTTAATCTTTAAAAATAACTTCTTTTTGAGCTCTCAGACCTTTTAAGGATGTGGAATGCATTTTAAGTTAGCACTTTTCACCTTCCAGTTTCTAAATCATAATTTCCCACAGCAATCACTACTTCTTTACACAGTAAAATATTTTCAGAGACATAGTCTAGCATTTTCATTACTCTTCCACAAGAAGTCATTCTTTCACACTGTTACTCATACTCTATTTTCTAGGTCTTCATCTCCCTCTTCACTGATCTGTTCCTTATTCTTCCTTTGCAGTTCCATTTAATCATCATTTGCATTGTGTACAGCTACTGGCTTCTTTTCCCCCAGCTATTTCATTTCTGCTGGAGGCACCTATTTCTGCTGCATCTCTCCCTTACAGTACCCCTCCTTCTACATTAAAACTGGCAGTCTCTTTTAGCAACTTAATTAAACTGGAATATTTCTGCCAACAGCCTTTATGGTTTCTGCAAGGGGACATTTTGTATTGCATGCAAGTGATAGCTTGCTAGAAAAGCTTCATTAAAAACGAGAGAAAACTAAACCTCAGGTCTGACTCTTTTCCCTGTTTCAGCAACATGAATTGCAGTTGAGTTATTCCCCATTTGTGTAAGGAAAAGAGAGGAGGGTATGGCACTTGATGCATCAGTAGAGCCTGTAGATCACCTGCACACATATTAGGACATATTTTTTGAGTACTGAAGTTGTAAGTAGTATGAATTTCCAAATAATTGAGAAAACTGTAGATCCCTGTTGCCCTTCCTCCTCTTTCCTACTATTATCATTATTATCATTAACAAATGCATCCAGTCATGAGCACAGGAGTGGCTTCCCAGTCCTTCCACTAACATGGTGGCCACACTCAGCCATATGTGTGATTCAGAAATCAGGAGTCGCTGCTTGTGTCAGAGATTTTTCCCTGCTTTTACAGAACAGCTCTTTTGCCAAGGATAAATTTTGGTTCTTCATCAGCTTTTACTTACTTTGTTTTAATGGAGAAAAGTATATTTTGATGAAAGGCAACATCCTGGACAGAGTGGTATGACTTGTCAGAAGCAAAACAGTTTGCAATCAGATTGGGGCTGTGTAGCTGCAGGGATTTTTGCAGGGACTTCAGCAAGGTGACTACCCTAAATTTAATGAAAGTTAGGAATAACTGTTTAACATTACATTAGCAGCAGAGTGATGAAGCAAGGGAAGTCGTGGGCTACAGCTCTAGAACAGATTACCAGACTCTCATTCCCCTCTCACCATGAGCTGGCATAACTCTGCGCTGCTACTGTCATCACTATTTGCCTCCCACATCACTAGGTTTGATTCTGCATCTCATAGGAAAGCTGATTTCTAGAAGGCTAGTTCATGTGCTTATGAGTGTTCACATTGCCATGTAAGTACCTTCATGAATGTTAGCACAACTTGAGATCCATTAAAGTTTAAAGCATGTACAAGATTAAGAACCTCAGGGCTTGAAAATAATAGACATCTTCTGAATTAGGGCCAGAGTCCAGAGATACATTCGGTGTAACAATCTAGCAAGATGTAAGTTGAACAAGTAGGTCTTTGAACATCACCCCTCAAAATGTTGTGGAAGTATCAGGCAAGCTCACACTTAAGGTACAGAAACGCAAAGCCTTTAAAAATGTGTAGAACTACTTTTTTCTCCAATTATTCTAGCTCTTGTTTTTCATATTACATTTTAGCTACATAGTTGTTTATTTAAGTTCTCTATTTTTATTACAGAAAAACATGGTGTATTTTGAGTTAGTATACAAAACGGTGGACATCTGTAGGGTCTGACAAGCCCCTGTCCTGGCAGGAAGGCCTGGAGATAAGGAGGTTGCACAATCTCCCTGCAGGCCCCTCTTGGGGAAACAGGAGCCTTTTGGGTTACGGCGAGAAAAGACAGACCCATGATCCTCTAGGAAACTGTATGTAAAATACCCTAATACCCATTGGTTTCTCACCCTTTCACACCCACCTCTGTACCCCCATAAAAGAGACCCCTCTGCCCTGAGTCGGCAGAGGATTCGTCTCTGGTCACCCCTTCACGGAAGATGGAAGAATAAAGCTGCTTCTGCGGAACCACCAGCAGGACCTCTCCTCTCTCTATCCGGGCCTGGCCGTGGGGGTTTGCCTTGCAGAGCAGAGCTGAAATCACTGCTGAATCACTAAGAGCTGATGGCTGCTGAGCCAGGCATCTCTGCAGGCAACCCCGGCCGATGGCTGAGAGAAGCCACGACCCCCTGGGAGACGGTTCCTCACGGGATCACCTCTGCAGACGGTTCCTCACGGGATCACCTCTCCAGACGGTTCCTCACAGGATCACCTCTGCGGGTCCGCTACGGCTTCTTGGGTCTGAGCCTCAGACCCCGACCAGCTCGGGCTGGGAGCACCCCCCGAGCATTAACAACTTTAGACATCTATAAGGAATATGTAAAATGCAAATCACAATGCTCAATACCAACGGTTCAAGGAAGAAACTTAAACCAAAGTTAATTTTAAGGCTGCATCTTTCTCTTACATGTTTCTTAAAACTGAGTTAGTTCTGCTAAAAATAACTGATGCCATAGCAAGTGTCCATATTTAGGGATTTATTTTTCAGAATATTCTCCAGATAGCAACCTTGGCCTGGCTGTGAGCCAGACAAATCTCTTTCTTTCATTCAGCCTTTTAAAAATGCTTTGCTTTTAAGTTTTTAGCCTAGAGCTGTAAAAAGGCAACTTGAGGCAATAGCGATCACAGGATATGATGTGATTCATAGGGGACATACCAAATTTTAAAGGCACTTTCAGTCTGGAGCTTTAACAGCTTCAATTAAAAACGGCATTTGAGCCCAAATAAATGGATCATCCTCGAAGACAATTGTACTCTAAAGCTGGAGAAGCAATTTTTTCTAGAGTATATGCCAAGCTGTATTTCCTTTCTCAATTTAGAGGTTACGGGCAGCTCTGGTAGATCAATGGGAGCAGAGAGATGCTACCTCACAGAAAGGTGATACCAATCAACCAATTGGCAGTACCTTGCCTCTGAAGGACAGAGACTGCCTGTGTTCTCTAAATTCACATTATCTCACTGGATTCACAAGATTGTAGAGTTTCCCACCACTGTCCCAAATTGGCCTGTGGGCCACTCAGAATAAGCTCCTGTGTTACAAGGCCTGTTGAACACTGGCCTTTAATATTATCCAAGGTAAGTGGATTATCATTGCTTAAGTAAGAAGTATTTTTGTATGCATAATCAATATGACAGCATTTAACATTCTCTCTTGATTTCAAATGCCAAACACTGTGTAGCATAATCATGGAGGGGATATCCTTTTTCTGATTCTCTTGTATGTGCTATATATCCCTTTCACCCCTAGCAGCAGTGAAAACAAAGTCAAACTTGCACAAATACCAATTCAGCGCTGAGCAACAGGCTGCATCCTATGTCCAGGCTTTCAGTGGTCTCCAGCAATGGGGACTTGTAACAACTGCTGATGAATCTTTACTGGAGAGTGATGGGGAAAAGGGAAAACAAGACAAGTTGCTGAAAGGATGATCATCTGTTCTCCAGAGTTTCTTCTTGGGCATTGATTATGAATTTTCACAATGCTTTCACCAGAAAGCCATGGCCAACATGCAGCATAGTTGTGATGAACTTTAATAATGACACTGCAGCTGAGAAGGTGTTAGGCCTCCGAATGAATTTTTGCACACAGGAACATCCCAGGTTAAAGTAAGTATGCCTCAAGTTAAGTACTGCAAGGAAGTTGGTTTTCTCCTCAAATCTTTTATTGTATGTCTGAATTACTGTTCATATTGCCTATGCAAACTTCAGAGACTGCTTTTCCAGACTCATTGTTCCTGGAGCTGTAGGCTCTTTGACTCACTCAACACTGAACCTGAGACTCACGCTAACCCCAGCATTAGCCATAACCCAAAACTAACACTATGGGTTTTCCAGATCAGAAAGATGTAGGAGCAGCAAGTCTGGGTCCCTGTTGGGATGGTCTTGCCATACCATTTCCAGCCCTAGTTTTGCTGGAGCTGTAGGCTCTTTGAATCATGCAACCCTAACTCTAAGCCTAACCCTAAGCTCAGCCCTAGCCCTAACCCTACCCTATGGATTTGCCAGATCAGAAAGGTGTAGGAGCAGCAATGTTGGGGCTCTACTGGGATAGTTTTACCATGACATTTCCAGCCCGAGATTTCCTGGAAGTGTAAACTCTTTGACTATCTCAACTGTAACTCTAAACTGAATGTTTAACCTTACTCTATCCCTAAACCTAGCACCACCCCAAACCCAAGACTATGGGTTTTCCAGATCAGAAAGATGTAGCAGCAGCAAGGTTGAGGCCTTGCCAGGATCAACTTGGCATGCCTTTTCGAGCACTAGTGTTCCTGGAGCTCTTTGACTCTCTCAATCTTAATCCTAAACCTAAGCATAAAACCTAACCCTAACTCTTGCCTTATCCCTAGCCCTAACACAAAACAGGTTTCCTTGCTCCTCCAAAATCTTTCCGATCTGGAAAACTCATAGAATTGGGTAAGGTCTAGCACTAGGGCCTAGTGCTAGGTCTTGGATTAGGGTTAGCTTTAGATTTAGGGTTAGGGTAAGGGTTAAGCTTATGCTTAGGTTTAGGCTTAGGGTTAGGCTTAGGCTTAGGGTTAGGGTAAGGGTTAAGCTTATATTTAGGTTTAGGCTTAGGCTTAGGGTTAGGGTTAGGATTGGGGTTAGGGTTAGGTTTAGGGTTAGGGTTAAGCTTATGCTTAGGTTTAGGTTTAGGCTCAGGTTTAGGCTTATGGTTAGGTTTAGGTTTGGATATGCGATCTTTTACATATTCGTATAGAATCTCATTACCATGCAAGCTGACCACTTAACATTTTTTTGTGCCTTTTCCATCATAAAAAACCCACGAACATGTGAAAATTATTACTGTTGTATAAGAAGAGGATGAAAAGAATTATGGATGGTCCGAGTCAGCTTTTGGGTGCACCTCAGTTTGTAGACAGCATTTAGATGCAGAATCTGATACCATAAACTTCAAAACTCTGCCTTGTAGTCATAGCGCCTGAGTCCACAATTATCAACGTTTTAACAGTGAAGGTCCCTTGCCTACAGTTCTACTTTTGTGAATAAGTGGAACTGCTTTGATCTCTTGAGGCCTAGCAACTCACACTGCTCATGCTCAAACTTGACTAGGGTCTAAAAATTATGCTTTAATCAAGCGTATCCATTGAGTGACATCTCTAGAATACATCGTCTAGATGGTTATGGTCCTGTAGTGGTTTTGTCCAAATCAACTCTTACTTACTTAACCTCTGTGAGATAGGAATTAGGAGAAAGCAAAACAGGCACAAACTTAAAAGACTTTAAGAAGTTTATTAGCAGACCTAAAAGAAGGAAACAAAAGTTAGAATCAGACTAAACCCTCAGAACACTACTCTTCCCCCACCTTTCTTTTTCACGCTGATAACGTAGAAACAACCCTGCAGATTTTAGTCAGTTTAGCTCCCTGTCGAAGGTGCCTTCCCCTGAAAGCCCCGGGGGAGGGACCCTGCAGGTACAGGTCTGCCTCTGTCCCTGTCCCCATGTCACGCATGCCCCATACCTGTTCCTGATTGGTTGGTGGGTGTGCCTGGGGCCAGGGGTAAAAAGAGCCGGGTCCCATGACGGGTCTGCTTGCGAACTCCAGCCATGCAGCTGGAGGAATAAAATAATCCCTGAACATCTTCAAAAATACCACTTCATCTTTCCTTCCAAGTCCATCGCTATCTTATGTATTGTTGTAAGGATTCCCCTCACTGCAACACCACCCCTATAATCTTTCCAGTTCACATAAAGAGATAGGAGTCTCTGAGTCTTTCTTGCTGGCCCTATGGAAACATTCCCACTGGAGGCAACTCTCTTATGGGTTCAATATCACAGGAAAACAGCCGCCCGGGAGGTTTCTGCTTGCAGTGAAAAGTCCCTTCCCTCGAATCACCGCTTTTCCCACAGCTGCTTTTTGAGGGTTTCAATTTGAGCTAACATGGGGTGCCAATTTAAGGCTGAGCCATTCAGGAGCAAGGTCTTCTTTACTCATCCCTAGGAGCAATCTTCATCTCTAGGAACTGGGGTCATCTTCGCACTGACCCCTCTTGGTTCCTTTCTATGGTCAGTTCAGTCAGTGGATCAGTCCACATCGAAGGGTGGGACCATGCCCCCCACCCACTAGGCAGAATCAATTCCAGGTGTACTGCACACCCCTCCAGGTGAAGGTAAACTGAGTCCAAACACTCTGGAGCCAAAAGAACAGAAGAAAAATTGCAGAGGCACCTTAGCTCCCAATTGTTCTACCCCCTCTGATGCTCTGGGAAATTACAGCAGGGACTCCAATAGTCCAGTTCATCCCCAAAGGGTTTTTGCAACAGAATTTCAGCTTCTAGGTTTGAAGCATCTCCTCTTTCTTTTCTCTCAGCCCTTCCATCTTTACTGACTTATACCTTAGGGTGTCTCTTCGTGTCCTTTCACCTTTCTCTCTGAGAGAGGATCAGCATTTTCAGGCCTATCTGTTCTGAAGAAATCTTAACAGCACTAACAGGGTTAATCTCACCTGGCCCGGCTGGAATTTCTCTTATCTCTCTCGGTCCCACGATCTCTGCCGGGCAGCCGGAGCTGAGCTCTGCCGTGTCAGTGAAGGGGGGCCGCTGCCAGCCCAGCTCTACCTGCATGGGGCAGGGCTGGGGGGCCCAGATGGAACAGGGCCAAGGAGGGGGCGGCTGCCTCCCGGGTCAGGCCAGGCTGAGCAGGGCCCGGGGACACAAGTTGGTTGTTTGATGGCCGGAAGTCCAGAGAGAGATTCCCAGGCTCTGTCTATCTTAAAATGTGATTCGCTGAGGCGTGTGAAACTCTTTAATGGCTTAAAACTGTTCAATAATTAAGCCAGAAAATTGATTGTTTCTGATCAGAACTAGAAAGACATTTTTGCAAAAAAACACTTCTGTGTCAAACCATGACAGGTACTTATGAAATTAGTATCTGGATTCTGTGCCTCACTGCTTATGTGAAACAAAGTTCTTCTTTTTTGCTCTCTCCTTCCCCCATGGGCTGGGACCTTAAGTCTTGAGTTATGCAGCTACACCAGTGCTTTTACCTCCTTTTTTTGAAGCAACTCCATTTGGCAAACAAGAATCAAGTATTCACTAAGAAAAAGAGATAAAATTATTTTGATTTTTTTTTAATTGTCCTTGAGGACTTGATTAAAGCAACAGCTGGAATCCAGGTATACCACACTACCAAGGAACAGCTTACTTGCCCTCCAGCTTTTTGATCTTTAAATTCTATCAGTACAAAATACTACACATACAAGGAGGAATAGTTTCTACTTCTCATCCCATCTTGACACATTTGTACTTCCCTTCCTCCTACCCTATACACTGGAACCTGGGAACAGGAATAGTCTTAGGCAGTGGGCAGAAATCTAGGATTCAAGACAGTAAGTTTGAGGAATTGAAATCATACTTCTCAGTCCTAGATGAGTTCTCCAAACACTGAAGTCTTATATGGACAAGTGTCTGTTTCTCCTTATATTAGAATAAAGGAATAATTTTTTCTCTAACACATGCTAGATGCTTAATCCCCATGCACCTATGGTACACAGCTCTTCATATTGTATTCTTCTTCGGAGGATGCACACATAACAGTTTTAGGCATTAGAAAAAAAGAAAGTTGTTTCAAATATCTGGACCAAACATTCACAGAACCTTTCACAGAGTACTCTGAGTTGGAAGAGACCCACAAGGATCATCAAATCCAACTCTTACTCTCATACTGAGATTGGACCCACAACGTTGGCATTATTAGCACAACACTAACCAATAAATTAAATGGTTTGTATAAAATCCTGTAGGATACCTGTGTGAGCACAAGAACTGGACCTGCATTTCCAAAGTTCTAAGCAACTGCTGAGGTTGGTGAACACCCTTCCTGTTTCTGGCTGATACTGGATGTGTCTGCTCACTGTATGAATTGTCTGGAACAGTGTGTTGCTTCTGGTAAGCAAGAGCAAAAGAGTCAGGATTCAAGTTGTGCTGAAGCCTGTTTGCTCACCTATAGTGATAGCTAAGGCTGTAATAATTGCCTTCTCATTATGACTGAGAGTGGGACAGCTGCTATTTTAACAGCTCACCAAACACGTGCAGAAGCATGGAGTATTTTACTTCCTGAAGCCACCTGTCCCATACTTTACTAAGTTACCTGCCAAAAAAAGAGAAACAGCAGTGCTTTCACTTGCTCTGTTTTTGTCCAAGATTTATTTGTAATAAGAAAAATATTTCTATTTCACAAAAACAGATTTATCTTTAATTTATTTTCCTGCTTTGATGGAAAAAATAGGTCAGGGGAGAAAGCAATAACCCATCATTTGTCTTCAGTTACTAGTTGTTGTTTCTGAGAATTTAGCAACCCATCTGAAAAGACTTTAAATCATGGAAATCTATTTCCTGTGTGCCTTTGCATTTCTTCAGATAATTCACCATAATGAGTTCTGGTCACAGCATTTCCTGATTGCAGGATTCCAACTTACTCCTGTACACGAGAGTGCAAAATTACAGTATTTGTGGTTGGATTGCCCAGGAAAGCTGCACCTGCAGGGAGAGGCATGGGGCATGTGATTGCTTTCCAGAACAGTAGAGCTACTAGTTTTGTGGCAAAGGCCTAGAGCTGGAAAGATTCTGTTCATTGAGTTGGGGGAATTGTTTGACTGCTGAAACCTACCATATGCCTGAAACATTTGTCTGCTTTCCTCTCTGTGATTACAGTTATTTAATTAAATAAAGCAGGAGAGCTACAACATTTACGGTGTAAGTATTCTCATCTGTGGCCTTTTCCTTTTAAGCATCACCTGTCATATTGCTTAAGCTAAGAGCCATGACCTTAACCAAAGGTCTAATGAAGCTGATATTTCTGTCTAAGTTACACTTTTATTAATTTTTATCTCAGAAAGCAAATGCAAACCTTGGTTCAGCTTTTGTTATTGTTATTTTTGTTTCTTTGTTGAAAAAGTGTTGCCTAACTATTACTAGTACAGGTTAAGTTATGATTACTCATGAATGGAAGGCAGGTCACTGAACCCAATCTCAGTAATTTTTTTCCTCGTACCCTCTTAACAATTAACCTCCCAGGCTGTTCACGTAGTTCCACACTATCCATAGCTTGCATTACAGAGGGGAAATTCCCTGCTAGGCAGATCCTTACAGCCACAGAGCCTGGATCTATCAGCAGAATGGTGAAAAGTAGACATAAAGGGAAGAAAGAGATCATGCAGAATTGAGGTCAAACCTCTGCATTCTAGGTAAGCTAATGAGAGAGAATGCAGGATCAACACAGCAGTAATATGTGGGAAATATCTGTAAGGCTTGTTTTGGGGAAGGAAGGAAGGAAGGAAGGAAAGGAAGGAAAGGAAGGAAAGGAAGGAAGGAAAGAAGGAAATGTTCACACTACAGGCATGACTATCTAAGAAAGGAATGTCCAGGAATAATAGGGTAAGTTGTTCTCCGTCTTAAAGCAGAACTGCTGATAACTATGCATGCATGACTATAGAAAGAAATAACTGAAAATAGGTACTGTTGAAGAGAATACAGTCTTCTCATCGTTAATTTTTAACAAAAAAATATGTTTTCTGCGCTGAACAAGTTTTCACATAGCTGTGAAGGTCTGAGCTCTGGTGTAATTAAGTTTTGTAGTGCAGTTTGAGGTATAATGAATCACTGGACAGTGAAATTGGGGTAGGGGACAGTGCCTTCACAGAGACCTTCTTGTGCTGTTTCATGTCTAGATGTCATGATTTAGCTTTTCCTTCTCTTTTCCATTTGGTTTTTGCTTGTGTGATTTGTAATAGGAACATCACAGCACTGGGAAGGAATCTCACAGGTCAAGTCCAGGCCCCCATTGTCATCAAATATTGTTAGAACGATCATAATTCTTGCCATACCGTGCAGTATGAATCACTTGATGGTGTCCAGTCTTAACAAATGGTTATTTGTGGAGTGAGAGTCCTACCAGTTTGAAATGAATCTGGAATCCTCAGCTGGAAATGAGGGAAAAGGAGAAGCCAGCTGAATTAAACTAAAAAGATTTCATCACATTGCAGCTGTTGCAATGTAAGAAAACCACTTATCTAGTAGGCATAATAGTTTCAAAAGGCTGGATGCTTGCAAAAAATCTACTGCTCCACCTGCATAAGGAGTGTGAGAGGTTCTAATAGCTAATGATGTAATTTATTGATTTTCTGAGACTAAAGGAGCTACTCTATAGCTAGCAATTTCTGTAAGTCAGCACACAAAATAGTGCTGAGATTGAATGACTTTGCAGGATCACCTGTCCACAAAACCACCAGTCATTGCAAAGTTCTTCTGCTGCCATCAAATAGAATCAAATAGAAAGTACCTTATTTTTCCAGGATGCAGCTGGATTAAGAATCTGATGGGACGAGTTTAGCAATTCATCACACCAAAGCAAGGGGCAGAAACTACAGCAGGAACAACACGGGCTTTTTTGAATGGCACACGGCACAGATGATACAGAACCAAACTCTGAGCACCATGGTGTGTCTTGGGGGAAATATAAACAACATTCACAACATTCACTGTGTGTGGGTTCGGGAAGGGTGGCTGCGTTTCCCTGAAACGTCCCTGGCTATGGGATCGCTCCGGTGGGTGCAGCACAGCACTCCAGCAAGCTCACTCCTTCCACCCGCGGGGCTCTTTAGGCGCGGGTCTCACACACCACACTCGAGCCGGACTGCTCAGCGTTACCAGAGGCACAGAGTCAGGAGGGCTCTCCCACTTGGCATTCCCAGGAGACGGTTTATTGGTGCAGTCTGTCCCTGAAAGAGACCAGAGACGAAAGCGAGCGGACCAAGCAGTCCCAGGGTTTTTACACAGGAGCAGAGGGGGCATCAGGAACCAACGATGTGAGGGCACGGGGCGGTACAAAGGCAGGACCAGGGAAGGGCGCTGATGGGGAAGGTCTGGGGGCGTGCAGGGTAACAAGCCATTCAGACAGACCAAGTCTGCATGGCACCACAAAGCGTGACAAAGAGGCTTTTCCTTTCTCAACATGAGGTCAGGGGCTGCTCTTAAACCTCGGGATCTGTCCATCAGGAGGCCGCTGGTATTTCAGGGCTCCTTGCCCCTCAGCCATCACAATCACTGGCTCAGCGGCTACAACACACAGGTACTGGGATCTGACTGTGTTCAAAACCCAGCAGCTTCTATTTGTATAAAGACAAAACATTACCATTCCACTGAGCTCCTTCTAACACTCTTGTTATCTAAATTGGAGAGAAAAATAGCCTACCACAGGTGCTTGAAATGTTGTTAATCCTCATTTCAAAATACAGGTTAGCGTAGAATATACAAGCTGAGGCAACTCCAGACATTGATTTGAGCCTCAAAATACATTAATAATTGCTGAGTCATGGCAGAGAGACCTGGTAAAGCTGTCAGATAGGTGCAGCAGCATCACACAGAAGAGATCCAGATCAGGCAGAAGGAGTAAATGGACACTCTGTAAGGGCATCCATTAAGTTCAGGAGTCCAACTGTAAAGGCCTTGAATTTTACAATACCTAACAAAACCACTTTCAAATGACACTAGATTCAAGGTTTGCTGCATCTCTTTTTCAAAGCAGAAAAAGTTGTGAAAACCAGTAAAAGAAGAAAAAGTTACAGAAAACCTGGTGCTTCTAAAACCCCTACTGGAAAAGGCATTCTGTAGAGCTTTCTAGAAGAATTAGCTAAAACTGATACAATATTTGCTAAACCTCTATGTTATGAAATGGAGGGATAAAGATAGGGAAAGAGAATTGGTTTCAATTGTCATGCTTCCAAACATTCTAAGGCTTTAAAGAAAATATTAAGCTCCACCCCTAAGCAAAAATTGTTGAAACTGCTGGACAATGCAGTTGGCTGATGTCTTTCAGAAGGAAACTGGAATATATTGGGACAGATGAAACCTAAAATTGTATATGAAAAATAGGCTTCTTACAAACTCATCCACTGTTACACACTACTGCAAAAAAGAGGCAGACCACTAGACAAAGAAGTCTAACTGGATTAAGATGAAACACGTTAGTTACTGTGGTAATAATAAAAGGTGGGCTTACACCCATCTCTGAAATAATTTCAAGAACACCAGTAGCATGGCACAAAATCACCATATGTAAGCTGCAATTAAGGACATATTTGCCTTATTAGCTGGTGATAAGAATTTTTCGAAGTATACTTAGTCTACTCCTACTTAAAATGGAGACTGAAGAAGATAAGCAGTATTAAGAAACATTAGCTTACCGAGGTATTTTGCTGTAAGAACAAATGTGCTACCTTTGCCAGTAAAGAATTCTTTCATTAGTTCCCTTTAGTGTGACAGAAACATTAACTTTGTATGCATGAAAAATTTATATTGAAAAACCCCAAATGCACTCTGTGAATGTAAAAGGTTTTGCCACAGGTCACTGTCCTGTCACTTAAATGTTCACACAAATAAGGCAATGGGCACAACTTTTGCTTTTGAAAGCCCAGTTATGCCATACATGTCTGAGGAGTCTCAGTCGATAAGAAATCTCAACTTATTTATTATTTTACCATTTGAAGCAGGAGACAAAATTAAGCAAGCAGCAAAAAAGGACAGCCTGTGTGTTTTGCTACAGGATGAGAAAAACCCCAAGGAAATTGGTAATAATTAATTATTCTTTAAACAACAGACTCTAGGACAAAAAAGGATTACTCTGTAACTCCTTGGTGGCCACAGAGAACCATCAGAGTGTGTTTCTCATAAAACACTCAATTCCACAGGAGGAGCTGTTACAGTTTCTACTTGGCTTCCTCCTCAGAATTGTACAAACAAGAGGGGAGCCTATCTTGCCACAGAAGACAAAAAAAAGCTGAGAGAACTTAATGTCAGTGCTGCCACAAACACGCTTGATGTCCAGAAATACACTGGGGGAAAGAGAAACACCAAAGAAAGGCCAGAGATCAGCATTGGAGTAATCACAAATATACACTGGTAGGCTATAACCTAATATAAATTTTCTTGTAAAGCCAGTGAAAATGAATTGCTTATTAATTGGCACACAGTAAGTTTGTGATGGCAAATGTAACACCTGTAATTCAATGACTGGAAGTCACCTGCAGTCTGATATTGTTCATCAGCATAGCAGCCTTCCCTTGAAAACTCTTTTCAACACAATTCCCTTCCCCTTTTTGTGTGGTCATATGCTTGTTGCAGTCAGGATTTGTCTCACTTATTCCTTGCAACTGCTGATAACCCCACTCCTTTCCAGTGCCTCTGATCTTGGAGTGATTCAATATTCCCTTTGTTAAGTTCAAGTTTATAAAAGGGATATTAAAAGCCTTAAATCCCTAGGTTCAAGTTCCTCAAAAGTGCCTTATGATTGCCATTGCTTTTATTCATTGATTTAACTGTGTAATTCGGGTACAATAATATAAAACAGGTAAACTGAGGCAACTCCTAATATTTAAGATGGCAATACATATATAAGAAGGTTTGTTAAGCTGTGGGCATAGTTTAGGTAGCTCAGTTCATATGAACTTCCATAAGTACAAGAAAAACTGAGGAGTAATAAGGTACTCTTTCAGACAGAGATTATAATCAGCATAGAGATTATGTGGGTGCATTAACAGAACTATAATTAGATATCAGTGGATGCAGGTCTGTATAGCCTGAAATAGTCAATGTGTACCAAACACATCCTGAATTATGATGAAACTGTGAAAAATTGTCTTCTTTTATGGATGGAAGCTCCTGAACAGAATGTGGATCACAGTTTTTATCTAAATGATTATTTGAAATTATTTGAGAAACATCATATTATTGTCCTACCATACATAATAATAATAATAATAGCAGAAAATTTGATCCAGATATTTAGCAAGCAAAGTGTGTTTTGGGTCCAAACTTGCCCAATAACAGCCTGCCAAGCCACACAACAGCCATTTCCCTGGGTTTATCAAACCCCTGTGAAGCCTCAGTAGAGGGCATGCCACCATCAAATCCATTACTGTCCATACTGCTCAACATCTGCAGTATAATTCATCACACTATAGTCACATTGCAAACATTATTCAAAGCCTTACTGACAGATTAACTTTGAGGAACCAGAAGTCTGTTCAGCAGAGTCCAAAGACAGGTTATTAAGTCAAAACCAAGAAGGTGACATTGTAATATCAGTGAGGAATAAAATGTTATTACAGTAGAAATTCCACTTTTCACCTTTGTGGAATATCCCACTGTGCACCAGAGTTATGCTAATGGAAAAAGCCCTGCAGACAGATTGGACAGGATTATATACAATAGAACAACTGAACTTGTACCATTTTTCTCAAACTGTCTGAGTTGTATCCTCACAATATGTCAAATAATGACTGAAAAACACAGCTATGAAGAAGGAAGCAGTATTTTCAATATGACAAGGTTGAATGTAACTGCTTTGTGGGAAATGAACAGCACCAGATTGGAGAACGAAGTTCTGCAGATGAGTAGCAGATGGCAAATGAAGGCATGTGAATACATGCACTTCATACTAAGTCAGGCTAATTTACTAGAAATTTGTGTTCTGCTTTTACAAGTTTGCATTGGTATCAATTTTCTGTAAGTGTTCATTAAGAGTTAAAGCTGAATCAGATATTGCTCTCATATTGTTCTCCCTCAATGGCAAATATTTGCATATTTTTAAAGCGCTCTAACAGAGTTTACCATGTTTCAAAGCTCACAGGCATCAGGCAGAGCAGCCCTACGGGTGTAGGTGCAAGTTTGTACACATCTAAACCCCACGGTACTTAGAAGTCCTGTAACTAACAACTTTTCTTCATATTTGATGTGTGCAGAATAAGCACAGTTTTAGCCAGATTGACAACTCATAAATATAATTGTTACAATACATAATTATTTTTGGATTGTGATTAGAGGAATTCAAGATTCGCAATGCACAACCGTTTTAAAGAACCCATGGTGTCCTTTGGAGCCAAAAGAGACAATACAATAGTCAATTAAACAGTCTTCCTTGAGTGTGATTTCTTAATGTGCATCAGAAAAGCACAGAGCTTGGTGTACGTGTACATCTGCATCTGCTTTTGTCTTTGGAGTACCTTCAGTCATTGTGAAGAAATTTACAGCTGATGTATATTCAGGACAGAAGCCCAAATTAATGCATTTGGAACAATGTGTTCTTGCTCCCATTCTCATAATGAAATTTGACTTGAATGGGAGCAGTGCTGGGCTCTCTGCAGCTACTCATTATACATGTCAATATTAGACTGTGTTTGAGTGATGCTGTATTATGCATAAGAATAAAGTATCATGGAGTTGTTGTGAGACAGCAGGCAACATAATTACATGGATTGCAAGTGAAATACAAAGCAAAATATAGCACTATATATTAATAGCCCTTCTCAGCCTTTCCTCATATCTGAACCTTTGTTTACTTAATTAGGAATTTTTGTAAAGTTAAATATCTGTTTGTTTTTCTGATTATGGCCTTGTTCTGAATGTGCATACACTGAGAAGCTCCTGTTGACAAGACTGAGGAGGATATTGTATTTTATTTAATTTACTTTGAAGACTTCTGACTCCAGTTGTCAGCATGCTTGCAGTCCCAATGGCATTGAAAATCTAATGGCAACATGATCTTAGAGCAACAGCCATGTGTTGTTCCTGCATGAAAAAAAAATGGTGCCACCCTGTTCTGGTGCAGGACAAGATACCCGTCCCTGTAATTTCAGGTAAAGGAGACTAATTTTTTGTCAGAATTACATTATTTTAACAGGATATTAGAAAATATTTCCCACATTGTATCCACAGCAGTATGAAAGGAATAAGTGAAAAATTGTTATCAATGTCTGCAAACAGTAAGCTTAGCTAGTACAAGTGTTATTACTATCTGAGGTAATATCAGTCTTATATATTTATCCTTAAAATAAGGAAACAATCCAAGTCTCGGTTCATGAATGTGGAAAGCTAGCACAGAGATATATAGTGGCCATCCTAACTCCACAGAGAAAGAATGTGGAAAAGAAGGAAACAAAGCCTGAGTTTTGAACTCAATCCATATTAGAATCTCTCTATTCAGAAAGACTAAAAAGCTATACTTGCCATGTAATTACTAGGATATAAGCTAGATTTTAAAAGTCCTCAATCAATAGCAGGATTTCTCATTTGATTTCACACCTCATCATAGGTATGAAATGCCTTGGATTTCTCATGATCAAACTTGATGTTTAAAATGAGAAACCAAATTTTAAGTTTTCTCCAATGCAAGACCCTTCATGTTCTCATAAGATTTACAAAAAAAAAAAAAAACAAACCAAAAAACTTTTCCAGTTTAAATATCTAACAGAACAGAAAGTCTCAGGCTGGAGCAGGTCATCTGAATCAACCTGGGTGCTATGAAGACTTCCAAATAGGTATTTGGCAACAGTGAGTGTTAATAGCAGAAATAAGAGAGTATTTCATGGGCAAATGTAACAAGTCTCTTGTGATTCAGTAACAAAGATACATGGTCCCTGGCAGAGCAATCTCATGGAAACCAATGTGTTAGGAGTAGGTAATGATTGACTTGCTATTTACAGAGGGCTTCATTACACTTTTCCTGCAGGCTGTACTTTGTCTTTCAGTCGTTACCAACAGTGGCAGCTTTTCCATTATAATTACATATTTCTATATGTAGTTTCAGAAATTCACAAGAACCTGCAAATAAAACTAGTACCATAGTTAATTACCACATTTTATTATTAACACTAATGCATGTAACAGTCCAATATAAATTTTTCTTTTATGAAGATGATACATGTTCCCTACAACATTTTCAAAAGAAAGTGGCACAGGAAGCACTTTCACAACATTACTATGTTACTGTTATTAACTTAAGGTGGACATGGTGAAATCTATTAATGGACATCTCCGAGTACAAAGTTAAGTACATAACAGATATAGAGGCAGAACAAAGGCAGTTCATCCTAAAACCTCAGTGATACTTGGTAGATTTTAGTCAGAGCTATCCTGTATTTACAGCAGTTGTATTGAGAACAGTCTGAACTCTGAGCTGCAAACAGTCAGTCCTATGTTTTTCAAAGTCTTTTTTAAATCAGTGCTGAGTTTACAGTAACATGATTATGTTTTCAACAAGGTAATTATATGTTTTCAGTACTAAGGTGCCATTTTCTTTCTTCAAGTTTTCATGTTTATTGTTAGTATGAAAATTGCAATCTTTGAACTCCATTATATATTAGATTTGAGATTTCTAAACTGAATATAAAAACAGAACTAGAGAGAGAATAAATAAGAATTGAAAGGAGCCTGGAATGGTAGCAAGGATGTGGAAGCTTTCTGTAATATATCAAACAAAAAAAAGAGGTAAAATCCTAGAATATACTGAGTTGAAAGGGACGCATCAGGATCATCAAGTCCAACTCAAAAAAGTAGGAATGAGGAATAACTGGAAATTAGTTACTCACAACTGGCTAAAATAATAAATTCCTTTGTTTTCACTGAGGTTTATTCTAATGAGAGTAATGTAGAATTTGACTATGCAGTGCAAGAAGAGCCACAATAGTGTCCTGCCAGCAAGTTTTTTTCCTTTGGTACCTGCTGGATTTGCTGTGTGTCTGAGGGACTGTGCATCCCACCCTGCACAGGGGCACAGCCTCCTCATGCCTGAATCCAGGGCTCCCTCACCAGCCACGAGGCTTTCACAGCTGATCCTACCCCACAGACTGCCTGAGTGTCTCAGCCTGCCCTGCTGCAGCACATGGGCCTCCTTCCCAGTCCTGGTGTCATATGCAAAGTGCAGTGAGTCCTGCTGCCCACTGCCCTCCAGCCATCAGCACTTGACTTGGTGAGGAGCTGACACACAAGATGCTGTCAGGGCAAGGTGGGGAGGAGTGTGCAGTGTTCACATCAGTTTCATGGACTCTCCCTGTCCATGGGGGTCCCAACACAGCATCAGGCACAGTTTTATGTATTTCAGTAGTTCATGTATAGGCACTGAAAGTTCCTAAGTAGGCAATGTATGTACAGCAGAAGCTGTGACTTTATCTTTTCTTTATGCCCTCACACCTCCTGTAAAACTGCAACTAAGAGAGAAGAATCCAGCTGACAAGACAGCTGTCTCTTCTCTGCTTCTTCCTCTTCCTTCTGAGAGCCGGCAAAGATGGATGAGCTGATTCTGCCACAGGAGAGGCAGCTGTCAGGGCTTGCTTTATGAGGGGGCTTCTGGAGGCCTGTAACTTACCTGAGACAACTGACATACACTGTCCTTCAATCTTGGTGTTTTCCATTACCTCCCTCATTACACACAGCAGAAGACCATAGTTGTAGTATCCAATAAAACCAGGATATCAAGCACAATCTGAGTCATGACTGCAATACAAATAACTGACAAAAACTCACAGAAGACAGAAAATTGAGACCAACTATATTATTGGTTAATATTGACCAATATTAACCAATAATATTTAAAATTAACTCCTGTGGAAATTGCATTAATAAAATCTTGGGCAGATTATGGACAGACTCAACTTCCAAAAATCATAGCTGCAGCTAGAAAAAAATAATTTAATACACCAAAACACCTCTAGAGACTAAGTACAATAAAAGTTAGCAAGCAGGAGTATTTGTTCCATTTTAGCAATGGAAAACATGTGGGGCCACTTACTTTAGGGGCAAGTAAGATGGGGGATGGCAGCAACAGAAATATTTCTTCTTGGCTCGGTGTAGTGTCACTGCACTGTTATTCAGTTTTTAAAACTCCATACTGTGGTGCTGAGAAAAAATAAGATAAATTAATGCATTGTTGGATTTTTCACACTTTTTACTTCCTTCAAGCACTATGCCCTTAGCATAGAAATTCAAGTGGGACCAAGGAGCAGTCTGGAGAGAACTGGAGAGGTCTCCTGCACTAGAGCAGGGTAGAAGTGAGAACTAGACTATTGCTTTGAGTGGAGGGCTGTAGTAGTACCATCATGTATTTTTTATTTGAAATGCACCCAGAAAATGCCATGTTTCTGGTGCTGTTCACTTGAACAGTCCTAGTAGGGAAGTCCTGTCATGCAACATGGGCTGAGGTTTCAGAGCTGGAACTTGAACCATCCAGTGTTTGGAGCATCCATAACACTTGTCTTCTGTCTCATCATGCTCACAACCATTCAAGTATATGTGCTCTCTACACTCACATTATGTCCTAGCACAAACTGAGCAGCTATTTGTCAAAGTGAACTTCAATCCACGGATAAGAATTTAGTGGACTTATACGAGGGTTCGGAAAAGCAAGGATTCATATTCCACAGTGATTCAAAGGCAGTTGTAAACCAACCCAAATACACTAAATCTATGCAAACAGGCTATATACAAGTTACTTACAGGCACTCATGAAGCCATGGAAGGAAATAATACATAAAGAAATACACTGGTAACATTGCAGTAAAGCTGCAATGATTCTGGAAGTCATTGAGATTATAAGGCACATTTTGGAGAGAAGAAAAAACGCAGTAGTCAGAGAACCTTTAACCGGTCCATGAATTTTGGACTTTTAAAGTTTTCCAGATTATCTGTTATCATGAGGACTCGAGTCTTCCCTGATGGAGAGAACTCAGATGACTGCATGCAAGAGTCAATGCGGTAAGGGGAAATTCTAGGCACCAGAGGACTCCCAGAAAATCCCAGACCTGCCCGGGGCTCCATCAGTGAGCGGGAGCCGCGCTGGCCTCGCGGTCGGTACCCCGGGGGGAGCCCGGCGGGCCGAGGGGGAGCTTCAGGTGGCCGTGGCAAAGTAAGAAAGCCTGAGAGACACCAGCGGGATGACCGGGTCCGGCCGTCACCACCACCGCCGCGGGGAGCAAAGGCGGCGGCACGGGCCTTTCCCGCACATTCGGGTAGGGGCGGCCGATGCATTGAGGCCGCCGCTCGGGGCGGGATCGGCGCTTCGCCACTCCCCGCAACCGCCCGGTGGCCCCGCGGGAAGACACCGGCTGCCGCCCCGGGGCTCCTGGGCCCCTTACGCCGAACGCCCCTCGTCCCCACCCGGGCTCCCCCGGCCCTGGCCGCTGCCCCCACCCCCTCGGCCACCGCCTTCCCCTCCCCTTCCCCTCCCGGTCCCTCCTCCCCGCCGGCCGTGCCTGCCTCGGCTGAGGGGTGGCTGCCGCTGCTGCCGCTGCCGGCGGCGGCTCCGGGAAGATGTCCGAGCGCGGCGGCTTCTACCGGCAGGAGCTGAACAAGACGGTGTGGGAGGTGCCCCAGCGCTACCAGAACCTCACCCCCGTCGGCTCCGGCGCCTACGGTTCCGTCTGGTAGGTGCGGGGCGGCGGCAGAGGAGCCGGGAGCCGGCAGGTGCAGCCGGCGGGCGGCG
>JACBWW010000005.1:37344338-37449363 GCA_020086605.1 Lanius collurio
GGTCGTGCACTGTGTAGGCATGCCGCGCCGTCACCCGGGTAACCGCGCCCGCCGCCGCCCCGGGGCAGCCGCTGCCCGTCCTCCCGCCGCCGCCCCGCGGGCCGCCCGCCGGGCTCCGGAGTGCCGCCAGCACCCAGTGACCGCCCGCCGCGGGGCCGCTGCGGCTGGTGCTGCTCCCGCAGGAGGGAGAATTGCCCCGAAGCCGAGAATCCTGCACAGTCATGGCGGTTCCGAGCGGGGAGGACGGGCAGGCGGCGGCAGGGCTGGGGCAGGGCTGTCGGAGCGGGCTCCCCGGCGGCTGCGGCCCTTCCAGGCGCGGGATGCAGCGGGACATCCCGCAAGGCCCCGGGGTATCCGCGGAGGGGGGAGAGTTCTGTGCACCGGGACAATGGGAGCAGCCCCCGGAGCGGGGCAGGCTGAGGGAGGAGGCGGGGGCTCACCCGGTGCTTTCGGGGGGATCACAAATTAGGATAGATTGCCGCCCAAAGGCTTCGGCGTCTTAAGGTTGTAGAAGGGTTTAGCCACATGTCATAAAACGTTTCTCTCTCTTTGATAATTCCTGCGTCATGTTTGCACTCTCGGGAACTCCCAGTGCAGGTTGGGCTGTTACTTTAGTATTTGATGTACACTTTACTACACTTATAAAAGCTCTGAATCAATTTTTGGAAATAATAGTGGTGTTTAAGGGGTTTTTGAGGAAGAGTCGTGTTTCTTTTGCAAGCTGGGTAAGTGGAATTATGTATAACAATCCATAATGGGCCTGTAAATACAAGTACTACTTTAAATAAAAGTACTAAAAAAAAAAAAATTTCTTTAGAACTTTAATTTTAACCATGCTCTAAACTCCTGCAGTAGTTCTCACTTTTTCTCTCTTTACAGTCAGATACCAGAGAACATTTATGGTGTTTTGTATTAGTTGCTTCATTCTCTAGCTCTGTGAAATGTCCAAGTTTACACATAAGCTAGGAATATACATTTAAAAAAACCTCCAACAATCAGCAGAAACCCTCAGGACTGCTGTGAAGTATCTTTGAGTTTTTCTTTTTTTTTTTTTTTTATTATTTCTAATTTATGCTTGCACCAGGGAGGTCTACGCAAGTACCATGTAAGTGTTGTTACCTTCCATTGAGGTTAAGCATGTGATCATCTGCTGGGCATAGTTCCACAAGGACCTAATTTATTTATACTGTAAAAATCTTAGTTTGTGAAATAAAAGAGGAGAAAGTAAACTAAGAGCTGGGTGGCTATACAGTAGCAGAGTAACTACTTTTGTGTTCCAGTTGAAACTGCATTGCTGGTTATTTTCTCTATTTATGCTGACATAGTTTTGAGGGAAAGACCCACTTTACTGAATTTTGTAATGAGATGTCAAGACTTTTGAGAAATTGGAAAGGAAGTGAAAACATGTTGTGGTTCACTTGCAGCACAGCTGGTGCTTTGGTTTTTGAAACTGCACAGCCAAGGAAATCCTAGTAATTTTTATGAATTGCAAAGCCTAGGAGCTGAGATGTAAAATGGAGACTGGAAGATGCTATGAGGAAGGTTGACTCTAAAATAGACATTTATAAATAGAATATAGCAATAAAATATTGCTCTGTATTAATAGCCTTGTTAACATCAATGAACCATAAACCCAAACAGAAGCTTGAATGTGAGGAAAAGGTATGCATCTCTCTGAGAAAAGCCATCTATTTTTAGTGTCTATTGAAATTGATTTTTTTTCTGTCTTCGTGCATGTGCTTAACCCAGGAGACCTACAAGATATAACCATTCCCTTGAGTAATATGCTATATTGCTTCTGTGAATAATTGTACTCCTATTCAGTAAAATATCTAAAAACATATTCAAGTCCTACAGAAACTACTTGAATTAAACAAATTCTTAAGTGCTTTGATGAATAGAAGCCAAGGTCCTGAACTCCAAATGCTGGCTTTATTAGCAAGTATCAAGTTTGCATGCACAACTGGTTTGGTCTGGAGTTTTCTTTTTATGCTATAGCTTTGCCTATCAAGGTGAGGGGTTTTTTTTATTATTAGACAATTATTTTAACTCTTTCTCAAACTAAAACGGGTTAAATTTAAAGTTTTCTTGAAAAAATGCATTTTCAGTGTCCAGCCTTTAAAGCTGCATTTACCTCCTACAGAAGTCAAGAGCTCTTAAGGGACCAGGCACCAGACCTGCTAACTGAGAGTTTTACAGCATCTAAGTTAAATTAAACCATTTAGACGGGCAGCAAAATAGTTTACTTTCACAATGTAATCTTAATCTACAACCCTTTCTTTTCAGTTCTAGAGGAAAGAGACTATGTCTCAGGTCAAACTGAATTTTAAATTCTTGTTCCTTATGACTCTACTTTTTTAAAATAAGAATTCTGGCTGTGTTTGAGTCTTCCAGCTGTCCCAGTGATATTGCTTATAAACGGGACCTTTAGCCTGGAGCATCCGTGCTATCCAGATGTGTTTCCCTGGTAGTTCCACTGTAGTTTGGTACCTGACCACCTTTTGCTCTGGGAGGTGACGTTGCTACCTGCTTGAGAAAGAGCTTTGTCTTTTTAAAAAGCTTCTTATTATACCACAAATTATGTAACATGTATAGATTTTGGTTTCCTGTTCTTTGGAGTTTTTTTAAAGCCTGTATACCTCTTTTTATGCCAGCTTTTGTAAACTGTCTTCTAACCTATTTAGTCCTATTTTTGCCTGGGAGGGATTGACGGCATTCTGCAGCATGCTGTCTCTGATCTCTCCAACAGGTTGTTTCCCATTTGCATATTGCAGGATCTGTGTTCTGCCTTCTTCGGAAAGAACAGACGTTGCAAGATGAAATTCCAAACTGAGTTCAGAGTTCCTTCCCAGCCATAAACTCCTGCAGTGTTTCCTCAGAGTCTATTGGCATCAACAGTACTTACATTCCATCTCTTTTTGTTTTAAGACTATGCAATGCCTAACACCAACTCAGGTGACCTAACATATTTTTAAGAAGAGGCCTGCTAAGTCACAGTGTAGTGGCACAGGCCTCTGTTCAAAAAAAGCAGGAAAACAAAGCCTGCCTTAAGTCATTTACAACACTTCAGCATTCCTCTATCCTGTTACTTTAAGCGCGTGAGCACATGCTTAAGGTTCATTAAGTTTTTGTCCTGGCTAATTTTGGGTAAAAATGGGGGAAGGTGGAATGGTGTTTAGGCTACAGTTTTGCTTTGAAGAAGTACAGGTGGAAAAATAGAAGCAGAATGCACTAATCTTGAAGGTTAACACCCTCTTTCCTGCCATACATCCCATTCTGTGCTTCTGGTTAGATGGTACTCACAAATGTTTTGAGGGCATTAACTTGTATTACTAGAACATAACACTGTTGATCCCATCCTTTTCACATTGAGGAACTCTAAGCAGATGCTAAGATAACTTAGTACCATGTGAGGGTTTTTAAAACTGATAAAAATTGACTTTAGCTGACAGAGAGAAAAATTCCTTCATTCAAGATTGTACTTGATGATTTCTGGAGTTCTTTTTAAAGTATTTAGATAGCTGTAGTGATACTGCATGTATGATTTACAGTGAGATCAGGTTACTGGAGTTATGGTGTGTATCACTGTAACACTGCATGCTGCTTTAAATAGTAAATGCTGAGATAATCTTTTGGAGTACTGGTAACATACAACTGCTGTGTGTAAATACAGCTGGAAACTGAAGATGGTATAGATCTTTACAGGCTAAATACACAGTCCCAGGTGTGTGTCGATTTTAGTGGACTCCCTTTGGACTTCTTTCTGGTAAGTCTTCTGTTTCCAGTGCAAATATTTATTGCAAACTTTTCACACAACGTTGTTAAAATACTGCTGTCCAAGATCTGCTAGGAGTTGTCTGGTTTTGGTATGCATCACTCAGAAGGAAAGTGTTGAAGCCTTTCATTAGTTTTGCAGATATTTACAGTGGGCCCCTCTAAGCATATTCAAACACTTGCTTGAAAGCTGAGATGAAGGCTGATACGAGAGTCCAGTCAGATACCTCTTAAAAGTCAGTATGTGTAATAGCAATACTTAGAAACAAGGCCTTGAAGGTGAGGTTGCAACAGAGATGAGAACTAAATAAAAGGAGTTGTATGGTCAGTGTTACCGATTAGAAGGAGGATCTTTGCAGTAGTATTGCTGGAGTGAATGGATGAAAATAGGCAAAGCAACAAAAAACTGTTGCAGAGTGAAAAAGACCCTCAGAGTAATATAAAAAAATAGCCATTAGAAATAAGGACACAGTGGGATTTGCAGCTACAAAGCCAAGTAAGGTCAAGAATTTAGCAATTTTTGGGAAAGATGCATGAAGGGCGGCAGGGTGTTTCTGAGCACTGGCTGGAGAGGCATCACTGGAGAGTTTGTTGAGAGTGGTTTTGTGGAGTACTAGGGTGGAATGCCGATTGATTGTCATTCCTTTGTCTGGTTTCATCCATTCCAGCTGTTAGAACAGTGTAGTTAATTGACTTGGGAAAGGAAAGGGAAGTGGTAATTAGTGGCGTCAAGGTCCCCATTATAACTGAGAATGTCTAAGAACACTTTTAATGAAGGAGGTGTTTGTGGAGAAGGCTGGGAAAGGCTGAGAATTGCTGTGACAGAGATATCTATGTAGGGTGCTGTCACTAAGCATGTGGAGTAGTTTGAGAGCAGATGACACCTTAGTGTGTGTGAGGAGGGTGGTAGAGGGGTTTGTAGGAAAGGTGAAGAAAAGACAAGGTTAAGAAGTGGGGAAGACCACTTTGTATTGTGCAGGTTTTCTTTCACAGGGAATTAATGAGATCTTTTTTAAAGAAAGGGGAGGTGTGGGATGGGAGAGAGATGAGAGGCATGAGGTGAACCATTTGTGGCAGAAAGGCAGCAAGTATCATGGAATGGCAGCCCTCTGTGTGGCTGTGAGAATACATTAACAGAGGGTATTCTCTGCAGGTCTCCTCCGTCCTTACTTCAGTATTTTTTTTATGATACATAACTTCCTGACTACATGAGGCAGCAGTGGCATAGCTGCCTCCTTTCCTGTCCTGCTGTCAGCAATAATTGCAGCTGGGGACACAGTCCCTGTCCCAGACACCTGACAGTCTTAGGGCCTATTTGCTTGCTTCAGTACAACTTCACAAGGAACTGTTTGCAATTTCAGAACCTATTAGTTGGCTTGTACCAAAAATACAGTGTCTTAGTTCTGCCCATGCAGTTGGGAAGGGAAAGGACAGTTCAATACCGCTACGTAATCTGGGAATAAATTGCTACCATTTCACATTTTGGCTGTTGTAGACAGGAAACAGGAAATGTGAAGGAGAAGTGGGGGGAAAAGTAGGAAAAAGAAGGACAATATAAGAGAGATTTTGTCTGTATAGGTTTGTTTAATGTTTATGAAAGCACCAATTACTTTTCACATTAAGCTTTATATCCAGATTAACCGCAAGCATTTCTAGCTGAAGCTCTGAAACCCACAATGTGTAACTACCTGTCAGTCTTTTTTTTTTTTTTTAAATGCTGAATTGAACATATTTGCCACTAGCACCGTACTGGCTTAGTGGCAGCTGACTGATATCCTTGTTTACATACTGACATTGGACTTAGGCTGTCTAAAATACATTATTATTTTAGTGTCTGTGAGCTGGTTGTACATGCTGAGGAAGCTAACTGCTTATGACCCCAACCTTCTGTACTTTTTTCTCACAACCATGATTTTAAATGCATCATTCCCACTGATATAAGCCATGCTGTCTGTAGCTTCACCTACAAAAGTGTGACTACTCCTCTGTAAAGTTATTTAAATGTTTAAGTCACTGTGGAGACACCAGAGACAGATCAGAAAATAAAATATGGCTTGTGGATTCAGAGGCTGATACAGCACTTTTATGATCATGTTACATTGAGTGAAAACTGGTGATGTAGTCACATAAACATGTGGAGAGGAGTTATTTTTTAGTATTTTTAAATGTCTGCTTAAAACAAAAAAACAATATATTTTTATGTTGGTTACAGAGCAATTATGTTGCATATGCAAGAGAGACTTTGTGAGTTTATGTTTAGATTTAGGGGTAAATTAATTTGAGATAATTTGCAGTCATTGTGCTAAAACCAAAACCATTGATGCTAGTGCCCAGCATGGCATGTTGGAATAATACCCAAGTAAGGGGATGTAATTTTTTTCTGTACAATAACCTGTCATCATCATGCAAGTGGGATTTTTTGTCTAATGAGAAGATTGACATGTAGTTTCAGAGCTTCCCATTACTCATCCTCTCACATTTTTTCTTGCTTCCATCTAGTTTTTCTTTATGGTTTCCTTTTGATGCACATACATGTTGTGATTTGTGTGGTTTAGCAAACAAACCTTACAGCTAGCTCTTAGCGAGTGAAAATGACGGGCTTGAACTTGCAAAACAGTAACAAAACATTTATAAAGAAGTAACAAATGTACCATTTCCTGGGTTTACTTTACAACTTAACTTAACTTAAAATAGCCGGGTAGCTGTTTTCTGTTCTGTTGCTACACTGCCAATAGCTGATATGGTCCATTTTCTGGTATTGGATGGTTACTGTGTGTGCTTTTTTTCAAGACTACTTCATATCTCAATAAAAAGTAGCTTTTAATTTAAGTTAAAAATAAATAAAAAAATTTATTTTAACAAGGAAAAGCAAGATAGATAAGTCTCAGAAGACAAAGCTCACAAACTATACTTCGCAAACAAAAAACAAAATCCATGTTATTCATGTGATGACTTTCTTTCACTTCCATGACATTTATGAGAAGTATAAAAAAGGATTTTATTCAATGTAGTTGTAGGAACCCAAATTCCATGAAATTACTAGAAAATGTCCCAGGGCAGGGTTCCTGTGGTCCCTCTTTTCTGTTTTACTTGCCAGTGCATGGTGTAGTAAGGGCTGCCTCCATCAGTGATGAGGTTCTCCAAGTGTTGGTCCTTCTTCAGCTTTTTCCTCTCCAATGACATAGACCCTTCTGCTGCTGTTACTTGCTTTTCTTGACAGTTTAGGATCTTAAAACTTAAGAGGACATCTGTCCACAAGGAAGTTCATGTCTCCTCCAGTGGAAGGAGTCAGTGGGGTGTTGAAAGGATGTTGAGGTCTGCTAATAAGAACTCAAAACTATGAACCTGTATTTTGAGCATGAATTGCATTTTTGGGGTTTTTCTTTCTTTTTTTTTTGTTTTGGTCTTCCTCTTAACAGTTACGTGTAATGGGGAATTTTCACATATTTACGATGAATGTGACCCAGTGAAGGAGAGAAACTTGTGTTACAGTGAAAGAAACAAAAATAGAATCCTGGAACAATATGGAGAAACACCAGACCCAGTGTCACTGTCACATGTGCTGTGTACAGCATTCTGTCCAAGTTTTGGTACAGTGTGTCCAGCCAGTTGTCAAACTTCTGATGATGTAAAGGTAACAGCTTCACAAGCTGAGACACTCAATTATATAAAAAAGGAAAATCGGAAAAGTTAAGTCTTCTGGTTTTTGCACCTAACCCCAAATCAGTTGCTTAGATTGCATATACTTAATTAAGTTGGACAGCTATAATGCTTGTGAAAGACTTTGTAGACAATAAAAATCTTGTGGTTGTCCAGAGTGATAGGGATGGAATGTTATCTGACTTGGGTAGCCTACAGCAAATGGGAATGTTGCTGGAGACACAAGGCTGGCTCCATGTACAACCAGCTTTGGGTCATGCCTTCATTCTGTGTCAGCTACACCTGAGCTGGCTCCAGGAATGAAGAGAACTCATAGACTGAGCACTGCATTCAAGATGAACTTTTTCCAGGCACTGCAGGTAGTGCCCAGCTAGTAAGCCCTCTCCAACCCCACAGTGTTAGGAATTTCAGGGACTGGCTGTAGCTCAAGGGAACTAGCTGATCCCAGGAAGGATTCTTCCTGCATTGGAGACTGGAGTTTACTAAATAGGCTACAAGTTGGCTCCATGTGTGGTTTGTAAGATCAGGCTCCTACAAACAGCCCTCCAGCTGTTGGAGCAAATTTGATCCCAAAGACTAAGTAGCCGTAGGTGAATAGTGTGCTTCTAGTTCCAAAGTCCCTGAGGGCTCTGAGTAGGCTGCACATATTAATGGCCTGTCCGTCCAGTTTTACTGTGCTGCAACCAGAGGATAAACTCCATGGATACTAGGGAAATTATTGTCTGTACAGCCATAGTTATAAGCATCAGCTACCAAAATCCATGTCACATCAAAAGTTATAAAGTTATCTTGAGGCTGTTAAAATCCCATGCTTTCTGGCTCTTGAATTTTTTGACTGCATAGTTTCCTATGTTCAAACTTTTCTCTGAAATCTTAAGAACTAGGAAAAGGTGCAAGTAAATAAAAATTGATACTTCATCCAGTGGAACTTCAATAGAATTATTAAATATTGGAGTTGACAGCACTAAAAATGTGAGTCTAATTTAAGCAATGATTGAAAATCGCACTAAATAAAAGTCTCTAATCTATGTGAAAATTATGCCATCCCAGCAGAGTACTGGCATTTTATCCTTGATCTTGAAAAGGAGAGACAGCAAAAAATGTGTCATAACTCTAATGGGTTCTGGGTCAAGAATGATCATATCTGAAAAAGTCATTGCTACAATTGTTACAAAGTTGTTTCTTGTTAACTAAAAAGATAGTGGTAATTCTATTTCTTTCTAAATTATGATAGAAAGTCTGTCTAAAGCAGTGTTATTTGGCATTGTGATTACATTATATTATGTTTTGTTTCACTTATTGAATTCTTTGTATCTCAATGCATAATGTTTACTTTTTCTTTCTGAGGTGGAGGCAGAGGGGAGAGAGCAGGCAGCAGTGTGGCACTTAGTTGCCAGTTGCAGTTAAACCATGACAGAGGGCCTCTAACCCTTTTCTTCCCTGTTAAATCAAGCTAGGTAACAGCATAGATTTGGGGTTTTTTTAAGAAGCTATTTTCAGTCATTTTAATCATGCTGGTTACAGGGCCCCAAGGAAGGGGTTACAGGTGCCAAGCACAGGTGGGCCCATATTTTTGCTGTGACTGGGACCAGAGATGTCTTCTCCAGGGACTACTCTGAAAGCCAAGCACTCATGGGGAAATCACACATAAAGGGAAGCAACTTATCTTGTCACCTAATAGTTTACCCAGTGGCTGATGAAGGATTGGGGGACAAACCAGATTGGAGCTATGATGATGTAATAGCAAGACAGATCTAGTCTAAAAATGTGATCACAGAGGCAGTAGCAGAGATTGCATATGCAAGTCATCCTTGAATCTGACCAACAAGACAGTTCAAACAATGTGAAACATATTTTTGAATGCTTTACTATTAATAACTTGAATTATGATGATCATAAACCAGGCAAGGAAGGAGATTGAATGCATTAGCTCTGATTATAATTTGATGCAGTTAGTTGAGTGTGGAGGAATTAATTTAAATCAAGTCAGTCCCTGGCCTATGCAGCTTCAATTCATGATTTCCTGTTAGAGGTCTCAGGACTCAACTTTTCCTTTTCCAGTCCTATTTCCCTTTCCTTTTCTCGTTCCCTTTCCTTTTTCTCCTCTCTCCTTATGTGGTTCCATCTTGGGTCTAAAAAGCTGCTGTCATAAGAATTACTGAAGCTAAAAAGATTGTGCTTTGTACCATCTGAAAGCTTTGCAGCCTTGAGTCATATGAAGGATAAAAAGCAATTAATCTTAAAGATCAGTGGTTTTTAAACCACTGAAACTCACATTTGAACATAGAATTGGGAGGAGAGTGATGTTTATCATGATAACAGGATTTAAAATCTAAATCTTCCTGGCCTTATATAGTACATACAGTATTTCACAAACTGCTACAAGCATGAGTGGGGAAGCCTGTGAATTAGCAGAAAAGATGAGATGTTAAGCAGACTGCTGGTTTTGAGCAATGTTTTTTAGTTACCTAGATAATGAACATTTCCTTTCCTAAAAAAATTGGAAAGCCTATAGACAGTATGCATTTGTGAGACTTGGCAGTGTTCTCCCGTGGCTTTGTTGCCCATGACAAAATGCAGGGCAATTACATCTAATCTTTGTTGTATTAAAAGCTAAGCTTTGGCTTCCTTTTTCTTTCTTTAGATTTATTTGTGCAACCTTCATGTTGTCACTGTGGCTGGTCATGTGGAATTTAAGATATTGTCAGTTCTTCTCCCAGTTTGTTCCTTGAGCTGCTTCATGTATTTTAACCACACAGCATCCTCATAACCTAAATAACTCTGTTCCTGCTGTTGTACAGTGTTTTGAATCATGATAGTGTGCCCCAGCCAAACCATCTGTAGTTATGCCTGTTGAAGCCCTCAGCGTGAGACCAGGCTGGAATTACCCTCACCAGCTTCACCTGGCTGTCCCTATTCAGGTGTAGCACATCAGCTCCTGAAGGGTTTTTAAGCCCAGTCAGAAGGTTCAGAGAAAGAAGAAAAGAGAAAAAGGTCAGGTTTGCATCTGCTCTTTGTCCTTTTCTGTCTTGTTGTTTGGATTTCCTGGACTAACTTGGCTGCTGATCACTGGGTGGGTTCTGTTGCTGCCATTATCTTGACTCTGCTTGCCTGGATCTGGAGCATCAAGGGCTGAAAGGTAAACTGTGCTAAATTGAAAAAGAATTGGGAAAGGAGAAGCTGAAAGGCTAAATACCAAGACAACAAGGAATAGATAAAGAGGACTGTGCTGCACTGAATTAGGAACCAATATTATTATCTGAAAAGTGTTTGTGAGGCTGTTGGACAAAGTAGAGGGACTAATCAAGTAATGTGTAATCTCATGCACAGCCGTTGCAAAATGTATATGTGCTGTATTATGGATAAGTTGGTAAAATCTATAAGTACTGTGTTAGGTAGGAGTGCTGTGTTAAGCATAAGATAAGTAAGATGTATCAGTAAGTGAACTGTATAGGTTATGCATAAGTATGTATAAGTTGGTAGAATATATAAGTAAGCTAAATAAACAAAAGAGGTGGTAAGTAGCTGTAATGATGTAAAAATTGGAAGATGTGTGAGTTCCTGCTTGATGCCCAAAGAGATGATGCGTATTTTAGAGTGTTTTAAAGCTTCTGCATAATCACATTGATTTGTTGTGCAGAAGTGCTGAGTTCCTGCACTCTATCCTACTGTTGGAACAAATTTCTCTGTTTTACCCCTTCCATCCACTCATCAGAGTGATACTTGTCTTCTCCTTCCTATGCATTCTTCCTTCTGCTCAGGAAATGCCCTTTCTGAGTTGCTCAGCAAAACCACAGCACTCTACACCTTTAAAACTTGCCAGAAGATTGGCTTCTCTGACTCTTGCAAGAAACTAGCTAAGTAATCTGCTTATCTATTTCATTTATCTCATGAGTGACTCCCTCCTACCGTAGTGCCTGCAGGAAACTTGTTGATTAAATCTACTTACTTCTATTCTGTCTTTATTAAATTCTGCATTGGCCTCATGGAGGTTGGGTGAATTCTAGGAAATCACCTTTCAGATGCCACTGTTCTTCCTGCACCTTTGTCGATTGTATCCTGTGTTTCTTCTGATTACAAACACCATATTGTCTTGCAGATAAAGGCTTTGCTCTTCCCTTTGCTCTTCACGACTTTAACATAGCATCAAATATGTGTGAGAGTCCACTTATTTGGAGCTGATTGTAGGCTCAGTGTATAAGTTTGGGAGCTACTCCAGGCACAATGAATGTTTTTTGTTATTAGCAGGTGTGTCCTACAACAATTTGTAGGAGTGTTTAAAACACTGTGAAGAAGAAGTTAACAGCATTTGATGTGACTGCTGACTGTTGTCATTCTTCTTGCGTTTTTCATGTTGTCTAATTTTTGTGTTTGTAACTCCAAAAAAGTTCTGTAAGATGAATGTGTGGGAAGGCTCTTGACTTGTTAGTGCTCTCTAGCAAGTACAGATAGTGTTATCTACACTTCAAACTGAGAATTTCTAGGTATTTTAATTGAACACAATTACTTAATAGATAACAGTTGAAAGAAACGTTTTTCTTTGTAAGAGGAGGTAACAAATAGAATCTTTTTATAATTGTACTATGTAGTGTCATGAAGTAATACGTACAGGGATCATTTTTATTTCTGTGCTACATATCAGACATCACTTATTTGTGGCTTGGGCTTGTCATTTCTTTCTAATGCCCAAAAAAGAGTGGATCTCCCTTGCTTGCAAATACTGATTTGTATATTTAGTGTCCTTTTCAGCTGAGAGCCTCCATCTGTGGGACATTAAGCCCATGCTGTGGATATGTGAGCTGGAGTATAAGATGTGCCTATTGTTCACTTGCTGGGAAAAAGGCGTGGCCTTGGTTACGTCAACATCCTAATTTGATACCAGTTTGGGGGCATTATCATCTAGCAAGCTAATGTTACATAATAATTAATATTCATAGATACAAAGGCAGTGTTCCTCTAATTAGTAAAGGTTCCAATTTGCTCAGTAAGAACAAACTTCAGTTTGAATCCCCATATTCCCTACGAGCCTTTCCTTGGAGCTGGAGGCTGGAGCTGCACTAATGGAACTAATTGTCTGGTTACTTTTCCTGCCATTTGGGGAAAGGATTGCCTGGGGATGAGTCCTGAACAGTACCATAAGCATCAGTAATTTGCTGGGTGGAAAACAAGGTGCCCGAGTTTGAACACTCAGGAGTTGCTGCTGACGGGCTCCCTGAGTAAAAGGTGAAAGAGGGTACAGAAAGGGATAAGAGCCCTCAGGAGAGTACAGGTTCCTTCAGTGAACTGGTTGAGTGCTTTGCTGTAGAACATCCCATCAATGTGGACTTTTTCTTTCCCTCTTCCAGCTCAGCTTATGATACCAAAACAAGACAGAAGGTGGCAGTGAAAAAGCTTTCAAGGCCCTTTCAATCACTTATCCACGCCCGGAGGACCTACCGAGAGCTTCGGTTGCTTAAGCACATGAAGCATGAGAATGTAAGTGGAGAGTGAGTTCTTTCCCTTTGGATTTCCATTACAAGAGTTTACAATATAAACTTAATTTCAGTTAGGTACAATCTTTTTCAAAAAGTATATGCAACTGTCTAGCTACCCAAGGTACCTGGACCTAGCCATCGTAGGTGTAGTGAAGTCCCTGGACTTCAGAAACTTTCAGTAGCAGGCTGCATTTTTATTTTAAAAATACCTAATTAAATCTTGAAGATGAGGTTAATGAAACTCAAAACAACTCATCCTACTCTTCTCTAACTAAAGTAATAAAAGTATTCTATTCACTACTGTTGAAACATCAGCCTGGGAAAAAAACCCCACACCTCAAACTTGCTTTTGCTGTATTTGGATTCTGTTGAGAAGTTAAGGGAAGATTAGTCTCATTGCAGTTTACAACAGTGTAATAGTTAAATGAAAGACAGACCTTCAGACTCCACATAAATGAGTACCAGTCTAAGTTTATGTGGTAAACAGTTGATTTCAGTGGAGCATCCACTTGCTTAAAGGTAGCTTGATGACTTGAAGCCGGAATAAATAATAGTTAATTGAAAAGTATCCCAGAGAAAGGAAAAGTTAATAAAAACAGGCCAAGAAAACTCATGAAAGTGTGCATAATCTAAAGTATAACTATTGTATAAGGCATGTGTCGTGTCAGTTTTTCTGTGAGACATTACTTCTGCCTTTATTTGTTTTTACTCTTTGCAATTAAGATGGCTGAGGTGCTACCTTTATAGACCACCTATTTTATCATTTTTCACTATGACCATATGTCATATTTTTGTAAGTTTCATCCCAAAAAATGCTGGACACTGTCAGTACAAATTCCATGTTGCTTACATGTTTGTAAAAATAAAATGTCACTTCCTTTGCCTTCTTTCACCTGACAGGTTATAGGACTGCTAGATGTTTTTACACCTGCAACATCAATAGAAAACTTTAATGAAGTGTAAGTAAAATTTTTTAAATCATTCTGACTAGTTACTAAGTAATTAAATACCATTCTGGTTTTAAAAAGGAGGACCATACATTTCTAAAAGACTTCCAGCCACAGTCAGCTTTATAAAAATCTTTTTGCAACTTTCCTGCAAAAGAGGAGGCAGGGAGGTGGACTTTTTCTAATTTTTGTACTTTTCTAAATGATAATTTAAATTATTTAAATTAGATTAAAGTTATACAGTAAATGATTTAATGTTGCATAAATGCCAACAACCTTTAAACATTGCCTGTTCAATTGTATGTTTTTAACCTGTAGATTATTTTTTCATTGATAGATGACAGAGTTCAGGGATGTAGGAAAGTATTCTGTTGGTTAACTGAGACAAGGTAAACTTAGGCTAGAGTCTGGACTAACCTAAAACTAGGTATATTTTGGTGTGACTCAAATATATAATTTATGCTGAGTTCTTTTTGGTTTACATAATTGTATAAGCACTTAAGTATACAATTTAACAGAAGAAATAGTAATTAATATGTTTCTGTCTCTGTGAAAATTAGTGACCAAACCCCTTTGACTCTGGGGCAAAATTACACAAATGGGAATTGGGTATGAGAGATGCATACTTTTGCCCCAGCAGTGTATTTGGAAAAGAATCAATGTTTCTGCAAAATTTGTCAAAAAATGAAACTTCCAGTGGGAACAGGGAGGGAAGTTACACAAAACACTCTGTATTTCTATCACTCTAATATTACCCTCCATTATCAGATATTCCAGGGCCTTGCAGGTCCTATAGTTTTGGTGCCTCAGGCTGCCACTTTGATGTTGGTTGAGGCTTTCTCTTCATCAAAAAATATGTTGTATGTATTGCTGCTATAGTGTGTCATAGAGAAAACAGAGATAAAAGATTCTAAAATACTGTAAGGACTTTTCTTTTTCATTATATTAAGTCTCATAGCAGTGATTGCATTATTAGAGCTCATGGCTGATTTAAAGGATGTAAAATGTGTTGCTAGACAGTGGAAAAGGAACCTCCATGGCCTGTGTAGATACTTTCCTAGAAGATTTTATATTCTGCCATTCTGTGGTTTTCTTCTCACTGTTTTACTTTCACAGATATCTTGTGACCAATTTAATGGGTGCTGACCTGAATAACATTGTGAAGTGCCAGAAGTTAACAGATGATCATATACAGTTTCTCATCTATCAGTTACTTCGAGGTCTTAAGGTACTGTCTGGGTCCGGGAATCTAAACGTTGTAGTAATGAGTCAGCAATCTAAATGTTGTAGTAAGGACTGGTTGGTTGCAATGAGAGTACTTAAACACTTTTTTTTAATGTCTTAAAAGTGTGCAAATAGCAGCAATCATTTCAGAAATTATCAGGTAATTTTTCTAACCAGAAATAACCCCCCCCAAGACTACCAATGTTTACATGAACAACACACGTGATATTCCCCTTGAAGGTTGACTTTAGATCAGTGTCTATTTCAGGTCCTGTTGCAGGACAATAACATGCTATATAATGTTTCAAAAATTCTGAAGAATGCAAAATGGCTAAAGAACAATATGGAAATTAACTCACATTTGTGCTTTGAAAGACATGAGCCACTTTGAAAAACCACAGTCCTGATTTTTGCAGAGAGTGTCACGTGGGTGAAGAGATAACCAAGTTAGTTGGGTCCCTTCTCTAATGTCTGGAAGTAGAAATTTATCCCAGCAATGCTGCACACAGTCACTTAGGATTTACTCTGCCTGTGAAGACACTGTTTCCTTTTATCATATCAGTTAAAATTTATACTCTTAAATAACACAGGTGATGGGAAATGAATATACAGGAAAAATTTCTTCCAGAAGAATCAAAATGTGTGTCATTTTGCTGATGTTTAACATATGAGTGTCTATGAACAGGAGAAGGTGGAGGTATTAGTTCCCATTACTGGGTGCTAAGCTTTTTCTCATACCAGTATGGATTCTCCCAAGATATAAGCAAACAGAAAAGAGAGGTCAGCAGCTTTACTAGCTAACTTAACAGTAATTGATATTTTAGGCACAGAAAATAATTATATGTTTGAAATCAAGCCATGGTAAATACTGGGTCTGAAATACACTTATTACATGATTTTCAGCAAGTCACCTTGTGCCTGAGACAGTAATTCTTATTCATGCATGCAGATTCCATCACTTTAAGTACAGATTTTAGTGAATAAAAATTGCAAAATGGAGCCCTTAATTGCTTTGTCTCATTTACGTGAGTTAATAGCTTAGTTAGGAAGATGGATTCTGGCATTAATTATCCTGCTTGTGGTTTTGAATATACGTCTATGTGGTGTCAAAGCTAAATAATAGTAAGAATTGTGCTGTAAGTGAATATTAATTTCAGTAATGCAGTCAAGGTGTATTTCTGGCCCTGTTTGAAAGGGGAGGGTTGCTGGTGGCTCCTCTCTTCTGCAATTGAGATTCTCATGTCTTATTAGTCAAAGAACATTTGATCATGTATGTGACTGTTTGGTGTGGCACCAGGAGGGCCTCCTGTGGTTGTCTCAGCAGAGCATGGACACTGCTCCTGTTGCAAGCAGTGCTTTGGTTTCCTGTCCATTCAGCTGCCTACAGTTGCTGTGAGGAGCACTGAGAGGTGACTCTGCCTTCTGGTAAACATGAAGAATGCCCTTTTGTTCTCTTTGGGTTTTCCCAATTGCTATACAGGTTTTGTGTATAATTCCTTCTAAAAAAGGTGGATTCACCTCTACAGAATAGAAGGTTTGCAAGGTCTCACTGATGCTGGTTGATAAGATCACAGGTAAACTTGCTGTTAATCCTAACTAGAGAATGACAGGCAATGACAGAGTAAGCTTTTCTCAGTTTTTGATTTTAAATGTTTTATGTAAAATAGCAGAGACACTAAATAGCCAGTGAAATGCTGCTTTGAAAGTGGACCTGAAGTAATACTGTGGCTTAGGTGGGTATTTTGGTCACTAACCTGTCCCAGAGTGCAAGTGTGGCTGCTTTCATCCCCATCAGTGTTCACAGTATGGAAAGGTGACCTACATCATGTAGGATGCTGGTCCCTAGGCCACTGATTGCACTAGCCTCTCACCGTGGACATCCAGGGAAGGCTAGAACAAATTCCAAATTGGTAGGAGACTTTAAACAGAAGAATCACTGTGAGTGCTGCCTTTCATGGTAGAATCTAGTCTTCATGATTACCTTTCTTGAAATATCCAGTTCTGGATAAGACAAAACAGGGAGGTTTTGAAGTTTGACATACCTCTGATCTGAAAACAAGGGATGACGTAAGTATTTTCTGTTTATGAAACAGTCAGTCTCAGAAGCAAATTGCAAGACAAGCGGCTTCGACCTCCTTTCACCTCTTAACTTCAAATCTTACTCTTTTTTTTGTTTTTTTTTTTTGTTTCACAGTATATTCACTCAGCTGGAATCATCCATCGGGTGAGTTCACTCTTTGAGGTAACGAAAATGAATGTAGTGTGTCCCTTGTGCATCAAATGTGTTGCTAAGACATAGTTACAATATATTTTAAAAGGTTGAAAATAGTACTTGACTAACTCTTTTTTTCTGCTACAGGACCTGAAGCCCAGTAACCTAGCTGTAAATGAAGACTGTGAATTGAGGGTAGGTATCATGCTGTTGTAGCAAAGAGTGCTGTGAAAACTCTCAAGGTGACAGTTTCCTAAAAAAACATTAGTTAGCATGTTTATGTCTCATTCCATTCATTTCAGCTGTTTGCTACTTGCCTGTTTCTGTGAACATGTGTTTTTCCCAAATGTTAATTTAGTATGAGTGCAAATATCTTTGCAAAATCCCTCTGTTCCCCACAGATGGTACATAGGTAATAGTTTGGCCCCTGAGTGAGTACTTAATGGAGTATATCTTGAGAGTCTGACCTGTGATGTGTAGCTGCATCTGCCATGCATAGATGAAGCCATGTAACAACTTCAATTTTTGCCTCTCTAGAACATACAAGCTAAATTAAATAATAATGGCAAAAAATATACCAGTAATACCAGTTACAGGCAGTAAGACAAACAAAACTCAACCAACCAAAAAGAACCCTGTAATCCTTGCTTCTCAAATGCTATTTTGATGTATTCATCTATATAAATACATCTCTTGGTGTATCTGTGTGATGTGATACTACATAATAAGTATAAGACTCTGGAGAAGGAAAAGATGTCTTGTAGCTTTCTAAGCCTTTAAGCTTAAGAATGAGAAGTTAAATATTTCTCCATGACAGCCAGAAACATCTTCATTTCTGTTTCTAAGACTCTGATGTAATCACTTTATTCCAGCTGCAAAGGATTTAAGAAAAGACTCCAAATACTACAAGATCAGCAAAAAATCACAGTAATGAATAAGAGCAGTGCAGTTAGGTTCTTGCACTAATCTGGATCTGTGGTGAGAAACTAGTTCCTCTTTGATTTAGTGATACTTGCAGATGCTCAGCAAGTTTCATGATTATCTCTTTAATGTCTTCATGCATGTATGTTCAACATCTGTGGAATTTTGTGGGTCATCTGTGTTTGATCATGTACTCTAAAATGTGTATTATATTTTTGTACTGTAAGTAAAGAAGACTTTTACTGGGTTTTTTTATATTATTATGAAATCTGTGCACCTCCCTGTCTAGCATTTGTTACACTGCTCTCTGCTTTGTTTATATTTATAGCTTTACTTCCTCAAAGTATTTTCAGTAGAACAAACTAGTGGATATTTCCAAGTACTAACAAAAAGGAAATAGAAGCAAAGAGAAGGAAAGTGTGTGTGTGTACATTTGATAGAAGGGATCAGCTGTTAAGGAGAAATATTGCCAAAATCCATATAAAAATAAGGACATTAGTGTTCGAATTTCATGCCATTATTTATGCCTTGTTTGCCTCATGTATTTTTTGTCACTTAAGAAATAAATTACGCTTTTAAACTATATTGGAAGTAAAGATGTTAATTATTTATATCTTAATATTTTTCTTTAGGCTTTGTATATCTTTTAATTGGATTATAACTGAGGAATTTTGAATTACACTCTTGAAAATTTGTTATTCCCTATAAAAAGGATTAGCCATCAGCTTAATAAATTAATCCTGGATCTCATCACAGGAGATACTCAACGATCTTACACTTCTATGTGAAGAGATGACTGACTTAGCAGCAGTGAGGCTCAGATGGTACCCTTTGACAGCAGTCTCTCTTAGAGCTAGGGTCCATAATTGGTGGGACATGGACTAACCAGAAAACAGAATAGAAAGCAAAGAAATGAGCTGGCAAAATTAATTTGAAGTAACTTCCCGTCAGTGTAAACTTAGCAAGGGAAAGCATCTGGAGGGGGAACACTTTGCAATCAAGCCTCTGTGTACATAAACAGAGCTCCTTTGTTTGTTTTGGTGGGCAAGTTCTATTGAAAACAAATGGGGTGTGATTTACATTTACATTGTTACACAGGATATACATTTCTCTCCTAGTGGCATCGGGATAATGTGTGACTTGAGTAAATGCTTAGACATAAGAAAATTAGACAACAGAAATTCTGCAGATTTGTGATCAGCTCATTTGGTCTTTAAATGGCCACTGGCGCTTGCTGTTGGTGTTTTACACAAACACTCCCAGCTGATAATAATATTTCCTTTTTTATAGCAACAGTGTTTATTTTTAGTAAATGAATGTCAGTGGAAAATTGAACTCGAGGCAAAATACAAAGTCTGCCTTGGAGAACAAAGAGCCAGGTTTATTGCAGTGGAAATATCTTTATGCAGAACCAGAGGCTGCAGGGATACAGCAGGGAGAGCAGATGAGCTCCTCTGCAGAGTGCTGCTGTTTTACTTCACCAAGAGTGAAGGACTATGGAAAAGTCAGAAATGAGTAATGGGAAAATCAGGACCTATAACAAAAGTGAAAGGATTTTTTTTAAATTACTATTTTATTTTTATTCTGTAGATTTTAGACTTTGGTTTAGCTCGTCAAACTGATGATGAAATGACTGGATATGTTGCAACAAGATGGTACAGAGCTCCAGAAATTATGTTAAACTGGATGCACTACAATCAAACAGGTAAACTGAGAAGACTTGTGTTTTGCTACAGCTGGATTTAGTGATAGTTTTAAACCAAGAAGCAGCTGTGTTTAAGGATCTCTTTGATTCATTGTGCACATCTCTGTCTCTGTTTCTTGGCAGTTGACATATGGTCGGTTGGATGTATCATGGCAGAGCTATTGAAAGGAAAGGCTCTATTTCCAGGAAATGATTGTATCCTTAATATAAAATACAACTATAAAAATACTGTCTAACTCTTCCTTTTTTTTTTTTTCCTAGGGATTTGAGTGTTTCTATGGGCATGTTTTTGAAGTAACAAACTTGTAAAAGAGTAAACAACTTGCTAATCTTTCAGTTCAGTGTGTATGATGACTGAGTATGAGACCCACTGGTAGGATAAAAACCACTAACAGATGTTCCTAAACAACAAAAAGTTACATTTATTCTTTTTTTCTGTATTTTAAAAATAACCAAGTTACCACAGAGTAGATTTCTTCCATGTGTGGATCTTATTGAAATAACATAGATTAATGCTGAAGCTGAGTAAAGGAACTATTTTTTCATGAGCTAATACAATTTTAAAAAACAGAACTGCTTTTAGACTGAAAGTTACTAACGTGCAAATGAGTTAACTTTTAAATAATAAGTGAATTAATAGGCCTATTGTATCTTGTTATATTAAAAAAAAGCCAGTAGTTCCAGAAATGCCACAGGAGCAAAAAAGCCCCCTTTTCTGCAGCTGTGGTCCCTGATGGAGAATCAGGGATTTCCACTGGCGTTTCCTGTGCTGGCAGGAGCAAAAAAAAAGATGTTGCTGAGGAGAGCAGTAAAATAATAAAAGAAAACAGAAGAAAAACTCATAATAAGGAGTGAGGAAACAAGTGCATCAAGGAGGAAAGCTTTTATTATGGCAAACAAAAGCACGTTCTTCCGCACTGAATATTGACATTTTCTTGCCACTCCAAAACCCCTCCAAAAGCAAATACTTCTGCCAATGCCAAGCTGTAGCTGGGTGCAAAGCATCATGATGTTAGAATTGCCTGAAATAATCTTAAGAGAGCTGAGACCAAGTCTCCCCACTGGCCTCTCTATTGTGCTCAGCATCATTAGACTTTATTGTAACCACAGGCATTCTCTAGGTGTTCATCAGTGGGAGATGACTGTCCTCAGACTGTTTGATTTCATGATATGTGGTATTTGAAAAAATCAGTGTATCTAGTATGCAAGAAACAAGGTTTTTTTCATTGTTATAAAATATTGTCTACAACTTTATTATTTATATCAATTTAAATAAAGCTGTAAAAGAATCTAGAGTGTTTATGAAAAAAGTAATATACTTTACAGGTCTTGTGTGACAATGAAAAATTAACATTTTCAAGGTTTTTAATCTTAAGACCTATATAAAACAGATTTTTAAAGGTACCAAATGAGAACTTTTCATTTGCCAGTCTTTAGATCAGTGATCTAGCCCTATGAGCTGTATATTATATTAGACTGATCTTCAGAAATCCCTCAGATCGCTGAAACATAGATGTGTTATTAAGATTAAGCTTAAGAATGTATTAAATTGGGAACCAGGACAGATAAGCAATATTTTTCATGGAGCTGACATACACCTGACAAGTTAATATAGTACAGAAGAGAATTTGATAGGGCTAGGCTTTAACAGGTATGAATTCTATCCTTCCATGGGCTATGATGGAATTGTCTTGCTGAATAGTTTTAAACATCTTAGTTATGTGCATGGAAGCTAATTAATTGTCTAACCCCAGAAGGGTCGTGTGCTCTTTATTTCCCTGAAATAATGCAGATATTGATCAACTAAAGAGAATAATGGAAGTTGTGGGCACACCCAGTTCAGAACTTCTGAAGAAGATATCATCAGAACATGTGAGTTCACAGCCTCAGTCAGTTAACTAACTTTCTGTCATTATTTCTCTAACTGGCATTGTGTCACTGGCTATGTTACACAGACACTCTGATTTGGAAATGAGCAAATATTATCTCTGTTTTTTGCTGCTAGAATGACACCATTCAAAAAACAGGCTTTTGGAGGCATCCAGATGCCTTGACTGTCACCTGGAAAGATTTTGATACTTGTTCTCATGTACTCAGTTTTTGCAAAGAGTTAAGAAATTAGTCCTGATGATCTTTTAAGTTGCTGTTATTCTTGTAATTAAAAAGATTCTAACTGGTGCTCAGCTCAGAGCATTATATTGTTGCTGGTAAATCTGAGGTCTCTGTAATTTGTATGCTTTCCATTGTTGTAAGGTTTCTAAACAGAGATGTATCCAAATCAAATAATGTGTTTTCTGCATGAGTACTCTATTTAGGTCCCTAATTTGAAAATTGTATTTATTCGTCTCTCTAAATGCTTGCATGAGGTCCACTTTCTTGTTAATATTCATAATTAAGAGTGGGCTTTTTAAATTTCCATGTGTCTTCTTTAAAATAGTAATCTAGTAAATGAGCAATTTCCATTTAATTTCTCTGGTAAAATTATACTTAAAAGATTCATTGAAAGCAATAACGGTGGATAGCCAGCTGAGGAATGATGTGTAGTGTTGCGGTCCCTGCCATGTGACTCTGAGATAGCTGGGTCTGTCTAACGTTCCAGCAGCCCGGGCTCTGATGTGGTTGGTTGTTTATCCCAGCTCCACCCCTGGTATCCCATTTCTCCCTCTCTGACAAAACCAACTGGACACAAAGCCTTGCCCTCTTACCCTGGCCGATTTTGCTCAGGTCGGCCCTCTGTCTCTCAGGACAGAGGGAATAAATTACTTAAGATCATCAAGGGGGTTTGAGAAATATTTCTCTTCTCTGCTTCTGGTGAGTAGCTATCAACTAGCACTGGCTTCAGTGGAGCTGCATAGCCAAGGAATATTTACGGTGTTTGTAAATGGTTTAAGATATTCCAAGGCATAAAGAGGCAAGCTTACCACAGAAATTGAGCAGTGGACAAAAAGCTATTCAATTACCAGAAATGGTGATAAGGGCAGGTGATGGGCACAGTGTCAGAGTTCAGATAAGCAGCACACAGATACCTCCTGAGCTGCAGCTGTTTTCTTAAACCTTTCCTGTATACAACTCTGAATAATACTAATGGCTCTTTCTCAGCTGGTGTTTATATTGATGGGTTTTCTTTGGCCTTACTAATGAATACAGTAGTGGGTCAAGCAGCAGTAGCAGGAGAGCCAGAACAACCCTGTATTTCTGGAAGATGCGAGCATAATCACAGGCTAATCACAGTCCCAGAGCTTTTGGGTACCCAGCACCAGGGAAGGGCTGGGGCAGGAGGCTAACTTAGCATCCATCCTTTTGCCAGGGACTACATCAACCAACAAATCTCAGACTGTGCTATCCTAAGCATAGGTACTTGTACAGGTTCACAGGTCCTTTTGTAGCCTTTATGTTTTATTAAGGTCCTACAGGTTTTGCTGTAATACATTCTCAGTAGTGTATACAAATGTGTTATTTACCCACAACTTGTGAGCTTTCTGACTGTGAGATTAACACCTTAAATACTTACTGGAAATAGTATCTGCTTTGTTCTTTTAATTTCTTTGTTTCAGAGTATACCTCAGTGAGCTACAGGAATCCTAAAACTGTTTTATTTGGGCTAATTATCCCTTTTAAGCATAGACAGAACACAAAAACCAGGTTAATGAACAAGAGTGCTGCTAAGTCACCTCTGGGCTGCTGCTGCCTGATTAGAGGAGCAATGTCAAAGGAGATGCATACCTTGCTTGGAGATAATTGCCAGTTGCAGGGAGTTCCTTCATTCTAGTTCTTCTTTACCATGTAGTTTGGCCTTATTGCTTAGGTATTTCTTAATGCAGCTTGCAGCCATGGGCAATTTTCAACATTCCTGTAACAGCAGTGTCAGAGATTTACTGAAATGCCAAGCCTATTTTTGGTTATAAGTAGAGGATTAAAGAATTGGAAACTAAAAGATCAACCTCATTGGATGCTTCACAAGTTACTGAGGTGTCAGTTTTTCATGTTAATACGAGTTTAAATGGTAATTGCATTTCAGAATAATTTAAACATTGGAATTCTTTTCATTGGGGTTCTGTGGTGAGGATATAAGCAGAGGAGGCAGGCTGGTAAGTGTTAGGTCTGTGTTGTTTTCAAAGGATTTCTGGGCATGGTTGCACATAATTTCTACTGCATCTTGTTCAGTCATGTTAGGATTAGTTGATTGATGATTAGTTGTTTATTAGATGTTGATAGGTGTCCATACAGAAACAAATAATCAAGTCCATAGATGTTTTTTACAACATAAATCTACTTTATTTGTACCCTAGTCCATAGCTTCCATGAAAGAACATATGATAGCTCTCTTTTGCTCTGTTGTTCTTATATATATGCATACATAGGTGTATGTATATATACATATACACACACATATAGTGTCCTGGAAGACTTAACTCTGATAGGAGCTGCACACCCTGACCTTCTAGGAGGTGTTACCTGCCTTTATGAGCCTTAGGGGTAAAAAACAGGTGCAGTGAAGCCTGTGTTTGACTAGTTTTTAAACATCCTTCTCTGCCTGACTGGCTACAGCTGTTCAGAAGAAATTGTCCTTTTAAGAAAGCCTTGCTGTCTACCCCAATTACAAAAATGGAAAATACTAATATAATTTTAACAGCTTGGGGACATACTACATAAAGGCTTTCTTCTTTTAGTAAGAAATGTGTCTCTAATGGCAGTCTAGACTTTTGATAGAATATGTTTACATCTTAGAAAAAGCAGAAAAAATAAATATATCTGCCTCATTAAACTAGAACACATCTTGAAAGGAGGCTGTGTTGTGTAATGATTTAACATATCTTTGTATCAATTCATTAATGCTGCAAAAATTAAGAGTAAAGAACAATGTAGGGAACAGAATCAGTTTCCCAAGTGCAGTTATAGGAGTGCACTGATGATATGTCATAGTATTTTATAGTCCCTTTATGACAGTGCGGAAGATAACTCCACATTTGTCATCCTGCTATCTCTCTTGGAGTCATAGAACTGCTTGGTATGAAGCACTTTATTTCCTTTGCTGTTTTCCATAGGCCAAGGATGCTCAGCCTTCTGCAGGTAGTGTCCTTCTAACAGGACTGCTAAATGTGGAGAGAGATCTGTGTGACACAAACATGTTTTAAAAGGGTTTGGGTTTGTCCAAAGACGAACTGGGCGTTTTTATGGATTTAGGGAATAGCCATTTGCTTCTTTTTTGACAGTTCCTTTTCAGAATTCCCTGTTCTGTCTGATCCCAGTATGCAGTCTCTTCTCTTGCCAACCTATCTACCTCAGCCTAAAAATTCATTGCTCGTGTAATGTCAAGCTGACGTTTGTGGATCCTGTATCCGGGCAGACTTTTGCTAGATGAGTTTGGATAAACTTTTCACAGCCACAGTGAAAAGGCAAACTCTTAATTCTGTTAAACATCTGGAAATCTGTTCCTGCAGAGTATCAGAATTTGTTTAGTGAAGCTATGTCTCACCAGAGAAGAGAGAGGCGGGAAGGCTGCAGATTGAATTATACCACTTTGCTGAGGGTAACTGAAGAATGATTTAGGCTGCAGTTTCTGATTGAACATTACATGCATGTGTTCCCTAGGGATATACTGCAAGGAACCAGTAAGCACAAGGGAAAACTAAAGTGCTAACACACAAGCCTTAGACAAAAATACACCTACTTAAAACTCTCTTGCTTATTCTTGTAATCCAGTGTGGAGGTGCCATATCCCTCGACTGTACAGCCCCACTTTAAGCCAGTGTTAGTGACAGCTACTCACCAGAAGCAGAAGTTGAGAAGAGAAATTCAGCTCAAACCCCTTTTATGATGTTAAGTCATTTATTCCCTCTGTCCTGGGGGGGACAGAGCATCAGCCTGGGCAGAGTTGGTGAGGTAAGAGAGGGAGGCTTTCCATCCTGCTGGTTTTATCACAGACAGGGGGGAAAGGGGATACCAGGGACGGAGATGGGATAAACAACCAACCAGATCATAGCCCAGGATGCTGGAACATCAGACAGACCTGACTCAGTCACATGGCTGGGGGGATGGGGGGGCCCAGAGGGGTCCACCACAACACTCCAGTATACAAAAGTGAGTGTTTGAAACAAAGTCATGGAGGTTTTATGTAAAGAGGATTTCCCATGTATAAGAAACCTAAAAAATATGTCTGGTATTTTAGAGCTGATGTGGTTACTCTTGAGAAAAAGTTAACCGTGTGGATGTGGTATGTATATTGACTGTTTTCTAGGCAAGAAAATACATAGAATCTCTTCCACATATGCCTCAACAGGATTTGAAAGCAGTGTTTCGTGGTGCCAATCCATTAGGTAAGAAAGTCAGACTTGACAGATAAAATTTTTCGCTAACATAAGAACTCAAGCATTCTTTGAGTTCCTTGCTATATGATCCCATATAATAATAATCAGACCACTGAGAAGAGCTTTGTCTTACCTTTCATCCTGAGACTGTTTTCCCTTCATGAAGCCTGTGTCTTTTTGTTTCTAGAAGAAATTACAGGAACCTCCTAAAGAGAAATGGTTCATGGATGAAAAGCAAAAGCCAGTATACATAGCAGAAAGAAATAAAAATATCAAGGGGTCTAGGTTAGAGACATCACTTCTGGCTCAGGAAGGCCATGAGCTGTAAATTGCTGGCAAGCAGAAGAATATACCAGGAAGTATAGCTGTTTAAATGACCCTTTTGAGTATTTCCTGGGAATATATGATCCATTTTTGGACACAGGATACTGGGCTATGGCAGACCTTTGATCTGTTCTTCTGCAACTGTTTTTCTGTCTAATCAAATGGCTCTGCCTGTGCAAAAGAGATGATTCCATGAACTTTTTCTTGTGACATGACAAAGGAGACACTTGAGTCATCAGAGTCATCTCACTGCAGTACCTGGTCAGTTCCATCAAGTGCACATTATGGGGAAGAATTATGAGTTAAATTGCTTTGAGTTCATTTTGTGTTTTAATACCAATTTTACTCTTATAAATACAAGTAGTTTGGAATGGTTTCATATTAAAAAAGGGATTTATTTGCCTGAAGTACATGAGAGCATGCTACATATTAATAGCATAAAGGCAAATTAATGCCAATGCTTATATGAAAGTAGTAAAAAAGGTAGTATTTTAAATAGTTATGATAAAATTCCATAAAAAATTAATTTCAGCCCTACAACTCTCTCTCTCATTTCTAGTATACTTCAAATGTCAACTTCAAACATATTTTGTTTATACTGAGTCCTGTGAAGTTGCTTTGGGGTTTTCATCTGATCATTTCATTGGTGCAGCTTATTAGAAGTGTAATCTCACATTTTACTCACACGTTACTTAGCTTGGTCCTGATCAGTGCAAACTCAAGCACATGATGCACATCACAGGATATTACCTTATAAGTATACATGGATCTGTTTAGAAGTAAGTCCTTGGATATCTGAAGAGGTCAATCAGATCTCAAATCAACTATAGTGAACCTTTGTACATACCACAAGCAAACGAGAAGCTTCCTTCAGCTCTCTTTTGTACTTGCTGTACAAAATCTTCAAAATTTACTTGTTATATTGTCTAAATTTTGTCAGTAATATTCTGTTTAAGGTGAACGAGAATAGGTTGTGTGTAAACAGTTACCTTTTCTTTTATTTCCTCATGGTCTCTTCTGGCTTTGGACCACGTTTCTCTTTTTCCCTTAGCTGTAGATCTGCTAGAGAAGATGCTGATATTAGACAGTGATAAAAGAATCACTGCCTCAGCAGCACTTGCGCATCCCTACTTTGTTCAGTACCACGATCCGGATGATGAGCCTGAGGCCGAGCTCTACGACGAGTCCATAGAGAACAAGGAGCGAACCATAGATGAATGGAAAGGTATCAGAATTGCATGCAGTAGTGAACACATGTAGCAGAAGAAAGCCTTATTTAAATAGTTTCCCTCCACTGCTAGCCAGAGGAATTTGAACTTTTAAGCCTCAGGCAAACACAGTAAGTTCATATGTGTGCTTATGGGAGTGGACAGGTAGAAAGGCTTACGTTTCCTCTCTGGATTTTGCCCACACCCCCCATTCTGTCATCTCCTTACTAGATTCCAGTGAAAGCTTAACTAAAAGTTTATGCTAGTTACCAGGTAATCACACATTCTGTTTTGCTTTTAGTTTTCTGGGTCAGATCTCCAGCTGAAGTAACTGTCCTGGGGCAAATGACACTACTTGGGATTCTGGTCCAGCTCTGTTCAGAATCAGAAAGTAGTATTATCCCCATAGATGTGTATTTTGTTAATAATTCTTTAGATATCAAAGGAATTGGGATTAATAACTAAGTTGTGCTATTGGTCCTGTTTGAAATGATAGTTGATGATTTTACTAGGGAGTGACACCCCAAACCCTTCTATGATAGATACTGCAATACCTTCCATGTTTGCAACACCATCATATTGCACTGCGGTATCACGGAAGTAAGGTGGCTCAACATTAGACTGCAAGTACACTGAAAAGTACAGTCCAATTTCATCACTGTCTAATGAGCACACATTACTCTAAAAATTCCTTACTAGAGATTTTAAATTGAGAATAATGTTGTAGAAAACTAATTTTTCCATTTATCAATAAAGCCTTTCCTTGGCTTAAGATGAAATATGTCTTCTACAAAATAAGCTTTTGTTTCTATTTGCATTTTCTATAACTTCTACTCTGAAAAGGTGTGATAAAAATGTATTCTCATAGTGGTTAGGTTTATGATGAAGAATACTGACCTCTCATGGCTTCCTCATGCCTATCCACTTGTGCCATGTTTTATCCAGGGCATTACAGGGGAGAAAGCAGGCTGTTTACAGCAAATGCGTCTTATAGAAAGACATTAGTGGGGAGGAGGAGGATTGACTGGCATATCTTACTCCTTACACATGCTCTCCTCTGCAAAACCTGGCAGTCTACGGCACCACCCATACATCTTTCTTGAGAGCTGTGTTCATTTGCTGCTGTACTTAGGAGTGGATGATTTTTTTTCTGCTGCTTTTACAGTTGCCCCAGTCTTTAACAGGAAAGCTTAAGAATTTCTGAGTCATGAAGCTGATTTCTGTTTGTGATGAAACCCTGTTGAAATTATTTCAGGAACAATCTTAGCTTAACATCTTAACACTTTCTAAACTGAAATGAGGACATGGATGTGAATGCTCTTGGAAGAACAGTATCATATTATTTATTATTACATTTATCATGTATCATTTTTCACATCATTGACCTTGATGGGGCTACAGGTCAAATTCTTTCTTTATTCAGGTTTAAAAAAGGCCTGAGACAAAAATCTCAAAACTGGCACAACTGGTTTGCTGCTTTTCCTTATTCCCTCTGGCCATATTTTTATCTTGGGGAATAAACTTTTTAATTTTAAGTACAGCATGTGCCACATTTAAGTAAGATGACATAAAATGTTTGTAGTGTTGATGAAATATTGACCCAGTTTCTCAAGATGTCGATGGCATGTTTCTGCTCTTTTTCTGTTCAAGTTAAAAATCAGTGGTGCCCGATCTCAAGGGACTGAACACCAAAGTAAAATGAGATTTCAGACACTTTGTCTTTTACATTATGCACTTCAGAGTTTTCTTGGCCTCCGTTGCACACTGCTGAGGCTTGCAGCCCAAGCTCATTGATTTCCAAGTTTTAGAGGCCAAGAGTATGCTATTCAGAATTACATCCAAGGCAGAAAACAGGACATAACTGTTAGCATGAAAAGAAAAAGGGTTATTCCCAAAGCAGGGTAAAATAGCAAGTAACCAATATTTCTAGCTATTGATGAATATGGAACTTCTTGATGAAAGCTGTTACATGCTTCTAAGACAAAAAGAATTTTTTTTTCAGAGAACTGTAAAATTAAGTTAGCTACAGTAAAACATTTAAAAAACAAAACAAAAGCCAGGATCCTAAGGCGTTAGTACAGAATTGCAAATGATATATAATTGAAGGCAACTGACTGAGAGATGATAAAGAATGTTCTCCACAGTTAAAAGTGTACATGTAAAAACCTATCTAGGTACTTTTAAAGATTCCATTTTCTGTTACATTTTGTCTTTTACATCATTTTGGCAAGTCATCTGACAGCATAATTGATGTTTTCATTTCAGGGCCCATATGTTTTAGTAATTCGTTAAAGGGGACAGTCATGTTGTACAATAACAGTATTTGTGAGTCTAATTTGTAATCTGAGGTTAAGAGGAGGATTCCTAGTGAATTTAGTCTTGTTTTGGATTTGGACGCTAAAAAGGCTGGAAATACACACTACAAGTCACATGTATCTGTAGAACTGTTTTGTCTGGAATATTTTTCTTCTGAAGAGAATATCACCTAATTCTTCTCTCTTCCTTACACCCACTCTACAGAACTTACCTATGAGGAAGTGAATAGCTTTAAACCACCTGACTTAAAAATGGACAGCCTGGAGATAGAACAGTGAATACAGGCAGCTCTGTCTTGCCTTGCTGCACTATGAAGACTGTTAAAATATAACCATACAATTTTACCTGTGGTCAGATGTAGATTTTACTATCCAAAGATGTTGGAGGAGATGAGGAAAAACAGACGCATTAAACAGAAGCCAGATATTGTCTTTCGGGTGGATTTTTGCCTTGTAATATGAATGTATTCCCAACTCACAAAGGGTGGTAAAGAACTGCTTCATTCTGACAAAATTATGCACTGAGTTCTGTCAAGCTGTGTGTTCTGCATGTTTCATTTTATCAGTTGTATTGCCAAAATAAAGGTGACCTTTTAAATTAATTTTTAAATTGTACATGTAAAGCATGAATGTATACAAACATAAACAAGAAGTCCATACAAGCAATCTTTTTTTTTTTTTTGTGGCATTTTATCTGTCTGTTTTCGTACTATTTATAGTTAGTGCCTTTAAGAAGAGAGGGTGTGGTAGTGAGATAGACAGAATATGCATATGTAGTCATATCTGTGGTGGTCTTACACATTTACTGGATGTCTCTCAAGCAGTCTTAACACCAGATGAAAGTCGTAAAAAATAAATCTTTCTCTTCTCTTGACATTCAAGTGTCTGTTCTCATTATTTTCCCCAGGTATTTTTTAATCTGCACAATACCCATTTGTGAGACAATTTTACTTCCCAATGGTATTCCTAACCATGCCACTGCTTGGATTGGTGGTGAATTTTCCTGGGTTTACAGGAAGGTGCCTTGAAGGTACTGTGGGCAGAGCTCTGTAGACTTCTGCAAGCTTTAGCAAAGGCTGTCACAGATGGCAGTGCAGGAGTGCTCAGCTCAGCTCACAGCTGTGAATTAAATATTCTGCATTGACTCATTTTCCTTCACCTAATCCTTGGGAAAGTGATCTAATAATTGCCATTGGACGACATGACAAAACATGATTTAAGAATTTGACACATTCTCATTGGAGTTTTTTTTAAACAAAATTTTAAAGGCTTTCCAACCCTGAAAAGCTGGAAAATTACATAAAAAATTGCAGGATATACCACATACTGAAATTTCTTAAAGAATTAAATTTATCTGATTCCTCCATTGAATGCATAATACTGTGACAGGAACTTCCTTTTTGGCACAAGGCCTCTTGTATTGTACTGGCTGTGTCTTTCTACACACTTGTGATTTACAATTGTTCAGTGTTTATTTTTGTGTCTTGTTCTTGCTCTGTCAGAGTCTTATTTTGGAGGTTGCTTTTTATAATATTTAGGTTTTCTGAAAATTTTGTCATTAATATTCAATTGTATAGCTATTATATAAGGTAACGGATTCTACTGCATTTACTTTCCTCTGTATCTTTTCTATGTAAAAAGAAAGGCTTTTTCTTAATAAACATATTTAAAAACAAAAAATCAAGTCCAAGAACTTTGATTTTTTCAGAAATAGAAATAGGAATTCCATCTAGAAAATATGCTTCTAATTTGTGGACTAAGTGATGGATTGTTTTGATAATGTTTTCCAGTTATCCAATACTCACATCAATGAAATACAGCCACTTGTATTCAGCTTTCCCCAGGGCACATTAATCTGAAAGTAAATGCCTGAATGGATTTCTTGCAACTCCTCTGAAGGGCTGTCAGCCATCATTACTTTGGCTTCCTGTGAAGCTGGATGAGGCCTGTAATGATCATGCAATGACTGAATTTTATGCTGACTAAAATAGGTAAAACGCTTGTAAATCCTTAAATTATTTGTCTGACTACATAATGAAAATATTCACTCAGTCATATCTTAAACATTTTTTTTAATTTGTTTGTTTGCCAGTTAAAAGTAACTCAGTGCTTTATTTTCTCTGAAATCTGATATTGAGATTACAAGCCTATTTGGCAGTTCCATTTCAGCTGGAAGGGCAAGGATGAAGTAAAGAGATGTCACAAGAACTTTCTGTGACCGACAATTAATTTATTATGGGGTTCATCCCTTCCTTTGTTTGATCTGGTTTCCTGGCTCTGAGGGCGGCTGTTGTCAAATGTTTCAAAGGATGCATAAAACTATGATTGCCATAGCTCTGCCACATGAGACAGAAAGAAAGTTTTATATTGCTTCCAAAATTTGTTCTTCCAGCAACTCTGAATCTTCCTCTGCATATTTCCTTTAGCATTCAGAGATGCAGTTTTTTTCTAGGAGATAAATTATGTAGGAAGAATATGTTCATAACCACATTTAAATTAATGAAGGGTGACAGTAATGGGCAACAATAGCTCAGCTCTTTTTAATGAATTACCATCAAAACCTGTAAATCATCTCATTTTAATGTCAAGAAAAACAGTAGGGAGACACACATCTTTTTCCTAGATGTGCGAAATGAAGGCAATTACTTAGACCTCAAAAGCCAATAATTAAAGTATTTTTCTAGAGCAGGTAACCAGCTCCCTTGTGGCAATCCAACATGGGGCTACAATTTTATAACTTTATCAGTTTACGGCAGCAGGAGAGGGTAATTGGAAAGCCAGTACCCCACTGGGACAGAAAGGTGGAAGGCTTAGCACTAACAATGCTTATCATTTGAACACAGATGGAAGAAAACATTAATCAACTAAGGCAAACAGGCAAATGGGGGTAAACAGCGAGGAGTGAGAGCTTTGTCTGGCTTAGTGAGGCAGATGGCTTAAAAATTTTAAATAATTTTAAAGATTAAGTAAATATAAAACTTTTATAAAAATTTATTTGCTAAAAATGTCTTTAATGAGGGCATTGATTACATGGCCCAAATATTATTTGCAAAACTTTTGGTGGTGCCTGCTTAAACAGTGGGGGTTTAATCTCCTGACAGTACTCTCACTTTCATGAGCACAGTTGTGCCTTTGTAGGCACTCTATACATTGCACATATGTCTGAGGAGAGCAGCACAGGTTTTAGCCTGCATTAAATCAGGATACTCTCAGCCCTGGCCACCTGCAAAGCACAGAGGGGAAGCTCAGAGGAGCGTGGCTGGGCTTTGCACATGGAGGAGGCAGCTCAGGCTTCCAGAGGGGAGAGCACAGCTGTCCAAGGGCTTTCTCTGGTCAATTACTGACATTGTTAGCAATTTACTTTTCATCTGAATTTATCTAATTTCAGCTTCCAGTCACAAGAGCTTGTAATCTATCCACCTACTGAACTGAAATCACTTCTAGCATTTATTATCTCACTCTATAATCAGGGTTAGTGCAACCCCAAATCTAGTAATTTATCATCACTGGCAGCAAAAGATCTTGCAAAAGGAAAATCTTTTGCATACATCTCTATCTTTTGACAGGCCAAAGTATACACTACACTTTTAGAGTCTGCATCTCTATTTTTTTAGCTCTTTACCTCATCAGCACTGACACCCAGCAACAGGAAATTGATATGACACAAAGCAGACAAGAATAAAAAAAATTTAATCTACAATGAACCAATGGAAAGAAAAGCCAAGGATGGTTTAGAGGAGAAGCACAGTTTTAGAGGATATCATGTGCCATACCCTGAAGATACAGAGTGGCTACTTGAGTATGAAACAGCAGGGTTACTAATAAGTCTGAGAATTTATAGAGGGGAAAAATAATAGGAAAATTAGGCAATCAATACTGATATATTAAAAAAATATGTAATTATCAATAGCTCAAGAGTCATTATTTAGACACCATTGTTGCAGGTAGTGCTCTTGGTGTTTTTTTGATATGGCATAAAAGATGAAAGCAAAAGGGAAGAAGGGTCATTGTGCTGCAGGATCTGACACAGTGAGCTCATGCTAAGGGTCAGAAGGGAAACAGCCCTTTCAAGGACAAAATGTTGGCAGCAAAAGCACTTTTGACAGAGGTGGGAAGCAGTCAATACAGAAGTCACTTCCTTCCTTTCTTCCTGTCACATGTGCTCCTGGATCATAACAAGTAAACAGACCTCCACTTTCCCCACTCTTGGGACCTGGTCAAAGATTAATCTGTCCAAAAAGTACCATATTGAGCTGCCAGCACAAATTACTTGAGTATCCTTTGCATACATCTGTAAATTACTGACTTGGCCCGAGAATCCCAGACAGATCAGCAGTGGTAAAGATTTAGCTCTCGTGAAAAGAGAATTGTGCTGTAAATTTCTGCTTTTGTTAGCAGCAGAAAGGGATTCAACCTCAACAAGATCAGTCTCCTTAGGAAGGAATTAATAGCAACATTTCCATTTGCTTTAAAAGCAGCTGCTTTTTTTCTCATATTGCTGCTACTGCTGCCAGTGTTTATGGATGCAAACACTGGTCTATAGAAAATCCGCACACTTGCACAAGTGAGAGTACCAAACGTCATTAATTTATGAGTCTGGGTAAGGGGTTTTAAGGCACTAGTACCAAGAGATTTAGAAAGCTACATTAGTGTCACTGCCACTGTCCTTCTTTCTGCTGTAAGATAAAATATTGAACTGATACACCTAAAAGGGTCTAAGTTTTCACTACAAGGAGGGAATATATTGTGAGCTTTCTATGTGAACACTGATCTTCCAACCAATCTTCCAACACTTAATCCATTAGACCGGAAATTTCTACATAATGAGGGAAACTCTTCAATTAGGCTTCAATCTTGCACACATACAAATGCTTCACTTTTTACTCCCATAGTCCCCCAGCTGCAATTATTGTCGCAAATTAAGATGTGTACCATAGCACAGAGGTTTTAGCCAGTCCTTTTAGATTCCAATTTGATCACAAGTCATATTGAAAGCAGCAGAAATACTGAATCGCAGTGGCAGCCCTGAGACAGCTATACATTAAATCTGCCATAACTGGCAGCCTCCATGGAGCAATACTTTGTTCCTTCTAGAGTAGTATCTTGTAGATTAGCACTCAGATAATATATTCCATTTTAGAGCCTGATGGCTCAAATCAAGAACCCATAGTTAAATTACACTCTGTGCAAAAATTGCGTACAGTACTCCTGTCCTGCCAACTCTCTCATTAGGTTGAGGTGAAAACACAAAAAACTAAGGCATGGGTGAGATGGGAGTAAGAAAGCCACAATGGTTTTGGTGATTTAAACAGGAGATGTGCACACCTCTGCAGTGACAGATGAGTAAAGCTACCCATCAGGGATATCCATTAACACTCTTTTCATGTGATTTTTGCACTGAAGTTGGGAAACTCTTCAGAAGTTTGGGGTTTTTTTCTCTGTACACTATAGCATCCCATACTGCAACAGTCTGTGATAGTTTAAAAATTAAACTCCTTCAGTATGTTATAGGAGAAGGCCTTTTGGTGGATCTTGAGGAGAAAAAGTTAGGAGAGTGTTAAAAGTAGTTGACTTATACATAGGTGTTTATTACTCTATATAACTGGCCTCTCTTCCTCCACCAACCTCCAGCAAGCAGGGATAATGGGGTAGTAGTTATTTAGTAAGTTCTCACTTGACCTGTTTAAAAAATGAAACGTATTGTTTTAATTATTTTTTTAAATAAAAAAGCACTTAGGTGGTGCATATTTATTCCTTTCTGCCAATGGTTGAGTGGCCATGCAACATAGCAAGGCCCCCAGGAAGGCTACATGTCCCAGAAACTGGAACTGAAGCACCCTGCCCATGGAGCAGAAAGACAAAACCAGAAAAGTTGCAAAATAGTTGGCAGTGACTCCAGTGGGGAAGAGTGGGGACAAAATAGCACAAGAGTATTTTCAGATTAAAACTGAGATTTTTTTTTATTATTATTTTTAACTTTTACTTCTTGTTGTCATAAATAAAATGAACTTCCTTCCTCCATGGCAACATTTCTAGGTAGACAAGCACAGAGTATTTTTTGAAGGCGGGGATATAGAAAGTTTGTTAAAAGTAATAATGTTCTAGGAATCAGATTTTGACAATTCAGCAACATTTTATGTTCATTGATATTTAAGGTATATTTTACACAACAAAATTATTCATATGTGAATTAGTGTGTAATGAATAAAATGGCCATGTGAAAGACAGATATAAACAGGCAGAAAGGTGGGAGGATGTTTGATTTTTCAGAGGACTTTGTATGATCTCCTTTCCTACTTGTAATCAGTGCCTGGACTGGAGATCAGTCCCTCTTCCTGCTGACACTGAGACACTCCTGCACCCAGGACCCAGCAGCTCACCCACAGTTCAGCTCCTGACAAACAGGGCTGTGCCATTTTGTCATCTCCAAGTGATAGTTTGTGGTGAGCAGCGTTGCCATCAAACTTTCCCACCAGACTTCATGAATGTAGGATTTCTCACTGCTTGCTTATAGAGCTTCTGCTCCAGCACCAAAGCTTCACCTCCAGGCTGGAGTAAAATTGAGCTCTCAGTTCCCAGAGGGATTAGAAAGAATACTGTACACATCCCGTCTACCTCATATGCTTTGCAGCTGATGGCAACCACCCAGCACATCAAAAGATGGCTCTTCAAAAAAACCCCACCACATTCTGATACCTCTTAAATCTTCCTTTTAATGGGATGAGCACTAGAAAAGTGCAATTTTTGCACCATTAATGCACTTTTTTTTTTAATGATGTCTGAAGAAGGTCCCTTTTTTTCTATGAACTTTACAATAAACATATGCTGGAAGCAGAAACATCTGATAGCATTCCTTTCTTAATCTATCTGGTCAAGCACACACTGCCCAGAGTAAGATATGGCTGTAGCATCTATTAGTCCCCTTGCAACAAACTGTCTTTAGGAAAACATATCACCATGGATCCAGCTGAGCCTAGCAGGATGCAAAGACTCATGCAGCTTGTGACACTGCTGTAAGACCTACCAGCTGGGGATGGACCCACATTTCTTGCTTCACTCCCTTCACAGACACTTTGAATGGTTTGTTAGACAAAGCTTCCCTTGCCACAACAGTGCTGATTTCCTAGTCTTTTCAGTAAGTTTACCAGTTCTTCTCCTGTATGTGTGAGATGGTGAGAAAAGCTGGTCTTGTATTTGACATACACATCTACTCCATCTATCTAAAGCAAAGTATGCCTTAATATTTGTATGAAGAAAAAACATTGGAAAACCAGAAGTGGATAACTTTGTCAATTTAAAATATTTTACAAAACTTGCTCTGCAATATTCTCAGCTTCTGCACAAGAGTGACCTTGTCTTGGTGCTTAGTACTTTTATCTACTGTATCAAAATCATCTGCTTTCTGCCTTGATAAAAAGCAAGCAGTAAAAAAGTATCACTATGTCACAACTGGATAAAGGAAACGTAAGTGAGGGACAAAAAGCAGAACTAATCATCTCTGTATTGGAAATACATATAATGGTTGTTAAAAGCAATTTAACTGATGGACTAGTTCAAAACAAGAGGAAGCTGCTCTGTCCTTCACCTTACCTGTACCACATATCACACCAGTCATCATCTGAATGGCAAACAGCATAGAAGGGATGTCAGAAATTAAAAAATAATCTCCTGGGGCAGTGGATTTTTTAAAGTAAACATCTACTATTGATCTAACACTCCTCACAAGCCTCATGTTAACTGCTAAATGTCAGAAAGTTGCTCTCCATTCTCACTAAACCAGAGTCGAACAGGTCAGCGGAGAACAGCACTGGAACACAGAGCTGGTGGATGGAAGGTGGTTGTTCTTCTTGTATCCCGGGAGGAGTGAGGGCAGGACGGCTCTTCCACCTTCGGTAGTCAGGCACGAAAAGGGCTGGGCCCCTGGCAACTACCAAAACGGCATCGAGAACCACAAAACTTGGCCAGATTGCCCCTTTAGAGCTAAACCACAAACTGAACTCCAGTGACAGCAAGTCTGAATTATCTAACCTCAGCAGCATTGCTCAGGGGTGAAGTCAAACAAAACAAAGGCTTTACCAGGCACTGAAGGACAAGAATTTTAATTATATTCGCACAGAGAACACATAAAACACATTTCAGTCCAGGTCTTTGCCTTACACGTGTTGCTGGCCCAGGTCTATTTATTACAGAGCTACTGAGAAGGTTGCTCTTGTCCATACACTAGCACCACAGTAATTTCACGCCACTGTTGCAACAGTTCCATTCCAGTTCACATCAGCCATGCACAGTACCACTTGCTCTGAGCACCTGAACCAAGTGTGTGCTGGTTTTTATTTAACTATATGACATACTGTTGTAACTAGTGGTCTGACCCTGGGATGATCTGGGGACCCCTCAGCTGTTCGTCTCAGGGCAGAGCCCATACAAAAGCTCGCTTTTGTACATACACATACCCAGCTCAACCAGCTGCAGCCTCTCGTTCTCCGTAACACCTTCATGCAGCAGCCGGTGACACCTCACCGGAACCGGAGCACAAACGGGCTCCGCGTGACGTGGAAGAGACGGCCGGGAGGGGTTCGGTCCCCACTGCAAGGACTCGCACGGACAGCGAGAGCTCCGGCACCTGCCTCCCTGTCCGGGCACGCTCCGCCGCCGCCGGGACACCGCGCCCTTCGCGCCTCAACCTCGGCGGCAAGCAGCCCCCGACACCGGGGCTGAAGGGGAGGGAGGGTGCTGCCGGTGCCACTGCCGATCGGTGCTGGTCCTCAGGGATGAGCCGGGGCGGCGGGCGGTGCTGCCGGCGGGGCTGTGCGGGGCCGGGGCGGGCGGTGCCGCTCGCTCAGGCCCAGCCCCTCGGCTCAGCCCTCGGCCCAGCCCCTCGGCCCAGCCCGGCTCGGCGGCGCTGGCCGCTCCCGCTCCCCCGGCCCGGGCTCTTTGTCGGCGCTTGTCCGCGGCGCTATGTCCTCCCCCAAGAATGGCTTCTACCGGCAGGAGATCACCAAGACCCTCTGGGAAGTGCGGGACCGCTACCGGGACCTGCAGCCTGTGGGGTCCGGCGCCTACGGAGCCGTGTGGTGAGCGGGGCGGCGGGGGCAGTCCGGGCGGGGGCGCTGGCCTCTGTCCCGGCCCGGGGGACGCTGCCGCGTCCGGCCCTCTGGCGTGTTGCTTCTGCCAACTTCTCCCGGTTGTTGTCCGGAGCCAGCCTGGCCCCGTCCGGAGCCGCCGGCCCCAGGGGGGCAGAGGGGCGGCTGCGCTGCTCACCTGGCCGCCCTGGGCCGGGCTGTTCCGCCGGGGGAGCCGTCCCTGGAGCGAGCAGAGCCCGCAGCGCTGCCCCAGCCGTGCCCGGGGAGCGCTGCCCGCGGCTGCCGAGTCCGTCCCGCGGCACCCCGGAGCGGCAGCGTCCCCTAAGCCCGGGGTGCTGTAGCCCTTTGGTCGGGCCTCTTGGTTTGGGTCTGCATTGGTGGTGGGTTTGGGCGTTTTGTGGGACTTTTTTGGTTTTATTCTTGGTTTGGGTATTTTTTTCCCACTCCCCAGCTGTTTCTCTTTAAAGCTTTTCGTAATTGTATACATTTCATCACGGAGCGTGGCAGGCGAATGAAATGAGGTGGCTGCTGGCAGAGGTGCTCTGGGGAGGTGGTCTCCCCCCAGGGCGTGGGGCAGGATGGAGCCGCTGCTCGGTGCCCGCCGAACCCGCTGTGGTTCGCAGACTTGCTTCGCTCCTTGCTCACCAGACTCTTTCTTTTCCCTTAAAGCTCAGCCGTCGATGGAAGAAGTAGCACCAAAGTGGCCATCAAGAAATTGTACCGCCCCTTTCAGTCTGAACTCTTCGCCAAACGAGCTTACCGAGAGCTGCGTCTCCTGAAACACATGAAGCATGAAAACGTGAGTTGGGTCATTAGCTCAAAACCACAGCTTAGTCACTCTAAATCAAAGAAAATATGTAAATTTGAACAAGACAGATGTGTAGCTGGAGGAAATTCTGGAATCTTTCAGCCTGTCTTTGGTGTGTCTGTCCTGCAAACATCAGTTCACACAAACTAGAATATCCTGTGGGAAACACCACTTAATTTCCATGTAGGGAAGATTGGGTGGGGAAAGTAAGGACCACAGTGCAATTTGCTCAGCACTGGTGAGAGAGATTAAAGACCAAGAATTACAGTCTCCATCACTGTTCCTGTGAGTTGGAGAGCACAGGTCTGTGGGTCTCAAGTGTCAGCATCTTCTTTTTTTTTCTTTTTTTTTCCCCTGAGCTTGCATGAAGATGCACACAGGCTTATCGTTGGGGAGGGTTTAGTGTTTTTCTCTTTTTTGATCATTCACGAAGCATTTGAAAGTTTCAGGCTCGTATTAACGGGAAACAGGAAAAGTTCACAAATGACCAAACTAATTGGTTTACTGTGAAGCAGAGAATAAGATACAGAACTCTCCACATAATTCCCATGTAACATGAAAGAAGAACAGCTGTAGAAAGAAATGTTGAAAGAAGTGAAAGAAAGATACATGGTCCCAGTACTGCCTAGTGGTTTAGGGAAAAAATAAAGAAGTTTGTGTGAAAACAATTTTTGTGGAGTCAAAGCATGGATTCCAGGTGAGAAGGGTCCCAGAGTGGGCTTGGAGGATCATAGTAGTAGTTTTAAGTGCTATTCATGAAGAATGCATATGGAATAAAAAGCCTGATAGTTTGAAGGGAATTGTTAAAATGATGCATAAGAACATTGTTTAGAATGTTAATTGATGTGGAAGATGACAGCATACCTCTGTTCAGAGGGCTGTCACAAAAAGCTGAGAGATCAAAAGCAAGGATGGGAGAAATTGGTAATAACAATAACTAATTTTTGCCATTTGACATTATAATACTAATATTGTGAGTATCAACTAGGTTCACTTGAGGAATAACTTGTGGGCTATCCTGACTGTCCAGAAGGAAAGAAGAGCTTTTGTAGGTTTAAGAAACTGTCTGCTTGTAATATTTTAATTTAAATCTTTTAGTCTGATTACTTCAAAGTAGCTGCCTCATAACCACTGCTGCATATGTTAAAAGAGTTAATGTTTGCAGGAAACTTCTGTGTATGGGCTTTAATACTCTCAGCGTTTTCTTTACTGAATATTTGGGAGCAGAGCAGCCCATGCAGTTGCCAAGCTTCTAACTGTGTCCAGAATTCTGAGATTATTTTTCTTCCGTTTCCCATAGTAATCTGTTGGGTAGCATTTTCCACTCCTAGCGGGTTTTATGCGGTGTATGCCCTCCAGAATAATACTCTAGAACACCACTGTGACTCAATTGGTAATTGAAGAGTCCTGAAGAAAATGCTCCCTGGGGAATATGAGCACAATCTGTACGAATTACAAATCAATCTATATGAAGGAAGGGAATGATTTACAGTCTTAGGAAACAGTTTAGGCCACAGAAAAAAGAGGTTTATGTACGAAGGAAAGGTTTTAACATGAATTATGGCATCTACCGATTAGAGAACAAAGACTGAATAAATGATCCTGCAGAGATTGGAGGCAGAAACTGTCTGTTCCACCCATCTGAGATGAGACTGACATGGCAGACATCAAGACAATTCCTATCCTCTACCCTAGCTCCACTCCCTTTTGCCAGTTGTGTTGCCCATGTCAATTAAGACCAGCAACAATGCCTTTTAGGATTTTCAGTTCCCAAGCTGATCTCAAGGGTACTCCTTTACCTGCTCCATCCATCCAAAATTAAACCAGAATGGCAGCATTTCTTCTCATCATGATTTTCAGCCTGACCTCTTTGACCTACAACCATTCTGTGAGAGAGCTTCTTTTTGCATATTTCATACAATCACAGAACCATAGAATGGCTTGCATTGAAAGGGATATGAAAGAGCATCTATTTCCAACCTTTCTGCTGTGGGCAGGGACACCTTTCACTAAACCAGATTGCTCAGACCCCCCCATCCAACACTTCCAGAGATGGGGCATCCACAACTTTGCTGGGCAGCCCATTCCAGTGTCTCACTACCCTTACAGGAAAGAATTTCTTCTGTTTATTTGGTAGTTAAAATTACATCCAAGTCACTCTTCTTACCTGTTTTTGTTTCAAAATTACTTCTGTAATCACAAGGAATTTCATGTTGGTTTTTATGGAAAGTGTGATGTTTTGTTTCACTGGCCTCTCAAAGGGCCATCTCTGCCCCTCATAGCTTTCAGGGAATTTTTGTGTTAAGCATGCAGCAATACATTATCATAGTTTATTTAACCTTATCCTCTATTCAGAATGATGGAAGAAATTGTAATGGTCTGACACATTGTGTTAAAAATAGCAGCTCTGATCCTCCATTAAGATAGCAGAAGATACCATTAAACCTCTCTCTCAGTTATATAATTTATCAGCATGTCAATGAAGGAAAACCACTGCGTAATACCCTAGATGCCTTCCATTATATACCCTTTGAGGAATATGCTCATCTTTTTATGTAGAAGGATTGTAGGATGACCAGGAGTTCTGTAAAAGCAAATACAGGAGTAATTCTACTGAATTTTCCTGGAATTCAAAGTATTTTACTTTGTAGGGAAGCTAACTCACAGGTGAATTTGCTTGTCTGTTTAGGCATTTTCAGGAGGAGGTGACTGGTTGCTGTCATGCCATCTTTCATTAGACCTTTGGACTCCATAATGGCTCTCAAGTAAAAGTAGTGATGCATATTTCTACATAGACCGTGTGGTGAGGAATGTTTCTATATAGACCATGCAGACTTGATCACATGGGACTTCTCATCAATCCTTTGCAGACAAGTGTAAAGGAGTAATGCTGTTGAGGGCCAAGGACAGAGGCTGTGAGTGAAGAGGATGAGATTTGGCTGTTAAGAGATAAATCAGTCTTTAATGACACTGGTATGCGATGTTTCCCAAACTTCATAAGCTGCTTCTACTACTAAAGAAGCAGTCTAACCCAGATCAATTCCTACCACATTGCCAAAAAGAAAAGTTTGTTTCCAGTGGGATAGGCTGCTGGATCACTCTGCACAGCTGCATAAATAGCCGGCACAAGGGAGGGCATGGTATGGAAATGAGGAATAAACACAGCTAAGGCAGAATGAAGAAAGCACTGCTTGGGATTGTTTTACTCCTTCATTTAATCATGCTAGTTTGTAGTATTCATCCCATTACAGCCTTAGCAGCTCTTGATTATTTCTTTCACATCTGCTGGATCTTGTATGGAGGAGCAGTCTTTATACCTTTAGGAAATATTTTCTAGTAGTGCTTCTTCTGTGTTTCTGTCCATTTTGAGTTCATTTAAAATGAGAACCTTTAAAACTTATCTATTATGGCACTGTCTTAAAACCAAAAGCAGTGAGAATATGGCCAGCCTGCTAACTTTGGCCCTGGTTTTAGCTCTCAAACATTTGCATAGGTCTGTATTTGTGTATTCTTCTGCAGTTAATGGAGATTTCTGTGTATGCAGAGCGAAACCCAGACAAGTAAGTGGAGATGCAGAACTTTTAGTTTCTTTTGGCAAATAACTTGGATTTTCTAACACATTTGGACTGCTAGCGATACCTTGACACCCTCTTTTGTTGAAACAAGTGCAACTGGACAGTTGTTTGTAGTGGTCCAGCCCTGGCACCCTCCTCACCTTCAGTTTAAGAGAAGTTTTCAAGCGGAATAGCTGGCAAGGGGAGATGGCACTGGAAAGAGGAAGAGAAGAGCTCATGCTGGTTGCTCATGTCAGAACAAAGTGTGGATTTTATCAAAGTGTGGTGTGTGTACATATGTATATACCCATGTGTATGTATAGGCACCCACGGGAATTCTGACACAATTCTGCCAGTTAAATTCTCAATGTATTTCTGGCATAAAATTTCTGACAAATGCCCATTAAACATTTCTTGGGTCAGTTAATGCTCTACAGATGTTTTCCCTTCCTGGAAACTCTGTATGTAAAGAGGCCACTGCAGTAATTGTTTGAAGGTACTCTATATTATGCTCTCATTCATTGTTCAGAGTAGAAATTATTCTCTGGTGTATCCCACATCTGAAGACCAGTGTGTGTTTTGCATTATGAGAAACACGAAGCTTTTTTTTTCTCCTTTGGAAAGAACTGGATATCCAACAGATACCAAATTATCTGTCTCTACAGTTATGTTTTTGACGATGATATGATTTCAGGTTGACTGCTTTTTAATTCTGTTTTCTTTTTTATTTTGAAAAAATGTTGAGCTTTTTATTTACACTTACACAGCAGCAACCAGGGGAGGGATTAGTTCCAGAGAAAATAGTTGGTCAGGCTGTGTTCCTGCTTGAGAAGAACCTTAAATCTGTCACCTTTTGCAGTTCATCTAGCCTGACATGAGCAGTGGAAAGCAACAGCATCTGCAGTGTACAAAATCAGACCAACAAGGGAGTTCTGGATGAGTGATGCCTTAATGGATGAGAGTGTGCTCACTGTGTTAGAAGAGGTTTCCTGCAGCAAGTCCTGCAGGACTGCACCAGCTAAAAATTCACATTCTTTGGGTACATATATGTCATTAAAGTGCAATTCAGGAATCCTGTCTGGAAATGGCAGATCTCCTTATTGATCCTTATGAAAGCAAAAACACAGTTATAACTGGGCAGTTTATTGCTATCAAAAATTTGTAAGGGAGAAACACTCCTGTCAGCTTTTCTGCTGGCTGAAAGCTTTGCACATCTAGGGAGCTAACAGAACACTGGAATAATTTTATTTTGGTATTCAAAGGTCAGTAAATCAATGGAGGGGTATCTGTTGTCATTTTGCTTATTTTTGTAATCTGACTAATAGGTGTTTTATGTCAGCTGGGCTTCAGCTGATAGCCATTTATTCACAGCCAGCCTTGGGTACTAATAAAGCAGACTGATGAGCTTATTCCATGAAATGAAAATAAGAAAAACAGCACTGAAACTCAGACTTTCTCTTTTGATTGCCATCCAAGATTTGTGCTAGATGAAGATGAGTCTATGTGCAGGATTTGAATCTGTCCAGTGTTACATATTAATTCTTTGAAGGAAGAGTGTGGTGATGCTCATGGGTATGCCAGTGTGCTGACTGGCAGGAGAAAAGAAAAGGAGGTCTTGCAGGCATTCCTCATCTCATGCGTTGGTACTCTGTGAAGAAGAAAGGTGACTGTGGTACAAGCCTTGGCATGAGTAGTTAAAATTTTAAAAAGATTGAGAGTTCTTAGTGTAATAAAAGGGTGCAGGTGCCCATGATGTTGATCAGCACAGGAACATGAAGTTAATCCTGCAGAAAATTTAATGCAGCATAATATGTAGTTCAGTGCACCACAGCAAGGCTCTCTCTTAAAAAATGTACTTGCATGTTTATCCTGAGTGCTAAAACCACTCAACTTCACTGTGTTTTCATGCATAACATCTGCAAGAGAAAGCAGCACTTACTGTATGAGAGACATAACCTACATTACTTATTAATTTATACTAGATTCAGGTCTTTTCTTGATGTACTGCTGCTTACATCAGAAACTGTCTGTTACAGAAATGTAGTGGGTCAGTCCTTGAATAAAAATAATCCAATACATCAAAGTGCAGGGGAGGACAGAGATGAGGAGATATTCACCATTGTGCTCTGCTGTTGGAAAAGGATGCAGCTGAGAAGGTGTCGTGGTTTGACATGGAAGGGCAGAAGCCACCTTACCAAGGTGAATCTGTTATTTATTTGTTAACAATAGTTAAAATTGGTGAGTGTGGTCATGGAACATGCACAATAGGGTTAAGAAAGGCTGGAAATGATGCTACCCACCCCCTACTGCCTTCAAAGTAAATATATTGAGTGAAAGCATACCTGTGGAAAACAAGTCAGACCAGTAGACAGGTAGTTTTGTGGGTTTGCACTTCAGGAAGATGGAGCATCTCCCTTATGAAGACAGCCTGGAAGGACTGGAGTTGTTCTGCCCGGAGATGGCTCTGGAGGGACCTTATAACAGCCTTCTGGTACACAAAGAGGGCTTCAAGAGAGCTGGAGAGAAACTTTTTACAAGGGCATGTAGTGACAGGACACGGGACAATAGTTGAAATAGTTGAAACTGAAAGAGGGTAGGCTTAGATTGGACATAAAGAAGAAATGCTTTACTGTGAGGGTCATGAGGCACTGGCATAGGTTGTTCAGAGAAGTTGTGGATGCTTCATCCCTGGAAGTGTCCATGGCTGGGTCGAATGGGGCTTTGAGCAACCTGGTCAAGTGGAAAATGTCCCTGCCCATGGTAGGGGATTAGAACTACATGAGCTTAAAGGTCCCTTCCAACCCAAACCAATCTGTGGTTCTGTGGGAGTCACACAATGTTACACACTGCCCTTGAGATAAAAGCTATTAAAGTACTTCAGTGCAGGCTGAAGAAATCCAGGTTATTTTTCAGTCAAATGTACAGTACATGCATTCTTTGTGGGCTTATTTATTTGAGAAATTGCCTTTTGGCAGAGTTAATAGGGGTAAAAATAAGACCATGAAAAGGCAGCACTGCTGCTGGTTTCCACGGGTGCTTTTCATTGCCATTGCAGAGTCTTCTGGGTTCATTCCTCGGATGGGCTTCCATCTCTGATAATGTCAGTAATTGTGTTGATTAATACCAAAAATACATTTATAGAAGGTTTCACAGGTATCTCTGTTGCATTTCACATAGGCAACACTAGAAAGAATAAATTATTCTTGTGATTAAGTTCTTTACAAATACTGTCTCTATTGAGAGCATTTCAGACAGAAACTGGTTTTTCCATCATGTTATAAAGTTGACTACATTTTGTCAAGTTCTTTCCCTTTTCCTGAACAAGTAGCCAGAGTTGTATCTTCCTCAAAGGATTTATTTTATCCCATACTTCCTTGTGCTTAATATAGCTGCAAAAATCTCTGGCCTGAATGGAAATATGAATGACTCTACTCCAGTACAGGAAAATAATCCCAAACCACAGCTATTAAATAAGGATCTCTGAGGAAAAGGAAATGGGTCCCTTCACTTTTATTTTAAAATTTATTAGCTATTAGTATGTCTTACCATTTTGGATAGTAAGATGGATTTCAGGGTTCTTAGAAAATCTGATTTGTAAAGCAAGAGAAATAGTATTGCAAAATCCTTGGCATGTTTAAAGAGTTTTCTGGTTCATTATTTAAAATTCTGTTCTTCAGGAGCTGAGCATTGGTCATGGTGGCTTCATTTACTGTAGAGGATTTGCAGCAGTGATAGGTTTGTCTCCATAAGTCTGCAACCTTACAACAGCAGTAATGTACATCAGGCAGCATTAAGTGTCAGGAGCTCTCTTTCCTTGAATGGCTACATGTTAGAATGTTAGTGAACTTCGTTAGTGTGTTTTGGGGCTGGTGTGTTCTGTATGGAAACATGTTCTCCATGCTCCTGTGGTTCACAGGGGATGCCTAATAATGCCTTGGTGCACAGATGGATGTGATAAAGCAGCCACATTATTTCATCCTCCTCTGTTGTCCCTTCCTTTTATTGTGGTATCTCAGTCTCTTTCACTGCTACAATCAGATGTGATGTTTATTTTCTGATGGTTCTTGCTTAGGTGTATGAGGACATGGAAATACCTGCTTAAGGAGAGCAAGACTTCTGAGAAAGTGAAGCTTGATAAGGAAAGATGCATATTGAATAAAATTACTGCTAAAATGTTAACTTCCTTCTTTGTGTATCTAAGTCTGCAGAGAGCACACAGCTTTCCTGGCTGTGTATGCTCTGTGTGTGTGTGTTTGTGTATACACACTGCCTTAGGAAATGCCTGTAGAGCTGCATTATGCTCCATTGTTGTAATGTACATCTTTGTAATCCTGTCCTCCTCCATTCTCTCACTACCTCCACAGAGAAAAGGAAAACCTTATGTAAAGCTGTCATAAAAAAGAAAATTCTTACTGTAATGTTAGCACTAGAGCTATTGCTTCAAATAGTAACTGCATCCTCTGTGGGTTTAATTACTGTTTTATGGTAGTTACTCTTCTTGAATTGGTTTCATGTAACAGTCCCAGGTAAATATTATTAGTGACTTCTTTTCGAAGATATATGTGGCTACAGAGAAAGGGAGTTGTAATTTTCTGCCTTCATCTTTATTAGTTTTTCTATCTTCATCATTATGACATTCTGATAATATCCAGGCTAACTGTAGTAGTTGGCCCTTAATGTGGAAAGACTAAAAATATGCGCAGTGAGGATTTAATCACGGTTGGCGATTTTTACTTAAAGCTTTAAATAAAGGAAGTTGTCCTTGTCTTGCATTTCCCCCTCCATTTCTGCTCATGCTTCTCTTTATTTTCAAATTTTTTTTTAAAGATATCTGATTTGGATGACAGTTCTTGATGTATGATATGATGTCTGTATGGCCACAAAGATAGGGTTCAACAAGGTTGTAGTCTTTTAGCTTGCTTTCTAGCAAAGCCCTGCACAGCCCCATGGTGCTAATAACATCAAAGTTTTGGGTTCAATCCCTGTACAGGCCATTCACTTAAGAGTTCCACTCAATGATCCTCGTGGGTCCCTTCCAACTCAGAGTATTTTGCGATTCTGTGACACAGCAGCCTGCACCTGGGAAACACCACAAGCACTCTGAGGCTTGGGAGTCTTCCTCTGAGCAGACAGAAATGGTCATGAATTAGGACCAGAGGTAGAAAAGAAAAAGCTCCAAAAGCCAGTGTTATTTTGGCACTGCCTGGATTAAGCAGCATCTAAACTAAAGTCTGACTTTAGATAATTCCAGCTACTTCTTTTCGACCATTGAGTTGTGTATATTTAATTTTATGGTGTTTAATGGGCTTGAAAGAAGCATTGGTATTTAGTGTAATGCACCCAGCCACTTTGTATAGTTCTCCCCAAAATCATACTAACACGAAAAGCTGTGGTGGAAAATCCATTTTGCTAGATTGTTGTTTCTCTGCTCAGCAGTAGAATGCTTTTGTTTGACAAAAAATGCTCTTTGGAGAACCTAAAGTATGAGCCACAGTAAATCATATAAAGTTCTTGCTACTTTTTTCTCAGTAAAAACAGTTCAATTCTAGTTTCTTCTTTGTACTTCCAACTAGCTGTTGTAGTCTATGTACCTAAATTGCCCTGTTACTGAAATTAGAAGATGTTTAAGGTATACTTCATTGATAAGCAGCAGGCCCACTAGGTGGAGAGCACTTGTGAGTGCTTTATATTATGGACTGATTCGTCTGGTTTATTTTCAACACTTCAGTAGTTCAAGTGATAAAATACCATCTCCTCTTACATAAAACTGTGTTAGCCTCTGAACTTTTAGTTTCAGTAGACACTTCTTATGTTTTTTATCACAGGGTAAAGCTGCCCTCTGAGTTATACAATCTAGCACATAAATTCTGCCACTACTTTAGGTATTCCTTCTGCCATATTTATGCCTGTAGCTAATGGAAATGTTTTGGATTATATTTTTTCATTTATTAGGTGATTTAGGCTTTATTGTGTCAAATCAGTCATTACTTTCTTTTCTTTTTTTTTTTTTTTTTTAGGTCATTGGAATTTTGGATGTGTTCACACCAGATGTAACACTGGAGAAGTTTAATGACTTGTAAGTTCCAAATTGTTTGTGTTTTGGAGCAAAGCATTGTTGCTTGTGCGGGAGGAAAGGTTGTTACTTCTTAAATAGAGAATTTCAAAATTGTTGCTTCGTGGACTTTTTTTTTTTCTGAGTTTTGTATTAATATAACTCTTACATGCAACTTTGTTGGGCTAGGGTTTTTAGATTGTTATTAAAACCAGTTTCCTGTCTTATAAGGTATGTAGTTCTTTCAGCCCTAGTAAATGGCAGTTTGGTGAATTTCCTAATCCACCTTTTAAGTATTGATTTCTTACCCTAAGGCCCACGTTTCTCAAATGGTAGGACAATTCTTAACCCAGTCAGGTAGGCTGAAAGTTATCCCTACTACGTGGCACATCTCAGTGGGATCCATCCTAATCCAAGGATCAATTAAAAAGTTGCTGATGCTGCTGAATTTTTTGTGTTTATCTGGATTGTGGTCTGTTGTGCCCCATGACTGTTTTCCCAGTCTGTGGTCCAAACAGCACCTAATACAGGTTGTTTCTACCACATCTCACTGACCTTTTGGTGTCATCTCAGACACAAGATGTTTAACAAGTCTGCTGTTTTACTTGTTTACTGCTGCAATTCTTGTGATTTAGAGTTGCTAAAGAAACAATGCTCAGAAGTCCTTTTGGGCTGAACTTAGATTTCCTGCATTAGAACTGTTCTGGATTTCATCTCATGTAGCTATGTTTCCTAAACAACCTTGTGTATTTATATGTTAACAAAGAAAGCTATCTGACAGAAAAATTTAGAAAACTAAGTACAGAAGACATGGAGCATGTGTTCATATTGATTGTTGAGCCAAAAGGAATGTTGTCCATATTGTCTGTTGTGCTAGCATTTTATACAGCATATGTAATAGAATGCACATGTATGTGATGAGCATTGAAGCACTGTGTTTTAAAAGAGACCCTAAAATCATCCTCCAGATTTTTCTAGCACGATGAGGTGGTCATGACCATGAGATACATTGCCTTGCATGAATGACTTAGTTTTCTGTGTAGCAGTCTTTGAAATATCACAATGCTTTTGGTTAGTTTCTTTCTAAACTAGTTCTGATAACTAGCAAATTTCCATGATCAGTGACAGAACTGGGCAATACCTCATTATGACAATCAGATAAAAACAGGCTAGGAGGGTAGGAGGATGATGAAGGAATTGTTTGGTAAATGGAATGATCTATTAACTTAATGTTGTAAATGGGTTATAACATACATCTGTGTTTAAATTTACATGACAAAGTTAATCAAGCTAATCTGTTTGGTTTTCTGACCTTTTTTTGTGGGGGTTTGTTTTGGTTTTTGTTGTGGGTTTTTTGGTGGGGGCTTTTTGTGGGTTGTTTTGTTTTTGCTTTGTTTTGGTTTTTCATTTGTTTGTTTTGTTTTAAGCTACCTCGTCATGCCATTTATGGGAACAGACTTGAGTAAGATAATGAAGCATGAGAAATTAACTGAAGATCGGATCCAGTTCCTGGTATATCAGATGTTGAAAGGCTTAAAGGTTTGCCAGTTCTACTACTATTTTGATTTCACAGTCTTTTTTCCTAGCAAACTGTTATGGAGAACTATAAATACTTATAATTTAATAGCTGGTTAAAATTTATCTCACCTTGTATATCTATATAGAATATATATTAAATACAATCCATTATATTAATTTGTTATATAAAGTATATTTTTACAGCTAAAAAATCCTGGCTCTCTCAGTTTCTTGTTTTACATTGGATGGTACAGTCCCATCATCATCATCGTGAAGCTTCACTGAGTTTGCTTCAGTGTCTCTCTTTAACTAGGAAGCCAAGCCCATAGCTGAGCACAGCACTCTGGGTGTGTCTCACCAGAGCTGAGAAGAGGAAAGGGATCACCTGCTTCAAGTTGCTGCCAATCCTCTGTCTAATGCATGAGGCTTTTGGTTGTCTTTGCTGCAAGGGCACAGGTCCTTTTCTGCCAAGCTGGTCCATCTCCAACCTTGTCTGGCACGTGAGATTATTCCTTCCCAGGATTCTGCTGAACTTTGGTGGATTCCTGTCTGCCCATTTCCTCAGCCTGTGGAGGTCTCACTAAATGGCAGCACCATCATCTGGTGTGTGAATATTATTCTCCATTCTGCATCATTTGCTGAGTTGCTGAGGGAGCGCTCTGTCCCATCATCCACATCAGCAATGACGATGTTAAACAGGACTGACTTCAGTACTAACCCTAAGGGGGACACAGCTGATGGTGGGCCTCCAGCTGGACTTGCTGCCACTGATCATGACCCTTTGATCAAGGCAGTTCAGTCACTGTCCATTAATCTGACTCCTACTGCCCCTGTCTCTCAGGGTGTTACGAGAGACTTTCAAAAGCCTTACTCAAGTCAAGCTAAACAACACTGTCTGCCCTTTTGTCATCCACCAAGCCAGTTGTCTTATCACAGAAGGCTAACAGGCTATCAGGTGCAATTTTCTTCTGTAAATCCCTGTTGACTACTGCCAATCAGTTCTTTTTCCTTGTAATGTTTGGAAGTGGTTTCCAGAACTACTTGCTTATTCCATTCCCAGAGAGTGAGGTGCAGCTGACTGGCCTTCCTTGATCCTCTTCTTCCTTATCCTTTTGAAGACATGAGCAATATTTGCTTTCTTATCATCATAAGGAACATCTCCTCATGACCATGACCTACCTTAAGTGGCCTCACAATGACATTGGCCAACTTTACTTAGAATTTATGAGTGCATTCCATCAGGGTGTTTGTTTAAATGTTAAATTTGTTTGGTTAGATGTTCCCTATCTGATTCTCCTCCAGGGAGGGTTAAGTCTTCCTTGCTCCAGACTTTTCCAGGACTTTCAGGGACCTATGATATGGCAAATATTGCTAGTAAAGATGGATGAAAAGAAGGCATTGAGTACCTTAGCTTTTTCATGCCTCTGGTGCAGTTGCCTGTGTTTTCTCTAGTTTTGGTTTTGCTCCCAGTTTGCATGTAGAAGCCCTTCAGGTTGACCTTTGTATCTCTTACCAGGTTCAGGACCAAGAGGGCTTTGCCTTTCCAAATTCCATCTCTGCACACTTGGGCAATGCCTCCACATTCCTGCAGGGTGACCTGACTCTGCTTCCACCTCATGTACACTTTTTTGTGTTTTGGTTTCCCTAGGAGTTCTTGCTTCCTGCCACCTTTGCTTGATCTTGACTTCTAGAGTTTTTATTTTGTGCCCTTGTTTTACTCTGTGACATTAGGAAGGATCCATAAAAGATTATAAGGGACCATGTAGATTTATCTAGTTTTGAACTGTATAGGAAGGCTTCATCTTGTAGCTGTTCCAGTAAGTCTTGGGAAGAATAATGATTTCAATGTATCATTTTCTTAAATAAAAAGTATTACCAAATGCCATCTGTAAGTTAGTTGTTGGGTTTGCTCATGATTTTTTTTTTTTTTCAGATAGGAAGCCTGACTGTTAATCCTCTGTTCTTTCTCAGAAATGATGTTTATATTCATCTCTCTTTTATCTCTTAGATATTTTACTTTGTGGACTGCAGAGCTTACAGGTATAGCAAAACAACATAATCTTGAATTTAACTGATTCTCACAAGAATGATTCTAAATGTATTAGCTATGATATTCTGTATATGGTTTTGTTCCTCATCTTTTGCTAATTGCTGTTTATTATTGCTACTAGTTTTTTCTTCTATTTGGCTTTTAAAAATTGGACTGTGTATATTGAAGTTCATGGTCTTACAATGCAAAAAGAAGATACTCTTTAAGCTTCCTTTTTTATCTATAACCTATATTAATGTGATGTAGAAATGATTCTTGGTCTGGATTAGTACTACAGTTCTTAAATTACTGTGTTTACCTTTTGGGTATACACAGCTCTTGATCATAAAAAGCTACTACTTCCTTACTACTTTTTTCTTTTGGTGACACAATTCCAAGAGAAGAAAAGCCTTGACCAAGGTCTGCAGGCTTTATCCAGGCTCTCCTGCAGTGACAGCTGTTTAATTCCTCTTGCTGCTCTGGAGACATGTGGTGTAAGGAGGCTGTGGAATGGCAGTATCTTAAATTGAATGTCATTCCTTGGCTGCTGCTGGCTCTGTGCAATTTTGGTTTCACGGTCCTGTGCCTGCAACACACAATGCATGGGCAGAATTTCCTCTGTGCTTGTACAGGTAAGTGAAGTCAGTGTAGGAGTGTGCTTGTGCAGTGGCAACACAGACCTGATTTTGATACAGGAAAGTCTGGCACATCCATCAGGATGCAGATTCATCCAGATCTGTATTTTCATTGCCAAACTCTATTAAAAAATAGTTAATGTAGCAGAATAACATGCTGTGCCTGGACGAGAACATCAGGAACAGCATAAGCACGATTCTGTTGTCTCTCAGCACTTAAATTCATAAGATCAAGTAAATTGTTTTACTCCCATCACAAAATGTAATAAATATACATGTTTGTTGAGTCCTGCATCACTGATTTCTCTTTGACCCTACCCTGGATTTTGTGTTCTTATTTTAGTAGATTTTTGCTCACACAGCCTTTTACATATGCTAAGTAGTTGTCCTTTGTGTTCTACAGTTGTGCATTTAAGTGCAATAATTCCCATTTTACAAATGCAGGAATTAAAGTCAGGTAAACTAAAGAGAGGTTTTGGGAAATTGTTTGTATTTAAACTGGAGGGAATTCACCTCCAATCTGGACTTCGAATATGGAATCATGATTTCAGTTCTGTCATTAGTTCCCTAGTCACAAAACTGTGTCCTAGTAAGTGTTCTCTCAAGGACTGTGTAAGTGGAGTGGTCTGTTTAAGTTGCAGGTAACTGTCTGGGAAGCAGGTTTCCACAAGAGGCACGCTATTCTCTGGGGATGAAAAACATAATTTGAGTTAACTTTACAGGCAAGCAGTATATGAACTGTAAATAATTAGCTTAGGTTGAATGTAGTGGAAAGGATGAATAATTAATTTAGTTCCAGTGAAATGGCTTAGAAACATATTTTGGTCCTAGTGATGTACATTATCTGACAGAGGCCAGCAGAGCAGAACTTGTGGCCCCAGAGGCTGACACTGAAGTCTGTTGGATCAGAAAATCTGGAAGACAAATGGAGCAACTGTGTGTGGTTGACATACACAGGAAGAAAATGGTAGGAATTTAAGAGGATATATTGGGACAGTTTGTGGCAGAGTTTCTTTGTTAGTGAAGGTTGCAGAGGTGGCTTCTGTGAGAAGACATCAGGAACTGCCTCCATGTTGAGCCAAGTTCCAGCTGGCTCCAAGGCAGACGTGCTGCTGGCTAAAGCTGAGCCCATCAGCAAAGTGCATGGCATGTCTGTGGTAATAGATTCAAGAGGGGTAAAAAATTGCTGTGCAGCAGCTGTGAGAGGGAAATGAGAAAATGTGAAACAGCCCTGCAGGCACCAGGGTCAGGGAGGATAGAGAGGGAGAAGATTCTACGGATGCTGGAGTAGAGATTTCCCTGCAGGCAATGGTGGCACAGGCTGCACAGGAGGTAGCACAAGAGGACCATGACAGAGCAGATATCCACACAGCAGCCATAGAGGACCCCATGCTGGGGCCCAGGGATGTGCCCGAAATGAAACTGCAGCCCACAGAGCACCTATGCTGGAGCAGGTCCCTGGCAAGTTTTGGGGCAAGACCTGTGGCCCATGGGGGACCCACACTGGAGCAGTCTTCTCCTGAAGGACTACATCCTGTGTAAAGAACACATGCTGAAAGAGTTCATGAAGGACTGTCTCCTGTGGGAGGGACATAAGAATAAAAGCAGTTACATAGCAACCAGCAGGGATGCTGAGATAGTAACTGTGATAGATCTTCTGTTAGAAGGGGTTTGCCTGAATAGTTTCTTACCCCATGTTTTTGAGAGCACTGCTGTACTTACCTCAAAATTACCAGCAGGAAATAAAATATTATTCAGCTACTAGACTGTTTTGTTATTTCTTATTACTCAGCAAAGTGGAGAACAGTCTTTGCTGTATCTGTTCCATTAAATTTTGGATTCTCATTGAACCATTTCAGCCAGAAATACACACCTAGCTGGAAATACTTTTAAGAAATAGGAGTGGTCCAGTGTTTAAGGCACATTCTTGTAGCCCCCTCTGTGCTAGGAAATGTGTTAAAGAAAAAAAAAAAAAGCAGTCTTGCTAGCATGCAAAGAAAAAAGAAAATGAGTCAGTGATTTGTTTATTCTTTTACAGATACCAGTAAATTAGCTGTTTAAGAAAGAGTTAGCCAAGTTTTGCATGAAAATCTTGTACTTTTTAAGGTCTACTGTATCTGGGTTAAAGACAGCCTGTCTGTATTTACTTGGATTGCTTTTTTGGCAGGTCATAGAGAACAAACATAAACTTAGCTAGTGCTCAGTTGAGGCAATATAAGGCAAAAATGCTTGCAATACCTGAGAAGGAGTATGCCACCCTGTAGATACTTGTGGCAAAACTCATTCAGCTTCTCAAGCTTAGCCTCTCGTTTGTATGATGACTTTGTTTTTTCACCTTTTAACTTTGATGGAATCTATTCTGAGGAGGTTTTTTTGATGTTAAAGATGTAACCTGCAATGTGCATTTGTCCTTTGTAAAGTATGTAAGATCTTTATGGTATCTGTATTTATGTCTGGTCAAAGGCAAGAAGGCTGTTCATTATTTTTGTCACATTTCATATTCTACTGTAACAACCTGTTTACATGTGACAGTTAAATGCTCATAGGAAAAACTGCATGACTGATGTGCTGTGAAGGGATAAGGGAGATTTTTGCTAAACCCCCAGTTGTTTCCTTGCAGGCTTCGTTTCTACCTTCTGTCTGTAGGCTGGTTCTGGATTGGCTGAATACAAAGTGCTCAACAGGATTGATTTTAAAAACATGTATAAATTAAGGGCAAGAGAGTTCATACGAGTTTGTGAAGATTTGTATCAATCCTTCAGCCTTTGCTCTGCAAGACTACAGTTCTTTTTTGTCAGTTCTTAATTTTACTGTCTTTTTTCTACAGAGAATGAAATATTAATTTTCTTTCTTTGGCAAGCCTTGAAATTTATCAGAATTCAATGTGATGTGACACCACTTAAAAACAGTGGCATGCCTCTCTTTTGTTTCCTAGTTGGGCCTTAGTCAGGCATTAAATTTTACTTAAGTGTGAGCTTACATCTCGGAAGGGCTTTCATAATTTCTTTTTTGTTGTTGTTTGACAGAAAAGCTGTGTATTGTCAGAGAGTACAGTAGGCTAAACATAAATGTCTGTCTGTGTAGGTGGAAAGAGACTGGAGCTTTCAGTCTTGGGTCCCCCTTCTGCAGAAATGCCTCCTGTTCATAGAGGTCTGAGGTGGCTGAGAGTCCTCTCTCTGTTCATAGTGCTTGAGAAGGGATAGAAAGCTCTTGGGCCACACAAACACCTGTTCAAGCTTCTTTTGCCATACTTATGGTAAGATTTACCTACTCTAGTTCTCTCCTTTTCTCATCTGTATTTACTGCCTTTTGATCACATTTATGCTGGATTTTTCTGCTTTCCTTTCCCCCTCTGACTCATTTCCTCTTCAGTTTTTACTTCCCTGCCAAGATGCTTTTCATTTTCACTTTGCATGTTGCCTAGAACACAGTCTCCTGAGTCTTTGCTAATTCCCTTTTGATTAGCTTTTTATTTTGTGTGGAGATTACATATACAGAAAAGAATGCTTAAAATTTAGATGATTGTTGGATGACTTCCTAGCGGGATCTGAAGCTTGCATTCCAGGATTTATGCATGCTACCAAAAGTCATCTTTAGGATTATCTTTAGGATAATGCACAGAACTCCTGGAATCCAAGGCACTTCCCTCATGTTAACTGGTTTCTTGAATCAAATATGGTTCAGGTGAAGTGGTAATAAGATTGGGAAGGATATGTCTGCTCTGTTCTGAATCGTTTTGCCATGTTAAGGCTGAAAAATATGTCAATAAATGGCTAATTTAATGAGTAGAACCAGTAAGAGCAGGATCCCATTTCAGAAGGCTGTTGAAAAGAAATGGAAAATCTTCTGAATGAAGACTGGCATAGTTCCAGTGTTGCTACCTGCCAGGAGATAATAAAATGCAGTTAAAAAATACTGCTGTTGTTAAAGAAACACTGCAGCACAGCACCAGTATTTCAGCTTACAGAAAGGCTGATGTGTACATTACCATCAGGAATAACTGCTATTTTATGTAATCTCAGTAGTGTTATGTTAAGAGGAGCATTTAGAAAACACAGGAGCTTTCCCCAAAGTGTTAACATGATTTTGGTGCTATGAACACTTAGAAAACCTTCAGTGGGGTGAGAATGCCAGCAAAACCAAATAGGTGAGATTAACTAAAACTGTGAAGTGTTCAGACCTTTTAATTCCTGTTTCTACATTCTGCATTCTTGGGTGCCAAATGACTGGGTCTGCCAGCTATTTCCTTACAGTGTACAATCTTAGCAGCAAAAACCAACTATAGAATATTTTAAGCATCTGTTCTGGAAAATCAAGAGGCTTCAGTTAGAAGACATTGCAATAATTTAGAATGCAAGTAAACATTGTAATATCCTTGATCAAGATAGCTATGACAGAGGACATATTTTTCTTAATTTATTGGGAGTTTAGCTACTTACAGTTACATTTCTGGTTTGGTGGTTTTGGGGGTTTTTTTAAGTGCATATGGTCTCCGTGTACAATTGACAGACTTCCTTCTCCTCCTCCTATCCCAGTTCCCTTCACACACATCCATGACAGATACGACATTTTGTAGTTTTTTGTTTGCTGTAGCTGTTTTCTAGCCAACATTCTGGGGAGCAGCCGTGTGCCCTCAACGTCTTGTGTCAGCCCCAGGAAATCCTGTGAAGGGCTTTGGCATTTCCTGTGGGTGATGTTAAACCTTGCCCAATCTGCAAGTAATCTGTAGCAGGAACTGGTCCACTGCAGATGCCAGGAAAGGCCTGGGCTCTGGCACAGCAGTCGGTAGTGTGACCATGTAGCAGCAGGGCCCTACCACAGCCTGGGCTGGGTTGGTAAAGTTCTAGGCACAGGGTTAAAGGAAGTGGGGGCTTTTTCCCCCACTCTCTCTTTTCAGAACCTATGAGACCACATCTGATGTGGCCTGTCAGGTATAGGAGAGGAAAAATTAACTGTCAGAGATTTTTTCAGTCACTGCTTAAAAAACTTGGCGCCTTAAATGCAGATCTTGTGCTGCTTAGGTTGTGTGGGGTTTGTTTTAAGTTCAGAAATCTAAGTCTGAAAAAATTGCTTTTGTTCTGTAGCTTTTCTTTCTTTGTCTTGGTGCTTCTCATCAGTTGGATTATAAGGACTCCTTTGCAGAGGGACTGTTGCATGTATGTGGTTAATTGCCTATTCTGAGGGCTGCTGGGGAAGGTGGTCATTGCTGTGGCTGATTTGCAATTGTCCTGCAAAGCTCCTTTCTTCTGTGCATTTCTGTGATGTTATGCTGGCTATTCCTGGTTGGTCTTCTCTGGCTTTGCCAGCTGGTTCACAGTGACTCTATTGCCACATGTCCTATTCTTCAGGGTGGAATAAAATTAAAATTCTTCAGGTGGAGCTGGAGGATTTACGTCTGATTAATCTTTTCTCAAGTCTTTTTATTTAAAAGGTTTTATTGCTCTTGTGTTTCTTAGCATCACTAGTATGGTCTTGGGGGTTCAGATCAATTCTCCACTCCTGAAGGGATTAGCACATCCCAGGCTGCTCTTGGAAACCATATCCTCAGTTCAGAACAACGTTCTGCATTTCCATCCTAGCAAGAGATGCCTATATCTGAACTAGTTACTTTATTTACTGTAATGAAAATAGTCTCTTCTAGGGTATCATTCAGCTGGTGAGAGAAACTGCATACCTCAGTGAGGAGCATTTGGTGACATTCATGGGTTCAAACATCTGTAGTTGATCAGGTGTCATCCCAAAAGAACTAGCCCTGCGTGTTGTTTGTTGGTTTGACTTCTGTGAGCCCTTAAATAGGTCACTGAATGGGTGATGAAGATACTCAAGTAAAGAGAATGTCTTTCAACTTAACCGTTCCATTTTCCATTGAGGAAATACTGAAGCATGTAGCAAGAATTCTCAGATAAGACCTTGACTGGCCTTCATCCCAGTCTTAGTGATCTCTTAAAAGTCAGTGCTGCTGAAGCATATGAATCTAAACTATTGCACCTATTGCAGGAGAGCATTTCTGATTTATAAAATAGCATGTTTCTGATATCTATCTATCTATCTATCTATCTATGCCAAAAATTAACTGAAAGCAGCATTTCATGTATGGGAAGACTTAAAAAAACCCCATGTGGTCTGTTGCAGTACTGAAACTGATCTAATGGTTTCTCATTATTAGGGGAGGGAAAGGACAAAATGATAGTATAGTTATCTGAACATTAAAACCATAGCTGAAGGGATCTTCTGTACAATAAATGAGTATTTTCTAATTTCAGTTTACTTTAGCACCATGAAAAAGTACTTTCTCTCCTACCCCAGACAACTTTTTAAAGTCAGGACCTTAACTAAATAAAAACTTTCTCTTTTTACAGTATATTCACTCATCAGGCATAATTCACAGGGTAAGTGGAAAAACATGAAATATGTCTATATTTTGATAATGTGAGTGATGTTTGTGTAGAAGCATGCTCATAAATACCCCTGAAATTCCATGTATCAGTTTTCTCTGTTGGTGCCTTTGGTTTCTTCTTCAGTGGGAACAAAAGATGGCGTGGCTGTGTCAGTGTAAGCTGGGCACTCAAGTTGCACTGAATACAGCTTAGGTTTGGGGTTCCTAAATTACTTTGTGAAGTTGAGTTGTAAGTCCCCACAAGAGCAAATAGTATCTAAATTGAGATGAATGAGAATATTTCTGTATTTTTTTTAAATGAAGATTAAACTTTAAAACAATGTTTAGGTTTTCTTTAAACATTATATTAGTGTTCAGAGTTTTAGGAGAACCATAGAAACTGAAAATATTGTCCAAAATTATAGAACCTCAATATTTTTTCTGAGCAAAATTAAGCATTTAATTCTTTTTGAGTCCTGTCTCTGTATAAAGTCCACTTAAGATTACTTCTGCACTGTGAAGAAGGAGTTCTGAATGATGCCCTTGTGGTACCAAGCAGCATATCTTTCCCCAAAACTGCATTAGAACAGAAATTGTCCATTTTTAATAAATTATGAGGAGCACCAAAGAAAGTGCACATTGTATAGTATCTTTAAGCTGGGCATGGAAACTATGCAAACTGACAAAATAAAGTATTTATATTTTTATTTTTGCAACTGCTGGGATCGTGGGCTAGACTTCCCATTGCTTAGTCTTTTTCTAAGGTCCCTCTGGATGACCCTTGAGCTTCTTGGGTTTTTTATGGTTTTTTTGCACCAAATTGTTTCTCTCCAAGGCCCTTCTGTTCTTAAAACATCTTTGTATAAAACAGGTGGATCCCTGTTTAAATTCAGAGAGAAGATATGCCTAAAGATGTAGTGCTAAAGTGTTTCAAACAAGGGTTTGAAAAAGCTGAAGGAAAATGTATTTTTGGCTATGTGTGCGAATCAGTGATGTTGCAATTTCATCTTAGTCTTTGCCAGCACAGTTCCCTTTGCTAAATTTACAACTGTGGAACATCATTAGATGTCCCTAAGGTGACTTAAGAGACTTAAGGGAATACTTTTTTCATGTTGCAGTTCTATTGACTTTCTTAGGAAATTGATTTTTCCACGTAAGAGAGCATAGGATTTTATGTAATATCTTGTTTAATTCCTTCAGTACTCCTTCTAAGTTTATCAGGGTAATGAACCTTTATTTTGCATATTTTGATATGCAACATGTACAGTCCAGAACTATATATGTGAATTGTTAACCTTATGGTGTTATTATTTAATGCAACAGGCTTATGTCCAAACCCCACTCATAGAAAAATGAGTGAATTCCTTCACTGGCAAGTATTTTCCTGACTTCTAGCAGGAGAAAAAAAAAAATGTTTTTTCTTGGAGCAAAAAATACTGGAAAAAAGCCAAGCATATGCAAGTTTGTGTCCTTGTTTGTGTCATTTATTATGACATTATTTTACCTGTTGCTGTTCAAAATAGTTACATAAAAACTATGAAACCAGAAAGAAGGAAAGAAAGCAAATGAGTACTTCAGTGTCTTTCTGTAAAATAAAAAGAAAAATAACATTAATTTAAAATTTGGTTGCAGGATCTAAAGCCTGGAAACTTGGCAGTAAATGAAGACTGTGAATTGAAGGTAAGCTATGTTTATTTGAAAAAACAGCCAGCTGTGTTAGATGACAGAAGACAACAGGTGCAGCAGCTGTAGACATGCTGGCTGGTTTCAGTGTTGGGCCAGGCTTTTTGTTCTTGAATCACAATTGGCCTGCACATCCTCACAAAACATCAGGAAATTTGAATGGGGGCTTCTGTGTCCTGATGTGTAAGGACACATCAGATCTTATGGCCAGGGTTTCCTCCCTAAAAGAGACATAAGAGTTTTTGGGAGTGATTTGGTTATGTGAGAAATTCAGCTTTGAATAAACAGAAAAAGTCTAATTCTACAAGCTGAGAGAGAAGTTCAAAGGTTGTGAAGGATACCCTTAATGGAATAAAATAAAAGGTGATGAAAAGCATTTCTAAAGTGTTTTTTAGCACACAAACTATACACCTGCATGTAGCCATTGTAATACAACTTTTTGGTCTTTGGAGACTGACCTGAATGTTCCAGGGTCCTATGATTTTAGAATTTTCCTATCTAACACAAAAAGCCATTGACTTTTCCTGGCTTGGAGGTGGCCAAATGATGGGTGGATCCCAGGGTGTTGGGAAAAGAAGAAAATCTAGAAAAAGCAGTTGTATGCTGTTGTCTTCCCCCACCCCCCCCAGCTGTACAATTATATTTTGAGATGCAGGCCAGGTCTAAGACAGTCAGTGGATGCAGGCACAGGATCACGTTGCCAGGGACAGTCCAGCCATTTTCCCCCATGTCTGTGCACTTGGCAGCTTTCCTTGCATCGACTCCAGTGACGATGAGGCTGTAGGCAAGTTGGAACAATTCCTTGAATGGGTAATTAATTAGTAGGCTATTAGTTGTATTTTTCACAATGAGCTTTTTGGCTCCTTCATCTGATGCTCTCAACTCTTACATAAGTGTCAGAAAAGTGACAGTGAAGGGTGCATGAGGGGAAATCACTGCCCTTTCTGTAGTCTCAAAGTTACAAGTTATTTTTATTACAGTTACTGAAGCAAGTTAGGAAAATTAAGTTTTCTGAGACAAAGAGGAGCTATTCTTGAGGAGCTGAGGGGAATTGGCTCATTCTTTCATAATTCACAAATTATAAAGAGGATTTTCAAACTTGCTCTGAAAATTACTGTGGAAGTTCCAGCTGAAAAGCTGAAGATGAGAGAGTGAGAAAAAAGTTTTATATGAAGATAGTTGTTGAAATGGTACCAAGTTAATATTAAGTACAAATAGGATACGCTTGTTTCTGAGCTTAATGAACGTGTAAATGAAAATCATGAAGTTAAAACATAATACACAAAAATTCTTGCTGTCATTTTCTACTTTTACAAATCTACAAAACCAAATAGTATTTTAGCTGTTTCCAGCTCTGCATGTCACAAGCCTTGGTAGATAAAATGCCTGAAAAACTGCGAGAGAATAGACCATACCACATCTGGCTTTGACCTGTTACATAATTTGTTTTTCTTTTTCTTCCACCCTCCCTGCTGTCTTACTGGGAAAATACAGTGTGTGCTGAATATGTAGAATAAATTGGAAAGCCATATATAAAAATGTATTTTGCCACTACAGATATTTTGAGTCTAGTTAATACACCCTTCAATACCCAAAGAATCAGCCACAATCAAGTGCATTTAATTGGTACAAATAAAAATGTCTCCCTTTGCATTCTATTCCTATTTTTAAATTGATTGGTAATCAGTAGTTAGGAGGAAAACATGGAAATGGTATTTCAAGTATGGCAATAAAGATAAGCCATAACATACTGTAGTCTTGATTTGTGAATGACAATCTATTTTTCCTCTTTGTTAGTGCCAGGGAATGATGAAACTATCCTGAAATATTTTAGAATGTTTAATTGCAGAGAGCATTACAAAAACATGACCCTGGTATAGGAATGCTCAGGTGTCCCTAGTAAAAACTCGTGCCCTGTCAATAAACATCTGCAGCCTGATTCACATGGCAACCTGTGGCCGTTCATGCAAATCTTCATATTTAGTTGTCTGCGTGTGACCATGATTTATGTTCAATAGAACTTCACTTACCCAAGCCTCCTACTTCTTATTAGAAGCATGAACTTTCCAATAAGTACAAACGATTATTGTTCCAGTAGTGGAATTTTCTTGCTCTTGGCTGCGTCTTTTGATGATCCATAGAGGTGGGACTTCTTAAGGCAAATTTTGTAGAAGTTGACAAAAGGCCATAGCATTCATTTTCAATCTTGCTGCTGTACACATTGCTGTATCTAGAGAGAGATACCTGAGAACCTTAGAAATAAGCTAAATTGTGCATAGCACTTTAAACAAAATTGCACTGATCTTGCATTTTTTACAAAAGGTTTTTCTGTAGTTGATGCTGGAGGTTGGAGAGGACTTGGTGGGACTAAGTGACGGCAATTCCCTACTCTTGTTGCAGATTTTCAGTGTGATCTAGAGGAAGTCTTTCCTTGTGTGATTTACTCATAAAGTAGAAATAACAATACCTTCATACTTCAGAATTTTGTTGGAACACAGTCTTGAATGATTGTGCCACCTGGGTTATGAGAGCAATGGACACTGTCTAAAATGGGTGCTGTTCTTTTAGCTGTAACTTGATACAGTGGTGACTGTGATCAGGGAATTTTTTGCATTGAATCTGTCCAGTATCTTTTTAATTAATAAGTGAATAATTTATTATTTTCTTTAATGGTCTTAAAACTTTTGATGGTGCTATAGGAGTATGTAACTTTAAAAAAAAAATATTCAAACCTCTGTGCTACCTGTCTTGATTTCTTAAAATGAGAACAAGGCACTTCAATGAGAAAAATATACAAAAAATAAACTGATCTCTGCAGATTGCTCCAATTTTTTTTCCTTACAGTTGTAAAGAACTGTATGAACTAGATAACAAGCTGTCTGATCTGAATGTTCTTTGTGCTTCCACTACAGATCCTGGATTTTGGACTGGCAAGGCATACAGACAGTGAGATGACTGGCTATGTGGTTACAAGGTGGTACAGAGCCCCAGAGGTCATACTTAACTGGATGCATTATACTCAGACAGGTCAGTGGCTCTTTGGAAGTATCTTAACAGAGCTAAAGCCTTCACTCACTCAGGTGAAATATAAACAAGACTTTGTTTCTGAAATTAATGAGAAATTGGAGGTGGAAATGACAATATAATTATGCATAATTTCCTTGTAGATAAATTGCTGGTAATCATGAGTTTAGGGGGTTTTTATATATGTTTTCTGAGAGCAACAGAAAGTGCCAAGGTAATTAGAAAAAGATTATTTTAATTGTACAGACGTGACAGTCTGGTCTCTTCTTGTGTTCATCTAAAGGTGTGCTGATTTTAACTCAGGGGAAAATGGCAAATAGAGGGAATTCAAATAACACTAAGATAACTGTGGAAGTTTTTGAAAGCATTGAAAATTTACTTCCCATGTGCTTCTGCCTCTTACTGAGAAATTCATTCTGCATATTATGAAATTATCTCCAGTTTGCTCATCAGGAAGTCTGGTAGTTTTACTTGTGCTCTTCATCATACTTGGCAAGGCACACATTTATTTTATAGCAGGCTATAAAATTAATTTTTATACTTCTTTAAAATATGTTTTAAAGTAATTTTTATGCACATTTAAATGGACACGTTAATGTGCCTCTTGGTCTTTTTTTCAGTTGACATCTGGTCTGTAGGTTGTATAATGGCTGAAATGATAACAGGGAGACCTCTGTTCAAGGGAAATGATCGTATCCTTCAGTGAATTTATGATATTGATGTAAGAAAATTATGAAAGGTTCTTACGTGATACAGTAAGTGCTCAAAAACTGATGAGTATAATTTGATATTAATAGTAAAATTCCCTGCACCTTTCTCATTAAATCATTATTTTATATCTGTACCACTTTTGCACACCTGCCAATTAAAATTTGTATTACTGATTTTTTTCAGTAGAAGGGATCTTTGAGTCACATCTCAAATCATCAAGTAAAAGGCTCTGTGGTAATAGAAAAGCCATGTTTCTTTTTTTTGTGTGTGTGCAGTACATGTGTTGATTGTTCAGATACTCTTAATACTTTTGGACTGATTTTTATCTAAAAATACAGAATGGGCCTGATAATACTAGAAAATTTTGCAGATGATTCAATTATATGTTCCCAAACTATAGGATATTTTCTTTGCCTTTTCTAAGAAAAAGCTGAGAACTTTCATCTTTTATAAATCTTCTGTTCAGTCACTGAATTAAGATTTTTACATTTTTCTCCAACAGCAAAGAAATGCATTATTTTTGCAGGATGCTTAGTTTTCTAATGGTGAAAGAATTTGTTCCTTATTTCTGGTATTCAGATCTGGACCAACTCACAGAAATAATGAAAATAACAGGTACACCAACTCAAGATTTTGTTCAAAAATTGCATAGTCAAGATGTGAGTATTCTGTTTTGGCAGTTGGTTTTCCATGTCTTAATTTTACTTTAAGCCATGCTCAGTTCTTAGGCTGAGATAATATGTGTTGACTACTGATATGGTCCCTGATGGTCCCTCTCTGCTTGCAAATGCTTTGTGCACCCACAATTGCTACTGGAGATGGGGGGTTGAAACAACTGAAAGTTATCAGAACATTATTTAAATATTTCAACATTCTAATGTTTACCATACAAACAGCTGAGCTGATACATTGCAACTTTTATTGTAAAGGTACTGAAAGCATTAGGATATTCAGAAAACTCAGTTGTTTGCAAATGTCTCTTTCCTGTTCTTATGTTGGTGTCCTTCTAGTATCCTGAAGCTCTTACAATAAAGAACCTAAATTTATTTATTAGACTGACTGTACAATTTAAATATTAAGGAATTACTGTATAAGGTACACTTCTAGAGATTGTTGTAAACTCACTAGGACATTCTTTCAAGTAATTCATACACATTTATTTGAATAAATAAATTAAAAATGGAGCACTAATGATTAAAGCTTTCCATAGTGATTTCTAAATCATGGTTTTAAAACTTGATTAAAAAAATTCCATTCAGGAAGAAGGTGAATAGCATTAAAAAAAATGCATTTGTACAATTTGCTGTCAAAATATTGTTGAGTTACCTATTAAGCACATAGTTAATGTTGTCTCATTACAAAGGTAGCAAAGATCTAATTTAATATCCATGTTTCTTTTAAGGCAAAAAACTATATCAAAAGCCTTCCAAAAGTCCAGAAGAAAGATTTTGCATCCATCTTGAAGTATGCAAATCCTTTGGGTAAGATGGTTTGTGTGGATGTTCACAGCTTTTTCTTGTGTTTGCATTGGAGGCAGTGGCAGTATCAGTCCTGTGACAGGTGATGTGATGGTTCTTGTGCTATTCTGTCTCTTGCTTTCCATAATTCATAGCTTTGATAGTAATGGCTGAACTTTGCCAATTTTAAACGCTGCCAGGAATCAGTTGTTTCTTAGAAGTATCAAAAAATTTTGTATTTTTGGTTTCAATCTAGCACCTGCTCATTGGTTTTACTTGAGCAGTTTTCTCAAGAGCCCTGGAAGATTAAGTATATGTAATAAAATTTTCTCTGTACTGTATTTGAACTATAATTCTGAAAGCTCAATCTGATCTGCAGGTGAGATACAAGAAAATGGAAAGCTGATGTTTTAGCAATGGAATTAATACATCCTGAGAAACATTTTTGAGAAGCACTGGCTTGGATTTGATAGATATAAACAGCCAGAAGAGCATACCAGGTGTGCAGAACTGTGACATGACCTGAGGCAGCCAAAGCTCTGAAATGACTCTCCCTAAGCATTATCAATTCTCCAATGATCTAAACACTCCCAAAGCCATTTTTATTAGAATATTAATTAGGATAATTGAATTTTCTCAATTTAAAAAGTTTACATTTTAGATTCAGATACAGTAGAAATAAATCTGATTGATAAACAACTTCTACTGCATGATTAGCTCAGTGACATTCTCAGCTACAGCAAGCTACACATTTCTATTTAGTTTTTAGGATGTCTCTCCTTATCATTTCTGTGGCCATCTGGCTGCTTCTGGTCTGGGATAGGAGTTTAAAGAGAATATACGTGGCAAGCAGGAGTTGAAGCATCCAGTCCCACACTTCTGCCTCTACTCCTTTCTTGCTCCAAACCCAAGAACATCCTTTCAGGACAGAAAAACAGAAAATAAACAAATCATTCATCATACCTGTTTACACTAGTCCATTTTGACAGTCTAGCAATGGATCTGATCCAAAATCCACAGGAGGGAAACACATGAAATTTTAATGGATTTTTTTGGCAGAGGTTAAAACCACATAGCAGATAAAGTCAGCGCAGATTCTGAGCATGGACAACTAACTTGTCCTGTGAACTTCAAAGTGTAGTTGGTTTGGATTTGGTTACACAGAGCACAGTTCTTGTTCGCTGTTCACCTGTTCATTCAGCTGCCATGGAGGGGGTGATGTACCTTAGAACCACAATGAGTGGCAGTGATTAATGACACCTGGGAAAGCCCCAGGCACAGAAGCTTGGAAGTCATTAGCTGAGATGTTTTCTGTGTTGCATACAGAAGCAACAGAGCACCTCTGCATTGCATCAGGCTTTGTACACATCCCAGCTTGCTCACAACACTGTCGTGCAAAGGGACCCACACTGGCTATCAGTGGACACCCAGTGATTCTGCTTTATAACTCCCTGTATTTATTTGAAATACCTCCAGGGCAATATTACTGTGTACAAGTGAAATCAGGTGTGTGATTTGAATACACTGTTGGTTTTCTGTGCAATAGCTCTAAACCTTTTGGAGAAGATGCTGGTGCTGGATGCAGAGAAGCGAGTCACGGCAGCTGAGGCTTTGATGCATCCTTATTTTGAACCGATTCATGATCCTGAGGAAGAAATTGAAGCTGAGAAATACGACGAGACATTTGATAATATGGATCTTCCACTAGATGAGTGGAAGCGTGAGTAATTTTGTGATGTTTTCAAAATTAACCAGATTGAAAGGCCAAGCAGAAATAAAAATGTTCTACTTTACAAATTAACTTCTCTGCTTTTCATCGAACAGAGTAAATAGACAGCTTTAAGGAAAAGAAATGCTACTGATGAGCCAGTGTTCCTCTTACCAGGTCCTTGTGTAAGAATCTCCAAAGGTTTCTTCTCTGCTTCCTGACGGAGGCTGTCCTCCATTTCCTTAATGTTTCTGTCCTCCCATCTTCTGCAACATAGAAAAGCAACCATTTCTCTAAATTGCCATCTAGTGGATAGGGCAGGTGAACAGATTGACTGTTGCCTCTATAGGACTGCAGTGGTTGCTGGCCTTAAAGTTAGATTCTCTGAGAGAAAAAACATACTTGTGTCAGCAGAGATTTAAGTCTAATCTTATTTCCATCTAAGGTCAGTGGTTTGTATTTTGGCTTTTAAGAGAGGACCTGACTTTTATATCTAATTGTGCTCAGTAGCTCTTGCTAAGTATATTGCCCACTATACTCAAAAGTCAGTGCTCACATCCTTTTGAAAGCACCTGTACCATTTCAGTGTTGGGCTACGTTTTCAAATCTGAAATGGCAAAAAAATGGTCCTTGATTCCCTTACTTTTTGTACACTTCTTCTCTTTTTGCCTGAAGAGGTCTCTGTCTTCCTGAGCTAGGTCAGAGCCCAACCATGCTGAAGTTGTACTTTGCTCATTCATGTTTGTGCAGCTCCGTTTTTCATTAGACCATACCAATGCTATGTCTGTTCTGCTGTTTTGCAGGCATTACATATAAAGAGATAATGAACTTCAAGCCACCACAGACATCAGACTCAAAGGAGACAGCAGTGTAATTTGTATGGCTCAGTATTTTCAGAACTCTGAGGAAGGCAAAAAAGTTGTAAATGTTTGTTATATTTCAGGTGTATAAAACATTTTGTAAATAAACTCTTATGTAATCTGTTTCATCTGCACTGTAAGAAAGAGCAATGTCCTTTACTCTGCATGTGGAAGTTGGTGCCTTTGGGAGTAGCATTTCAAAAATATCCAGAAACTTATTTCTGCCTACAACTTCTTCCTTCTGCACAAAAGGACTCAGACTGCAATAACCTGGTGCCATCACCAAAAGAGCAGGACTAATTCTTCAGCTCAGAGATCAGAAGAGTACAAGTTACCACCCCAGGCAAGCTCCACAGTATGTCAGAGGTGTGCTGGGACTGCTCTCTAAGGCCACTGAACCGTCTTGAATGCAAGAAGTATTCATGTGACTTCCTCTGGAATATTTCACTTTGCTGAGATGCCTGGCAAGGCTAATCATCATCTGTTACCTCAGGTACTGCAGTGGGTAGCGGAGACACAGCCCAAAAGAATGCCTGCCTTGCCTGTCCTGTGTGAGTGGAAGAGAACCTCAGAAGTGTCGATGTCCTAGATTTTTTCCAAAGTAACCAGCGTAGCAGGACAAGATTTCATAAACTCACTAGGTGAGCAGTCACTGGACATATAACCACTGTATAATATTTTTCTCTAAATACGGTGCATTTTCTTTGTATAGTAGACTAGGGATCAAGGATGTCCAGGGAGAAATTCTTCCGATTTTCTAAAATTTTGTAAGCTCTCTAACATTTTAGTATTGAAATTATCTCAGACAATGTACTGGTTATAGCATCAGCGGTGCTGATTTTACTACTAAAGCTGCATGTGGGTCACTGTCTAGAAAATTAAATGAGGACCAAAATGATACACTGCAGCTCTTCGTTTGGGACTACCTGCAGCAAGCTGTTCTTTTCACAGTGTACAAAGCTGTTATCACACAAAGAATAATAATTATTCCTATTTTTCACTCTTTTGAACTCATCTTACTTGGAAGAACCTTCAGACCTTCTATTGAGAGGTACCTTAGCAAAAGGAGTCAGCTTCCTGATGGGATAGATTGGTTAGATGTTTCATGAGTTCCTCTTTCTGTCCTGTTACTGTATTTTCTTAGGTGCTTTGTTTGTAAGGGTCCCTGAGAGGTGGGAAAAAGAACTGGCAAACCTTTGTGAAGAATTTCTGTGTGAAATTGCTTGTCTTTCTTAAAGGTAGTGTCTTTAAAATTGACTGTTTGGATGTGGGTTATTCTCAATGTAATACACTGTGGTGTGTTACTTCTGAGTGAAATGAATGTGAAAGAAGACACTTGATCTTAGCAGGCAGTAACTGGAAAAAAAAAAGAAATTACTTGAGGGTTTTTTGCTTTAATATCTTATATAAATCATAAGTTTAATAAAGGCAGTTACTCTATTTCTTTCAATGAATGTTTGAATTAAACACCTGTAAATATTAGCATTTGTTTAAAAATTGTTTGTGATGAGTGTTGATTAGCTGAGCTGGACTTCTAGAGGGACTAAATAGAAACCCTAAATTCATGTATTTGACAAGCCATTAAAAACTACAGTTTCAGGGAAAAAAGGCAGAGAATGTGAATTGAATAAAAAGGTTTTTCCAAACTACAGGTTCCTCACAGAGGAAGGCACACCCCGTTTTGCACTATGGACTTTCTGCTTGGTCTACACTTCTATGTTAAATAGAAACTTTTTTTTTTACAGAATAGATGTTTTCTCTTGGGATCATGCTGAGTGGTCCTCTTAAAAGTTGTGGGAGAGAAGTGCCTGTTGGAATTAGTGGTGTTGACAGACCCAGTCAGTGGAAAATGAAAAATGTCAAACACTTATTGAAAATGCTGCCTCTATATTTTAAGTGGATTTCAATATCCTAAATTGTAGAAAATGCCTAAAGTCTGGAGATAATGCTGATAGCTCAAATGTAGCTCAGAAGGAGCATTTTTTTAATTGAAAAACTGCTTTGCATTTTCTTCCTAAAGGCCAACATTTCAGTGGGCATTTCCACAAAGTCAAGCCCTAAAATCCCCCATTGGCTGAACTTTCCCCTCTCTTAATTTTAATTTACAGCATTGGAGAAGCAGCCAGCACACAAGAGAAAGACATAAGAAGATAATGTTAGTTTTTCTTGGTAGTGGAGAAATACAGAACTCTTAAAGTAACTGAAGACCTTGGTGCGTGCATATGTCAGACAAGCAAGTACTGCTGTGCCATCAGCAAACAGCAAAGGCAACGTCAAGTTGGTCAAGAAGTTTCTCTGAAGAGATGAATTCTGCAGAAATGTCTCTGAATGACAGTAGAGACCATTAAAAGAACTGTGAGGTAAAAGCAGAAATAATTTGCAGTGGAAGCAGCTGCTACTCCAGAGGGAGAGACAACAGTTCCTGTGTTTTTATTTGCTATTCCTACTGGTGCTAAGCAACTCAGGTATAAGAACTCAATTTCTGTTTGCCTTAAATGAGAAATGTAAATACTATCTGCATGTACATGAAATGTGTTGTGACAAATAAAGGTTGGGAGTTTGTTTTTTGACACAATAATGGTCTTCCCCATATGTATTCCCAAATGTATAGTCAGATTGTTTTTGGTAAAGGGTACTATGTGAAGTAGGGTATGAAAGGGTACCTACTAGTACTGTAGGTACATTTCATGCATATTAAGCTGCTGATGTAGTTTCTTTTGGAAGTTTGTCAGACCACAGATTCTAATCTTTCTCTCATTTTCCAAACTTGGGAGTTGCCACAGAGCTGATCTGACTGTACTACTGCCACAAATTATTTCTTAACAGCTTCTTGGATTTCACCAGGCATTTCTGCTTTGTTCTTTAATTGAAGTTGCATTTCTCAGCCAGATTTGAAAAGCCAAAGTCAGATTGATGGTCATCAAGCATGTACATCTTTGAGTTGGACAGGGAAGTTTGAGTAACAGTGTTCCAAAAGGATATATGGGGCTCACATGTTCCCTGACTGTTTCAGAGCAAGATTGTCCCCTTAAATGTTAGTCTTTGTTGCATTGAAAACCCACCAAATATCAAATTTTGATAATGTGTTGTTGTGGACCAGATGTGGTTCACAACTTCCTTTCTTGATTATTTTCTCTTTTTTTAAATAGGATATTACTGAGGTGCATGCTAATGTGTCCTGCAAAATGTACTCAGAAGATGCACTTTGTTCTTGATTTGGAATTACTGGGCATATGAGCTGGGTGGGGTTCTTTAAATTTCCTGCTTTCTGATGTGCTGTTCAAAAACGAATACCAGATGCTTCTGGTCTGTTTCAGCTAAGCTTGTCAGAGAATGAAGCATCTGTTAGATGCTATCATTCCCTGGATCTTGGTATGAAATAGCCCTGTATTTTGACAGTTCCTGCAGGTACCACAGAAAAGAATAGGGGCTCAAAACACCTGCTGTCTCTGCTGATTAATTCTCCATCTCCTGCATACACTGGGGGCAACTGGTTGTGTAAGTCAAACAATACCAGAAGTAGTTTCATGCACAGCCGCATTTAAAATCTCCTAACTCTTCGTAAGAATTCAGGAGCCTGAGTTGGAGAAAGATCAAGGGAGGAGGACTTCCATCATACAGATATTCTTTGAAACTTCATGGACTACCACTTAATGAGCAGCTCTTGTGCACAGATCAATTGCAGCCTGTGGAATAGAAGCATCTAAAAAATGCATTTTCACTTAGCAACCACCTGCAGCTCTGAGGCATGGAACTGATGTATGCTTTTTAGCTACCAGAAACAGCATCCCACTAGGAGGTGAGTGAGTACAAGGAAAGTGTTTTAATGATTCCTCATTTTTGTCTGCTGCTGTTTTGCTCTGTAATGGGATCTGCTTTATGCTTAACCTCGTTACTTTTCCAAGCAGGAAGAGTTCATGGTCTGCTTCATCAGTAAGCAACAAGGTGCATTTTCCAGCAAAGTTAGAGTGATCCAGGTATGCAGCTCTTACAGCTTCCATTGAAGCTTTTTGAATATGCNCATTCACTCAATTTTTCTCTAAAGCAGTAGATCCAGCAAAGTGCTGCAGACATGGTTCATTTACTAGCACTGACATGGCTACAAAGCCAACAGTGCCTGGAAAATTGTGCTCAGCCAAACTGATGGGTGAATATGGCTGTCATCTCTTGTCTGTTCTCCAGCCGTAAAAGAATAACAATGCAGCCTTTGTGAAGTAGTTGTTTGGGAAAGCCTGATGGTGACCTCTGCTGTAAGGGTTATGAGAGTATCCACAGGAGGTCACGAAGCTTGGGCTGCTGGGACTGGGGGCCAGCTCGGAGCCAGAGCAGCCAAGGGTGGCCCCTTTCCCATAGTGACCTTGGGGGGAGGCTCCCAGACACTGTGGGGCCAAATCCTGGTGGGGGGAGCTGCTTCCAGCTGATGCTCTTGCCTTGGCCCTGCCTGAGTTGCAGCTCCTCACCACCCCATAGCCGTGTCCCTGGCCATGGGTCCTACCAAACCACCTCCATTCACAGGCTGATGTCCCAGTTTGGCCTGTCCTCATCCCCAGGGAGGTGACCCACACCCAGGGCTGGGGTTGTCCCCAGTTGCCCCCTGCCATCTGCCCTGACCTACATATGAACATTTATATTAAATTAGGTCAAGTTGAAAAGATTTGTTGGCAGTGCTCCATAATAAATGGTATTTCTGTGCCATTGGCAAAGCTCCTGTAAGTTGCTGTGAGTCTCCATTTGGACTAAGTGTCAGGAGAACATCATTAAAGAAGTTTTTCATACATGATGCATTTATGCAAAAGGTAATGATTAGAGAGGAAAGAATTGCTGCATGAGAGCATGGATTTCCTTTAAAGAAAGAAAAGGCAACGCAGAAAGATTTTCTTGAAGGCATTACATAATATTGTAAATAAACAATTAGACTTGTCAGAGAAGTAAAACCACAGCAGTGAGAATATTGTGAATGCTGAGATCAAATCCTGCCTGCTGGCAGAGTGAGAGGGCTAAGTCACCAGGCATACGTATAAACTCCAGGTCTCACGTCACCTTACAGACGTGACTCCCCTTATGGCTTTCAAGCACTCTGGTAATGCTTTACATTCAGGCTGCTGAATTTTCAGAACAGATGTGAAATTATGGCCATACAAAAATGAGTGAATATTTGGAGACTCAATGGAACGAGTGTGATTGTCTTAATGAACAGCTCACTATAAGTATAATTACTTTATCTACTCAGTATTGCCATTGCAAGTCTTTAAAACAATGTTAACTATATTTCCTTAGGTTTCTCAATGGGTTTTATGGCCTTGATCACCTGGATTTGATATGATTAATGTTTTGAATTTGCTGCATGTCTTCCAGCTTTTGAATTGCTTTCCGTAACTAGTGTTTGGTATCATTAGAATAATTTGAGACATAAATTATTTATGTACAGGGAAAATTCCCTTTATGCTGTAACTTTGAGTCTTAGCAATGGGGTAAGCCTGACTTCCCATGAGAAAATGCTCAGGAAAGGCTGAAGAGCTGAGCCAAGCAAGCAGAGAGCATCACTGTGTCCCAGACTGGCTCACCTTAATGTACCCAATTCATACCAGTGGATGCCTGACAGCTCCCTTAGGGTTAATAAAATCTTCTCTAATATGGTAATGTGACATCATCAGCTGGTTCATACATCCTTTGTGATCAACTAGGAGTTTTAAAGAAGACTAAATCTCTCTCTTGTCCAGAAATGTTAGACCTTAGCAAACATGGGCTTGATAGCAGAGCTGGTTTTGAAGGGCCTCTACCACAAATGGTCCTTTTCTCTTGGAAAGGAGAAAAATGAAAACTTGGAAGTAGGCAGAATTTGAAGCACTAATTCCCCTCATTTTTCTGTGTTAGTTTTGTCTACTCAAGCAGTGTTCTTACAAAGCAAATCAAATACCACTAATCCTCAAAGAAAGAAGTAGCCAAGTGAATGTCCTCGCACATGTGGACACGGACCCAAGCTGGCTTCTCCTACTGGTGTGTTGGGACAGAATGGCTGTGTAAGGACTTCAGTAAGCACAGGGACAAAAGTTGTTTGTTCCCTTCAAAGACTGGCATATGTACCTGCAGCATCCCTTGCTGAAACCAAGATATTAGAATGAGGTTGCTTTATTGAGCCAACCCTATGGCAGGGAAAGTACCTCCCATACTAATTGCTTTTTCAATATTATGGACCAAACACAAATATTTTATATAATGTCCTGAAAGATAATTCACCAAAAAGAGTGAAAGAGTGGCCTGTGTATGTTGGCCACCTTTGTCAGTTTTGCTCACATAAAGGTCTGCCATGAGACACTGACATCAACAGGATGTATTCTAACACTCAGCGTAAGCAAAACACGCAGAATCTTGGCTTCCAGGGTATAGTCATGGATTATGGAAAGTGCATTTGCCTTCCTTGGGTACAGAATCTGACTGTCAGTAATTCCAGTAATTGTTTCATTTTGCTAGAATATCAGGGAGAAAAATGCTACTCAGTATGAAGAGAAACACACAGCATTTTCTCTGGATGTTTCTAAAAGTAGTTTTCTCTCTCACCAAACAATTCAAAGGTCTCCTGTCCTAATACATTAAACATTAGTGATGCTGTAGTAGAGATGTAGATGTAACAAGGCTTATGGGGAGTGGCAATAGCTTTTATCACTTTTATCAGACACATATAAGAGCAGAAATAAAAAGCTAAGGAAGCTGTCAGGCAAACATGCTCCTTTTATGGTGTGAAACTGGAGCTGCAATCACAAATCCTTTTTCTCTGGATGCTCCAGAGTCTCATTTCAAAATACCTTCCCCTCTAAACTATTTGTTCCTCTATGGTTTCCATAATGAAAGGAACCTCCTGTGGAGACTGTTATCAATCTTTGATCACTGCAATCAGCATGAAACCCTTCAATTTCATTATAGAAGGAAAATGGATCCTAATACCAAAAAAACATCATCCTGTCCTGTCTAAGCTTAAATTCAATTATTTCTCTGGTTGTGCCTCCCTGTGCTTCATATTCTGATTAGAAGTAACCCACAGTTTTAGAGATCATTTAGGTACTGTTTGATTTTGAGCTATTTCTAAATTATTGCTCTACATTTTTTCTTATTTATTCAACTCTTCTTGTTGTGTAGCTATTTAGGATGGACTTACCCATTTCATTTCCCAGCAGCTCCACTGGAAGAGAATGGTTGCCCTGGAATGAAAGTAAAGGGCTGTGAAGACCAAGTGACATAACATTTCACAGGCAGGCCCCACAGTCTGCACCCAGATTAGCAAATGGGCGCTGAAGTCTCCGACCCTCTAATCCTGGCTTGCTGGCTCAGTGGCTCTGCCCAGGTATTGAAATCCAAATAGAGTTTAATCATTAGGGTGGAGACTCCTTTATCAGTGAATTTCTCTTCAAGATAGGGTAATAGAAACCAAATGCCTTTGATGTCAACAGAGGCAATGTGTGCAACATAAGCCACCACAGACAAAGGGAAGGAGCCTGCCATCTGCCCCGAGGCTCAGAGGAAGAGAAGACATTTTTTCTTCCCCGTTATTTTGTATAGCATATTGCATCTGTGCTTTCTATTTAAAGACTGGTTTATGGTTTGCTTGGGTTTGGTTTGTTTTGGTTTTTGCTTTTTGTTTGTTTGTTTGTTTGTTTGTTTTTAATTGAATTCTCCCCCTTTGCAGAGGATTTAAAGCCTTTATGAATATTGTTGGAGCTGTCCAACTAAACAGACAGGAGGAGATGAACTGGTGGATTCTGTAACTCTCAGGCCTGCTGTGGCAATGGTTGTGGCAATATGAATCTTCTCTATAGGAACAGCTGCTGAAGTTTTGCTGATTCTGTGGGCTCAGCATCACAGTGTTACAGGAAGGCTCTATGCATTCACATTAAAGTGCATATAAAAAGATTTAATAAGTATACAAGGTGCAGAATTTATTTACTTTTACAAAATTGTTCTAGATGTCTTCTCAGACAGACAAAAAGACTTACACACTATTTACAGAGATACCACCCCTGTATGATAACAGAGAGAAAGGTTCAAATCACAAAGTGGTGTCTGTGAAACCATTATCTTATTTGAAGTCTAGACCTGCCCATGATGATCCACCTAATGCCTGGCATGGTCCTGCCAGTCGTCTGCCACAGTGCTGTGCTCCTGCTGTCTCTTGAATTCTTCACTCCTCATACAGAGGCGGGATTTGGCTGAGCATCTGTAGTCAAAACAACTTACACAAAAGGCTGGTTGCTTCATTAATCGAACCTTGAAAAATGTTTTGAGTTCCTTGATATGTGAGGAATACCGAAAAAAGTAGATTAATGGCAGCTGCAATAGCAAGTGTGTCTTTTGTCAGGATAAGAAGGTCCCTTAAAGGCTCCAAAAGGCTCTTTTTTGTGGTCATCCTTGAGCAAAAGATGTGTGTACGGTAATATTTAAAATAGGGAGAGTGAAAAAAAATAAAATGTTCACACTGTCCACACTGTCAGTGAGTACTCCCTAGCCTTTGAGCACATAGTTCATGGTGCAGAACAGAAAAGAACTATTCCCATCAAATATTTGTATAGCTGTCAGGTAAGAATTATATACCATACCCTGTGAATGGACACACTGATTTGTGAAGCAGTTACTCTTATAATTTGTAACTGCCACAGTTAAAAATAATTTTTTTCTCAGAATCCCAAGAAGTTTTGGAATATTGTCTCTGTACACATTAGAGTTCAGGACAAAAGTGTTTGTTTTTAACGAGTTTAGTATGCACCTCTGTACTCGAATGAAAAAGTTTGCAAATTATTTTACTTAGAAAGCCCAAGATAACAAATCTCTTTCCAAAACTATGGTAACCTAGAAACCTAAAACTAGGATTTACCAAGAAAATATATTTTCTTTCTGAAATTTTAAAATTCCATTCTACAGCCTTAAAAACAATATGAATCATGGTTTGGAGAGAAATTTGTAACAAAAAAAAAAAGCTGCCAAGATTCTAATGATCATAATCTCAAATTCATGTCCAGGGTGTAACTTTGACTATTCCTTGACAATTCTTTGGTTTTACCAAAAACATTTGCAACAGGAATATTTGCTTTGATTATTTAGATTTAAATACATATGCAGTGTCTGGAATGAGATTACATTTTACGATCAAGGTGTGCCAGAGTAAATTTACACTGGATATAAGGAAATATTTCTTCGTGGAAAGGGTTATCAGGCATTGGAACAGGCTGCCTAGGGAAGTGGTTGAGTCTCAATCCCTGGGAGTATTCAAAAGACATGTAGATGTGACATTTAGGGATGTGCTGTAGCGGGACTTTGCAGTGTTAGGTTTATGGCTGGACTTGGTGGTCTTAAACATCTTTTCCAACCTAAATGATTTTATGAATCTATTCAACAAAAAAATTATGCAAGTGCCAGAGGGAATCTTGCTTAGAGGGGATTTGGCCATAATATCTAATTCAGATACTTGGAGCACATGTATGTATTTGTGAAATGTTATGGAAGTTATTCAAATTTGGCTTATTCAAAAAAGTATTTAGGCTGAAGTTTGCCTATTAAACAAGGGCTTCAGGTCTGCTGCTTCCCATGGTGTTAAAGTGAAGCATTCTTGGCCTGCTATGTGTCGTGAAAACGTCAGATGCCAAGAGCATTTCCTGCGGGTGGCTGGGATACCTAGAAGTTAAATGCGAAATACTGCCAAGCGACTTAAAAGGGATGGGCTCCAGGCGTGCTGGAGTCAGCGGAGCACTCTCCCGGGGTTTTACTTGCTTAACTGATAGAGCTATCTCTAGAGGCAGCTAGAAGCCAGACACAATTTTCAAGACTTAATGTGTTTCTGTCTTATCTTGATGATCAGTAGTTGGCTACAGGCCACAGACAAAGAAAGATTCGGGAGGGGGAATAGACAAGGTGACGATGTTTGCTTTCTCAATGGACTACAAATAGTTGGTATGTAATGTTTACTTGTAGCCCAAACAGCTGGTGCCCTGGCTCCCTATGAAACAGTTCGAGTCTACTTGTATTCCCTTCTGTTCACAGAGGCTTAGAAACAATTCAGTGATCTCTGTGTTTAACTTCACTTTTTATTTCATTTGGAGCTATTTGTGACAGACAATACATGACAGGGAACTCAGCTATGACAGAAATTTGATAGAGGGAAAACCAGCATCAGCCCCATTGCCAAAAGACTGCAAAAATTGTTTAAGTCTAAAAGAAAAGAAAAACTTATCTGTGGAGCAGAAATTGTGCCTGAAATACATGATATTCCATTTGTCAGATAGTCCTTCTTTCACAAAATTAAATCAAAGCAAAACTAAATTGAAATTCAGTAAAAGCAACTCAAAACTAGAAAGAAAGGCAGTATTAGCCAAAGCAGAAAAACCAATACCAACCAAGGAATAAAAATATCCTAAAACATTTAATTTTTTACGTGGGGGAGAACAGGGAAGAGTGGCTGTTACTACTGGCTGTTTGTGGAAGGTGCTCATCTGGTACATGATCAATAGTGTAAAACCCTAAATTCAGACAGACTGCATTTTGCTCCCCCCTGAAAGCCATTATTTGGAATTTGCTTACCCCTGGAGCAAAACCAATAGCACTATTGATCCTGCCATGGATTTTATGGCTGAAAAACAAAATTCTACTTTCTTAATGACAACTGTGCCAGCATTTCTTTCCTTCATTCAGCCACCCTGAAAGCAAACAGCTTCACAGCATTTAACCTACGTGGCATTCACCATAAGGCCCTGACATGCAGCACACAGGACATAGCCTCAGTGCAATTTGGTGAGTCTGCCACTAATAAGTCAGTACTGGATTTCAGTTCTTCCTCTAAAATCACTTTATACAAATTGTCCTGCTTTGCAGTGACAAAAACTTTGCTGGGCAGGACCTCCAGAAGCTGAATGGGTCAATGAATATTGCATTGTCAAAGCTCAGATTTGTATGCCTGCGTCAGCTGTTAGCTGGTTAGCAAGTAACCTCATCTTCCTGTGTCCTTTTTTTGGTCCTGACTGACTTGGCCTACTTAGAAAATACTACTTACCCAATTTTTGTATGGTATTCAGCACCCCTGTGCTTTGAGTGATGCTCTTGGGATCTGTGTGGGTATTTACATGCCCCCTCCCCACTCTTGCAGCACCTGAACACCTCATATTTGAACACAATTAACCCCAGCATCCCCCCAGCATTGTTAACCAGGACAATATGTGTGTGCAGGAGTACAGTGCAGCAGGGTTAAAGATTCCAGAAGAAATGTGGCAGAGCCAGAAACTAAGTTTGGGTCGCCCAAAGCATCGAATTTCTCTTTCACTATTAAAACAAACTCTACTCTGAGTTAATCAACTGACAGTAAATAGGGCGGTTCTGAGCATGCCAAAGCAGTGAGCCTGAAACAGTTTCCATTACAGACTTATAAGGAAATACAATCTGGCCATACAAATGGCCTTTAAAAATCGAAGCAATGCTAAAGCCATTGTGACAAATAGATTAATGAGGTCTTTTCAAAGGCATTCAAAGGCATCCATGACTCTATCTCTGCTGTTTTACAGATACCATATGTGGCCTAATTATTTTTTTAATAAAGCAAAGGAAATGTTATGAAGTAAATCCTACCCTGCAGAGTAAAGATGTCAGTCCAGCAAAGCTTTCATCAGAGCAAGAACCACCTCTCCTCTGCCTCTTTTTGCCACTTGGAGTGCATGGTTACAAGCTTTGATCTTTGTCTGGGAGCCTTGCATCTCTGCAATTGACTCCAGATAAAAATGACTCCAGCCAAATATTGCAACAAATGTTCAGATTAAAACCAAAAATCCCTACATCTGCAAATTTGCTCTCAACCCCCTGCTTTCTTTGAAGAAAATGTCAATCCTGTTTCTCACTGGGCTCTGATGGGTGGCTCCTGGCTAATCTCTGTCTGTCTCCCTGGTAACAGTCAAAGGAGAGGACACAGAGGTGGGCAGGGAGCGAGCCTCCAGCCACTGTTCCTCTTATCATGGTCCATCAGCAGGTGTCCCTTGCTCATATCCAGGAACAATAAATACAGCCTGTGGCTAAGGGAACCACCACACAGCTTTCTTCAGAAGTCTCAAAGAGCAGTAGCTGGACTCCAGATTGTGACATCTCTGACTGTATGCAGGCACTGCAATTGCCATGATCATTTGTTAAAGTAATCTTTTTTTTTTTTCACTTTAGTCAGTCTTTGTTCAAGCACCCTCTACAGACATATATCACTACAATCAGAAATACTGAGCCACTAGTTTTTGTGCAATCTGGATGTTTAGCTGGTGTGGCAACAGTGAAACAGTTTACTGTGTTCACACAAGCAATCTGTGTGCATATTTGCTTGATGTGTTTTCCCCACCATGAAATGAGCAGCTGAGTGTTTGCAAAAAAAAAAGGAGAGTGTATGGCACAGCAACATGGGTGCCACAGGTTACACTTCTGCCAACATCTGACTGACCTGTAGCACTGTCCAAGCAATGGCAATCTACTCTGCATGCTCACTTTTAATAACTGTTCTTCAGGACTCCTGCTAAAAATTAAAATTATAAAGACTTGCTGTCAAACCAAGTTCAAAGCTAGCATGTGCTCATGAAGAACATCAAAATAATTGAGCCTGAACACAAGCACTTTCCCTTACTTAAAAGTGACCCATGAGTGTAGTGAAAAGGATGTCAATTTGGTAAAATCCTTAGTAAATGATGACACCAAAAATGGCACAGCATAAGGAATTTGACTCACTTGAACTAAGTCACTTCCAGAAGAGAATCAGAAGCTCCCATAAACTATTCTCTTTCCTGACAGAAGATGACTATCAAAAATTACTGAATTATGGATAATGATATGGCTTCAGAACCATCCTTGGACCCAGTGCAGTCATGGCTGTCCAGCAAAGGCCTTTAGGCACATTTTTCTTTTGAAACTGGTGACGATTCTTCAGCCCTTGAGTCTACCAAAAGTCATCTCTTCAAAAGCAAAGCATCAAAACATAGTTGGATGCCTCTAAGACATAGCTGAGACTAAAAGAAACATTAAAGCTCAGCTCCGCAGCGGCTCATAAATGACCTACTCCCTGGGAAGCTCGGCAGGAAACTGACTCAGGCAGCCACAATTACTCACAATTCACAATTATTTATTTCCAAGACAGCTCCTATGGAGACTAAGTTTGCCAGGATAGGTATTAGCTCTTATTAGATGATCTTTGTCTCACACGCTCTGGTGACACTTGCCTTTGTTCTGTCCATCAGCCGTGCCTCAGAGGAGCTCTCAAATCAGCCCTGCTGGCTCACAGGCCACCACATGTGGTTGTGGGTACTGCCAGAGCTTGGCCCAGCACAGGCTTGGCTGGGCTGGTAAGGCACGGGTGGGAAGGGGCACAGCAGCCCTCTCTTACTCTGTGTTTTACACCATTTAGAAATCTGCATGTAATACCATGTTTCATGGGCAAGAGAAAGACTTCTTTCACCAGAGATCTTGCCACCTCCTTTCAGATAGCAATCAGATGAAAGAACTATTACAGAAGAATATAATTAGAGACAGAGAGGAATTTAATTAATTTCATAAAATTACAAAATGACTTGGTAAAAACATCAGCAGTGTGCACAGGTGCAGAAGCCTGCTGGATAAGGGAGACACTCGTCCAGTTTCACTTCAGTTTCTGGATGCCAAAGAGACACTCAAGTGAGAATTACCGTGTCTGCACCCTCTCTGGAGCCTGTGTGAGCTGAGCTCTGTGCATGGGGCAGAGGTGCCTCTGCATGGGAGGCAGAGCTCACGGTTCTGCTCTGGGCACAGGTGGGATGCACACAGCACTGGGAGTTCAAAGGGCTGTGCAGCTGGCTCGCCCTGGACCTGCCTCTCCTTGGCTTAAGCAACTTCGTTCAGTCTCTCATTGCAAAGTGGTAGCAAGAGCAGCTGTGTGAAAGTGTGGCCCGCAGACATACCTGCATAGACTTAGCAAGAATGGGACTTTTACTAACTTTTAGTAAGGCTCTAACTTCTTAAGAAATACATGGAGCACCTGTCAAAAGGAAGCTATTGTCAGGCCTAAGTCAGCCTGGTTAGGTATTCAGTTCCTGTGCTTTGAGGTGAGATAATGGATGCAGAGAAACCACATATGCTGGGAAAAAAACACCATTCTGGCAACAAGGCATGAGAAGAAGAACTGACAGTTGTTTTAAATACATTTTTAGTTCCTGGAACCTTGTCTGCTGTAATTTTTTTCTACTTATTTAAACAGATACTGTAATTTTGCCAGTAGCTTAGAGTAAAGAAGGCAGCTAAGGAAGAATCAGTGGGGGATTGTCTTTGGCTTCAAAGATCCTAGGACTAATAACCTAACACTTAAGTATAAACATGTAAATTATATGTAATGCATTGTCTAAGTGTGCTACATCTATGTATAAGCACAAAAAGCTATGGTTTCTGAAAAAATGTATTTCAGTCAAGAGTCAGTAATACTGGATGACAGACTATTATGAACATACTTATTTTAGCTTAGTATCCAAGACAGTAAATTTTACAAAATTTTACAGTAAATCCACCTACATATTATTAACAGCTAAACGTTTCTGCTAGTAAATCATGTAACCAGATGTGGAAATAAAAATTAACATCCATAACTAATTGGAAAAAATACTTTCATCAAATAAAACATTTCCACAAAATGCTTTGTTTAGATCTTAAGATTTTAAAACTCATAATCTGACTCTACTATTCATAATAGATAAGCTATGCATTACTCAGACCCTCTTTCATCTTAATTGGTTCCCAACTTCTCTATAACCAAGAGCTGTACTAATAGTGATGAGGTACTCATTCAGAATTCTGTTATTTTTAATGTAAGAAATTTAACACCAATTTTTGTGCTATGAACAGAAAAAGTACACACCTGGTATAATTTGCTTTCATATGCCTTAATGTAAGTATAATTTACTAATAAATAGTTGAAATGCTGCATTATTTGAGCAATTTTAAATGTAGACAACTTCATTTAAAATAATAAAAATGTGTAACTGCTTTTTTCCTGAATAAATAGTGATAGCCACAACACTTCTACAAATTCAATTCTGTCTTTTCAGGTGTCTATTAAAATTAATAGAAATCGGGACTTTTAGCATGTCACAGAACAAGAATTCAAATTTCCAGTCAAAATACTTGGTTAATAGCAGATGTCTGTCTCTTTTATAGTCCTTGACCAAAGAAAGTGCCTCTTCTACATTGTAAAAGAGTGGAAGAGACATGGGCCATTAGCACAAGCAAAACATTTTCACTTGATAAGTCAATCTGGGCTGTTTTTTTCTGTCATGTCAGCAGTGTCTGAAAACAAAGGAGACACAGAAGCCCCAGGAGACAGCATGTCTGCTCAACCCTGTTTCTGGGGGATCTCTTAATTTGTTTTAGAAAGCACATAGTGAACCTTCCAGGTGTCAAAATTCAATATGCTACATAGCATGCTGCAGCCACTCACACCGTGGGACATGCAAAAGGTTGCTCCAAATCAGGGTCCTTAGGGAACATACATCTATACTTTTTCTCCACCTCCCTGGCTGTCACAACAATCCCTTGATTAGGCAATAAGACCTGGTCTTGTCTCAAGTGATTTGATAAGCAGTTGATAACCAACAGTTCATTAAGCTCTTGGGATATATAAGCCACAAGGTTTTCAGCATGCCTCTGCACTTGAGGGGTTTGACAGCTTCCTGTTCAGCAGCCCAGGAGTCACTGGAAGATGTTATTGACTGCAAAAATACTTGTTTTTGCTATGAATGGTTTCCTAAGAGTGGCAACAGGCTTGGACATTGGATTATCCACGAAATGTGTAGTGATACCCAAGGAGATGGGCATGTGCCACAAGATTGGGTACTCTGAAATGAGACTTCCCAACCTGATGGGACACACCAGCATGGCAGAGGTTATCCAAAAATCCAGCACCTGGCAGCACCTTATACACACAGACTGTCACCCTCATGTGAGGACGTTCCTGTGCTCTCTGTTTGCACCCATCTGTTTAGATACGTAAGTATCACAGCACAGTACAATCTCCAGCCTTTATTTGCCAGAATAGGAATGAAATCAAATGCATGTTTATCATAATCTAAAGGTGATCTGCACTTTTTCTGAAGTAATTCTGTTAGCTTTTTTGTATTCATGAGAAAAAAAATACTGAAAACTTGTTCCACTTCAACTTTAGTTTGCCTTGGGAACATGATTGGTGTTGTCAAAAGATATAATGTATTATTTTGTTACAGCTGAACTTTATTCTTATTCATTTAGGGTTGAAGCACTTACTGTGAATAGAATCAGTCTCATACCGAATCTTTTCTCAGATTATCATAAATGCATTTTTAAAATCATAGCTAAATCTTATAAGCTTAGTCTGTACACAGACCACTTGCATAATTTGCACAGTGGCTGCTTCTGGAATTATATTATTACTGAAGGATGTTAAATATCAGCAAAGATTATGAACTTTGCAGAGGAATCACTGTTGCAATAGTTTTCCTTATCACTGAGCTGTCTGACTCACCCTGGTATTTCCTCCGACAACAGGTTTATCCATCCCTGTAGGAGTATGTGCGCTGCTGTCCGTGACAGCTGCGCCCCCGTGCTCCTGTGCCAGGGACACCCCTGGCCTGCCAGCCTGGACTGCGACAGATTCCCCGGAGATGAGGACATGTGCCTGGCACCCCTTACTAAGGACTATAAATACTTGCACAAAGGTAGCTCGAAGATGGCAGAGGGGAGGGTGGCCGTATCCTGTGTTCTGGGAACCGAGGAGACACAAGGGACGCTGTTCCCAGACATTCTGTGATTTGATAACGGAGTCAGGTCTCCCTTTACTGCTACACGTGTTGGTGCGGATGGGTGGGAAGTGCCGGGGCCGCCGAGCTGCAGCAGCGCTGCGGTGCCCGAAGTCAGCGGCGCAGCTGGCTGAGCTCTGAGAGCGGGGGAAGGCAATGTCACACCCACAGCAGCACACCGGGTTTGAGCTGCCTTGAGATCTCTTTATAGGCTTATCAGTGGCCCTTATGACAGATAAATTTATGTATACAAGTTGGTTCTCTGATCAGCTTAGGAAAGTTGGGATGATTTTATCTGACTTTCCTTAAAGAAACGTGAGCTGTCATGGCATAAATGTTCAAATCTTCAAATGCACTCACACACTAACTTCTGTGGAAAAGAGTAGGATTGACTTGCTGCTAGCACACAAATTCATATAGATTCACAGTCATACCACAGCTGAACTTAAGTGACTGATAGAATCAGCCACCTAACCCCTTACCACCCACTGCAGCTGTGTTAAAAATAATACTGCATTTGTTATTTTATTTGTTGCTGATAATTGATCTTGTCAGTCTGAACAAGGGCTGAATGTACATGGAAAATGAAACTCCTTTTCACCCCTAGCCATGTTTTCAGAGAAGTGTGTTGACTTTTTACCTGTTATCACTGGCCCTGTCTTTGATGTGCATTTTTCTCTGTCATGCCTATGATTAAACAGTGGGTTCTCAGCTTTGACAGCAGAAAATTAAAACAAAATATTCAAAAAGATAACAGTGAGACTTTGTAATTTCTTATCAGTCCTACCAAAGCCTACCTGCCAGACTTGCCCAGCAGTGGAGGAATTCTTTACACACAAAAGAGTTCTTGAAGTTTTCTGCGACAGTAACTTTGGTAAGTCCTTGCTAATGTAGCTAGTGTTAAAGAGACTAAAAACTCTTCTAAATGCTTTGAAAGCAGGATTACAATTAGTGACAGTTTCTGCAGGGATTTCAAAGGATTAAGAATTTGGCTGCTAACTTAGCTTTAGGTTGGTTTTCAGAATATGTTCTTTCTAATCTAAATATAAGGAGGATTTATTGTGCATGAAAGATTTATTAATGATCTGGTTTCCAACCAAATAGCTATTCTGGTCTAGTTGGCTACAACATGCTTTATGGAAAATATTTCTGTCAAAAGCAGCCAAATAAGCAAGTTTGCCTATTATTAGCATTTAAACACAAAGTAAAGCTTTGGTGTTTTACCAGTGTACAGTATATCTTTGCTACTTTTGAGCACGAGATTTTTGTGATACCTAACTTACTGAAAAGGAGATTCAGAAAATCACATCAGCAAAAGGAATTCTTACCTCCTGTTGTCTTGTTGGAGTGATGAGTAGAGTTTTTCCTAGAGACTTCCTGCAAAGCTCTTTGATGTCAGTGCAAAGACTTTCAGTGACTTTGGTTAGTGTTAGATCAAGAAATACAGAAAAATGTCATGCTAAAAAGTGTTGGTGGAGTCAAGTGGGGTAGGTAGATGCCTATAATGAAAAGGGAATATCTAAAAGAGTGGTATCAGCAAGCTATTTTTGCCTAGGGATTCCACACATGGACAAGGTGAGTTTCAGGAAAATTGCTTGGGCAGTTGCTGGGCAGCTTTGTGATACGAGCACAACACCAACAGCTTACAATATGTAATTACCCAATGTCTGACATAACATGGTGATGGTAAAAATAAATTACTTATGCTTGTGAAAATATTTTTCCTAGTCACCTAATTCAATCAAAAAATACCCTTTACTACAGAAAATCTGTTTTTCAAAAATGTTTTAAACTTTAAACTGCCGGTGGAAAAGGCCTCGCCATACTCTGTCAGCATAAATTACGAAGATACTTTAAAGGAATTATCCTGTTTTCACTTGTAGTGTTTCTTTCTGCATTTAAGAAATGGAGTGACTTGCATTTCCTTTTCTTTTTTCCTCAGCTGTGAAAGTAAAGCTGTCCAAGAAGAGAACAGCATCTGAGGACCAAGAGTATAACATTGAATGCCAGGTGGAATTCACTAGCCAGGGCTCGCTACTGCCTTATGAAACTCAGAGTATGATACAACAGTGGCTGCTAATTAATGAGAAATGCATAGAGAGGATGTCTCCAACCCACCGTCCGATGGTTTATCTCCTTGTGGGGAATATTGAAGAGGGTGTCATTTCAGTAAACCAGGTTTACCGCTGGCAGAGGAAGGACTCCCAGCTGACTTTGGCCACTCAGAAGTGGAGATACCATAAATGCTTGTAAATATTTATCATGTTATTTGTAGAAAGATGATTATACTTCTCATGCCAAACCTGTCTTGTAAATAGGAATGTAATATAAATTGAATATAAAGCTTTAATTTCCTTTAAAATTGTATTTTAAGTTGAACTCAAACCCCAGTGTTATCAGGGTTCCTTTCGATAATGTTACAGCTACTCTCATCCAGTTTGAACTTGGACAGCTATGGATAAATGTTTCTTTGAGTTATGATTTAAAAAAAAAATTGTAATATGTGCAAAAACCAGCATAAACCAGTTTCAAATCCAGCTTGAACTTGGACAGCTATGGATAAATGTTTCTTTGAGTTATGATTAAAAAAAATTGTAGTATGTGCAAAAACCAGCAAATCAGTTTCAAATCCAGCTGACTACTTTTAATGTATTTGTCCATACCACCCATTCTACCGTTTTCTCCAGTTACCTAAACCTTCCCTTGCCTAATATTTCACGAATCCACCTCATTTTCTCCCGTTGGAGTATTTTGAAAGGAGACAGCCCTCTGCTGGTCGCTTTTGCCGGAATCAGAGCTGAATAAAGAGAAGTATCTGCAAAGATGGTATGGCTGTTCCCAATAGCAAGAAGATTTGGTTACTGGGTGTCATAAATCTGATTCCTGCTACTGAAAAGTCCCTTTTCATTTGCACACATTAAAAAGGTCAATGTATAAACTTTACTCGTTCTCCAAAAGGGGAACTAACGAAGTCAAAATATTAAAAAAAAAAAACAAACCAACAACAAATACAGTAGGAACATGATTAGCATCCTCATGGTCGGTGCAATACACTGACATTAAAGACTACATGAAGATGGACAGAACTCGACAATTTTAGTTTTATAAATGCGTATAATAAACACAGTAACAGGTGGTAATACATAAATTAGAAACTATTTCAGTAATACAGTGTCTATTACTGTCATATTTTTTTGAAACAAATATGGAGAAAATTAATGAGTAGATTTCTAGAATTCGCACCTGTAATGATCTGGGTTTCTGATACATTACCCAGAAGTGCAGGTTTGTACCGCGTTATCGAATGTGATGACACCTGTTCCCTCGCTTTGTACCATGAACTGGGAAACTAGTAGAAACCGAGGAAAAAATCGGTCAGCAATCGAAGAAGCCGTGTACACACACGAGCCGGCTGCCCCGGCCCGTCTCGGACGGGCAGGAGAGGCACCAGCCCCAGGCTGGCCCGCCCGGGCCACATCACTGCGGAAATGGAGGGGTGGTGCCTTTAGCTCAGGTCCTTACTTTATTTTTCCTTATGTCAGAGGATGCCACACGGCCCGGGGCTGTGGGTTGTTTTGCTCTTGGGTCAGTTCCACGCTAAAACCCTTCCAGCGGCTGCACTCTCCGGGCACAGCCTCACTACAGCAGGCCCCGTGCGGGCAGGGCCCTGAGCGTGCCCCGCCGCGCTCCGCAGCACCGACACAGCGCGGCCGCCGCGAACCGCACGGCGGGACTCAAAGTGGGGCGGGGGCTGCGCTCGGCACGCCCACAGACAGGGGAGCACCGACACAGCGCGGCCGCCGCGAACCGCACCGCGGGCTCAAAGCGGGGTGGGGGCTGCGCTCGGCACGCCCACAGACACGGCCGGGACGCGCCGCCTCCCCGCCCTCCCCGCCCTCGGAAGGGCGCGGGGCTGGGCCAGCTCCGTGAGGGGCGGGAGGCGAGTGGCGGAGCGGGCCCCAGGGCCAGGGGACGCGGCCCCGCGGCCGGCAGTGCGCTCGCATCCGCTGCCCGCGCGTCGGCTTCTTTATCTCTCTTCAGCGTCTCTCTGGGGCTTTTGAAAGACCGATAAAGTTCTAAACCAAACGCACCTCTGTAGCTGTTCTGCGCGTGGTGTGTGAAATCCCCTTGTTCCTACTTTGTGGCTTTGCAGCTCAAGCTCTCCGCAGCAGCTGTTGGGCGCCCCACAGGTAAGTGTGTGTGCAGTGCAGCGAGGAGGCGGCCTGTGCTCCGGCCTCACCTGCGTGTGCGGCTCGGGCTGGGCGGCTGCCTGTGCCCCTGCACCACCAGTGCCAGCGCCCAGCTCTCCAACACTCGCTCATTGCGAATCCTGCCTGCCCGCACCCAGGTTTGCTGGGGGCAGGTTTGTCACAATCTGAGTCCTTAATATGAAGGACTCTTTGACTTCATTCTGTAAGTACGAAGTCTAAAGTGCAAAACTGTCATGCCAGCAGGTATGCTCTCTGTACTTATATTCTCACTATCTAGTGAAATAGTAACTGGTGTAAGTTCACTTCTGGTGTGTGAAATGTTTTGTTCTGCTCCGTCTATAGCGATGGCTTCAGGAACAGCGCTGATTTATGATGAGGAGATGACCACTCACAAACTACTCTGGAGTGAGTAAGTCACTGCTGTTGTTTATATTAAGAGATTCTTAATAGGAGTGGTGAGGGCAGTACCAAATAAATGCATTTTTGATAAATATAAGAGGAAGTACCTAGTGATAATTCCTGTCATTCTCTAAGTAAATAGAAAGTCTTTTCTTTAGGAGAAGAAATACCTAGTTTGTATTTAGATACAGTAACAATTATCTGAAACTGGATTTGAGGTGCTGTAGTCATCCAGTCTGGGAGGCCTTAACAAGAAGTGTTAGGATGAGGCCTCTGTGTAGTCCCCTAAATAACGTGTTTTAAGCTAATTAAATAGTTTATAAAGGTAAAGTATCACTGACCTTGGAAAAGTATGTATGTAGATACACTCACTCAGCTGAAACCAGCTAATTGCATTCAGTTAGAAATTGGCATATTACTTAAATTTGTGTAAATTAGAGCAGTTCCTTTGCAGTGCTCAGAGTAACAATCCATTGTTGTATTCTCTCCCAAACCTGCTTCTCTGTTCACCTTCATTGTGACCTACAACTTTTAATTTCAGCATTCCCATGTCTGTAGTTAAGCACTGCAACTTTTACCAGTGAGAGAGGAAACTAAAAATAATGCTATTGTGTTCTTCGTTTGGGTTTTTTAAGATTTTTTTTTTGCTTATATATTTTAGAATTAATTTCAGACTCAGTTCCAAAACTGGGAGTGTTTAAAGATTTTTTTTTTTCCATTTATTCTCATGTATCGCTCTTTTAGGGTTATGAATCTTCTTACAATGGGGAGTTAAAAGCTAGGCTTTATGAAGTGTATTAGTTACCTGTGCTAGTATAGTATTATAGTAATACAATTATTGCTTATTTTCAGTCCCATTTGTGATATTGAAGTGCCAGAAAGACTTTCATCCTCCTATGAGCAGCTTAAAAGTTACTGTCTTGTGGAAAGATGTGTCCATGTGCCTGCCAGAGAAGGAAGCGAGGAAGAGATCCTGTTGGTTCACAGGTCTGAAACTCAACTTTCATTCAGATTAATTCAATGAAACAGCAGATCTCATATCTCCAGATTCTACTTTGATCCATTTGAAAAGAGTGCTCCAAAATTCAATTAATTTCCATTAATTTCAATGGAAAGTGTGTCACACTGAGTATGGCATAAGTGCTGAATTATGAATCTGCTATTCCACTAAATCTACATTCTCATTCTGTGGGATCTTAAGCAATGAATGCTGATTTATACAAAGGAATAAAAGTAAACTTCTAAAAAATATTTATAGTTGCTTACTTAAGTGTTATGTTAATCTCTCTTTACTCTGCAGTTTGGAGCACTTGGAAGTGGCAAAAAGCACTCAGACAATGAATGAGGAGGAGCTGAAAAGGATCTCTGAAAATTATGATGCTTTTTTCTTTCATCCGGTGTGTAAGTTAAACTGCTTCCTTTATTGGGACTTACAGCTATTTGTGTTAGTGCATCTGAGTGGCATTTTTCTAAGTAGGAGAAAACTAAAAATACATTTTTTAGGTAGTCTCACATTTATTTATGGTTTATTGTTATCTAGTTTAGTATTATGGTGTAACTTAAATTGGTGAAATGTCCTGTCATCTATTTTGTAATTGTATCATACCTATACAATGCACTACTCAAATTCTAGCTCTGTTTTTGTCACTTACTGTCACTGTAGACCATTAGTGACCTGCAAATCACATTTTGGTAACAATTGCTCTTAAATATTGTGCCATGAAATGGAGATGAAGTCTGCTGTGTTGTTTCTGTAGGGTTTCTTTCCTTAATTTCAAGGATGCCGTGTTATTCCACTCACTATGTCCATCTCATGGTTTTTAACTGCTCCGCAGAGAACATCCTATAAAGATCCCTGGTAATCCTAGGGGAAAGCACATTGGAAGCTGTGCTGTAAAGTTCTGTTTCAGCTGTCTTCATACAGCTTCAGTGGGGTAGAATTATGTCAAGACAGTTTGTGGCTGGGGTGCTAAAGCATGTTGCATGTGGCTTGTTTACATTGATGAGTTTCTCTTTCTCAGAGCACTTACCACTGTGCCAGACTCGCAGTAGGGGCAACTCTGCAGCTGGTGGATGCTGTGATGTCAGGAAAAGTGCGCAATGGAATGGCACTAGTAAGGTGAGAAAATACACGAGGAAGTTTTCACTTAGCAGAATTTCTTTTGTTGTGAATAACTTAGAAAACTTTGGTTCAGACCTCCAGGTCACCACAGCCAGAGAAATGCAGCTAACGGGTTCTGTTTGTTCAACAACGTTGCTATTGCAGCAGAATATGCAAAACTGAAATATGATCTACAGAGGTAAGTGCATGGTTGACTCCAGAGAAGCTCTACATATGTAAATATCAGTTTGACACTGTACTGGTTGAGATTAATGTCTAGAGCTGTCTGGGTGTCATGTTCCTTTTGGTTCAGCAAAATATTTTCCATTTATACCTCGTGTAGATTAAGATGCTGTGGCTCTTCCTCTGAATGTTTTCTTTCACTGATCCGTACAGAATCCTAATTGTTGACTGGGATGTGCACCACGGGCAAGGAACTCAATATATATTTGAAGAAGATCCAAGGTTTGAAGAACTTTTTTTCTTCTTTAATGCCAGCTGTTTAAAGATTGTTTGCCTTTCTAGAAAACAAGATTTCTTAAACTTCTAAAACTAGAATCTTGCAAAACATTCACCTTGCTGTTTTAGTCTCTCTGTTTTTCACTTGTTATAAAGTAGAAGGAAATATCTAAATCAAAATAAAATGTAGGTCTGTTCTACTTTAAAGAATAGCAAACAAAATATGCAATATGATTACCTTGGTTTGCCAGTACTTAGGTAGTACCTCTATTCTCTATGCATGAATCTCCCAGTTAAAGTCTTCAAGTAGTAGTTGGATAAAATACATGAGCTTTATATTTTTTTTCAAAAAGCTACCTAAGTAGGTTCTAGGAACAAGTCTGCTGTTCTGAAAATTCCTTGTATTTGATCTATATGGAGTGCATGCCTAGAAGACATTTTTAGCATGTTAATTTTTAGGTTAATTTTGGCATGGGACGTACTGCACCAATTTTCACAGTCTAAATACTTTGAGAGAACTAAGGAGAAAGGACAGTTTTATTTTCTTGCTTTCAGGCAATGCAGTCACCAGGTGCAGGGTATAAAGTCACTTCCACAATCTTTTTGCCAAATTGGATTTAAAATTTTTTTTTTCAGTGTTTTGTACTTTTCTTGGCATCGCTATGAACATCAGGAATTCTGGCCATCACTTAAAGAATCTGATTATGATGCCGTGGGTCTGGGAAAAGGAAAAGGTTTTAACATAAATTTGCCTTGGAATAAGGTAAATATTGTTTACAACACAACAAAGCAAGTGCAATAGCTTTGTATCTCGTTCTTTATGTAATACTTTCTGAATAAGTGCACTGCTTCCCTTGCTTGGCAAATGTCTTACACAGTGTGTATCTTTCCAGCTGGGGAGAGTCTCCTGGAAAATATGGCTCAGAATATGATCATTTTTCTCTACCTTTTATTTTTCAAAAACTTACCCACTCATTTTTACTTGAGTATCTTGCCTAGCCATCAAATCAGAAAGTGCTTCAGGAAATAGTTACATCCATCCTTGTTTAGCAGAGAACTGAAGCTCATTAAGATTAAAAATGGTGGATATTTATGCACTTTACTTAAATTGAGGGTTTTTTTACTGTACTTCATACGGTTCCCTCACCTTTAGCTTTTCCTATCTTTCCCTAAAGTCTTGAAGAATCTTAGAAAATTTGTCAATCCAACAGGAAAACATGACCAGTGCTTCTCATTTTTCAGGTCGGGATGGGAAATTCAGATTATCTTGCTGCGTTTTTCCATGTGTTGCTTCCAGTGGCTTTTGAGGTAATTTTTTACTGCCAAAGAGTACTTCCTAAATGTTTCTTAAGCGGGTACCATTGAATATTTTATAGAAATGCAGTAATTGCCACTATCAGAGTTAATACTGATAATTCTGCTGGTATGATTTTGCCCTGATCAATTGAATAGTATTTATAGAATTTTAGCTTTTAAATATTCAACATAATCCTCTGCAACTTCTCCAGCAGAAATGAAAATAGTATAAAAGGGTAACGTATTCAAGGAGAATCCTTATTTGTGTTCATATTCTAACTGAAATAACAGCTGATTGTGGTACAGTTGAAATACCATAAAAAATTGAAAATAGGACATAGAGACATGCTACAACTGTTTCTCTTTTATAACAGTTTGATCCTGAACTGGTTATTGTCTCCTCTGGATATGATTCTGGAATTGGTGACCCTGAAGTAAGTAACTTGTAGTCTTTGTGTTGTCAGTCACGACTCCATTAGGAAAAGATTCCTGCTGCTTTACTGTCTTGTGATTGCTGAGTGAAATTCACTTTGATCAAGCTAAAGATACATGCTTGAGTCTTTAGGCTGACTCAAGTTCATGAAACATTACAGCAAGACAGGAAAGATAGATTATCCCATATGTGTAATTACTGTGTTGTATTTTTCACCTTCCTTAAATGCAGTTGGTTCAGCATTCTGTTCAATGTAATGAGAAGCAAGTGTTCTGGTATTCCAACTCAGACTTGGGTATTTCAGATTTAGATTTGGTTTGTTACCAGTATTGTTGAATCAAGGTATCATGTCTTAAAATTTTTTCTTTGTTTTAGGGTCAGATGAATGCCACTCCTGAGGTTTTTGCCCACCTTACCCATTTCCTGATGCAGTTAGCTAATGGAAAGCTGTGTGTCATCTTAGAGGTAAAGACTTTTGAAATGTACCCCAGAGGAAGGGTCTCAGTATTAGAGCCATTTAGGGCAAACTAGAAGCTAGGAAGCAAAACTCCTCAGCAGAATAATTTCTTACCTTTCTTTTGAGTATCAGGAATGCAAAAATGGCTAAGATTTGACAGTGCTCTTACACTTTAGAGTTTTGAAACAAAGGAACCATATATTCATCATTCAAAAAAACTTACCCTCCACAAATCTGTTCAGTTCTTGTGAACAGTGATTAGTCTACTGCTCTTGACAGTCCCAAACTCATTAAAATGTATTCAGTGAATAGGCTGTATTACCAATATTTTTACAAGTGTATCTTACTCCAGGAGACTTCATAAAACCTTTAACCTAAATATCCTCTTATTTAGTAGTAGAGCACTTAGAAAATTTTCTCTTTTTTGATTTAAAGACTGTATGCAGGCTGTTTAGGAGCTCTTTTTTATTTTTTTTTTTAAACAAAATCTTTTCTCCTTTTGAAATCTAGACTTCAACTCCCTATTTCTGCTGCATGTTAGAAAAATGGTGGCTTTTCAGGTAACTGTGTGGAAATACTGCTGCCAACAAGGTCTTCAAGAGTGAACTGTATATTAATTGATTCACTTGACCTCTTGTTTTGCATGGCCTTTCTTAATCATCCTTCTCTCTAGCAGGTTATTATAGATATTTTTGTATATTAGCTGAAGTGCAAATAAAAATTTACTCCTCCCACAGGTGGTACGGCTGCTCCATAGGTGGTAGATAGCTTCCTGCATGCCACCTAGCAGTCTTAAATACATCTTGTTCTCCAAATTCTGCCAAACTACTAGGCAACCACATATTAAAAGTGTCAGGCTGTGAGAGATTTCTCTTGTACAGCCATTTTAGAGGATAGACATTTGCCTTCTAAGGAATCTTCCAGAAGCGCTTTTGAACATGGCATGTTGTAGATGGGAATGGAGAAGGCATGTGTTTTCATGGCAAAGTAATGACTGATTTCTGAAGTTACTTTAACTGACAGTGAGCTCAGTCATAAGATGCCAGTGAAGTTCAGCAGGTGGCCACTAACTTATTGTTTTCATATTGAAAAGTCATTGACTTGTATATACTTGCATATCATCATCTGCTTCTGTAAATACAGATATATTTCAAAAGTATCGTTTATTTTCTATGTTGAAATTTAGGGAGATGTTAAAAGTACTTGTCCCTTAGTTGACACAAAATACTTTTTAGGGTGGATACCACTTGAAATCATTGGGTGAATCAGTCTGCATGACTGTAAAAACTCTGCTTGGAGATCCTGTACCTCAAATAACTGGAGAAATGGCACCTTGTCTAAGGTAAGCATATAAAGAATTTTAGAACAACTAATATGTTTATCAAAGATATGCATGCTCTGAACATTTTCCTGAAGTGGAAGGTTTTGATATGATTGTTTATAATTTATTATTTTCTTATTTGGATAACTTACATTTTTAGAAAGTCACCCAAGGTACAGTTTTATATACTTCTGTGTCTGAAATTATTTCAGGTTGGGAGATCTTATAGCATAAAACCATTAGCCATTTTATCCTTAGGCCTTTTTATCCTATAGAAATCCATCTCACTCAAAGCTGAGATAATCCTGCTGTAATCAAGGCAATACCAGTTAACTGCAGCCAGTATTTGGGAAAGTATGCAGCTGCAAGGATTAGTGCTTCAGACCCCAGGGCCGTTTCAGTTGCTGCAGTACAGCAATAGCTGGGGCTGACCTTTCCCTCATCAGCAAGAGTTGATGCTATGCAGAGCCAATCTTGACGAATTCTTGTGTTTCTCGAATTTGCAGCATTGAGGCCTGAGGTGCAAAAGCACTTGACTATGTACAGCTATACCAAGATAATTAAATTTCAAGTCTAACTTCCTTTTAGAGACACTAAGAGTATTTGTACAGTGGTGAATCTGGCCTTGTAAAGCATTCTGAACCTTGGGCCTGAATCAGTCCCACATCTAAAGAGTGTCTTTCTCTCCACTTGTCTGCACTACCTCCTCCATATCTCCATGTTCTGTCCTCCAGTTTTCTCCCACCTCACTAGCTGTCCTGTGCTTTTTCCAGCAGAAATGCTCCTCATTCACTTTGGTGGCAGCACCTACCAGCTGTGTTAGAACTCAGAGCTTGGATGAGTCAGGGAAGCAGTGTGGATATACACAGGCTGGGGGCTGAGTTGTGTTTGGTAAAGTGATGGAGCAAAGCTGGTTATTCTGTTCCTAGCACATCCCATAAGTCCTCTGTGTCCTTTTTTTCTTCCCTACCAATTGTTGTATCTCAGATTGCTATCATCCTATGTCATGGAGAGTTGATTATGTACTTACCCAATAAACCAGTCCAATTCCTGAACACCTTACAAGTAATCTGCAAGTACATGGAATTTCTTCTGGATTTAATATGACCTGAATTATGTTTTTATAATAGGTAATGTAATCGGACCACTTGCCCATAGGCTGCAAATACCAGTGATAACAAAAAGGAGATTTCAACACAAAGAATAGCAGGGTATGTGATTTAGTTGGTTCCTGAACAGATTGTCTTGCTTTTGAGTCAGTCTAATTAAATCTCTACATTGTGTGGATAAAATCTCTTGGCAAGACACTGACAGACAGGAGAAATGTTTTCTGAACTCAGACAGGTGTGCTTCCTCCAACAGCAGGGTTGGGATGCCACTCAGTGTGTAAATGTAGGTACATGTATGTGTTCTCCACTTTTCTTTTTTGACACTCTAATCTTTTCAAGCAGTCTGCCCATCAATTCTCATTCTCTTTATCTTTCTGTTTTGCATTCTTGGAAGACATCAGAGTTTGTTCATTTTCAGATGGATTTTTTGGTATTGTTTTTTTGTTGAGGTAAGTTATGATTCCCCTATTTACATTATTGCTGACACTGTTATTCTGGTTTCCTTTTTAGTGCTGTTGAATCTATTCAAAATGTGAGAGCAGCCCATAAACCCTACTGGAAATGGTTGGCATATGAAGGTAGTTGCTCTTTCTACCAGCAAATGTGATTGATAAATGGATTTATACAGAAATTGAAAGCTATTAAAATTAATACCAGTGGATTAAACTAATTGAACAAGCAGTTATTCATCAAGTAACTGGCAAAGCAGTATGAGGCTTACTGCATTCAAGGTCATGTCTTCAGCTGGTCTGAAAAGAAGTTTCTGAAGCTGGCAAACATCATGCCAAAAAGTAGCACTTTGGTATCTTTGTTTGAGGATGCTGTTTTCTGCGTCAAAAATATGGGCATAAGTTTTATTACAATATATGACCTTTCCCTAGATTAAAACAAATGTAGTAGCTCTGAAAAAATAACATCTGTGTCAGGAAACCTTGTAGCCAGTGCATGGGAGTAAATATGCATATAACGAATACAGATGTATTCTATTTTGTAAGTAATTATATCCAAATATTAACACATTGCTCAGAAACGAATACCTGTGAAACCTCTCTTTTTCTTTTTCTCTAGATACATCATTTTTACAAAATTTGAGCACCAAATCACAGTTACTAAAGAAGGGTAATTCAAATACCTCCACAGAACATGAAACTAAGATAAGTAACAACAACAACACTGTCAAAGTAGAAAGATTTTTGGAATTGCACATGAAAAATATTCTATTTCCAGTGCCTCCCATCAAAACAGCAACAACGGGATCTGAAGGTTCAGAACATTTTCTCCCTGAACATGTTCAGCTGGTGAAGGAAATGGACAAAACTGAAATAAAATCTCTTGTCAGGTTGGTCCTATTTATTTAATTTTCCACATAATCAAGGGTAGGAGAGGTCTCTATACAGACTGTGATCTAACTGTGTCTGCCATAGTCATCTTTTTGGCCTTAGTCTACTCAATTACAGCCAGAATTTCTTCCTTTAGAAATAAAGACATTTGTGTTGTATAGCACTCATAGCCTGAAATCTTTTAAAGAACTAATCAGAATACTTTTCTCTAAAACTCTTTCAATAGAGATGGGACAGCTAATGCAAATGTATTGATTTAGAAAGAGCTCTTGCTAGGAAGCTGTCTTAAAGCTCTGTACTCACTTTTAGCTGGAGAAAAATACCAAAATGCTCTGATTTGAGGAACTCAGTGTTTCGTCTTGTCTTCATCTAATTTTGACGGAACTGTTTTCTGAATATCATCAGGCATTTTTGTTTTCTTTCCAGTGCAGAATGCAGACAGGTTTAGGGAGCTGAAGACTGTCAGGCACTGGTGTTGTCATCCCCCTGCTAGAGCAGGTTTCTGGGAATCAATGTGTAGCAGCTACACATAATGCTCTCCCTGAATACTAACTGCAAAGTGCTTTATCAGTGTCCTCTTCAAAGACATTATTGCCTCTAACCTAGTTTCTCTTAATATCATTTATTTTACAGTGGGTTTTATGCAGACCTTGTGAAAGAGGACAAAACTTTGCTCTCTCTTGGCAGTATGTTGGCAGTCCTAGATAAAATACTCAAGAAGGAGGTAATAATATATTGCCTTGCTCTTGGGGGCAGGGAGTTAGATTCCTCTGATTTTTTGCTTCTCCTACATTGCTGTCCAGATTTTAGTTGTTGTTTATCTCCCAACTGCACTAATCTCAGCTAACATGTTTAGCTATGAGAGTGAGCTTGCAAGATGAGAAAACAACTATTTAGGGACAGCAGATAACCCCAAGCCATCTTTCTAAGGCAAGTCATTGTCCAGACTTTCTGCAGGTTGTCACAGAATGAGTCCCTAAGAACCTTCTCACTTTTCTCAGACCTACAGGGCAGCCAGGCATTAACTCTTCAGTTGAGGGGAGCAGAAGCTGGTGTATCAAGCACCAGTGAGCAGCAGCAAGAAATCTGAAGCAATGTCAGTAATTTTCCTGTCTCAATGTGCAAATTTTAAACAGAGTAAATTTTGATGGACATGTGCATGCACACACACACTCTGTAGTGGTGTTTTCAACAGCTCTAGTGTATGCTCTGATTCTGAACAGAGTAATTCTAGTTCAGTATTTTGATTCTTGCAGGGTCAGGAATGAAGAGAGGGCTGGCTTAAAGGGTACATCTTCATATTTTTATGTAAAAACTTGGAGAAGCATAGAAGAAAAACGCAAAACAAGTTAAAAATATTATATCATAATAAGTCACTCTTCCTTTGAGTGAGATGATCTCTTTAAAGTACGAGGCCTGCAAGGAAGAGTAACTACCACAAGGGCTTCTTTCTTCTAGGACATCATGCTGTTGGAAGTCATAAATATAGATCTTGGGGACAAATTTCTGACATTATAAACTGCACATAGCTCCAGGAGAGCCTATAAATAGATTTAAAAAAATGGTTACTGGCAAAAAGAAATAGAACTTTTAAGGAGTTGCAGATGTAAGTTAAGTTTCTGTGCTGACAGAGAGGAGCTGTGAGGGGAAACACATCTTTTTGCTTAGCTTTCATGTAGAGTTCAAAGCACTACACACCACAAATGAACACTGAAGGGTTGACTGAGTAATACTGCAATTGTATTTTCCAGAAAAGAATAGCTTGCTTAGGTTAAAGGAAGAGTCAGAATATTCAAGAACCTCCTTTTCCTAGGGTGTACTTTTCTGCTGCAGTTTGCAGGCTATCTAGAGAAGCAGTAATCATGGCCTTTCCCTGGAAAAGCTATATTTAATTTAGTACTGCACCATACTTCTGAAATAATAGTGCAGTTTACGGCATAATAATAAAATACGGCCTTTCTGTAGAAAATGAATTGATAACATTTTCTTAATCCTTTTCTTCTTGTTCCTAATCATTAAAATCCCCTGGTACATGTAAACAAGCAAAAATACAGTTGCTACACTTAAAAAATGACATGATCTTCTGCATCATTAATTGCTTCTGAATGAAAAATTTATTTTGTAGGTGTGTAATGGAATTGCAGTGTCGCCCACAGCTGCTCTTTCTGCTGCCATTGCACTAAGACATTCTGTTCATTTTGGATTTCAAAGGTGACTTTGTATGTTTTGTGTTTAGAGCCCTCTGACAAAATGTTAAAATCAGATATTGAAGTGTGGAAAATATGACAAATTGCCTGTGAAACCTTCATTTTAAAACAAATAGCATGCCCACACGCATAGCATTTTCAGTATGTAATCCAAGTAACAGCATATATGCCAACAAAAACGTTTTGCCTTTCCAAAGGCAAAAAAAATTTTAAGGATGATGGCTGTAGTAGCCTACACATTCTTTGTCAGATTTCAGTTGGCTTTGGCCTGATGACAGTTTCTTGATTTTTGTTTTTCCTCCCCAGTATTTGATGGGAGAAATGGGGTTGGTTCCCTTGAGCTGTCCTAAATGTGTTTTACTCGTACTTTTAGTAGACCGAATTCAATATACATTCTTTTTAATGCTTCCAGTCGACATGCAAACTTTTATACAAATTGCACTAACTGAAGAAAAAAATCACTTGTATGTATATTTATTTTCTGCAGAGTGCTTTGTGTGTTTGTGGGAGACATGCAGATCATACCAAACACAGAAGATGGGTGAGGTCTCTCTTTACGTTAGGGGGTACAATCCCAAGGGCTTTCTAAGTGTTCATAAGTGTCCATATGTGTGATTAAAACTGTACTAAGGAGATCAGTCATGAGCTGGCATTCATTAAATTTAGCTTGTGATAAAATACAACACATCCCCAAATACATCTTCAAAGATAAATTATTGTCTCTAAATGCTGCTTTATGCCGTTAGTGGTGGGTTTAAAGTATAATCCCTCTGTATTAGTTGAAATTTTTTAGATTGTAATTGAAAATTGAAAATAAAATGTAATAAAGAGGGCAATTATTAATTATATAAGATCTGTCTCCCCTATAACTGCAGGAGGCACATACTGCTGATGCAGAGTTCCTTAATGAAAGTCTTCTTTATTTAAATATAACTTTTTTCCACTTCTCCTTTTTCTTAAAAGTAATTTGCCAATAGTCTTTAATCCTCTTTTTAAAAAAATCATAAAAAATATTACAGTTTTAATTGTTTACATTTTGGCATGTACTAATGCAAACAGTTATTTGTTCCTGTATTATGAAGTAGTATTAAAAGAATGATGAAAGAAAATATCCCATTTTTATCTCATTGGGAAATATTGGTTAAGTACTCAAGTGGGGTTTTTATTTACAGAAAAATGCTCATCATAAACATCTGTGAGAAGGAACAGCCTGGAAAGACCAGCTGCAAACACTATATTTCACTAAACTGGAAAGAGGTAAGATTCACTTCTGGAAACACTGGAGAAAAACTTTTAAAACAGGAATAATAGAATATATTTAGAAATTTATAAAATGACATTGAGAATTACATCTCTTACTCCACTTTGGACCTTTGAAGATTTTTCCTTTTCTTGCCCTTGCCAGATTACTACTCCTTCACAGAGCTTTAGAGTGTATTAGAATGTATAGGTTTGAGGAAGCCTTCCATAGTTACTGCAGTTCATCTTCAGCAAGGCAGAGTTACAGTGCAAAGACACTAAGGAAAAAATAAATAATCCTGCATATTTAGTATAAAAATTGCTGGGAAGATAGATCAATATCCTGCTTCCTAGGACAATTGAAAGCCTTTTGAGATTCACCTTTCCATTTTGTTTTATTTCTGGGAAGCTGGGCCTTTATATTTGTGCTAACCAGTTTCTTCTTGTTAAAGGATGCTGAAGGAAATGATTTCTTTTCTGCTGTACTTGGATTCATTCTTCCTGTAGCATACAGTTACCAACCAAACCTAACAGTAATAGCTGTTGGACCAAACAGGAGCCTTGGAATAAGTGGGATTTCTCTGCTTGTTGCTTTACTACAAGGATTAGCTGAGTCTCGAATTGTTGCTGTGATTGAGGTAAGAAGGGGTGCTAAGCCGTGGTATTTCAAAGTGTCTGGGACAGACACTGCCATGAACCACTTCAAGCTGCCCAGTAGAACATACTGGCTCTGTTTATCTTGTCTTTGGTACTCCTGAGTTCACAGCACAAACTGCCCAAGTTTCTTTGTGTCCTGAGAACAAGACAAGACACAGTTGGGCACTGAGCTGTAGGCAGCTGTTGGCAGCCTGCCCAATGGAGAGGCTGAGGCATGAATGTAAGCCCATGGTTATGTCTGTGGACCATAGATGTGCTGACAATTTGCCACAACTTCCATTTTTATGTGGGATCCACAGAGTTGTCTCGTGAAAAGAGGGAGTTCCTGTCTGTTAAATCATCTGGCCTCTTTCCATCAAATGTGATTGAAAAGCAGCCTGTTGTCCTGTCCTAACACACCGCTAAATTTCCTCTTCTCTCCCCTGTGCTGTATTGTGTCCCACATGACTTCCAGTGTGCAGAACATAAATCAGAATGGCACATATCCTTCAACTGAACTTAATTGGGATAATACATAATTGGGGGCTGGTCTACCCCAGCTTTGTGTTTCTGGTAGAGAGCACGGGAAAGAAAATAAAAAAATAGGGACTCTTCCTAGGCTAGCTTTTTCCATACGCTACCACATTAAGGATGCCTAAATTTAGGAGTTGGAGGCTGTCTCCGGGGCAGTGATCTGAGTCAGTGAGCATATCTTCCATGAATTTGTCTAATCACATAAAGAACTCAATTTACCCTCTTGGCCTCTCCAGCATCCTGTGGTTGTGAGTACCACAGTTTCTCTGTGTGATCTATGAAGCCGTAACTTTTGATTATTTCTGTGCCTTTTAGTTCTTCTTCAATGAGAAACAACAAAAGATTGTTCATGTATGCTTATTCTAATCTGTTCCCCAGCAAGTACCCAATTAAAGCCATGCTATTCATTAAGCTGCCAATTAAGTGGATTTTGGCATAATTTATTCTGTAGTTTTCTCAGATGTTATTTGTTTTAATTCACAATGCTGATACATAAATTGTCTAAGCTAAAATAACTTGTACATGGATATGCAGTATCCATAAATAATGTATTTGCACATTACTAATTAGGAGTATGAAATTGAGAGAATTATTGATATTCTGAAGTGTAAACTCAGACAGTAAAAGGATATTAGGCATACATGTTTTAAAAAAATGATTGATACTTTCATATTGGTACTCTGCAGGTAGCTCCATAATAGGATCATGATTTTCTAATGCATGTGCTTGGCTTTTTATAATATTTGAAAAAATACTTCCATCTTTTAAAAACAAAACAGGGTTACAGTCTTCCAAATATAATCTTCATATAGCATCAACATTTCAAAGTACAGTTTCTGCAAGGAAATTATATTGATTTAGACTGTGAGAAATCCAAAAGACTGTATTTCTTGATTAAGCAAAATATATCACTATTTTCCACT
>JACBWW010000005.1:37449763-37500249 GCA_020086605.1 Lanius collurio
GACGGGCGGGGGCAGCCCCGCGGGGCGCTGCTGCCGGCTGGGGGCTCGGGGCGGTTGGCGCGCCGTGCTCGGGCCCAGCGGGGGGCTCGGGGATGCTGAGGCGTGCCGACACCCGCCCTCCCCTCGGCGGGTGCTCCGGAGTGCCCCGCTGAGGGCGGGTGCCCTCCGGCCCGGCCTCCCGTCACCATCACCACCCGCAGCTTGCCCGCGCGGCCCCGCGGCTGCGGGCACCGCCGCGTGGGAGGGACGTGGTGGATGTCTCCGGGTAAAAGGTAGAGAGGGGTTCCCGCAGGAATCCTGGATTAGATCAAGACAACCTTCTCTCTTCTGTTTCAGTCTGCCGAGAAAACGTGGGCATATGGAATTAAGCTTTCTGCACCATCACTTAATTGGTGATCAGAGTTAAAGTGTGATTCTTGTAGCTCATATCCTAAACAAGTGGGAGGTCAGTTCTCTTTCCTTTTGGTCTCAGTTTAAGCTAAAGCATACTCACCAATTTCTTATATGCCTTACGAGTTTCTTCCTTTCTCCTGGCATTTTTCAGGTCTTCCTTTTTATGAAATCAGAGACACAGACTGTGACTGACAAAACCTGACAGTTTCATTTGAAATGGAGAGCATTACGCAGTTGTTCAGTGACTTGTGTGAAGCACACTTGACAAGTTTACCATGGAAGGTTCACTTAGGCAGGCAGAAGATCAGCAAGAGAAGGGCTAAGCACGATCTGAAGAGGGTTGCTTATAATGCCCTGTTCATGAACCTTTTTCAAGATGAGGCTCGTAAGCTGCAATCGAACAACTCCAGACTCCCAGTGAAAAACAAAATTTTGATGCTGTCTTTCAACTTGAGAGTTGCTGGCCTGGGTGCTCAAGCAGATAGACTGGAGAATCTTGTGGAGGAACTAGAAACAGCTGAATGCTTACCATTTACTGAAGTTAATTCTGTCTTAGATCTTTTAGTACAGCTTGCTGGAACCGGTCCTCCTCAGCTGGTACCACAAAAAAAGGACTATTTTCTGAACAACAAATATGTTGGGAGAAATGTCAAATACCAGGGTTATGACTATTATGATGTAAGTGTCTTTGAAGCTGACATACAATCTCTGATAACAAACGAAGAATGTCAGTTCAATGACACAATTCAACAGACGCTTCAGATCATGGAGGCTGCACCTGGCACTGGACTCCCTGCCATAGGGCTGTTCTCACAGAGCTGTCCTGCTGGGGACAAGTTTGAGAAGGAAACGCGCGTCTCACTCTTTGGTGCCCTTGTCCACAGCCGTACGTATGATATGGACATCAAGTTGGATCTACCACCAGTGCCTGACAATGCAGATTTGTCTGGACTTGCAATTAAAGTACGGTATCATTTCTTTTGGAGTAATGAGTATATGTGTGCTTTCATGTGCCACTTTGAAACTGTAGTTTAAAATGTAGGTAGTAGCTTCAATGATTTTAGAAGCATACAGCACTGGAATTTAAGATGGATCCTTTCCTTTGCAGAGAACCAGATAGGCTTTTTGGAGATGTATGATAACAAAACCCTTGGTTTTACCCTGCAGCTGTGTCAAAACCCATCATGTGGCCATAAGCTTTATGAATTTAAGCCATTGGCTGTATCCGTGCCTTCCCCACCCTAGCAACCTTCTGCTTGTGTTTTTGTCTGCTTTGTGTATTGAACTCCTCTGTGTTGCTGCTTGCTTGTCAGTGCTCAGACTGACTGCCTAAGCATCCCTGTCTGAATGTATGTGCTTTGCTGTTCAGATTACAATGCTAACTTGCTGTATTGGCTTGTTACATCTTAAAGCGTTTTTTTCTGTTTAGTTTTTTTCCCCCCATTGAATGTCCTAGTTCCTGTTGTCCTTTTACCCTTTCAGTGTGTTCAGTTTCTGCTGTATGTTTTTTCCTCTTTTGCTGTCCATTCTGTTTATTTTACTGGTTTATTCTCATTGAAGTACTAGGTACACTTTTAGAGGTTTTTTCATTCTTTCCATTTTTACTGTGTGTAGGTAGGCTTATTTATAGCCTGCCCTTAGTTCCTTATCTTGTTCCCTTTACATAACATATGAATAGATCTGGCAATTCCCTTAATTCAGGATCTGAATTGAAACTTGAAGGCAGACACATTAAATAGAAAACCCCTATGCCATTCAGTATTCACATGTGGATGTGAATTGTAACCTAGAGGAGACAGAACCTCTGAGTTAGTGCTGAACTCTTTCCATCAGACTGGAAAATTTGCAATTTCTTGAGGAATGTGCTGCTTTTTATACGGGTGTGATTGTCTTTTGCTAAAATTGAGGACAATTCTGCTCATACGGCTCCTGCTGAGAGTGTTTAGGATGTGGTATATATGCTGTTTGGACACTTAGAGATTTTCTTCATATGAATTAAGGAGAAAACTATGTTAGTCATAGTTAACAAAGTGTTCACAAATTGGAAGATTTGGGGCCTGGATCATTTGCCTGGAACAAATGGCAGAGCAGTATGATTTTTTTAATGTGACATATTGTTGCATGTCCATACCTGAGATTCTCAGTTTGTAGAACAATATGCTTACCAAACGAGGAAGTTTCAAGTTTAACACCAACAAGCGTAGTATGTTATTTTGAAGGTGGTTGGTTTTTTATGTGTAGGCATTAATACCTGTAGAGATTCATCAAATGAACAGAGTGCTTACAGTAAAAACATTGATATAAAGGGAGGATAGATGAGAGAGGTTGGGTCACGTAGAGTCACTTGGTTACAAATGATAACAAAACATCTTTTTTTATTAGTCTGTGTATCTTCAGTAAAATGTTTTCATGTCTGATGTTTGAACTCTTTCTGACAGGTCCCCCAAAGTATAGACCAGTCAGAAGACGAGGGATTCCAGTCAGCATCCAATCTGACTCCTGATTCTCAGTCAGAGCCAAGCATGACTCCAGACATAGACTTATGGGATGCAGTGCTTACATATGGACCCAGCAAACGAAGATGTTGGGAAAGAATTGGGTAGTATGTGTCTGATCTTACTGGTAAACTTACCATGCCTCGTATGCAAATGTGTGAAGGTGCATTGCATCTTAGCTCCAAATGACCTCAGTGAAATAGTGAAATGAGCATGTTTAATTCACAGATTTCAGTACACTGCATTAATAGGGATAAAGGAGTAAAGGTTGTGTGATTTCAACAAACTCATTCTTAGAGTACAGCAGTTTCATAGGAAGAAATATAATAATCTTTGTCAAAAAACAAAGGGATTAGGAGAATGCTGTTTGTGTGAAATGCAGCATTTTTGTAACAATTTTGTCTTCTTATGTGCTATGTAATTTGTCTCAGTCTAAAATTAGTCCATATTTTCAGTTTTAAAAAAGAAAGTGGTAATTGTAGAGCTGTAGAAGAATTAAACAAGTCTCTCTCAGTATTGTAGAGTATTGTATTCTTTTTCCTGTCCTGTAGACAAACCAGAAAATTATGACAGATTTCTTGATAGTCTAGTTAGACTTGTAGTTCTTTTGGCTGTTGAGTAGAAGATGCATCTCCTGAGAGAAAGCTCTCTACAGTCCTGTTAAGGCTTCCTGGCTGCCCTAAAATGGAAGATAGAAGAAAAGGCAGGTATGGCAGGTATCCTTACGTTTCAGATGGACTGTGATGTGCCTGATTCTTGGAGAAACTTTGCTCTGTATGTTTTCTGTAATTTTAAATAATAATCTAGTGGTGTGCTGTCACATTGTTAAATAGTGTTTTTTCATCTCTGAGCCTTAGAAGGTCAGAAACTCAGAAGTTCCCTGTTCTGATTTTTCAGAGCCACTGTAGCCCACTTGAGCTTTTTACCTAGTACAAGACAGTTTTTCTTGCTACTCTTTAGACTGTAAGGGTCTAAGAGTCATGTATAGATCATATGCCTGACAGATTTTTTGTAATACTGCTACTAGAATTCAGAACTTTTGGAAGAATTGGAAACAGAAATTGTTTTGGAGGGGATAGTAATCTTCACTGTGAAGAGGTAAAATGTATTCATAGAAGTTCATTCTAGCACTTTGACCATATTTCTCTTTAACTCATTTGAATATTACCATTAAATGAACCATGGAAATATGGTATATATTTCCCTCATTTTTCTAGTATGAAAACTGCATCAGGGAAGGCCACAAAAGTTCTCTGTCAAGGATTCTGTCTCTGAACTGATGTTTAAATTATCTATGTATTTCTTGTTTGTACTGAGTTTGAGCTGCAGTTTCATTGACTGAATTCACATTCCCTTAAAAATGTAGTATATTACAAGTAACTTTTGTGTGAAGAATTCTATCTGTGTAAAATTCTGAAATGCTTTTATCTTTCTGTGTCAGATATATTTTCTCTTTTGACATAATCACCTTGTAATGTTCTATTTACTCTGACACAGCCCACCTGGTAAAAAAGAGGAACCATATCTTACTGAAGCTGGGAGAGAAGCTTTTGACAAATTTTACAAACTGCGAGAAGGGGAATTGCAACTGTTTACTAATACTGTACTTCAGCTTCCTCAGCTTGTGCTGATGAAAGAACCTGAACTGGTTAAGGATGTCTTGAATGTCCTCATTGGTGTGGTATCCACTACATTCTCACTCAATCAGGTATGGAAGATTTTTATCTGCACTTCTTAGTCAAGTCTTTTGGGTTTTTTTCTTCATAGAGGTTTCCTCTTAAATACATTTATTTCTGCTAACACCTTGCAGTTGTGCTTAGCGATAAAAAGTTGAATGTTGCCTAATGTCAACAAGGCAGTATTTATATATTGCAGTAATTATGTTACTGGAATGGGTTGAGAGCATTTGTAGTTCTCTAATGGGAAAATAGGTTTATGAGTACTTGAAAATAGATGTGGAAATAATTTTGTAGATTGGATTTTCTTTAAGGAATTAGATAATGAGTCTACTTCTGTATATTTGAAGGCATAATTCATACTCTTGCAATTTTGCTACAATTCAATATTTATTCAATGTTAATTGCTATCCTAGCTATATAGTCTCAATCACCTGAGTATCTAAACTGAAAATTTGTCTGCTGTTATTTTTGTCTGTAGATTTTTGGTATTTTAAATCAGAATACAGATACAAAATAATTGAATCTGACTTTTTTATTCTCCTTGTATCTGTTTAGGCTGCTCAGTCGTTTGTGATAAAGGAGGGGGTGTATGTGTCTGGAACATCTCCAGAGACAATGCATAACCTGCTCTCGGAAGTTGCAGAGTATGGAACCTATTACACACGGCTAAGTCGTTTTTCTCTTCAACCAGTTTTGGATTCCTCATACAGCAAAGGACTTGTGTTTCAGGTAAAACAATTGTATTAAATCAACTAGATTTAGTGGGCAAGCCATCTGAGGTGGAGAAGGTAATTTGATTCCATGGAAAGCTGGGATTTCTGCATTCTGCAAAATTGCAAAGTATTTTAAATGTTACGCTCCATCCCAGGTCAGCAAGGAACAGTGCCACTGAATTTAAATCAGAGCTCTCTGTGCTGAGGGCTTGCCTGCACTGAAACATGCAGTAAAATGTCTTTGTTATCCAAAGTGTGATTTGTTTAGTCGTAGTGTTGTGTTGTGGACTAAAGAATTACAATTTTTAAATGCTTTAAAAACATCGCATATTTATGCAGAAAAATTTATAAAATTAAAATACAAAAGCTTTCTTGGTACACGGTGTGTGTGTATATATATATAAAATATATATTTTTCAAAAATAAAAACTGAGGTAGAGAAATATGGTATTTAATAGCTTTAATTACTTTTCCTTGGTTCATAACTAAGTGCAAATTTTCCATATCCATCTTCTCTATATTATGTTGAGCTGTATGTATACACTGTAATATCTGGTGACTTAATCTCTTCCTAGTGCACAGAATTAATTTAAGATTACTTATGAAAATGTGTTCATCCTGAATATTTGATTTATAGCAGTGTTATTCAGTTAAGAAGATCTTGTTGGATAAACTTCTAGAGAGGTTTTTTGCAATATCCAATTTAGGCATAAAAGTAAGGAAAAAGGTTTTCCTGGGTTGGTATTACAGAGAATGAGGAGCTCCTCAAAAGGCAAGTCAAAGAAGCTGAGCCAAGACACTTTATTTCACTGTGCATGAGTACAGGCTCTGTGCACTGGATGTATGAAGAGTATAGAGGAGTCATCTGGCTCCCTGGAATGTCTGAAGTTGCATGGACCCTCACTTGCCCCTTACTTTGGTCTACAAGTCCCCCTTACCTGCATATGCAATTTATTTTACTAAAAGGTTTGTTTTCATGCTGATGCCATTGATATGAGAGATTGCTAGACTGTTAACAACTTTCACAGTAAAACTTTAAATGTTTTCTGTTCATATCAGGCATTCACAAGTGGACTGAGAAAGTATCTTCAATATTACCGAGCCTGTGTTTTGTCAACACCTCCTACTTTAAGTCTTCTGACAATCAGCTTTCTATTCAGAAAATTGGGTCGTCAGTTGAGGTGAGAGAATGGTATTAAATGTTTCAGCTTTTCATAGCAGAAAAAATGCAATCTCTTCATATGCACTAAAAGAGACCATATTACATGGGCATTCTTAGTTAGTCTATCACTATTTTTCCTCTATTTAACAGATTTTTTTTTTTATATCCAGAATATTCTAGGGAACACATATAAGGTCTTTATACTCAGTTTCTTTGCTATCCCTGTTATCATTCAGCAGGTACAGTATGATTGTTGTATGATATTCAAATTCAGCAGAGTTCATCACTGTGATCTTGGAGACTCATGGTTGAAATTTTTGTATGTGTTTTAATACTGTTTTTTAGGTATTTAGCTGAGCTTTGTGGCATAGGAACAACGGCCCAAGGGATCAGTGGTGGAGCTGGTGCTTCATTTCCTACGGTGATTTTTTCTTTGATGTTTTTATGTTTGGTTTGGGTTGCGGTGTTAATATTCTTCAAAATTATGTTGGATTTTACATAAAATACTTAATGTTGGTCTCTCTGCTAGCAAAGGTGTGATCTTTGACTTCCAGTTAGAACACTATAGTCCTTTCTCCAGATACTTAAACATTTGGAATTTTGTTCTGTGTTTTCAATTTCTAAAACAAACAAAGAGCCCAAAATAAGCCCTCTAGTCAAGTGAATCCAATTCTAAACATACCTGTTTCACTCTAAAGATGATAAAGTGAGATTGAGGTAACTAGCTCAGGTAAAGTGATCTTAACTGCAGACTGATGAAGTGAGATGAATCCTGCCTTCTGTGTCCAGTGAAACATGTAAAAGCATGTATTTATGAGTCTTTTCTTATTAAAGTTGTAGTGAAGTTTGTGGCCTAATATTAGAATATTTTTCTTTTTTTAGGGTGTTAAATTGCTTTCATATCTGTACAAAGAGGCTCTCAACAATTGTAGCAATGAACATTATCCAGTTCTTCTGTCTTTGTTGAAGACAAGCTGTGAACCATACACAAGGTGTGTCCATAGTGTTCTCTGCTTAACTGAGTTTAAGAGTTATGAGTTGGTAATCTGGTGAGTAAGTCTGTGTGTTTAACAATAGCTTTTAACATTTTCAGAAAAAAAAATATGTGTCTGTATCTGCAATATGTATTAAAATTAATTAATTTTGCTGTTCTTTCCCTCTCTTTCAGCTCAGTAACAACATAAGGGGTTTATGTGTGGCTAGACTGGTAAATAAATAGATGTAAATAAGACCTATTTCTTGCTGCTGGCCATGGAAATTCATACTGGAATATAGGACCTGGATAAACTTCTTTTTTGCTTTTTTTTTTCCTCATACCTGAATTAAAATGGAAACTAACTGGAAACTGACAAGTTTCCCTTGTTCTACAAACTGGGGAAGCTAATGTTTTTTTCCACTGTCTGTTGGTTGTGGGCTTTTTAGTAAGCAAAAATGATTAAAAAGATCTGTTGTTCATTAAGTAGATGTAACTAACTTATAATAGGAGTAATTAGAAGTAGAGTTCTTTGGATTGCAACAGTTTTATTAAGCAGTGCACATAAATTTAGAAGTTATTAGTTTATAGACAACTGAAGATATGGGAATTTTTGTTAAATAGCTATTTGCAGGAATTATAGTTGTAGTCCATCATCAGTTTGCAATGTTACTTAATAGATAATTAGTATTACTAATGATACTTAGAAGGGAAATAAAAAGTCTGTCAAAATGCTCTAAATTTAAGATTCCTCCCATGGATACCCTTCTTGTGTTTTCTTCCTTCTACATGAAATGAGCTTCAGAGAAATTTAATTTCAGATTTACCAGAAGCCTCACTGAAATATCTTCACAGCTCCTACTTTGCTATTTACAGAAGGAAGTCAGATTTTTGAAATACCAAGGGCATCACATGGAACCTAAAAAAATCTGGAAGTATCACAGTAGTGTGTGATACTGCTGCATTTATTCCTAAATTTGCTGCAGATATCTGTTGAAGCATCAATTATGCATGATCAAGACTGGCCTGGAAGGAAGCCTCTATTGTCTGCAAAAAGTATTATCCCACTCAATAATTATTAACCTGAGATACATTAAATAATATACGTTGTTGCTCAAATCATAGAAGCATCAGATTTAATACCTTAAAAGTTCTTAATTTTTAACTTAGAACCTGAAAGTTGAACAGTGGTTGCTGTGCTTCCTCTTTGTTGCACAGTGTTAGCTAAAAAACAAATATCTTCAAGGACCTCTGAGCCTTTTTATCTATAGCTCAGATTGTGTTGCATAAAAAATTGTGTGTGTTTTATTTCTTCAAAAGTTTGGCTTACACAGAGAAAATATGAAAAGCATGAATTAAGATGCCAAAATAGTAGTTCTCATTATTGCATGTACATTAAAAATGCCTCTAGGTCTGGAGTAAAAGTGCTTGGTATTGCATCTTTGTTTTATACCTTTTTAGTTTCTCCCTGCTGAAACTGCCTCTATTTAAAACAAATCCTTTCTGCTTTTCTCTTGCTATGCCCATGATGTGCTGCAAAATTTTCAATACATTTTTGATATATATTTAATAAACTGATATGCAGAAATAAAACTATTATTTTAATTGAGGCACTGTTCTCTTATCTAAACTAATTATCACTGAAATGTTCTATATAAAAATAGTTAAGGAAAAGTGTAGAGCCATAATCTCCTGTATATTTAAATATCTGTGTCTCACAGCACTTAATTGCTGGGTTTTTCATCCTGCCCATAGCTTGTGTCTTGGGATTTTAAAAAACATACTAACTACTTGGTTATAATAAAGGTGAGAAGGCAAAAGGATTGATTTTCAGTATTGTGCAATTTTATTTTTTTTTTTTTAGATTTATCTATGATTGGGTATACAGTGGTGTATTCAGAGATGTTTATGGAGAATTTATGATTCAGGTGAATGAGGATTATCTTTGTTTCAGAGGTACAGTATATATATGAAGCATTTCTAATTTGTATAATTTGTGCTGTTAATTAAATAACTAATATATTAATCTTTTTGTTACATAGATAAACATTACTGGACTCATGGTTATGTTTTGATTTCAAAAGAAGTAGAAGACTGTGTCCCTGTATTTCTTAAACATATTGCTAATGATGTATATATATGTGGGAAAACCATAAACTTGCTCAAATTGTGCTGTCCTAGGGTAAGTTTTGGGTTGATTCCTTCCTATTGCATGGAGAAAATTATGTCTCTAGAGCAAGAGTCTAGGTTTTTAGCAAGCGTACTCCTTTATCAAAACACGGTATTGCATAAGTAGGAATCACTTGCTTTCAGATGCTTGTGAGCTGGTTATCCATTCCACTTTCTATCACATCACTGCAGAAGATATTTCTACACTATCAGATGTATTATATACAATGCACATGCTGTATTTCGTTTCTTTGTATTGAGAGCAAAAACGTTTTAGGTGTCCAAGCAAGTGCCTTCCACTTCTTGCACTACTTCTTTTTCATTTAAAGCTGCCTCACTTACCAGGTCTTGGCTCAGTCCTGCATAGCTCTTCCAGCTGTATCACTGCATTTTCCAGAAGTGCTTAAATAGTTCTGTTTGTTAATATTTTGCAGAACGATTCTTGTCCCTGTTAAAAAAAAACATGTTCGGCTACTTTGTGTCTTTCGTGTTCTCTCTATATGTCCAAAAATAAAACAACCAGAGAGGTGTCCGAAGTCCATAGACATCCCAGGTAGCTAGTATTCTCTTTAAGATCAGAGCTGCTCAGTCTTGACAGAGCGGAGCAGCCTGTTGTCAGCTATGTAGTGTCAGGTATAAGCCTAATACCTCACGTGAAATGTCCCTCTGCCAGTTCTCCTGAGTCTGCTCTGATAACCATTCCCAAGCCATGACTCAGGTGTGCCAGTAGTTCTGGGCTCTTTATAAAAGTGTCAGCCATCACTTCTGTGGTAAGTTACAGCTTTATGCCTCACTAAGGCAGTATCTTCTCCCAGGTCATATGGCACCCAGGCTTGTTGCGGTGGACTCCCCTGGGCCCCCCTGGCCGGGTCCCTGCCATGTGACTCTGAGATAGCTGGGTTTGTCTAATGTTCCAGCAGCCCAGGCTCTGATCTGGTTGGTTGTTTATCCCAGCTCTGCCCAGGTCAGGTCCTCTGTCCCCCCCAGGACAGAGGGCATAAATGACTTAACATCATAAAGGGGGTTTGAGCTGAATTTCTCTTCTCAACTTCTGCTTCTGGTGAGTAGCTGTCACTGACACTGGCTTAAAGTGGGGCTGCACAGTCAAGCAATATTTAGGCTGTTTGTAAAGGGTTTAAGATATTCCAAGACATAAAGAGGCAAGTTTACCACAGAAATTAAGCAGTGGACAAACTAGTCAGTTACCAGAAATGGCGCCATCTGTCTTGAGAATGCCAGGCATATCTCATCCCTTTTTGATAATGCCCTCGAGCTCGGCCTTCCTTTCTGCTTAGGCTATTACATTCCCAGGAATACAGCCCTAGGAATCCCATCTTCTGGCTTTTACCAGTAGACTGGGGGAATCCAGTATGAGTGTGCTTGTGCACTTGCTTGGTTTTTTCCTTCAAGCTCAGCTATCTGTTTTCTGCACTTAATAGAATAGCTTCAGAGATTTAGGGATGTTGAGGCAGAGTAGGAAGACCAAGGATACTTAAAGAATAGGTTACCTGTGGTGTGCACTGGCTGTGGTTTTGAGAGTTTTGTCTTGTGCAGAGCTCTGTCCTAGAGAGTTCCTACTGAGTGGGGATCTGTGGGGAATGTAAGTGAACAAAACTTAACTTTTGACAGGAGAGATGCATTCAGCATTGAATTATACATGCTCAGTTAATTTGCATTTCAGAAGAGGAAAATTTGAGGCATTTAGAACATGATTAGTATAAATGTGTGTGTTAGATTTTCAGTGGCAAAGACAGAACTCTTAAGAATTTGACTTGGGATCCAAGTTGTGGACCGTTGTGCCTTTGTCTCCTACTTTGAGTTATATAAATGCTAAAAGATGATGCTGATAAAAACCTTAGATCCTGTATGGATATTTGTGTGAGTGTCTTGAAGCATGACGAAGTTGAAAATATATGTAGTGTGAACTTATAATATAAAATTTTACACTTTAAAAAATGTATTTAAAAGGAAATTTCTCATTTTTCAGCATTATATATGTTGGTCAGATATACCTGTTCCCCGGATTTCAGTTATTTTTTCACTTGAAGAACTGAAAGAAATAGAGAGAGATTGTGCAGTGTACGTAGGTCGAATGGAAAGAATTGCCCGATACAGTTCCATAAGCAAGGAGGAAAAGGTAAATGAATAAAGGAATTAATGATTTTTTTAAAATACTCAATTTTCATTTTTGTTATAGCCTTTAAAGAATTTTTTCATGGGTTAATTGCAGTCATAATTGATGTTGCAGCAAATAAACTTACTTAATATAGCTTTTAAAAGTATAGGTGATGTGTTGACATTTTTGGCCTTTTCATGTATCAAATGAGTGTTAGACTTCAATCCTAGTTCTTTGCAGCAGGAGATTTGTCCTCCTACTGAAAAGATTGTTTAATTCTAATTTAACAAGTGAGATAAGCTAATTAGTAACCAGATAAGACTATTTGTAATTTCCATAGCTAATTGTTTTTTCAGAACATTTTAGCTACAAAGAGACTTCTGGCCTTCAGATTCCATCAATTCAGTGTATATATCAGATGGGAATTTGGTATCTTTTAAAAACTGAAGTATTAACTTTCAATACTAGTTTGTAGATTTTCCATTTACTTACTTGTTTTGTTCATATTTCTGTATTGTATTAATTGATTAATAACCATTATAAAATGTGCATCTGTCTTCACAACAGTGTATTTCAAGTCTAAAAAATTCCACCTGGACTTGTTGCTTGGTTTGGTTTTTTTTTAGGATTTGCGTATGGAAATAGCCAAACAAGAATTAATTGTTCACGCAAGAGAAACTGCTAGCAAAGTACTAAAGGCCATTAGTGGTAAGTTCCAGTGGCATTTTATGTGCTTTCTGGTGGGTTTGTTAATGTAAACTAATTGTCTTTATTTTAATACAGACAAACAAATATCAGAACGAGTGGCTTTGGATGTGAAGAAACGGGAACAGTTTCAGAAGCTGAAAGAACAGTTTGCAAAGGACCAAGAGGTATTTCTCTCTGTTTCTAGAGGCCAGCTGTATTTCTTAGGCATATAAATGAAAGGATATGTTGTACTGAAGTTGAATTAATAGCTCATGGGGCAAGACATTCATAAGAATGTCTTGCAGACATGTGCATTACAGATGGTATTGAGAGCAGCTTTTAAAAGTCTTAAATATTTATGCAGCGTCGTCTTGCGATAAAGCAGGAGGAGATTGATGATGATTTCAGCTATGCCCGAGAGCTCAGAGAGAGAGAAAAAAGACTGAAAGCTTTAGAAGAAGAACTGGAAAAAAAGGCGAGGTAAATGTGTCTGAGTAGTCTCCAAAACAGTCATAAAGACCTCAGGAAAAGATTATGTTAAAATTTATGGTACTCGTACTTGCCAGGCATTGTTCTACAAGGGTAATGTTTCCAGTTAGAAGATGGATGTAAGAATTTTTGTTAATCTATGAGCAATTTTACTAGGAATGATTAGTGGCTGAAAAATTTGGGACCCACTCATTTGTGCCAACCCTATCCAGTCCGGGTTTTTTTATAATCAAAAGTTTGGTAAAAAAATTTAATTACATCTTACAGTTTAAAAGCAGAGCCTGCAGCAAAAATGGTCACATGTATGTCAAAGCAGAAGTAAAAAGCAGATGGAATTAGATTGACACTTCACTTTCCTCTGTTTCATCTAAAATTACTGAAGACAAATGAGTGACCTACTAAAAACAGTAAAGAAATACATGTTGACTAAGAATACAGTCCTGTGTTTTCCACCTGTTTATTCCTTGTGACTGAAGCCTCTGGCTTCTACATTTTAAGAACCAATTCTCAGTTCTGAAGTGCTAAAAAGTCTTATTCTTTAGAAGGGAAGATGAAAATCAGTATGCAAAAATCTGTAACCTAGTTTTATTTTTACCTTCATTTAGGCAGGAATTAATTGACCATTATAGCAAACTTTCTGATGATGCAGCCCGTAGGGAACAAAGAACATTATGGAAAATCCAGCGCCACAAATTGGAAACAGCCCGTCTGAGGTTTCTGTCAGAAGATCAAAAACGCATTGAGGTACCTCCTAAAAACATTTAAGAAATGTAATTCAGAAAATTTGATACTTGAAGACTTCTGTCTTTTTTTTTTTTAATTGTAGGAAATGCTTGAAAAACTTCCAGACGGAAACTACAGGAGAAAATTAGATATTATTCCTTATAAACAGTGCCAGTTGGCTTTGGATAAAACCCCTGTTGAGAAAGATGCACCTTTACAGGTCAGTTAATTTTCTTACATAAACTTCAAGTTGCTGTTCCAGGTTTCCCTAAAGGGACTTCATTTCATGGTTCATTTCAGTTCAGTAAACACAAGGTTCACTGTAACAGCAAGGTGAGCAGTTATCATTCATAGAACATCAGAAAAATTGGAAAATTTTTTATCCTGTAATAAAGTGATACCCTAATTAGTAGGTTGATTATGTGACCAGCCATATAGTGTAATAATTATTTTTTTTAGGTGTCTTTTGAGAAACCTCTGCATTCTAATGAGACAGCTGGCAGAGAAGAATGTGAGCCTGAACAAGAATATGCTGCTTCTGCTGACAAAGCATTGCCCATGCCAGAGCCAGCAAATAATAATGCTGATGAGCATTTTCAGCCTAAAGCAACAGGATCTGAAAGCAATCTCCAAAATTCAGAGAAAACATGCAGCCCTCTCTACAGTGCTGAATCCTTGCCTGAATCCAATGTGAATATAGAAGACTTCTTACCAAAGTCACAAGATGGACAGCTTATTGCCACTAGGATGCAAGGATCTTTGCTAGATGAAGCATTCAGAAATATTAACTCAGATCTTTCTGAGACTTTGCAAGTAAGTGAAAGCCAGCCTGTAGTGAGAGAAGCACCAGAAGAAGACAGTGCACCTTTGCATCAGCCAATCGAGTATGATTTTAATACAGTTCTCAGACCATCTGCAGCTTGGCAGGGACATGTTAGAGTTGGGGAAAATGTGTTTGATGTGGACGACATACGGCCTCGGTGGAATATTCATGGACATGCATCTGATGCCAGCTTTAGAGTGGGAGAATATGTACCTCAAGTGGACACTTACCAGCCACGTTCAAGTCCTTATGGGCATTCTTCAGACTCCCATATAAAAAGCAGCAGCTATACTTCTGAAGTGGAATCTAGACGACCCCGATGGAATATTCATGGGCATGTTTCTGAAGCTCATATTAAAATTGGGGAATATGCTTCAGAGATAGAGACCTCAAGGCCTAGGTGGAACATCCATGGACATGCTTCAGAAGCCAATATTAAGATTGGAGAGTATGTGTCAAATGTAGCTCCTACAAGGCCTCGATGGAGCAACCATGGTCATGCATCTGATGCCAATATCAGGATTGGTGAAAATGTGTCAGAAGTGGTCTCAGCCAGACCTCGTTGGAACATCCATGGGCACGCTTCACAGTCGCACATCAAAATTGGAGAACTGGTCTCAGATACAGAGCCTTTGAAATCCCGTTCAAGCCCATTTGGACACTCATCCCAGTCAAGCATCCAAATAGGGAATTGGGCACCATCTACAGAAAATGATCCCATACCTCATCGTAAAACCACTTGGGGTTCTACATCTGACTCCACAGTTCAGACACTTCTGTACAGTGAAGAGTTATCTCCAGCTGAAGGGAGCAGAAAGGAAGCAAAACCATCACAAGTTCAGGCGGAGACTTTGCCACAGTCACACGTATCTGACAGTGTCACAGACTTTCCTGATGCTAATATTAAAGGTGTTAAAAAAGAAAGTACAATAGAAAAGAAACAAGAAGGTAAAACAAAATTAGGTTTATTCGGTCAGCATTTGTTTAAGGGCTTGTGAAAGTAACTCTGAATGTTTATTTTCTGTATGGGTACTTTCTTCCTTACTTATTCCACTTAATTCCCTGTATAACTTTTCATGTAGTGCTAGAATTCAGAGGAAAGAATCTGAGCTTAATCTTGTCTCCTATGTGCAAGGAACAGAACTTTAAAAAAAAATCTATCCTGAAACTTTGTGAAACAGGACCTTTAGGGTTCTTAAGTAGAGAACATGCAAAAAACTGCCTGTATGGGGCTATGGGGAGGTACTGTTATTGGTGTGGTTGTTTCTGTGATCGTTTGTACAGGAATTTTGAACAACTTTAGGAACAGATCTGATGTATTAACCAAGAGTTATAAGTAGGTCTAAGTAAGTGCTGACTTTAATTGTATTTACAGTAATTGCAGATGTTGTCAACAAGGACCCTTCTCCAGATTTCTCACAGAGTTTACAGGTAAGGAACAAAAGTAGTTGTTGAGGGGACTTATTTTTCCTTTGAAGAATTGAACACACTGGTAGTTAAGGTCTCTCCTAATCTAGTAGTTACTATAAAATCACTGTTTTTACATCTGAAAACGTACAGGTGAGTAGGCTCTTCTCTTTTCATATGCAATAGCTAAGCAAGTTACCTGTAGGAACACATTAAGCCTGAGCAGACGAAGCCAGCATCTCTCATAAAATTTATCCATTTATGAATTTTAGAGAGAAGAACCTGAAAAGGCCATTCCACAAGATACTCTGCCTCAAGAAGCTTTATCTTCTGAAGCTAATGCTCCCACAACTAAGGAGGAGAAAGGGGAAGAGGAAGATGTATGGAAGAAAGAACAAGCTTATTTGAAAGCCTTATCGGACCAGTATTGTATTGAAAAGTATCAAGATAGTTATGATTTGATGTGTGAGTAGAACTGTTGAAACAGTAGATCAGTGTGGTAAATTTCAGCAAGAAAGCTGAATGCCAACAAAACCTATGACTTACCAGTAAATTACCAATGTTATGAACAGTGATAGCCAAACAATTTGCTCCTAGGCACAAAGATGAGAAATACATTTTGACATGTTATGATTTTCTAACCTAGAGGTGTTTGTATACAGAGTTTAATAGGAACATATTATTAAGCTTCTTAAGTATAGGAGCTTACAGTGTCTGTATATTTTTAAATTTAGCAGAACCACCAGTTTCTCATCTCTTGCATCACGTGATACCAAGATCATACACGTTTCCTGTGGATCCTGTGGTGCAGTCTGCAACAGATGAAACTGCTGTACAGCTGAGTGAGCTTTTGTCTCTGCCAGTGCTGATGAAACGTTCTATTACTGCTCCACTTGTATCTCAGTGAGTATTTGTTAGGAATTTTGCAATTAATTTTGCAAATAATGTTGTGTTGTCTTCTGAGACCCAAGTTGCACATACATCTTTTACATTTGCTCTTAGCTCCTAGAAGTAGTTCAGTAAATGTTCTGTTACAAATTTAAAAGTTCAGATCTGCGTGATAAATAGAAACATCAACTTAGACATTTATGTGCAAATTAAAAATTTGAGTGTCTGTTTGGAATATAAGGGCTCAGAGAAGTGTTCACTCTCCAGCTTGTAGATGATACAGCAGAGATTTTGACACCATTAGTTTCATTGTTCTTTTAAAAAGAAGGTGTATTCCTTATAATATATGTGCTAGTTTTTATTTGAAAGATGAAAGCTAAGGGAGTAAAAACAGAAAAATCTTATGATTACTTCAAAGCTCATCACATTGATCAGGGTATACTTCATGTTTCTATGGGAACTCCAGCTTCAAGGCTGTTTCAAAGTATAATAGAAGCTGTTCTTGTTAATTTTGGGAGGTATAGGGAAACGACATATATGTTGAACTGTTTAATTAGTATATCTAATAGTATTTTAAATAAAAATTTGTGTTATGTAGTGCAAGATTAGCTTTTGTCATGAAAACAGTTACTCACAGACTCTCAGAATCTGCTTTCCTCTAAGTTTGCGTTTCTATCTGCTAGCTCTGAGCATGCTATACTCAAAGTTTGGTGCAATGTAGAAGGATGTTACTAACTAAATTTTAAACATCTAATTGGCTACCAGAATGATCTGTGTACAGATTCATGCGTCTAGCAAACCAAAGTGAAGAGCCTGCATTGTGTGCTGCCAGAATTAGCCTATTCCTGATAGACAAGTTAAATTATTTAAAGCTAGGTTGAATACCTACACTGTACTGTAAACTGTAGTACAGACCTGCCCTTAATATCTAGTGACAGAGCTTTATCAATTAGTATCTTCTTACTGGGGATTTAGTAGTCTTTCTTAATCTGTTTGTGTAGGTGACAGAGATAAGAAGGCTATTGATAAAATGTTGCTGCAGGCCCAGCAGCATGTTCTAAAGATCATTGTATGTAGCCAGTCCTAAAATACTTCCCCATTATTGTTCAAAACCCAATTCCCTGAAGTGGTAGGTTTTCATTCTGATATATTCTGGATGAAGATTCTTTTGTCTCATCTTTTTTGCTCATATGAGTAACATCTTGTCTTAGGTATCAGAGTTAAGTACTGGAGCATTAATCTGATGTAATTAATCTAATTCTAATTCAGCACAGATGAATGTTAACAGTAAGGAAGGAGTTGCATGTAAGTATAATACCTTTTCTGTGTTTTTATTCTTAGTGTTTCTCTTGTGAACAAAGCAATAGTTGATTACTACTTTGTGGAGCTGAATGTAGAGAAGCATTTTGAAGCATTGAGACACTTTTTGTTAATGGAGGACGGGGAGTTTGCTCAGTCACTCAGTGACCTGTTGTTTGAGAAGGTATTTGCTTTGTTTTCTTAACCCTGGTGTTTGGGTTTTCTGCTTTACCTTGATGCTTCTGAATTGATTTGGATTGGAATGAGGGAATGGTGTGAATTAGAATCCTGGCTTGTGGAATTTTCCTCTTTTGTACTGTGTTCAGAAGTCTGAGCAAGAAACTCTGTGAATGTTACAAGGACAGAGAAAAAAGGACATCTTGGACAGATCAGCACTCATGGAAGGGTATTTCACTCTTCCCTGTGAAAACTGCTGCACTATTGCTGTCCCCTCCTGTCTGCTGGCTGCAAGGCTGGAAAAGCCTATTGCCATTTGCCAAAATCCAGCAGAAAGGCCTGTGTTGCAAGCTACCTCCTCTTATGTTAAATATGCCCAAGGGGAGAGCAGAGGGGAGGGCATGTGAAGAGAGCGCTGGGCCCACTGATGAGGCAGTATTTTCATGAGTTACTGCTCTGTTCGTGGGGAAGGTAGGAGGGGTAGCCTGGCTTCATGTGGATGGTTGCCCGTGGAGGAACGCAGCTGTAGGAGAGTTAATGCATTCCTCTGAGTCCTGAAAAGGCTTTAGACCCAGCTAGGGAAAGCACTTGGGGATTTAGACTGGATGAATAGCTTTATTTGTAAACCTCTGAGAGTACTGAGGTGATGAGATAGGCAGAGTGAAGTCACATAAATTCCACTCGGGTCCCTGGCTTTCTAAAGACTGTTCTCTGCAGGAGGAACTTTTAGCAGCTCCTGAACCACAGCAGACAAATGACAATAAATCAGTGCAGATATGAGATTACCTTCCTGCTGTGAACAGAAAATAGATCAGAAGTTGCCTGTTATGCTGTTCATGCATCCTGTTGGCAGAAGTAAAAATTTCCAATCAAGACAGAGTAGTCACCACTTTACTATTCTGCTTTAATTGACCTGTGTTCAGGAGCCAAGACTTTTTACTAATGTGGTGTAATTAGGTGTTTGGTTTTTTGTTTTTTTTTATCCCTAGCTTGGATCAGGACAAACACCTGGTGAATTGCTGAATCCACTGGTTCTTAATTCCATCTTAAATAAAGCACTACAGTACAGTCTTCATGGTGACACCCAACTTGCTTCCAATCTTTCTTTTGCCCTCAAGTATCTCCCAGAAATGTTCAAGCCCAATGCACCAGATGCTCTGAGTTGCTTAGAGCTCAGATACAAGGTAAGAAAACATGGGGCAAGGTAGAATACTGCAGTTATGCCCTGGTTCTTATGTACAGTGGTAAAGTGAATATGTTCATAAAAATGCAGTGTCTAAGAATGGAGTAAAATAATTGTGTAATGGAAACTACAAGATTTACTTAGCCTGACCATTGCATTACATTATTAAAATACACACTAATTGTTGAAATACTTCTATTTTAAATAATCTTGTAATTTCTAACAAAAAATGTAGTCTGATCAGCACTGTTATTTCTTGTAGGTTGACTGGCCGTTGAACATTGTCATTACTGAGAGCTGCATGAATAAGTACAACAAGATTTTCTCCTTTTTGCTTCAGCTGAAGCACATGGTGTGGACTCTCAAGGATGTTTGGTTTCACCTGAAGCGCACTGGTAAGTGTGGAGTGAATGAGAGGGCATCCTGTTTAAAAGTCCTTCAGCACCCTCTGCAAGACAATTGCTTATACACACTCATGTCTAACTTCAAAAGCCACAATTTTCTTAAAAATCTTCCTTGGAATTTTAAACAGACTCTGCTAACAAAAGCCTTAATTCCTTAAGAATTCTGATTTTAGATGGTCTCTGTGGATGATAATATATTTCTGCTTTTATTTTCAGCTTTAGTGAGTCACGCATCAAATTCTGTTCAGTTTCGACAGCTCCAGCTGTACAAACATGAGATGCAGCATTTTGTGAAAGTAATTCAAGGTTACATTGCTAATCAGATTCTTCATGTTACATGGTGTGAATTTGGAAACAAACTGTCTTCTGTGGGCAACCTAGAAGAAATTCACAGAACACATGCTGAATACCTCAACAAAGCAATCTTCAGGCAAGCTACCGTACTTATTTTTACTTCAAATACATGTTAAGGGAGTGGCCAGTCCTAGCCTAATATATTTGTGCAAAACTGACTTTTACGTAACACATTAAGTAGTCTTTACATATGAAAGTGTTCTTATGTAAGAGACAAAGCACATGGCACCTTACAAGGTCTATACTTTGATACTTTTTCTTAGCTATCCATCCTTTTCATTTCCCTGGACTGCCTAAGTTACCTCCCACTCCTGTTCACCATGCCTCTGCAAGTTCCCAGTCTACTCAGGACAGCTCTAAACTAAGAGCCCTAAACTAAGGGCACACCCTTTCACCCTGTCCTTGTTAATTAACAGCCTTGTAAATTACTGCTGTTTCATTCATAGTGAGTGGTGTGCACAGTAAGCCTTGCTAAAGGATGTAAAATGCATCTCCTGTACATTGAATGTACTTTTAATGTATGTGCAGTGACCAGGGCTGGACTTGGAAGGGACAAAAAGATGCCTCTGTCCAGATTTATGAGCAGAGCAAGAGGAATCACAGGCTTTTAGCCCCTTGGGTTACTGTATGTGATGCATAGTGTTGGTGTGACTAAAAGGAAAAGAGCTAGAGTTTATTTGGTTTCTTGTTGAAGAGTGTACACTGAAATGATAAAGTGGTGAGATGGAGGGAGGTGATAAGGAACAGAAATCAGAAACAAGAGAAGAAATCTCTCATGTGCCTCTTTTTCTGTTTTAATCAGAAAAGACTTGTCGAGAGCTGCTCTTTGGATAGCAGCTGGTAGGACGAGAGGAGATTAAAGTTTAAAGAAACTCAGAGCATGGTGTTGTTAAATGTCATCTCTTTTGCAAATGCAGATGTCATTCTAGAAATCAGATACACCAGGGCAAATACAAGTTTGTTGAGAGTGCAAGTAGATTTAGGCACCTTGTTCAAAATCTGTTGGCTGCAGTCTTGGGGATTTTTTAAAGCAATTATCTTTAACCTAAAGGATTATCACTTCTTTGCATTTGTAGTCTTACAACCAATAAATTACATCAACTAATTTCTGAAGTTGTTTTTGTTCTGTTAGGGGTCTATTGACAGAGAAGGCAGCCCCTGTGATGAACATTATACATAGCATCTTCAGCCTTATTCTGAAGTTCCGCAGCCAGCTCATCTCTCAGTCGTGGAGCTTCGATGCGGGGAAGCAAATGGCTGTTCATCCCAACTTTGGTCTCATGCAGCAGTCATACAATACCTTCAAGTATTACTCACATTTCTTATTCAAAGGTAAGAAATTGCATAAATTCTGGATAGAAGAAAAGGTCAACTGACAACCAGAATGTTTTGGTAGTATAATGTAAAAGTAGGAAGATGTGTATACTTAGGGAGTGTTGGAAGTGTAGTTCCCAAATGAAAGCTGCATTACTCTGGTTTGCAAAGATTTGCATATACATCAATTAAGATATCCACACAAGAAATCTAACAGATACTTCAAAACTGACTGTAAGTTTTTGCTGATTTACAAAATAAGTATTTGGTATTTAGCTGTACTTATGTGCATACATTTTTTTCTTTTCTCTGGAATTGAGTTCTGGAAGTTTTTAATGGCAGCAATGAGAAATCATTAGATACCAGTTAGAAGTAATTTAGGTATATATGCAGTAGTTGAGTTTTGCCGCTGAGATTTGAAAATTCCAATTCCCATGTTGGCCTAACTCAGAGAGCCTCCTAGCAAGTGCTCCAGGCAAGTGTTTTTCAACTAAATGGATCATTTTCCAAAAGTTCTTTCCCTTACCATGATAAAATTTCATCTCATTGTCAGCTTAGGCTATAATGTGATGAAATGGTTACCTTCCATTTGTCTTTCATATCTTGCTTGTGTTTTTAGTACATTATTTATCCTTCCCCTAGTACAAAGGTGGTTCATGGGGTTTTGGTTCCTTTTTTTTTTTTTTTTTTAGAAAAATCTTGAATTCCTGAAGGAGGTGAAACTGCTTTTCTTAGATCTATTCTTCTAGAATATTTTCTGGTTCAGATTATATTCTTCAGGAAATGAGCTGCCCTCTTTATTCTTTAAGGGTGTCCAAAAATGGTGTCAGAGGACCAAAACCAGATATTTCAGGATGAGTTAGAATGGCTGCTTCCAAATTCTACAGGAAGTCAGAACACCTGTGGGAGCCACCTAAGCCCATACTACGAGATCTATGGTTGCTTCATGGACAGAGATTAATAGGCCGTTCCGTAAGGAAATCTGATGAGTGACCAAGTTCTTTACACCCTCTTTATTAAGCACTACAAAACAAATACGTGCTTGTTCATCTCCACTTGTACCTTCAGTCACTACATATTGTAAAATGCTCTCTTTCCACAGTGGGTTGACCCAGCATCCATTGAAAGCCAATACAAGGTTGTCTGGACTTCAATGGCTTTGGCTCGGGCCCTAACTTCTAATAATACACTTCCCCTTCTTCCTTGCATGCTGCTGCTGCTTGTTGATTCCCTTTATATTAGTGCATGGGATGTTTGTGAGCTTAGGGAGTTCCTATTGGCTTTTTTCCTTTGTAATTAAGAAGGAAATGTTGAGGATGTTTAGAGCAGTGGGTTTGTTCCTTCACAGAGCTTGAGGGGTTTGTCCTAGGAATTTCTCTGGTTTTCTCTCTCACAATAGATTTTGCTCAAGAAAACTTCACCAGAACTGCTTCTTTCACAGAGGTCACCTGAGGACCTAAACATGCTTCCTAGTCAGCTGAAATTAGATAAGAACACACCCATCTTATTGTGAAAGGATTCAATGAATTCCATGTTTCTATGAAAGCAACTTGATAAGGAAATGCTTTGGTAGAATAATGCATTTTCACTTAAAACTGACACAAAGTCTTTCTTTTGCATTTATTTTAAGTAATTTATAATTCCAGAAAGAAATACTGGACTTTTCTCACGTTAAAATACACATTTGCTTCTATTGTCCTCAGGTTTCTGCATTTTGCTTTTTTTTTTTTTAATTAAAAGGCACAGATACTGTCAAGGATGACTTTGCAATATTAATCTTAGTTGAAGCTTATTTTATTTTTCTTTGTTTTCTTCCAGTGGTAACAAAGCTTGTAAATAGAGGATACCAACCACATTTGGAGGACTTTCTGCTGCGAATCAACTTTAATAACTACTACAAGGATAACTGAACTCTATAGCAAAAGGATCACTCATAATACAGGAAAACTGAAACTATATATATATGCTTATGATTTATAGAAGCTTATGCAAATGCCATGCAAGAGGCATTTTTCTTCAGTGGAATAATCTGCCATCTAAAAGCTTGAAGAATATAACCTACAGAAGAATATAACATACAGAGCATGATGATGCTTAAAATCCACCAAACCTGCCAGTTGTTTGATCTGCTGAAAATTGATGTTGTCCTTATTGCAGAGATAGAAAAGCTGAGTGCCTGGTCTTAACACAAGAGAGAGTGCAAAACTGTATATCTGTGAATGTGTAAATGTATTTTCAGTGGTGTGAACTTCCTTCAATGTAAATATAGGTATGTGAAATAAATTAACAGATACTTTCTAAAACTGTTGAGAGATGGGTATGAGGTACCAGTGTTCCCACAGATACTAGTACCTGTTATTTGATGTGGTTTATTTTCAGATTGATCTTAGTTCGTAATCTAAATAGAACTAATTTCTTCACAACTCTTAGTCACAGTAGAAGAGGACTTGATAAAGACACCTTATGCCAAGGTGAGCTGCTAGACGATGCAATACTTTGCTATTCAAGCCCTTGGTAATTGTTGGAGCACTTGTGCCAAACTTAGTTTATTTATCCTTCATTTAAACTATGCATCTTACTTTGTGGTGATTATTTAAAATGCCTAAAACAGAAATTCAGCATCACTAAAGGAAAATAAAGCTGTAATTCCCAGTATATTCCAACTACTGCTTTCAACTGAAGCATCACATTTTCATAATTTTCCTTTTCCCTCTTTGTTTTTTTCCCTTATATTGTGAAAAGAGACAATTGAAGTTTAAACATCATGGTCTGAGAATGTCATAGAATGGCAGTCAGCTTTGAAATATGTTGATTTTGAGATCCTGGAGTTAAGGTTGCTTAAAATGTGGCTATATTCATGAGGAGCTCATTGTCTGATTAGGGGAAAAGCTACAGGCCTGGCTAGCATGTTAACATGAATAAGATTATTTTCTGATGATGTATAGGTGGTTTTATGGTTTTTTTTTTTTTCTGAACAAGAAGTAAGTATTAGAGGCAGAATATACCATCTGTGAAGTTGACCTGAATGTTACTCCTCTGGTTCCGAAGTAAGTGTCAAAACAGGGTAATGCACAGTTGTAACATACATCTTCTGTGTTGTTTTGTTATCTGTGCTGTATTTAATTAACTATCTGCCTTCTGCTCTACAGCGAAGGGCAGTGCAAGAGCAAGTGGCTTGCAGACTGAGATGTTTTGTTGCCCAGGGAGGCAGACCACTGTTTATCTGACTTGCTCTTCAGGAATTTACAGGACTGGGTATGTATGTGCCAACTTAGCCTCTGGTGCAGACTGATGTCTTGTCCTGAAGCCACTGGATTTCCCACCCAGCATCTTCAGGGAGCAGTATCTGATGTTTGGGACCTTGTTGCTTGGCACCACATTGTGACTGCAGAAAGACCCATCGAACATTGTCGGACCCGTGGTTTGCCTGGGGGAGACCTTTAACATAAACACAAGCAGTAACTCACAACAAAGATGATCGTGGAAGCACGTGTTGGACATATCTGAGCACTCTTGGAATTCCTCCTTCCAGCAAGGATGTTCTGAGTAAGGGAGACAGCCCTGGGCGCAAAGCCGAGCCCAGCCGGGCCGAGCCGAGCCGGGCCGAGCCGAGCCGGGCCGGCGCCGCGGGTGCAGTTGCGGGCAGCGCCCTCGAGGTGGAACCTTCTCACCGAGGCTGCGGCGGACGCTCCCGGGCGGGCGGTGCGGCCCCGCCGGGGCTGCGCTCCCGCGGCTCTGCGGGGCGGGCCGGGCGCTCCCGCCTGGCGGCGCGGGGCATCCCTGTGCCATGGCGGTGTGGTGGGCAGAGCCTTTAGGAGAGGAGCAAACTTCCAGAGCCTTCCGGCGAGGTGCTCCCGGCTGTGTCCCTTGCCCACGGGGCTGGCCCCGGCTCCGCGCTGCCGAAACCTCCCTGATGCCTGGCGATAAATGGGAACTCCGCCACCCGGCATCCGAGCTGCGAGCCAAAACCGGGGACGGGACAAAGAGCGTCGGGAATCTTATCCTGTGTCATCGATCCTAGGGCGCGGGACACGACTCCGCCGCCCGCGGAAGGCGGGGTGGGGATGGAGGCCCCGCATCCTGGGGGAGACCGCATTAAACAGACCCGGCCCCCGCCGATGACCCCCTCTTTGTCCCCTTCCTTGCTCCTGCTCCCCCGCTGCCACGGCCGCAGCCTTTCCTGGCTTCCCCCGCTCCGAAATCCCGCGGCACGCGTTCGCCGGGCACCGCGCCCCGGGCGGAGCGGGTGTGCCGGAGGAGGGCGGTGCCGACCGCGGGCGGGCGGGCCCGGAGCCGCAGCCCGCGACCAGCTGGGGATTCACGTGGAGCCGTGCCGTGCCCTGCCGTGCTGTGTGCCCTGCCCTGCCGTGCCCTGCCGTGCCCTGCCCCGGAGCGCCGCCTCCTTCAGCACCAAGAACAGCTACAAGTGGGGCTACGCGCCCGCCCAGCCGAGCCGTGCCGCGCTGAGCCGTTCCGTGCCGTGCCGCTCTGAATGCTTTTGAAACGTACGCTGTACTTTTCCCCCCTTCTTTGCCCCTGCTATAATTTGCCATCCTTAAGAGGTTTTACTGCAAGTAAAGTGGAAGTGACCTTCTGAGCCAGGGATCACCTTTTCAAGCACTTTTCTAAGAACTGAGGTATGGAGACCTTGGAGTTCTAAAATAAAAATTATTTTAAATCTGATCCTTATGAGGTACTTGTGAAGTCACTACAGAAGGATGAACTTCTAAATTCATGTTTATACAGAGGAGCCGAGTGAATACAAAGAGCATCCTAAGTCACCAAAAAGGTGGGAGGGGCAGTATTGGTGTTTAGAGCTGCTCTAGGAAATCCGTGGAGGGATGGGAGAGGCTGCTGTAAAGGATGTAAAGTAACATAGCTTGTGGTCATTTGCTAGTAGAAGCAAAGCTTTGAAGGTACTTGAGATGATTACAGTTCTTTGGGCACAGGGTATGGGCAGATATCTGCAGCACCTGAATCCTCAGGCAGCAACTCTGTATAAAAGCTCACCTGATGGCTGTGGATTCTTTCTGTGATGTTACAGTTGCAGGACGTGGAAGAAAACCATCTTCAGTCTGACCATTGCGTTTGTGACTGGAGGAGTGCCTGGAATCATGCACAAAGAGAAGCAACGCTTTGTGCCCAGGAATTGCAGAAACTACTGTTGGCATATTTGGAAATTAAAACTGCTATTAACCAACTGCAAGAACTCATGCAATGGTAAGAGAACAACACAATTTTCTGAGTAGAGGCTGCTCAGAAAGCCTTTCTCCAGCCATCTGGTTTTGAGAGTTTTCCCAAGCTACTATAGCAAATCAAACATAACACTCTAAAAGGTAAGGATTTGACAGCAATACACTGGTGTAACTATTGTCTGCTTTAGACCCTTCATAACAGCAGATGCTTCTTTTGGGGACTATGATGTGTTTCATTTAAGGTATTCATCGAGTTAACTGGTGGAAATTGCACAGGGTATATTGATGCCAGGCCCTTTGTGTCAGACACCTGGCTGACATCATCAGACTGAAACCAAAATTATACTGCCCAAAGCTTTTGCTGTGCAGAATTCCTTTTCCTTTGGCCACTTACTGTGTGTCTGTTCTCATGTGACAGTGAAGAGGATTGCCTGTGGTATCTGCAAAACTCAGTGTGAGCCTTGGAATTTACCTCTGCCTCTACACAGTGGTTGATTTTAGCTCAGATAAGGTGCTAACATCTGTGGCCTGGACAAAGTGATTTTTTTGCGTGGGTTTTTTTTGGTTTTTTTTGGTTGGTTGGTTGGGGTTTTTTTGGTAACCAGTGAACTAATGTTCTTGTTACAACTGTAGTTGTCATTCATAGCTGAAGGGGTTTTGAAAACCACTACATGTGATAGTTGAACTTTGTGATGTACTGATTCTCTTGTACTGTCAAGAGAAGTGGGAAGGTGGTCACAAATCCTTCCACTTTGATTAACAGGGCATGGTTTTCAAGTGTACTGAGGATGAGAAAAGCTACCCCTGCCTGTTTATACTGTTTTATATCCCATCGAGATTCTTTCCAGAGCATGTGTCTCACAGCCTTGAGAATACTCTCAAGGAAGTTGTTCAACAATTATGTATGACTTTTTCCCAGTTTTCAATTACTGATGTCTCAAGGGTGTTTTCTTCTTAGTTTTGGGGCTTCCTTCTATACCAACATTTCTCCTTCCTAGTGCAGGTTTTTTTGGTAGGACTGAGTACCCTGAAGTTCTCTCTGATCTTGATTACAATCTACAGAGACTTGTAGTTTGTTGTCAGCAGATGAGCTGAGGATAATTCACTCTGACTATACAGAGTTTGTCTTCTTGAGACTCCCTTTCAACCCTAATACTGTATCATATTCTAAAGTTTTCTTCCTTGAATAAGTAAAGCAAAAGACTGCTAAATCCACAGAAAACTTACCCATTTCTTACCATTTCAACCAGGCACTCTCAAGAGAAAGCTGGAAATTCTCAGCATGCCAGATTTACATCAAAGCAGAAGGCTTGTGTCTGGGACTCAGATTTCCTGCTGTAAATTTATCCTCCCTCTGTATTTTCATTCAAAGGCCTTTTCATTCCCTATTCAGAAATCCATGTGCTGGCTTTATTTCCACCTATTTCTTCTTCCTCAGGCAGGGATGAGAATCAGAAAAAAGTTACTGGAAAAAATAAGAGGCAAATAAGACCTTCTTCTTCTCTTGATTCATCCCCACATGTTGCAGAGGGGCGTAAGGCACGGCACCTGTCCTGCACACAGGACAGCCACATCCTTCGCCTCCATAGCTGATGCCAGGGTGAGGGAAAATAGAGGTGTTAGGGGGAAGTGGAGGGACCAAATGCAACATTTCTATAAAGCTGAGAGCAACTGAGAACTGTCACTGCAACTGCACACTAAAAACCTCCCTCTGTCAACGCAGGAAGCATAAAGGCAAATGAAAAGATGTAACCAAACTAGTGGCAGCTTATTTAGAATACAGACTGTGTGATCTTACACTGGCTGTGACAACATTGTGAAATCCCCTGTTGGGTTCACATCTGTGAACAGTATGGTGAACAGTAAAATTTTCAATAAAAAGGCGTGAACAAGAATATTAAAATTGCAATTTTCATTACTTTTAATAAAATAATCAAAGCTGTAGCGCTCACTTGGAAAAAAAATCCACCCCAACCCACAAACAAAAAAAACCCCCAAAACAATGCACACAACATTCCCAAATAAGAGCTGACAGTAAAACATTCAGCAACTGTAGATTTACAAGCTGATGAAGCAGTTATGGTGAAATCTTACCAAGTCATGAAAGAAGTCCCACTCTCACATGAAACTATCCAGAGATTCATCTCCAAGAGGTACTCATTTCAGTTTTGTCATCTGGGTACCATTTGATTTTATGCAAGGGTACGTGATATATGGTACAGCCCCAGAATAAGTCTAATCAAGCATTTCCACAGAAAGGTTTTGATAAGAAGAGTCACCACTTCATTTTGAGCATACCTCCATGGCTTTTGTATAAGCAGAATACTTGACCAGTAAGAAATATTATTTTCAGAGCCTACTGCAAATACAAGCTGCAAAAATGAAGCAAATTATGATTCAAGTATTTAGACTCCCAAATGCTATAAGCTGTATTCCCTTCTCTCTGAAGAAGTGAGCTAAGTGATAAAGTTCTGTCCCGGACAAAATTTGGTCTAATTGTGCTGAACAACCTCCTGCTTCCACACTGCTCCAGGAGCAAGAGCAGAAGAAACTCACAGATCACAGGTCACAGTCTGATCAGAGATCAGACTACGACCCACCTTCAAAAACAAGAGTGCTGGAAGAGCACAAGCATTCCATTTGGCTTTGGATCATCACGTTTCTTCAAGCACACAGCACTGATATTATTGCATGCCCTGGGGAACCGAGCAGCTGGATGTCAGTGCAGCTGGAACAGGTGAAAAACGTCCGAGTTTCTACCTGTTGGTGAACATCTATTACAAACACAACTTTACTGAGTGGCACACCACAGCAGCCACACCCAGGGGCTGCATTCATCATTCCAACCCTGCTCTTGTACTTGATCAACACTTAAGCAAAGAGTATTTAGCAGCAAATACCACTGCATTTGCATTTCTCCCTGTAACATTCATTTTCCCTTTCAAGGATAAGATTGCTAGTAAATTATTCCAAAGTATCTCCTTCCATGATTTTGGCAATATAGATGCAGAATAATTCAAATTCTTGTATGTCTATGGTTATAACATCATTGTTCTTATCTATACCACTATTAATAGAGACCTACTCAACCCCACCAAGTTATTACCAGAATGCCATTAAAAAGACTCAATCCCTTAGGTATGGTTAAGAATCATTACTTTTTACACCATTTTGTTAAGCAAGAAGCTTGGACAGAGCTCCTCTAAAACTCTGTTCCTCTCTGTGTCCCAAAAGAAGATACAAACTGAGAAACAAAATCAGCACAGTTATGTTGATCAGTTTGGAGCAACTTCTCCCCCTCCATTACTGCCTTTTGGACCAGGCACACTGTAAGAGACCACAGGTTCTGCACGGGGATGTCTGAAGTGTCTTCCAAATTGCCAACACACTTTCCCTCCCTGATGCAGTCCTGTTTACCCGGCACTGACTTTCTGCTAAAGTTTCCATTAAATAGTTTGGTTCCAGTAACCCAAGTTTAAAGGAAGGATAATCTTTAAGTAGGTTTCAGAGTCCCACAAGAATGCATTGTTCCTAGAAGATTTCTTTCAACTACATCATTATTCCATGGGCTAGGTAATACACCTAGCTTGTCCTTTTCTGTAAGGACTCCAAAATCCCACAAAAAGAAAGTGCTGTGCTTGTCAGAGATTCTAGTTTGTCACAAATCAGTTTCTCCAGCTCCAAGACAGAGTGAGTGTTTACATTCAAAGCATCCTGTGTCCTGTGACAAACTGATGCTTAGTACAGATGGATAAACAACACTCCAACTGTTCTCCCTGTTTTCTGACAGCTCATATTGAGCAAGACCTTGAAGAGAACAATTCACACAGAATCACCAGGCTGGAAGAAATCTTCAAGATCACTGAGTCCAACCCCTGCCCTAACATCACCTCAACTAAACCATGGCAGTGAGTGCCACATCCAATCTTTTTTTAAATACATCCAGGGACAGTGACTCCACCACCTCCATGGGCAGATGATTCCAGAACTTTATCACTCTTTCAGTTAAAAAAACTTTTCCTAACATCCAACCTGAATTTCCCTTGGCACAGATTAAGACTGTCCTCTTGATATGACAGTTGTTGCCTGGAAAAACAGACCAACCCCCACCTGACTAAAACCACCTTTCAGGTAGTTGTAAAGAGTGATAAGGTCACCTCTGAGACAACCCCAGCTCCCTCAGCCGTTCCTCAATTCAATCCAAGCTGATATCAAGCTTGCACAGAGGTAGCAGAAGAATTTCCTTGAGGACACGTAAATCACAGTGAGAGACTGGTCTCTTTGGAAAAGAGAAGCCTTTTCATCAAGTCAAACCTTTCAGATGTCCGAACTAGTAACACAGGCCTTCAGAAAGTTCAGAAAGGTAAGTAGCAACTAACTACAAACAACTTTCTTTTGATGATGTGACAATAATAACAACTAACCTTCCCCTGAAACCTCAACTGAAACGTTACCCATGTCACTTGCAAGCAAGTCAGCTCCTCTTCTCCTCCCACATCCTCCATCATCTTTTACCCAAGCTCAAATAGCACGTTCCTAAATGGCAAACTTCCAGTGTAAAGATTTTCAAAGACCATGGAAGCAAACTAAATGGTGCAAGGCTAGAGAAGGAATGGAAGAACCCCACTGACCTGTATGATGAGCAGGTACCTCACCTGCACACTTCTCAAACAGGCTGACTCTGTCAGGAGCACAGAAATAAATGCACAACAAACCTGGATTTGAGTGCTGGGGTAGTTTAAGGCTCACACTAATTTGGCATATAGATCCTACCCGGGGCAACTGGTTTACAAACTGCACTCCTGAGTTTAGTAGATAATTATGTGCATTGTGTGCAAACATACTGAACGTGAATAAACTTCATCAAGTTTTCAAGTGCAAATGTATATAATCTCCCTTAATTCTGCTCTTAAAAAAATTCAAATGTTTCCCCCAAATTCTAGCCTGCACAAATTCTCTGAAAATAGGTAATGATTAAATACAATCTAAAGGTTCACAAGAAATGAACTACTTAATTGAATGAAACATAGCTTCAAACAAGCAACACTGCATCTGTTCCTCCATTAGAGAGGACTGAAAGTTCCTGCATAGAGAAAGCAGTAAATAAATATTAGAAGTACTATTAGTTAAGACATCAGACAAAAACAGATCAGATTCCTGACTTGCTATTTCTGTCTTCACATGACAACAACTCCATTTGGATATTTCAAGTTCAGCCTGCCTCAACATAAAATACTGCTTTTTACTTGCAATGTAGTGAGGATAAAGGAAAGACTTTGGTCTTTAAACATTTAGATTACTGATGTATATGGGCTGTTGATTGTCACTGGTTTCTTCCAATGATCCACAATTGCTTCAAATTAAGCACAGCTGAAGACTGCTGCAGATGCATCCAAATGCAGTGTTGTTTCAATAACTTAATAGCACTTTGATGTTTGCCTTGCTGAATTCTTCACTGCTGAAGGAGGATCAGAGTCTTCAGTTTACAGCAAAAAACCTAACAAGGCAGTTATGAAGATCATGTAACGCAGAGCTCTGCAGCCCACAGCGGAGGTTTGCTGCAGTATGATTGTCTGCTTCTGGTCTCTTGAGCACAAACAGCTGCTGTAGCAGCTGCTCCCTCCTCTTCTGCATCTTCCTTTACCTCCTGGAAACCTTCTGCTTCTTGGAATGGATGTTCTAAAAGTTTCAGTACGTTTCTTACCTAGAGTGAAAACACAGCATGGTTATAAGAATTTAGAAAGTAAAGGCAAAATGATAGGGAGAAGAACCTCATGCCAAATAATGAGCAAGTATATGGTATTTAACACATGAACTCCAGACAAGCCAAATATTAAACAGATTAACAATATACATAAGATGCAAGCTTTAAAATTGTACCTGGATGAGTTTGTATCTGTATGGGACTCAAGTTCAAATAACTTGAAATGAAAATATTAAATTCAAATTCTTACATAATTTCTCTAAATAAATTAATTTTCCCATATTCTGTGTGTAACATTCAACATGCTGAAGTCCACAGGTGAAAGCTGTAAATTTTAAAAGGTAACACTTTCCAGAAAGGAACAAGTATAAATTAGTCCCCAACTGCCTCCCAAGGTAAAAGCCACTCTTGAGACAGTTAAAGCAGGCTAAGTGTCTTGTCATGAGGTCAGCCTACAAAAGCTGGTAGATTCAGATTTTTGATTCCACATTATTTGTACTGCAGTCACTAAAATTACAGTTTTAACAAAACCAATAGAGACCTCTTGAACCATGAATTCCCAATCCCCTTACTGCCCAAGATTCCAGACTAAATTTTGCCTGGTATGATGTCAGGCATTGACAGCACCACTACACATCCACACAAGCCCAGAGAGGGTGAGCAGCAGTAGCATACCTCTGAGAAATCCCCGTTTTCAGCTGCTTCTATGGCATTCTGGGCAATATAGTTTCTCAAGATGTATTTTGGATTGTTTGAATTCATGACCTTCACATGATCAGTGTTCCAGGCATCAGCATTACCAATGCTTTCTATTTCTTTTTGCAAACGGACTCTGAAATAAATCAGGTAACAAAAGTGGTTTTTATCAAGAACCTCACATAGAATTTGACACATTTTCTTGTTTTGAGATCCTTAGTTTGCAGTTCTTAAAAAATACTACATCATCTATAATCCTCTCAGTTTATAAAATGCAGCATGACAACAGAATATAAAACAGCACTTCTTTTAAAAGCAGTACTATGGACAGTCAGCAGGTCCTGACATGGCTTGAGGAGTGGCACACACAGCAATGACTGACACATTCAGGTCTTGTCTTTCAAGTATTTCTATGCTTGTTTATTAATAAAGCTTTTGTTGTTCTGGTAAAAGCACAGGAATGCAATACAACTGAGGCAGTTTGAGGTACTTTCTATAAGTAATACTTGCCAAAGCTCTCAGCTCTGCTAGAGAACAAGATCACAGGCAGCCAAGCGAAGAAAGATCTAACCTAATCCACACTGCACAAAAAAATTAATGCTCCATTCAGTTGTTTTCTTTACAAAAAAACCCTCCTGCTAACACTTAAGTTTTTAGGCTTTAGAACAGTATGGATATTTGTTTCCCCTGGCCATGATTTCTGTTTTTACTCTTTGATTAAGAATACTTGCTTTCTGTATTAATACATAAGAGTTTTCTTTTGGAAAAAAAATTTCAAAGGTGTTGAGGTTTTGGGAGTTGCCTTTCTCTCTTGAGGAATTTTCTCCCATATATGTTACCGAGGCAACAAATTGTTGGGTACTTGGGAGAAACAAAAGAACTGGCCATGGAGAGGAGGAGCCCACTTTGGGCTACTGTCTTCACCTGGGTGTGTGCCGGGACTCGGTGTGGAGATGGAGAGAGACCATTCTTGTCAGCACTGCAGGCTTCCTGCTGGTCTTCCTCCCTGCTGGAGAAACCCCGGGATCCCAAACCTGTCCTTCCCAGCCTCGCTGGGAGCTGAGCTGCAGACCCTGCTGCCTCAGCCTTCGCTGCTCTGCAGCCCTGCCCGTCCTGCCTGCCGAGACCTCCGGGGATCCCTACCACAGCTCCACAGCTCGATACATCTCGCCTGCCACCCGGAATTTGTGCTCCTACTGCTGCTCCAGCCTGCCTGGACAGGAGAGCCCGGACAGACCCCAGGATCAGCTGCCCAGGGAGGTTTGTGAAGCCTTTCTCCCATCCCTTCCCGGATCCCAGGCCGCCATCACTGCGTGCTCCCCGAGCTCGCTCCGGAGCGCCCCCTGCAGCCGCGGGGGAACCATCGCACCTGCCCTGCTCACCGGGAGCCGCCAGCGCCCCTGCCGGCTGTGACTGGAACTGCACCAAAGGGGAAAGGGCCTGACAGCCGAGAGAGGCTGCACTGGGTTTGTGCTTCTGTTTGTTGTCACCACTATAGTTATTGTTGTTTGTTTGCCTGTTTATATATCTGTATTTTAGTAAAGAACTGCTATTCCTATTCTTTATATCTTTGCCTGAAAGCCCCTTAATTTTGAAATTATAATAATTCAGAGAGAAGGGAGTTGCATCCTTCATTTCAAGGGAGGCTCCTGTCTCCCTTAAACAGACATCTGTCTTTTCAAACCAAGACAAAAGGATAAAATGCTTAGAGGCCAGTCAGTTGTAGTTACTGAAAACTTAAAAGTTCACAACTGGAATTAGTCTACATCAGAATCAACATCAACATTATTGAAACACTCTTCATACTAGATTTGATGCTAGGTGATTTCTACAACCTCACACTACCTCAAAATCTAGTAAACAAAATACAAAGATGCCCTTGAACTTTCAGAGCAACAAAGACACTGATCACAAAATAATAATATTCCTGAGCTGCATGCTCTGCCCATCCCTCCTAATCTATATTTGAGACAGGGTGTCTTTTGTGAGACATGCACATTGGTCTCAAAATGCAGAAATATAATAGTGCTATGAGTACTGAGAAACCTTACCTGTATTTCTCCAGCCATTCCTTCCAATGTCTTTTATTTCTGCTACGTAAATCATCAGCTGTTAACTGCTGCAGTTTAGAGAATTGTTCAACGCGTTCCAATTCTTTATTTATATTAGCTTTGGTTCCAATTAATGCAAACAGCTGTGGATTAGACTGAGCCAACATCAGCATCATTGACAGTTGTCTGGGAACAAAAAGAACAAACAGGTTAGATACTGAAGTTGAGCTGCCTGTCAAGAACTCTCTCTTTGCAATCAAAGTAGATACAAAAACATTCACAACAAACTAGGATTTCACTAGAGTGGTTAAGTAACAGAAATTCGTAATTAACAAACCAATTTTTATTATAAATGATCCTAATTTTACTTCCCCCTTCTTTCAGTGTGTTTAATTCATATTCCCATGATACATGAAGTGCAGATAATCGATTTTCAAAATTACCAGTTTAGTTGCACAGTTCTCATCAAAATACCCTTTGAACTTTGAAAGGAATTTGGTTTAAAACATTTGATCCTACTTAGATATCAAGACAATATAGAATTCACAAGTTTTGTTGTTTGGGGTTTTTTTATTTCTTTAACACCTATTATTTTTGCTAGTACTAATAAAAACCTAAATGATATGGGGAAAAATACATCATTTAAGTTGCATGAGACAACATTGTGTTTAATTTTTTTAGTTAGCCAGTCTAAATTCCAGACTGAGAACTGCTTTTTGGTAATAAATTCTGAACAATATACAGACTATTTTGCTGCAAGTTTTACTAGGATTCTATCTTTTCGTATTTCACTGTGTTTCACTGGTGCTGTACAATAGTTCCACCTTATTTTGCAATACCATGCTAGCTTTTATTTTTCCTGAATTAATAACTACATCACGGCATAACGTAAAATAAAAGCCCAAAGAGTTGCAGCATATAAAAATATAAAGTGTTTTTATTTCTTCTATGAACACATTATTAAGCAAAGGAGAAAAGAAGCACTATTCCTGGCCTCAAAACAGACAGCTCATTATATCAGGTTGTATTTTCCTACTTTCAGTAAGCAGAGATAAGCCAGGTGCTTTGATTTCTGTGTTTATATAAAGTACTATCCAAGTCTGATGTACACATCTGACATGCCTAGCTCTATGATATCCAAGAGCTGGGATTAAAAAAGAAATCAGTCATACACTCACTTTTAATACAGTTACTCCCCTCCAAAATGTCACATCTCTATCATGATGATTTATAACTACTTTTCATGTTTCTCTAGTCCTGAATGCAGTGTTTAGAAAATACTGACCCATCACACAAGCTATCTCTGTATTGTGCTATCAACACACAGTAAAGCTGAAGAACTTGGTAGGTTCATTACCTTCATGGAGCACTTATTAAACAAAGCAGGGAGAGGGGGAGAAATATACCCAAAATACCTTTAGCTGTTTCTCCCAATCTCCAAAAAGTGAAAAACTGCTGCAATCACTGTTATAAGGAGAAGTTGAACATGAGTTACTGTTTTTCCATGCTCAGAGTAGCTGGACTGCAGACCAAATGGGACCTGGACTACACCACCTCAAGTGGGTGTGTTTAGGTTATCCTCAGGCCAGAACTTTGGCAGTTGAAAGTGACTTTTTGCTGATAGTACACTAGCAGAACACAGTAGCATCGTAGTTCAAGCACATTTCTCCTGTAAAATACTTCTGTATCACTTCATTATTTGGCACTCTCATTGTCTCAAGTCAGCAGAGACAGGGAAAGAAATTTTAAAAAGACCAAACAAAAACGCAAACAACTTTAACCCAACAGCCAATTGCTGAAAGTCCCTGCTGTATATCATGATGCATCTACTTAACAGTGACATTTCCAATCTTAAAATCAGTGAAATATTACATACCATTCAGTGTTCATTATGGCTATAATGAAACTAAAGGCAAAAGCTAAAAGCATTTAAGCACAGTAATACCTTGGATCCATCTGTGGTTTCAAGGCAACTTTCAGTTCTTCCACAGAAGCACACTGACTTGTAAGCTCTTCTAAGAAATCTTCAAATTTTGAAGGATCAATGTCTACTGAGAATGAACTCAGCAAGTAAAAAATATTTGTGAAGTCTCCAGCTGAAAAAATGAATTCTATGAGTAATGCAACTAACAAATGAGCAGGAAAGCAGGTCCCATACCTCCTTCCTACCTCCTCCCACAGCAGTACAGATCACCATTCTAAAGAGGTAAAAAACTGTTCTCTCAGTGAGGGTGCAAATGTGAGACAGGGGCCCTGTATGAGGCAACAACTACTCCACAGTTCACAATAAGGTAATTTTTTTCAGTCTTTTGTTCTTCCCTCAGATTACAATGTAGTAGCACAAGGCTACTTTCTTGTAAGGTCAAGAGATAAATTTTATTTTGATTTCATAATAGATGCTGATGGGCTACTAAATAAGATCCTTCTGTGCTATTCACCAACCTGTGACATGCATGGTTTCAAGCAGTTCAGACACCAGCTTACTGTCTTCTTCTAATTCCAGTTGGATTAGGCCTAGTTTTTTCCTCATCTTCTGCAAATAGTGCTTGTCAAATTCTGCATCATATTCCTCTGTCAGGATAACTTGGCTTATTTCCAAGGGCAGCTCTGGAACTAAAGCTTCAGCAAGTTTCCCCAGGTTCCACTTGCAAACCTCTGGCTGTTTGTTGTAAGCATAGCGCCCTGTATTATCAGAACCATTGCAAACGTGCTCAGGGTCATATCTACAAGAGAAGAAATACTTAGCATTCTTCTAGTTATCTGGACACCAATACTGTGAGAAACAGTACTTTTATTATTTTAGTCTGGTATAAGAACTAAAAAATTTGAAAGGAAACACTCCTTGATTCTTTTCCCAAACCACATGCTACAAGAACAGTCTAACAGCAAGAGATATTGTGAACACAGGTTAAAGCACTTTGAAAAGAAGAATTAAAGGATAACTAGAACTACCTTAATCTACTTTACCATAAAGTTAATTCAAAAATCTACTTTAGAGTTAAGATATTAAAGCAACCATGAACACCAGGATTGCCCTATATAGCAAGAACATATGCAATGCCAAACATTGATGCCACACTGACCTGTCCATAAACCCAAAAGGACCATAGTCAATGGTTAGCCCAACTATACTCATGTTGTCTGTATTCAGCACGCCATGGCAAAACCCCACACACTGCCAGTCAGCAACCAATCTCGCTGTCCGTTTGGTTATCTGAAAGAAAGGATGCTGAGTTCTTTTTTCATCACAACATTTCTCCAATACATTCATCTATTTCCAGGAATTTCCTAATCTATAGCTCCAATGGAAGCAGATTCTGGCAGTATGCCACACACACAAACATCTTAAGGACAGTTTGCCTCTCTCCTGTCAGTAACTATCCTGTTTCTCTGCCTCCCATTTCCGTTTGTCTTTGCTTCTCTCCTTCCATGCTTGACTTGCCAGTCAACTGAACAGCTTTCAAATGCACTGGAGACAGTACACTGAAATAAGGCAAACTGTTTGACACCAGAGTTGCATACTAGCTTAGTCATTATACAAATATATTCTTTTGCCTATTACTAGTTTTAAAGAGTAACTACAGGCAGGAGATCACATAAGCAAATTTAGTCTTTTGCTTTACCTTGTATTGTAGGGGTGATTTACAGTGAGGTTAAAGGGGCTGACACAAAAAAACTATTATCTGCAAACAGGTTTTAGCACTGATAAGCATTTCTCGATGCTGAGAGTAGAAATAAGGCTACAAAATTAAATAAAAATATTCCAAGAACAAAAATTTTATTTAAATGCAATTCTTCACCAAATGCATGCTTCATCAGAAGTTCTCCACTGCTTAAATGAGAACTATTTTTACAGAGTTGACTAAAATCATTGCATGTGCCCCATCCTTCAAATAATACAGTAGTCCTAGTCACCTAAATACATTAACCCACCTGTCAAATACAACACTAAAAGTCAGGAAGTTAACATGGTTTTAAAATAAAACTAGTTGCAAATACTTTACTAAATTGCTGTAAGTAAAAATTTTACACAGTCATTAGCTAAAACTTTTAAATAAAATTATTTTCACAGATAAAATCATTCTTCTTCCCAAATAGCTAAAAATGCATAGAAATTCAGAGCAACTATTTGCTGCATGCTGCAGTGAAAGTGTATTTCATTAAGGTTCAAAAACCAATCTATGAATTCTTTCATTAAATGTTTCTATGCCTTTGTGTTCAAATCCAGAATTTTTCTACCTTCTTTTTAAAAAACACATGCAGTCAAGTAAAGAAGAAAAATTAAACAATTTTTTCCCTGACAGGTAATGAAAACCACAAATGATGATTGCAACAGAACCTTTTGGTTCACCTTGAAATCCCACACTTGTACATTTTCCAATACTCTCGTGGTAGGTACTTTACCCATTTTTCCTGAACACTGATCCATGGGGCAGCTGGAAGGCAGCAGCCAACTACATGTGTCTGAAACTGATTACTCAGGCCATAAACCAGTAAGAGAGGCACACTCTGCACAATGGCTCTGTGCCAGGAAAATGTGAAAGTTAAAAATAAAAAAATCGTGGCCACCAGGGATGGGACGAAAGCACTCCAGTGGTAAGACAGTCCTTGCTGCTGGATGTCTTTGTGTGGATGCTTCACACACCACCAGGGTTCTGGTAAAAAGAAAACCCCCAAATGAGAGTGTCCAAAAGCAACCAAAGCTTGAGTGCCACTCAAAGATGGGTATACTGATGATGAAGAGACAGCTCTGCATCATCTTTGACCTTTATTCTTTTCAATCAACATTTTTCTACAGCTAGCCAAACTAGAAGACAAGTATGGTGTATATATAAATACAACTGCCAGCTGAAGGACATGCTCATTTAAATTTAAACAAAAGTTACAAATTATTTGAGAAGCACAGATAATGATGATTGCTTTCTAGACAGTGCTGTGAAGTGCAATTACTTGTACTTCTTTTCTCTATTTCCTCCACAGTGCAAGAAAGATAAAACAAGATAGAGTTGAGGTGAAAGCAGTTCCCTGCTAATAGATGTATTTGTCCAATTAGAGAAGGGTCTGGGGTTATTTTCAGGTGGAGAAAAATCTGTAAAGTCCCCACTAAGGTTGAGAGAAAACATGAGGAGGCAATGATAGCACAGACATGGAGTGCAGACAGGCAGTGGCAGGAGGAGCACAACAAACAAAAAAATGGGTATGGGGAAATGAGAAAAGGATACTAGGAATAGAGGGGGGGGGGAGGAAAAGGAGCCAGGAAAAGCAGCCAAAAGCAAGATGGGTGCACACACACATCCACAAAGATCCCCAAGTCCCATGAATTTTCTGCCATCAGGAAGTAGACATGCCATCAGCTACAAAGCTGGACATGCACAGAGTGAACAAGTCACAGTTCTCCTCATCAACCCCAACTGTTCACACACGAAAGACTTGTCCAGCAGAGTTAAAACTCCTCAGCACACAGTGGTGAATCAAGCCACAGCTTGCTTTTAAGAACTAATGCAAGTATGCACAGATTGTGATAAAGGAAAAAAAAAAAGGGGGCAAGAAACCAAACCACAGAATGTCAGATATTAAGTATGGCTTTTGACCTCTTACTGGTCTGTTATGAAAGTGCATCATGCTGCAGCCATTTCCTCAGTCCACACCAGATCATTTCAGCTTTCAAAGCACTGCTACAAAGCTTTTAGGTAGACTACTCAAGTATTAGACACTGGTATTTTTTAATTACTTTGTTAGCTCAGTAATTAGTTATAAGAGTACTCAACAGCCTCTAAACATTTCAGTTGTAAAGCTTGAAGTTAAACTGATTTGCAGTCAACATTCCTGTTTGTAACTTGGAAAATGAGACCCAGCATTCTCAGTATTTTACATAACGATGCCTTGCAAGGGATGTCTCAGCACCATCAACTCATCTGACAGTCAGAGCCAGAACTCCCTCTCACAGTCCAGGACAGTCCCAGCAAATGGAGACAAGCCTCCGGGAGCTCCCCCAAAGCAGGGAAATCATTAATTACTATTAGGAAGGTTAAACTGTTTTTACTGATGAGATCAATATCAACACTGTTTTCATCAATAAGCAGGTCTACTAATAGTGCTTTCTTCAAAGAAAAGAAGAGTTCAGACAATTGAATGATACAAAATATTACCCGACTCCAGTCATCTGTGCTTGAAGATGAAGTTCCTAAAGATGACTGGTATGGATTTATGAAAAGAATCTGATCTTCCTTACCTCTCTGAAGAAAGCAGCATTCCTCTCAATAGTGTTGTCTGAATAAGCCTCCTGGATTTCTGGGTAGAAAGTGCTGATCACATAATCAAGCATCTGTATTCGAATATCATTTCTGTCGACGCTGGGGCCCTTGCGTCCAGTGTATTCATCAGGAGGTTTAAAAATTTCAAAAGAGCCAAATCTGTTTCAAAATTAAAACATGTTTTAGAATTATCTGATACTATTAACATAATCTGATATTGCATGTAATAAAAACCTTTACTGTTGTTGCAATAACTGCACATCATCTCTTAACACCAATCCTTCAGGTGAATGAGAGAAAATATCTGCAAGATTCCTACACTGAACATGGTGAGGCTCAGTGACTCAGTGCAAGGAAGATCCTACATGCACACATAACTAAACTGACTGGCCCTGCCAGTACTGAACACCAGCTCACTAAACTTTCTTACAACTCCTTCTGCTGAAAAATTCTTACCCTGAGTAAATATGTAGAAGTTGGAATTATTTTAAATACTAGACTGTACATCAAGCATACCAGATATATTTTCCACATATGTAAACACACACAGCAACATACACAAATATACACATACATATGAAAGCACATAGTCCTTATACCTCACCTTCCTCTAATATTCTCCAACCTTAGAGGAAGCAATGCAACTTCCTGAAATGCCTAATAGTTTCTGCTGGAGCAGGAACCTCATACACCTCTCAGGCAGGGAAAGTACACACAAACTTTGACAGTACTACACTGGAACTGGAATTAAGGATAGAGCTATAATCTACCACTACTACCACTACTATATTTAAAAAAAAAAAAAATCATGTATTCTGTCCAGGAATAAACATGAAAAATCTCTTTTCCTAAGTCTGCAGAACTTACTTCTTCTACCAGGCTAGCATCCCTAGTGTTTATCTGTCTCAGTGCAAAGACAGCCCATCCCACCTGCCAGGCAAGAACAGCAGCTTCCTACAGCCCAGCAAAAGAAGTTCCAAGCCTCCAGAACAAGAAACAAATGATGCTATTAGAGAAATACATTTAAAATGGTATTTTAAAAGACTGCTTAGTTTTTAAAAGAAAAACACCAAAACAAAACTGATCAACAAAATACGTTTCTACCTTAAAAATGTAGAGGCTATTCTCAGAACAACTGTACACCTTTCATTTTTTGGATTCCCATCATAAAATATGTCACGGATGACTTTGGAGTCGGACGTCACGCACGTGCCAGCCCGAGTCGTTGGTATGCCCAGGTGGAACATGGCCTCGCTGCACAGGAACTCCCGGATGCTCGACCGCAGGACTTTCCGGCCATCAGCTTGTCTGCAGCAGGAACACATGGAGGGATTTTAGGCTATAAAGGCATGAACTTCTGTCTCCTCTGTAGCAGTAGAGAAATAAAAGCCTAGAAGTAGCATACTCTGTCCATGGTTACACAAAAAAGCAGTGGCAGATCTGAAAACAAAAGCTGGACCTTCATACTTCTGCTGAAGTTCAATTAGATAGACAAAACAACTTGTAATGAAGAGCACACATAACAGAATAAACCTTCCAGGTACACATATCCCTTCTAATCATTAACTCTGTTGGTTTCATTGATGTAATAGTTCTTCAAAAATTCTAAAAATTTGGACAATAGCTATTTTATTGTATATCAAGTCAAAGGTTTCCTCTTAACTAAATGAAATATAATGTAAAATATTATTTTGATTCTTCCTGGGTAAGCAATCTAGAAATGGGTTCCTAAATATGAGAATGCACAACAGCTGCACTAAAAAAAAAGCCAACTAAACAAACAGAAGATAACAAACTAGCTTGTTTAAAATATATTAAGCAAATGGAACAGACACAGGCGGTTCTCAACCCACACTCCCAGCACTTCCAGAGCCATAGGTAAGCAGGAGAGCTGCCCAGGGCAGATCTACAAAGCTACCACCATATCTGTGATTTCCCTAACCCTCACAGACCGGAAGAAGGCCTTCAGAGGCCAGTATACATGAAACTACGGTGTTACCGAGCCTGTGTAGAGCTGGGACAAAAAGTACAGGAAGTGCAGCGGTAAAAATTACCTGAAATATTTAAAGCATTTAAAAGCTAATGAAAACACACCCATCCCTAGCAGGGATTTGGTCAATGATATTTTGGGGACTTTTCCACTATTCCCTCCCACAGCTGGGAAGAGTGGGTAGAAGGACCAGCAGCACAACCAAACACCCACATTTAAATATCACCTGTGTGGGCCGTAGGGCAGCAATTACACACTGCTCTCCCCACTGTCATCATGATCGGCATCTTCTCAAAGGGGAAAACCCGCACAGGGACAGAAGCAACGTGCCGCCAGAACGAGATCCAGTTACACTCTTGTTTTCCAGCGGAAAATTTTGCCACCTCCTAATCCGGCATTTAAGCATTACACTCGCTACTACCAAAGTTAAACAAAAAACCACGAGGGCTTAAGAGATGACCTTTGCCTCAGGGAATGATCCTGGCACCAGCCCCTCGCTAACGCGACCTGCGGGCCGGCCGGCCCGCCCGTCCCTGCGCTTCCCGCACGGCGCCCGAGCCGCGCATGGGGCACCGGCCGCTGCTCCTTCCAAGCCGCGCCTCGCCGGCTGCTCCGGCACCGCCCGTGCGGGCCTTACCGGGAAAAGGGGGTGATGCCGGCGCCCTTGAGCTGGATCTCCCAGCGCTCGCCCCCCGGGCCCAGCACCTCGCCCAGGTACATGGCGGCGCCGTCGCCCAGCTGCCCCGCGAAGCTGCCGAACTGGTGGCCGCAGTAGCAGTGCGCCGCAGGCTCCGCGCCCGCCAGCACCCGGTTCCCGCTGAAGAACAGCGCGGCCTCGGCCTCCGCCGCCGCCGGGTCGGCCGCGGGCGCCTCCAGCCCCAGCAGCGCCAGCGCCGGCAGCGACATGGCCACGAGCCGCGGGTTCTGCAGCGGGCTGGGCCGCACCCGAGCGAAGCAGGCGCCGGACACGGTCCGCGGACCGCCCTCCTCCGAGGCGTCCACGGGCAGCGAGCGCAGCGCCAGGTTGTCGAAGCGCAGCGCGCCCAGCCAGCCCCCGCCGCCCTCGGGCCGCTGCATGGCCGCACCCGCGGAGCCGCGCCGGACCGGGCCCGCCGCCCTCAGCAGCCGCGGGAGGAAGCAGCGTGCGCTACGCAGCACCCCGTCCATGCGCCCGGGCCGGGGGCGGTGCCGCGGCGAGTCCCGCCCATGGGGACACCCACGGGGAGCGCCGCTGGGTCCGGAGGGGCGGGCGGCAGGCTGGGACCGGGCGGATCAAACTTGGCCCCGGGCGGGGAGGCACAGCCCGCTCGAAGGCGTGGCGAAGGGCGGCCGGCAGCAGCTGCCAGCAGGGTGTGGGGGCGCTGCCCCCACAACAACGAGAAGAAAGATAAACGAATGTATGCCACAGGTCAGTATTCAGAATGTTCATGTTTTGTATTATTTCAGTTAAAAGCAGGTACCACATTGCTGAGTCAAGACCAAACCTCTCCAAGTTGGGCACACTTACCTTCTCTAAAGGGTCCGGTGGAAGCCTCGACTTGAACCCGGACATAGCAGGTAAACCATCTGCAGACAGTAGATGGCACTAAATTATTACTATTACTTGTACTTTCCAGCTAAACTCAAGTCTCAGCTCTAAAGAACTTGGACTGGAGACGACATGGGGATGGCAGCAGAGAGGGGGGGGAGGAGCTGCCCGGTGGCAGGTGGTGCACACCCAGAACCTTGTCGCACTTGTACAAACTTAAAGCCCTGAGCAACCTTGCCAGGCTTGCCCACACACAGCTCGAGCAGGCATAGAACACTCCTGCTGGCCATGGAGAAAGTAGATGTGCAGTTTAGTAGCTGCAGAGACACATCACATTAATAATGACCCTGCTCTAATCAAATATCACTCTTCATTACTTTGTCCAGATTGTAAATCATCTCTGCAGCCAGAATCACGGACGTGTTACCACTTAAAGAATGTCACTTAGTTGGGAGGAGGCACAAGCCTCCTCCTACTGGAACCGGAAGAAATGGATACGGGGTTTTTTGTGTTGTTTTGTTTCGTGGGGTTTTTTCCTTTTTTTTTTTTTTTGTTTTTCCCTAGGTCTGATCCTTCCCACTTTCTCTCAAAGCGTTTAATGACACACAAGTACCAACTATCTTTGATAAGAAAGGTGTTAAAGTGGCTGTGTGCATCTTTCCTTCGTACCGAACACTGCTACAGCTCATCTGTGTCGTACTACACAAACCCACAAAAACCTCCAACAAGCAAAAACGAGTGTTTGCTCGCTTTGCAGCACAGTCGTCCCCAGCTGGGAGCTACCAAGGAGGAGCCAGGCCAGGTGTCAGGACTCTTACACATCCCCAGCTCCTACCCTCTTCCCTGCTGGGAGTGAGGGTAAGGGTAGCCCCATCTTTGCTGCTGTTGCCTCCCTGCAATATAGAGAGCTCCACTCAGCAGCGGCACAAGGCAAGCGACAAGGGAAGGGATAATTAGGACAACCCCCAGACAGCTTCTTCAGTTGGGACCTGCTGAACAGGACAGTTCCTTCAGCTGTTCCCGGTCTCCTCACATACACATGGACACAAAAGACCTGCTTGTGTGAGGATATACCCAGCTGGTGCATTTTTTCACCTGAAGAGTTAGTAGACTGATTTCAGCTGTATATCTTTGGTGCTGCTTTTGTCCCGTGCTTGATGTCTTCCATGTGCATTTCCACAGCATGGGCTCAGCACCCCACTGAAGTCTGTCCATAAGTCAGAGCCACAAGAGTGACCCTTCTGCCAATACTCAAAAGCTCCCACATCTTACAAAAATGTCAGTCTCAAAACACTCAAGTCTAAAATTAAAGTTTATTTCAGTTTTAGAAACAGGGAAATACATACATGAGTATATTAGAGTTACACAAGTCATAATGTGCTGTTTCTTTTCCATGTGTAGTCCCCACTGCCTGGCACTTTGAGGTAACTTGATATATTTCTGTTTTTTAGATGTTTTACAATACACATGGAAACACAGCTTCCAGTGGAAACCCAGACATTTTAATCCACCTCAAAAAGTAATTTTAAAAATTTTGTTCAGTATTTGGTATAGAAAAGACATCTCAAACATGACGTGAGGCAGCAGGGTGCAGTGTAATGCTGGTGAACTCCCAAAGCAGGCAGCTGCTGGGTGCCACCTGAGGGTGCCTGACTGAGCACTGCTCCAGAGCCGAGCTGCTGTGCAGACACTACTGGACTACAGTGTTCAGTTTTTTCTTCTACCTAAATGGTTTACACAGCACTTCTTGTCAGCCACAGCTTCAAGTGCAACTGGAGGGAACTTGGCCTGATCAAGGAAAAATGGGCTGTACTTTACTTTCCACACAGTCAAAAAAGATGGACCACTCATTGACAAAGGGTACTAAGAGAGGGTACATTATCTGTATGGAATACAGTTTAGCATATATAGTTATGTTAAGTATGAATACAGCGTCTTTGTATTAATGCCTTTTTATAAAGCAATGGTCATATTGATTTACCTGTGTCAATTTGAAAGATTAAGCTCTTTGTCACTCATTCAATATCTTTTGCACTTGAAGGGTCTTTATTTCCCACATGGAGGACTGCACTTAAAGCACAAATGATGGCCTGACATTATGCCAACGCTGGAGCGCTTTGCTGGACTGGGACTAAGGCTATCAGCTCCTTGCAAGACTGAGCACTGGAGACATTAAAAGCAACAACAAAATCAACTCACCATGTGTAACTCTGGACTCTGAATGTAAGTACTCACATTGAGTAGTCAGTCTCCCTGTCTGTTCAGCAGGACAGGGAAACTCTTTACCAATTACACATGGTAGGTAGAGAAACTAGTTTCCCTGCTTCAGCATTACACTCAGATGCCCCTAAGCAGGAGTTATTTAGTTCAACTAACTTCCTCCAGGAAAATGTGTTAGATGGTGGAATTATACTGTACTAGATCTAGCTAACCAGTGTTTGCTACTGGTTAATAAGGAAAATAAATGCCTTCAACAGAAATGGTGGTTAAAATATTTTATTTTTTATATAATAGAACATACTGCTGTTTACTTCAAATCATTTTAGAGTAAAGGCACACATTGTTAAAAATACTTCACATCACATGTACAAATGCATAAAACAGATGTACATGTCACCAAAAAAATACAATATGGCTTCATAAGGTTGAGGTGGGGCTGGGACAATTCGACATAAATTTTACAGGATGCTGTAAACACTGAAAGGACTGGCTAGAAAAGAATGGACCTAAAACACTGATTATGTTATATAAACAGTACAACATTAAATGTACAACATCAAGAATTTGTGTATGGATTCATGGATTTGTTAGTTCTGCAAATTCATCACTTTCCAGTGCCACTGAGTAAGCAGTGAGTGCATATGATCTGCCAATTTCCAACAGTGGGAAGATAAATTGCAAATTCTCCATCCACAAACAGGTTCTCTGAAGAATCTGCTGATATGCTTTTTTAAAAAGAAAAAAAAAACTGAAACAATAGACTTAAGGTACTGACTGGAGAGAATAACTGAATAATGAATGGGCACCTTATATGGTAATCACTTTTGGCTAAAAAGCATAAAACATTAATTCTGCAAGAATGCTCCATGACAATCATTTAGCATTAGTCCCACCCAAGATTAAGGCTCCTATCTAAAATTAACCTTAGATTTGTTTTCCTTTGTGTAAAATTACCTGAGCACAGATATCAAAGATCTACAGAGCTTTTAAAATATCTGCAGATACTTTAAAAATCTGTAGATAACTTAAAGCAAAATATCCATATATTTAATTCTACCAGCTAAATATTCTCAAGAAAACAACCAACAGAACAACATTTTGGTATGTCAGTAAAGCCAGGAGAAGAGTGAGCTTAAGCTTTTGCTTTCATCTTTTAAAAATGTACATTAAATGTAATAGAATTATTCAAATAGGACTGCTTAATTGTAAACAATACATTAAACGTTTTTAAAAAACCGGAATCAAAATTCAGGCAGTCACCCTACTCTTCTATAAATTGTTTACAAATGCTGCTTTTCCTCTTGCTAGAGATGGCTGGTGGTTTCTTAAGCACTGATAAATATTAAATAAAAGGACCTGCCCCACTGTCTTCTGTATTATTTACACTTTGTGTCCTAGAAGCATGAATTGCTGTCATTCTCATTTGCTAAGGGTTATTCCCTGGACACCTGTAAGGCCCAGACCCAGAAAAGCACCTAGCATCATCTTAAGAGCTCTGCAGAACAGGGTTAGAGTCAGTAAGTTTAGAGATAAACATGCACTTTTAATAATTTGCTGCACTGGAACTGATAAAATTTTCAAAGTGCAAGGCAGAAAAGCATCAGGTTGCATGGACAGACCAGCTCCCAGCAAAGTCAATGCCATCACAGAAAAGAGCATCAGACCCTAAATTTTAAAAGCTTGAAAAAGACAACACTGTACAGAAGATACATGTACATATTTTCAGCAAACAAAAGGTTGTATGGGACCATTTCCAGCACATGGTTTTGCAAATACACCCTATTAAAAGTGGTTTCCGGATTTTACTGAACCAACTGAAAAAACACAGAGACACAAAACACAACATCATCTTTTCTCCTCCTGCCTCACACAGTGGTTCCCATCTTTCACTCTCAAAAGAATTCAATACAGATAAAAACCTCATTTTAAGCAATGAGCACAACTGTATGGGCCTGAGGAGCAAATGGACTCTTCCAGTTCAAAGACATCAGGTTAACTTCGATATGACAATGTTATCTGTATTGTTGAACTCGGACTAGCTGATTGCCAAGGGCATTTTACAATCACTGACAATCCTTATAAAGGGAAGGTACCAAAAATTCCAATGAAAAATGAACCGACAAAAAAAAAAAAAAAAGAAAAAAAAAAGAAAGAAATAGTTTGATGATGGATGACTGTTCTGGATAATTAAAAAAGAAAATAACAGCAGTCTGTAGTACCCATAATTCTATATATAAATAGCAGGTAATCCAAATAAAATGCTACAGTTGCTTGAAAAACTAAATTGAACACTGCTTTCCTATTAAATAGATTAAAATATTCATCCACTGAGAAATTACATTGATGAATAAAATATTTTCATGTAGCAAAAACAAGGGGCAGCTTAATCCCAGGCTTTTTATGCCAAATAAGAAAGGTCTGAGAAACAAAAGTAAATTGTACAGTAGTTCTAGTCTCTTAAATTTACAATACTGAAACCAGCAGGATTTGGCTAAGTAATACAGTTTAAATAAGCTAATCTAAAGGAACAGTGTCCTGTAAACATCTGACACAAACCACATTGCATTCTGATGGGGTGGCTATACCTTCTTTATGCAGGAGAAAGACAATTCAACTGGTGTTGGTAACAAGGGATGCAATCTAAAGGCAACATTCCCGTTCTTCAGTAAGGCTTGTAAAAAATTTGAGCCGTGTACGTATGACAGCCTGTACAATTCTGAAATTTCTGGAAAGCTCTTAAGTTTAAAAAAAGCCTAAATGTTTTAGGTATAAAACACATATTGAGAAGATGTCCTTTTCAATTACGTGTAAAAGTGTCTGGCACCAGAAACAACCACTTGGTATTATACCTAAGGAAAAAAGCGAAGAATCACTCAAGTGTCCCTGAACTTCAGAGGAGATGCAGCTGATGAGATTACTCTGTGTTGTTCTTCCCTCTGGAAAGGAGCCATGAACACACACACTTTAAGCTGCCTGTACTACATCATCAGTAATATATATATTATATATAATGCATATATATAGTACACATATATATAGTATGCATATATAATATACACACACACATATATACATACATATATATATGTGTATATATATATATATATATATATTTGCATACATGTTTCTTTTACCTCAATCTGGAATCACCTGGTTTCATGCAACACACCTACCAAGAATCAAAACTATTAATTAGATCATAGCTGGTGTAACTTTAGTATCAAATCTTTTATTATATAGTGATTGAGTGTTGCTCAGCATCAGTCAATTCTGACTAGAATCCTCATCCTTCAGTCCAGTTTATGTGTTGCCTCCATCACCCCTTCTTCAGCCACCTTCTTCACACAGAGCATCCACTTGATGTTCACTGCTGAGGCACCTCTGTCAGCCTCTGAAGATA
>JACBWW010000005.1:37500345-37549034 GCA_020086605.1 Lanius collurio
ATATATACACACACACATATATACATACATATATATATGTATATATATATATATATTTGCATACATGTTTCTTTTACCTCAATCTGGAATCACCTGGTTTCATGCAACACACCTACCAAGAATCAAAACTATTAATTAGATCATAGCTGGTGTAACTTTAGTATCAAATCTTTTATTATATAGTGATTGAGTGTTGCTCAGCATCAGTCAATTCTGACTAGAATCCTCATCCTTCAGTCCAGTTTATGTGTTGCCTCCATCACCCCTTCTTCAGCCACCTTCTTCACACAGAGCATCCACTTGATGTTCACTGCTGAGGCACCTCTGTCAGCCTCTGAAGATAGCTCTGTGTTGCTGGCATTGAGAGAACAAACTGAACTGTCCTGTGACCTATTCGGTAGCAGCCATATCCCAGCAGTCCAAAAACCGTTGCTTTTAAAACAAATTTGAAAATCTTACTTGAAGTTGATGGAGGAGGCACACTGAAACAAAAGATAGAAAGCAATATTAATATTTGCATAGCTGGAAACAGCAGGCATTTTCTAATTAAAAAAAAAAAATGGATCTTTTCTCCCCTTCCTCTCTATAGTGAGGGAAATTTTCAGGTAACAGATGCATCATGAATGAACAATGTATTCTTTCATGTTCAAGGGCTACATACAAATTAAATAACAATAACAATTAAGAAATACTAAAAGCCTTTTCTACTTATGGCTTTTCTTCTTAATGGCTAGAACCTTGACTTGTCCATCACCCTACCAAAATAACTGAGTCAATATCCAAAGTGAATATTGAGATTTTTACAGAACTGCTTGGAAGTCTCTGCACTAGCCACCTGGAACCAGGGTAGGGCAGAGGACAACAGGGACACTAGGTTTACCCCCAAACTGTCAAACAGTCTCACTGTTAGTGTATGAAGCAAACAGTTAATATCACCTTTCCAATTAAACTGACTTTGAGAGCACAGCCACATGCACATGCAGCCCTGCACCCTCACTAACAGGCTCTGCAGCAGCTCAGCTGGCTCTACATCCACAGCAACTCATAATCCTCTTACAGACAACTCAAAAGTTTCCATATATTGTTTCAAAGAAGCCTCAACTTATCATTTATTTATTTCCAGAAAAAGTTTCTAATGTATTCACAATTAATCAGTTACGATAGTGCAAAAACACTGGGTGCTCTCAAACCAGGTTAGATGTTCTGAGATTAGGATACAACTAGACTGAGCTTAGATCCATGTGCTCAAACTAGGGAAAAGTTATCACTGGTAAGATTTTACACATTACAGCACAATACAGGAGAATTTTTAAAAAGCATGTGTAAAAAAAAGAATGCTGTAAAGGCACCTCTTTACATGTTCTTATATGCCTCTCTACCTACTCTTTGTCAGTTCTAATTCCTCACCACAGATTTTAAAAATCAATTAATAACAGCTGGTCAGAACATGGTGATAATAAAGCCAAGGTCATGGGTTCTATCCCTGTATGGGCATTCACTTAGGAGCTGGACTCGATGATCCTTGTACATCCCTTCCAACTGAAAATATTCTGCGATAGACAAAAGGTCTGCTTGGAGCCAGTTCACTGCATGAACTTAAAAATTAGAAAAAAAAATAGAAATATACATATGTTTTTATCCAGACAATTTTCAAGTTCACATTGCAACTTTGAAAATTTAACTAAATACCTGTGGAAGTCTTAAAAACTTTCCAGTCTAGAGAGGTGATGAACACTAAACACACACAAGAAAGCCTCTGCTTTGCAACTGCAGTGCAACAGCATGAGGGTCAAAAAAGTTTACAGAAAAATAAGTCAGAAATATAGCACTCTTATAAAGGTCATTTGCTTCATATTGTTTCAGAAAATCAAGTTAATGCAATATTAATGTCTTGTGAAAGATACTAGTAACACTTTGCTCAGTTATGGCACTGGCATGGTAAAGACAATCAAGTCAGAGCCTCAACTTTGGAGAGAAAGACCTATGAAGACTTGAAGACATGTAACTGGTCTTTGGGCTGTTCAGTTCTGTGCTGTCAATGATGCAACCAACATCCACCACACAACTACGTGGCTTTGGACAACCTCATTGTACATGTTATTTGTGAGGGTGCAGAGGAATATGGACATCTAGTTTGTGACTTCCAGGTGAGGCTTAGCCTTGAAAGATAATTATAAATGGCTAGGCAGAGCTTCTGTACTTTGCATTCTTGAATCCAGACACCAAAAGTCTCCCTAAATCGTATTTCAGATGTCTAAATATACCATTTATATGGATGTCAGTCTTTTCTGGTTTTCATAGCTTCTGAAGAGATAGGTAAGGTGGTTACATAAACACAATAAATGGATGTGATATGGAAAGTGTCAATATTTGAAAGAGTCTATAATCCTAAAGTACCACAGACCAATACTACCAGGTTGTATTATAATCTCTCCTGTATTTCTAAAGTCCTGACCTTTGTGACTTTATGGGATACAAGTAGTCTGAAAACTTTAGTTCTTCAATTCTTCCTTTTACAAAGCACATACATTTATTTTAATAGGTACTTTGAAGCAAGAGTTCACCAGATACATGGCTTAAACCAGCTCATAATTAGTTAGGTATGCACATTCAAACAAGTCATTACTTACATATACAGTAAAAAATAGGCTACAAGTAACTGCGTCACTAAGTTTGCCAGAGTCAGCAGTGTCTTGACAAAACAAAAGCTTTAAATCCAATGGTTTATATTTACCTAGGTTAGTAAAAGCCTTGTTCTGTTTTCACCATCTTCTACAGCCCTCATCTGAATTTTCATTTTAGAAGACTTAAATGAGGACCAATTAATTTTCTTTCTAGACAAGGCATATTCTTGTCTCTACTTCCCTCCATATTCAACTCTTTACTTTTTTCCTTTAATTTTTTCTTTGCTGTGAGCATAATCTGCAAGCAAGTCAGTGAGCTGACAGAGCAGGAATGACAGCAGAGATGCCTCTTCAAGCTGTGACAACCAACCAAAAAAGCTCCAAAGAAACTGCTGGTTTTTAGCAAGAGAAGCTGTTACCTCATTATTTCCTGGATCTTTAAGTCAGAATTCCAGTTCTTTTCAATTCCAGGTACATGACCCATTCCAACAACACCAACTACAACAGCTGGGATGTATTTTCTAGGTTCATCTGACAAAGAGAGATGTAGAGAAAGGAACGCGTCTGTAAATGAACTAATTTCAAGCTATAAATAAATAGACAATGTGTGAGATTACAAAATTGATTTTTCCTAGACACAGGGGCTTTTACTATGAGATACTGAAACCCTGTTGCTTACATACTTATCTCACCTACTGCCTCTTTCATTGAAAGTCTGAAAAAGTCAGCACTAGTTTTGGATTTTAAGGAGTCCTTTCTTTCATACACAGAACTGGCCAGTGTTCATACTCCAGCCTCAGGATGACAGGCTCAGCAGATACAAACTAAATTAATTTCTCTCCTCTGTGTTGGTTGTGTTTCTGTGCTGCTTACGAGGAACACCTCTGGTCTTTGCTGTCTCCTGAACACAGAACTTTCACTGCCACTTTGGACAGTGGCACCTGGCACACACAGTGTGACAAGATTTGGGCTGACAATCAGAGAACACCACTTGAGACCACACCTGTGCCTGTGAAGGTCGCTGTTAGACACCTGGCCTCCTGGGCCACTGACATGCAGCAGTTTGACAGCTACCATCAGACCAACACAACACGTGCCAGCTCTCACCCTCACCTCCCATCTACCATCCAAATTTCACAACACCCAAAATGTGGTTCCTGGAAGTTTTGCCCAATGAAAAATATAGCACCATGCCACAATAAAAATAATTCACAAAATCTTTTTAAGCAATAATAATCAGGCTGCTTTCCTATGGGGAAAATTCTACATAATACAAAAATATAAAATACAAGTTCCACTGTCTTGCTTTAAATAGCCACCCTTGATTTTTCCAGAAAAAAAGTAAAAATGTGAAGAGCAACCCAACCCAAAAATGGAACAAAACTATATTGAAAACATTAGACCTATTATATGTACACACACCAAAATTTTTTGTTTGTTTGTTTTTAAATTTTCATTTTCTCAGTCTGTTGTAGGGTTGCACTAAATCAGAACTGCAACTAGAAAGAAGTTCTGCACGAAAGTGATGACAAACACTATCTTCTTAAGATACTAAGAGGTAACATACCTCAGTATGCTTATCTATAGGAAGGGCATGCGGATCATATAGGCCAGCAGAATACTTCCAAAGATTAGAGAAATACAATTTTTCTGTATGCCTATACCTTGCTGGAACAGCGGAGTCACACATGACTATTATTGCCAGATCATCAAAGTTCCTAGCAGCCCAATTCATAATTAAAAAAAAAAAAAACTATGAAGAGTACTGAAATTAGAGAATCAAAGAATGAGTCCCATTTCTTATCAAAAAATGAGTCCCTCAGCAGCCATTGACAATTAATTTGGTGAAATAAGGGGGCAAGTGAGACAGATGACTGTCCCATGCTGTCTGGTCATACTGGAGCCCTGCCTTTTGAAATAGCTGTCTGGCTAATTAGTACTTTCCAGTTTTAAATAGCACAATGAGAAAGGAAACATCAACTTGGAGTCTACTGCTCCAGGTGGTTTCAACAGGAGAGTAACACCCCTTTTTAAGCATTGTATCTTATGTGATATGCAGCATTTGTGAACAGAACATCCCAGTTTCCTGAGAACTGAACTTTGGACCAGTGCACAATGAACACCTTGCTGGTTACAGCCCCTGCTTTAAAACAATTACTTTCTGAAGCTCGAGGTAGTTCTATCTGCTTTGCTGCTTGCTTCAGCATGTAGGTCAAGTAAATATCTCGTTCGGAGACAATTGTTCGATGAAGATCAGGGAATTCTCCAATCATTTCTGCCATCATCTGTTCCAGTAAATCCTTCTGTTTGCATTTCTCCACATCATCTTTACTGAAAGAAAGGTAAGTTTTCTCAGTATCTGTAACGATTTTAAAGGTCAACACAGACAAACCAATGAATAAAAACAATTGGGAGTTACACACATTATCCACCTAAACACAGTCTACAGTTCTCCAGTTTTCCTCTCCAGAAGGAAAATAATCTCCACAAACCTGTAAAACTTGATACCTAACAATGCCTCTACAGTGAAGGAAAGGGAAAGAAAAGAGGTCACTTGTCTTTAGCTAGTTCAACTGGATTTTCTCCCTTCCCACTTTAAAAGCTGACAACTCAACTCAGCCCTAGGGCTTCAGGGGCAACAGTTACCATGGAACCCCACTTTCAGTGGGTATTAATAGGCTTAGAAGAGCCTACACAGAGCTCTTCGAGGAAGTGGATCTGATCACTGAACACACAGAGACTACTTAAGGAACAAAAAAGGCACACTGTAAGGCACAATATGAGGGCATGGAAAGATATCTGCAGGTTCCTAGTGGCAATCACAAGTCTTCAGCAGGGAAGTCAAAGTTATAAACCAATTCCCAGAACAGAATAGAAAATGGGCACAAAATGAAAAGTAAGAACTGCAGGAGTAAATGTAACGAACTTTTATTCTTTTCATAGGTACTTTATTATAAACCCTTCTGTTAGCACCCCTAGCTGTGGGTCATAGCTTGCAGAAATTATCTCGCTGGCATCACTGTCTACTAAAGAATGATGTCCTTTAATTTCCAAGATGAAAAGGACACTACCAATATCAGCAGAGCAACTGAAAGGAGAAATGCTAGCTTTCAACAGACCCAGAAACATCAACAGACTGACAATTTTGATGTTTAAGTATTACTCCATTTTCCATAGAATCTCATGTTGATGGCTGGATGCACAATAGTTCCTCTCTACCCAATAACTTTCTGAAATAAATGCATTTTATTTTCAACCTCTATCCACATGTTATGTTTAAAAATCAATTGTACAACAATAACTGAAATGTTATCGCCAAGCTTCAGCAGGAAGGTAGCGTGCATTTACTGTAATAATATTAATATTGCAGTTGAAAAACAGAATGTTCTTAGGATGGATAAAAAATGGGAAAAAATGCACAGAAATCCTTCATTACCCCCCAAAAGCCTGAAAATTGTCTCATGCTGGTATTAGACAAACAATAGTAAGAAAACTCACTTGGTGCATGAACTGTAGTTAATGGCTTAAAAGATGGTCAAGCTCATTTTACAGATTAATGTAATGTCAAGTATTTACAGGAAATTACAATTAAGTCAATGTTAAAACTGCAAAACAAAGTTTGATGAACACAACTACAGTTTTTTAACCCTGGCCTTATTTTAAAAAAGCCTGTAAAAATGCCACATGTCACTGCATGAGCTCCAGAGTTCCAGCCACAGGCTATGAGAGAAACACTGAAATTCAGGGGCCAGGCCAAGTGCCATTTTTGGCACTACTAACACCACTGCAAGTCTGGTAGGTGGAGACTGAATTTAGGAGAGCAACTGTGCACATGTTCTCAGCCAGTTCAACTAAGTTATCACACATCTACTTGTGGAAAGAGCACACAAACCTGGCACAGGGATGTCTCTGAAAGGCAGGGAAAACCAAGAATGGCTGTCCAAGAAATAGTAACGTAAGGCAAGACTTCATAACAATGCACCTTTATAAAGGCAATATTCATTTGAAGTCTGTGGACAACATGGGGACTCTAAGTTTCCTCTTGTCCCAAAAATCTGCTCAGACAGCAGATTTAGTTCTCAAGCTGCCCTGATCCTGATGTGAATGAACACAGAAAGCCTAAGACCTGTGGAACTCTTCAGGACATGCAAATTATTGTACTGAGGCCTTTACTCTCTTTTATTTACAATATCCACACACAGTGATGGGAAAGATTTTATTCGCAGCATTAAAAAACAATTATAATTTAAAGAAAATATTTATAAGTATACTAGGAATTCTCCAGCACCTTATCTTACACTTCACCTGGAAGTAATGCATTGAAAGACAATAAAAGAAGGGCTGACACAAGATCAGAAAGACAGCCTTCACTTCAAATACATATTATTGCAGGGTAGTTTGTATATTCATCCTTCTCACTAACTTCAAATTTCATTGCATCAAGCTGGGTACCCTCGTACTAAAGTCAAACTCAAGAATTAAATAATACACCCTAAACATAAAACATATGGGGTGCTTATTCATACCTGATGGGGTCAGATAAGAAGCAAAGGCCCCAAGCAAGCTTGACTTTTTGCCAGAAGGAAAGTGCAGCAATTGCTCTCTTAAATGTAACAGGGATGGGTCGGTCACCGAGGTGGAATTTACAGAAAGGTACTTTACTGGCCTGAAAGAGAAGATACAAATAACTAGTCAACATTTCATACTGCAGCACAGCACATTCTCATTAATGAATGTTAAGGATTTACTGTGTTATACAAGGTATCTTAAAAAAGAGCAAGTTGTGTCATACTTCAACATGAAAAAATACTTTGGCTTTGCAGTAAGTAAAATTTACAAAATACTACTATATTACTTCATAAAGGAACAGATCAAATACACAATGTAGTAGGTATCATAGTAAAAAGCATTAAATTGTAATGCCACACCCTTGAGGTTACTTCTACTGAAGCAGAAAGCTTCTGATTATTACTTCTTAAGGTGACAACGGGGCTCAATATCTATCTGAGTCTGAATAAAGCCTGAGGGGAAATGACTCTCATCATTTTGCTTTCACCTAGGATTTGTCAGGATCATTAATCTTTCAGTTGGCAATGGTAAAATATATTAAAGAAAGAGCTCATGAGACAGTAACTGATGCCAGATACCACATGATAATATGAGGTGAGACTTGGCTGTAGCTCAAGCTGACAAATTTTAGCACAGAACAGAATTTATAGAAAGTTCTTTCCAATGCATAGTTGTTTAAAAATTTCCAGCAATTGCTTTAGAACAGGACAGAGCTAAGTTTTTTTCCTTCCCACTTAAAATGGGAAATGCTTAAAACATTTCATTGTGGTCTGGAATGTTCAAAAAAATACACCTGAGACAAGTTTTCTTTTTATTAAGGATAAAGACACCAAATTGTTCCAGATCCTTTATCAGGAATGTTCTCTTAGATTTCCTTATAGTATATAATTTACATAAAAATAGCAAGATACATTCTGCAAGATGGATAAATACACAGAAAATAGTGTTCCAGTATTCCAACACACACACCAAAAAAAAAAAAAAAAAACCAAACAAAAGGTGTGATACATAGCTACTATTTATCTATTTATTTCCAGGTATCCCTGCTGGCAGTAGTACAAAAGATGATGTTAAAAGACCATACAGGACTAACAGACCAGTCAGATATTTCACTTCCACAGTTTTTCCTAGATGAATGGAATCTCATTAACCCTTTGGAGCTGGTTTTCACAGCCTGAAATCCTGACACCACCAGCAGTGCGACCAAGATCCATATTTAGAAGTCAAAACCAATTGTTTAAATGAAACTAAATTATTAATGAAAACAAGCCTTTTTGAAATTGCTTTCATACCACTCATGGCTACAGATCCTTGCACGTTAAGGTACATGTTGAAGTGAAAAATTATTTTTACTACTTCATTGGCATCAGTAGAGGTATGGCCAGAGCCCTCTTTTCGAGGCAATAACAAAATGATTTTGTTGAGTTCAACTCTGGAAGCAAAAGGCCACTAATCTGACCTCAGAGAAGCCATTTCAAGTTCGCACCTCTTTGAAAGCCTCCCTGAATTCTCCTCCTGGGGCCATTCCCAGCTGTTCTGTGATGTGAGCAGAAACCTTCAGAAGCAGCATCTGCATCAATCCAGACATGACTCCATTCTGACAGAAGAGGGAGAAAAACATGTAAAAAAAATCTACAGGCTGAAGAATACACTGTTCACAGAATTGAAAAAAACATTAATTATTTTAATGAAGAAACAGCACTGAAGCCACATTTTTGAGCCAATTCACTGATCAGGACAGTTCATATTTCAGTTTTTATCAGTTTACCTCACTGTGCAGCCAAAGTATTCTACCTTTCAACAAAAATGCATAGCAGGTTAAGAAAACAAAAAAGGATAGCCAGACTTATTTCAGCCTGTATTTACTCTGTCTGCTTGAAGAAAGTGTCTGAATAACTTAATGGTAAAACAGTTCATACTGTGCCTTTAATTTTTCTTGATCTGGATACAAAAAAATAAAGGGACCACAGGAGTATATTCCATTGAATGTACAGTGAACACCACATCATAGAAATGCTGAAGTGAACAGCCAGCGGTCTAATCCCAGACACATCTACAATCCTGAAAAACACCAGGCTGAGGATTGGTTAGATGCAGAAACAGACAATCTAGCACTGTACAAGAAATTGCAGTGTATTATTTCAGAACACAAGATCTTAGAAGAGACCTCACAGCCCTCAGTATGGTTCAGTCCCACAAGAAGATGGAAGGCTTTCTATTGCTTTTTTGAACTGAGACTTAAAATCAAAATTCTTCTCTTGAAAAGGAAAGAATTCTCCTACGTATACTTAACAAAATTTTGCTTTCCTGACCTTTTACAAAAAGAACCGAAAAACATTTCAAACCTGTCCCTTCTGTCCAGCTCTGGCTATCCTCAACAAGTTACTTTTATGATTAAGACTCAGTGAATCAACATTATCCTACCAAAGCGTAACCTGCACTTTGGTTACACATCTCCTCCAATCTGGCATCAGTCCATAATTCTGCCAAAAGGGGCACTGCCCCTTCCCTCAGCAAAGGCTAATTTCCTGCTATATCATCAGCTTCATGCAACTGAAGATGAGGCTACACAGGATAGCCTGATTTAATATAACTGCTGGAAGTTACCAGAGAAAGGTCCTGGTCTCCATTCTTTGCTCAAATGACCCACCCTGTGCCAGATCCAATGCTTGTGTAACCTCTCCAAAGGCTGTGGGTGGTTTATGCAGTTAAATGCACTCAAGATCACTGAGGACCAGAACTGGCAAAAGAGGGGTTATTTCCAAAGCCAATTGATTACCTGGTTTATCATACTACGAACTAGCAAGCATGCAAAAAAGTCAAATGCTGGACTTTTGGGGAGACCCAAGGCAGAAACGGGAAAAAAGTGTTTTCAGCATCCCTGAGGTGCCTGGAGAACAAAGGTTTCCAGAAGTTCAGAAAAGATACTCACAAAACACCCCTCCAAAGAATAAGGAGAATGCAGCCTGAGGTTATTTGTTGGCTAATCTCTCCTTCAGGACTGATGCACCTGAAGTTGTATTTTATACAACAGGAAGATTCATTCTGTTGGCTACTAGAGGGTTTCCAAGTTGTCTGTGCTCTTAACCTGCACAAAACCTAGTGCCTGTCATATTTGTTTAGCATCAAGGAGATAAAGGGTGACAAGCAGCCATATATGTAGCAACAACCAGCAACAACTAGCTAGCCAGATACTGTCAGGGGATAAAGAGAAAAATGTACAATGGATGATGAGAGAAAAGCAGTAAAGGAGGTTATTATCTATACCAGATTATTCAGTGTTGTATAAAGGAAAGCTGACCACAAAAGAACATTAAATCCTGAGCGGATGGCAATAATTTCATAGGTTAGATGCAATAGCCATAAATAAATATAGCAATGCTGTCGTGGTTTAACACAAGTATAAAGAAATTTAACTGCACAGGCAGAGGGATGCAAAGCTATCAGCATACAGGGAGGAGAAAGCAAACCATCAACTTTATAAGCTCAATGTTCAACAGCAGTCAGAAAGCAAGAAGAGTAAGAGACATTACCAGGAAAGGAACAGGGAAACATGAAAGCACTGCTGTACAATCTTTAGCAGACTCCTGCCTTGAAAACAAGATATTTCAACTAGAAAATGCTCAAAGAAATACCAAATATACAAGAAGAGATTAAATGTATTAAATACTTGTGAGGCTTGAGAAAGGATGACTGAGGGAAGATGCACTACTGGACACATGACTATCATAGAGACAATGAAAGGGGCGGGAAGAGAGAGCAACACCCCTGCGAAGAACACTTACACCATGTATGGGAACACAGCCTATGGAGGGGGCCTTGGAGCTACTCTTTGACTGCATAACAAGTCACCAATCCAGCACCAAGTGCAGAAAAAACCCACATGTACTTTCATTTGCAATTCTTTTAAAAACCCTAATTCCCACAAAGGAAGACAGCACAGCCTTGACACCCAGAGCCCAGAACTGGTTTTCCTACGGCTGCAAGAACACTGGAAGTTTGACTTCAAAACACAAGTGAAGGTAGCAAGTGAAGAGCAGCCTGCTCCTGTCCATATGGATGTAGCTATCATCTACCAATTCATGTTATATCCATTTTATTTAAGAGGACTATCCCTGTGGGTTACCTAAACATGGACGGCTGTATTACACAGTGCAAAATGTGAGCTTTTTTTACTAGTCAGAACCAACATTACAATATATTCCTCCACAGGTAACTTCAGACAAAAAGAGGTTAAGCTATGACTCTGCTGTCACTAGGTCACTTTCTCTTCTGTCCCCAGAGCAATGTTTCTCAACTGCCCCTCTGTACCAAGACTAGCAATCTTACAGCTAGCGGGGGATGATGCAGCAAAAAGACCAAGCCCTGCCCAAACTATCACAGGGTCATGGTATGGACAGAGAAAGGACAGTGGAACCAGGAAGCTGGGGAAAAGATAAGAGAAAACTTGTTGTACCAATTTGGTTTAAGCCAACTGTTACTGCTTGTGCATAAATCCAAGTTATCCACATTTGAACTACATACCAGTCTGCACTGTGTTGCTTTGCTTGATGGAAAGCAAACAGGTACTTCTCTGCAAACAACTATAAGGGTTCTGAAATTCAAGGAGGAGCTAAAGGAAGTCTGGCTTTAACCTGCAGCAGTTGCTTGATAAGCTGTGGATGCCAGCGACCCATTGCAAATATGTATGTTTCATGTTAACATTCTGCTCAGTTTCCAGCTTCAATCAAGAGCAATGAAATCCAATTTTAGTGTTTAATATTTAAGTGATTATAAAAAGACATCATGTGGGCTTTTCTTACTCATTTCCAAACTCAAGGATTACAGCTGAAAGCAGCTTTGACTTTTAGTGTAGCTTGTGGGGCTGGAGGCAATGAGAGGAGGCAACTAAGGTATAACTGGGCAACTTACCAACTGGTCTGATTTTATTAGAGAAAAACAAAGACACTATAACTTGGCAAGAAACAGCTGGACTGTTCTTCCTGGTTTTCCCAATATAAACTATGCTGTTAGTGATTCAGAGGAGAAAGACTTTTTTTTTTTTTTTGGTTGAGATCATAGATAGAGAAAATATGTTCCTTAAAAGCACCAATGTTCAAATTTTATTTTTTGCATTATTCCTGGCGGTAAAGGAGACTAATACTGAGCTGTAACAATAGCAATGATCCTTGTAGTAGTCTCTTGGCTTTGGAGCCAACAGAGTCTGTGTTTTCTTCTGTCTGCACACAAGATTACTTCAAGCCCTTGTAGGAAGTGGTAACTGCAAAGCTGCCAACATGAATTTACATTACAGAGGAAAAAAGTCTGCTATTTTGTTTCCATTGTCCTTTTCCTCTTAACGCAGCAAAAACTGTTGCATTTAGCTTTGATATAAAACAAAACATTTCTGTGCCTGTTCACAAGGTCAGAAGACCCCCAGCTATGCTGTTCCAGTTGTTGTGAACAAGCATCTTGGCTACATGAATCAGAATAATCCACTTTACCTAAAATAAACAGATGCAGCAATTCATGCAATATGCAAGTGTTTTGTAATGTCTTTTCCTTCGATAGGGCATAAATAAAGAAAACAGGAAAGGCATTATTGCCTAACTCTGCTAGTGAGAAAGGCTGCTCTGAGACATTGTGTGCAAGCACACACACTGGATAGCCCCGAGCCACTACAAGTGCTTCTGCATGGATGCAGATTATACTCCTATCAGGGATGTAGTCCTGGAAATTCCCCAATTACATCAATAAAGCAATTCCAATATACAATTACCACAAAACCAAGATAACAATCAATGAATTTCTTCATCCAACTGGACACTGAAACTCTTTTTACTATTGACCATACACTGCCATTCTAATCAAGTGTCCTTTCATTTTTAAGTCAACTTTGTCTTATTTCATTGTGCCTAGCTTAAAATTAGTTAAATACAAGCTAACTAGGTGGAACTGAAAAAACCATAGGACAACATTTTTTTGCACACACATCCCGGACATGTCCGCATCAAACTGCCAGAGTAGTTATAATTTCAATAGAATCCCACACTTTTCAGCCCAGATTTTTCAGAATCCCCCTTCAAGGCCTACTGTCAATTAGAAACTACTCAAAAGACAAGTGGATAGGAATTAAAGAGGAACACACTAGGATGAAGAAGGAATGCAGCAAAACAGAAAATACCAAAATTAAGTGCTCCTTAAATAGCTGTAATACAGATGCAGATTGCAGAATAATAATTACATTTAAATATATTAGCAGAGCATTACAATTGCAAAGTTAGACTTGTGTCCTGCAAATGGAGCAGCTGTTAAATGCAGGAGGATTCCTGTCAAGGTCAATAAATTGCCCAAACAATCCCATTGTGAAAAGAAAATCCTCAATGCTCCATCTGAAAACAAAACAAAACAAAAAAAATACCCAAACTTAGCTTTGCCACTGTAATAGTACTCTCACCTAGGTCAACAGTGTAGGGTTCCCAGCTGGTGGGAACACTGGTTTTGACTGCAATTTAACAAGTTGCTCTTAACATAAACCTTTAATTCTCACTGTAGGAATCATACCTGCTTTATAGCTTGTTGAAGTTTTTCCAGATTTATTTCTTTGGCTTCTTTTAGTAATGTCTTTTCATCCATCTTTAACATAGAAACTCTGTACTGGCATAGTTCCACCACAACTACATCAGGCTGTACCTCTTGTATTGTCTGAAAAAGATGATTTATTTATACTGCTTTAGAAAGGAATAAATGCAGCCAATATCAATATTTTGAAGAGAAAAGGGACCTTAAAAGCACATTCTAACAATCATTTTCAATTAAAAAAGCAGTAGAATAGTAAATAAGACTTCTCCAACTAACTATGCATTGAGAAAAATACTAAGGAAGGTGACAGCAAATGAAATTAAGTTAAGACTCAGCCTTAGTTACTGGATGCTTTAGGACGGGATAATTGTGAACACTCAATATGCTGGGGAGGGGAGCAGGGAAGAAACACTTCATGTTAAACTTTTCACATTCACAAAATTAATCTGACCGTACTCTGTGGTAATTTGTAATCTGAGTTAAAATACACTTTGTGCCAGAGTTGTCAACCCTGGTTCTTACAAGATTCCTCCCCCTCTAGCTCCTGGATAATAAAGCCACTCTAAATTGCAGAGTTTGCAGGAGGTACAGTATGAAATAGTTCCTACTTGCACAAGGGCTTTAGGCCTATTTGCAGCTTGCGAATGGAATCCAAGTTTTGGGCGGCATGGTTTTACAGCTAAATATTATACAGGCAACGTAAGCTTCATGAATGAGTTTTCTACTTTCAACACTGGCACTGTATCTGCCTTTTTTATTGAAAGGAAATAAAAATATTTGAGCTGGGAGAGAAATGTATTGCATCAAAAATTTTTACTGTAATATGTCTGCCTCTCATCCCATGGTCCTATTAGCTCTCCAACAGCCAACTAGAAAAAACAGAGCCTGAAGGTTACAGCACAGAACCAAGTCAGAGAGCTGGACTTCATTCTACTAAGCAGTTAGTTGACAACACTATAAAGATGCTGCTGAAGTCACACTGAGTATTTACCTTTACTACATCCTTTTTGCTGCTGTCACTGAAGTGGGCTGTTCCAACCACATATACTTTAGACCCATCCTCGGTGTCAAGCTCAGTGACAGTGCTTGGTAAAGCAGGCCTTTTCTGCCTCTTCTTCAACTTCATCTCCAGGAGAATTTTAAATGCATCTGCATCAGCTGTAAATGTAAAGAAAAACAGAAAAGTACACATGATATAAAGTGCAGGTACGTAAAACTGAAAATAAAAATGTCGCCACTAAACAGCAGAGCAGAGCTAAAAGGCCATTGATTTACCACTGTAATCTTACATTCAATTCTGAAGCTACATCATTGAGAGTGCCATCACTGGAGAGGCTGCCTCCAAGCATGGGTCTCAGTCCAGGTTTCCTACCCTGTGGACACTGGGACAGGTTGTCCACGCAGTTCAGTAAGGGAAAGAGAGAAGCTGTGTGGCAGGTGAGGTGGACAGAGAAGCAAAGAATACTTAGAAAAGGTATACACTAAATTAGAGAATAAAATAAAAAGAAAAAAAGAGCATTTTTAAAATTCTAAACCCAAAGCGTTCCATTTTGGGATTCTTATCTACATAAATGATAGCAACACATGGACACTGGTGTGAATATGATGGCAAAGTCGCCTGCACATATTGGCACATATAAGATACCTACAGTACCAACCTTTTCTGTGATTAACACACCAGGGGATCAGTACACAGAGGAAAATTAAACCTCAAGAGGTATTTAGGTCAGGAATCCAATCATTCTTCCCTAGATTCAACAACTATTTAAGATCAAAATGGTACAGTGTGAGTTTAGCCCCTCTATGTCAAGCTTGCCATATGTAAAACAGGAGGATCTATCAGTTCCATCACAGTTACTTGTTAAATGCCAGATAGCCTCACTGACTGAGACAAGGAAACTTTACAGCAATGAGAAATAAAAGTTGCTTTGAATGAGTCATCTTTAAGCTGTAATGCATCTTAGAAAAAAAGTATCAAGCAGGAAAGCAGAGTTTTGTTTCCAACCAACTCTCTTTCTCTGGCAAGCTGCTGCACAAGTTAGCAGAGGTCTCAAGTGGTCTCCAGAAGCCTGGAATAGGATCATAAGCCCAGGGAAAAAAAAAAAAGATTAGTGAACAGTTTGTAGGCAGGATGTCAAAGATGCAGATAAATTACAGCCTCCTACCACACATTCATTTTATGAATCTGATTTATCTGTGTGGCTCTGGCCCCAGTTCTGTCCCACAAAGACTAATCTCGTAAGACTTTATGTAAAAAAATCAACAACCCCAAACCAAAACCAACCAACCAAAAACCCCACCAAATTAAAAGAAAGCCAACCAAACAAAAGAAAAACCAAAACAAAAAAAAAAAAAATAAAAGCAACCTTTCAACATTCTTCTTAGCATTTTAGCAACCTACTACTTCATGGTCAATACCCAAGAACATGGTGTGTTGCAATCAGTACTGTCTGAGCTAAGACAATGTTGCTGCCAAAACAGATGGTGAAGCTAAAGAGGAGTTAAGGAAAACATGACTGAAAAAGGAAGAAGAGGTAAGGCTGTTGCATTTGTAGCACTCGCAGTCACATAATTATAAAAGCAGTCATAGCAGATCAACAGAAACCCACCTAAGCAAATATCCTGCCTCCCACTATGGTCAAAAGTGGATATCTAAGGGAGAATATAATACATGGCAAGCATGTGTAATATCTGTCTCAAGTACTTTCCTAGCCTAAAGCCATTTATGGTTCAGATTCCCCCAGTTGAAAGTAGTTTCTATGTATTTGGTAATCCTTAAAGGGTGTAGTTTCTATTTATTTTACAAGCCTTCACCTCGCAAATATACTCAGTACTGGACTGAATCATGTTTCATGTGAAGAAAAAATGCTTTAATGGTACAGTACCAGATGTTATAATTTAAGGACACAATTAAGGAAAACATTCTCAGGAGTAGCTATCGTTTTTATTGAACCAACTTCTCTATCTGGAGAAAAAAGGCAACACAAAAAATTAATCTGCTTTTTTAAGTCTGCATATGTCTCCCATAGCTTTAGTCAAGGCTCTCTTTGATCCCATGAAAGTTGAGATCCCTAGGAATTATTCAGCAATGTTGCTGTAACACACTAATTTGCCCTAAGGTGGTTTAAAGCCTATTACTTGCCAGAAAGCACAATCTGAATGTTCCTATTGTTATAAATTAGCACTGTATACATTAATATCACAACAGTGTATCAATATATATAAAGCAAATCCTAAGAAGCCTTCATTTTTCTCCTCTTGAGAAAGAAATGCCTGTCATTATCCGATCCTTACCAGTAACAGGTAAGAAAAGATACTCTCTTCCTGGGCTTTTCACAAGACAGTTTTGGTCAGAATACTTCTATTGCCACATCCTGCAGGCTTGCCAAAACATTATCATGCTAGTGTGGGCAAAGCATTCCACTTGGGACAACTGATCAACATCATATCACTAGATGCCAGACTGTCAAAAAAAACATACTCACGCATCACTGGCTTAGAAAGCAATAACTGAGCTTAAAACAATAGCTGAGTATATCTATTAAATCTAAAAATATTTACTTTTGGAAGTATGGGATCAACAAACTGAGAATCAATATGTCACTGCTCTTTCTGAATTTGATTTATACAACTGAGCCTTGAAACAAATCAACAACAGATAAAGTCAGCTATGACTTCAATAGTGTGTCCCTTTTGTGCTAACCGCCCTGCCCTTTTTAGCTACGGAAAATGCAAGGACATTTAGCTTAATACCCTTCCAGTGTGATACACCCTCCCCAGTCAAACCAGAAACATACAGATATTCTGCGATACACTTGACGGTTCCTTTGGGCCATCTTCTGGTGCATCAGAGGACGACATTGGATCTGCAGCAGCCTGTATGAAACAAATTCAAAAGGAGGCTGGGGATTATAATGAAATGTTTTAATACATCTTTCCCTTTGTCAGTTTGAACCTACATATAACATTCAAACAAGCCAGTAACTTAAGTAGTGTCACAGTTCAAAACATCTATTTTTTCCTAGCTGCCTGAGTATGAGGAAGAACATATTAAAAACTAACTACTTCATGCCTATTTTAAAAGATAATATTTGTACCCGACAGGGAGTTTTTAAATAAATGGGTTCCACATAAAAAGAACAAACTTATCTCTAACACCACTACAGCACCTTCTGTATTGAAAACTAAAATGTGCACTGATTATTTTAATACCATTTAAATCAACTACCAGTCAGCATTAGACTGTCAGGAGTCTGACAAAGTTAATCAGTACTCACAAGACTAAACACATCAATTCTAGAAGAGTCAGGCCAAGTATTTGTTGGAAAAAGGCAATTACACAATATGCACATCAAATCTTAGAAAGTTCATGTGCATGATGACTTTATACATATCAGAAATCAAAGTCAAAAAGACATAAGACATCTGCAGAGTTTTGCTCTCTAAAGCAACAGAAGGTCATTAAAAAGATTCCCAAAGACTCACTCTTAGATATTATCAGTAGAAGTATATGATGCAGGTCTTTGGCTAACAAAAATCTTTTCTATTTTTGATTAACAGGGAAGTTTTAAAACCTGTGCATAGAATTCAAACAATTCCAGTCATTCAGCCAATGTCATCCAAGCCAGAGAGGCAGAGTTAGTGCAGAAAAGACTCAGGAATAAAAGAAAGCTAAATTATAAACTACCTTTAGGTGACAACTTTAATTCAAAGTTTAATCAGGATGATTATTGGAAGAATTTGGAATTGCTGAACAAAATTAAGTCAAAAAGTTAGAGACAGGATGAGAATCCATTATCATTTAAGTACTTTCCAAAGGAAAGGCAATATTACTGAGTCAGCAAGCAGGCAGCCAACCTCTCCTGACAGATGTCAGCTTTTTAGGTAAAATGACTGGTTTATTTACTTTGTACTTAACCTGGTACAGTTTAAAGCAAGACTGTACAAAGCACATCCAATTGTTAAGAGCTTTAGACAAAAGTAATTATTTTCCTCTTACATTCCTTTATGCCAAACAGGAATTTTGAGAAAATCCTGAGTGTCTTACTGTGGGCCCCACTGAAGGCAAGGAAAAATTTATGATACATTTTATGGAGTAAACTCAAAAAGTACAACAGCTTTACAGTGCAAAGTTTAAAACACTCACAGCAACACATCATTCTTTCACTACAAAGCAAAAGTCTGTTCACTGACAACTGCAAACTGCAATTACACTGCAAATTGCAATTACATTTACAAATCTAATTTAACACCAGCTCAGCTTTTGATCAGAACATATGGCTTGACTCTACTGCTTGCATTCGTTAGGTCTAGTCACAAAAATATTTTGGAAAAATTTATCCATCTGTAACATATGGAATTAATCCTGTCACTTATGCTGGCTTTGTCATCACAACATCACAGCACTGCAATGAGCACAGCACTAAGCCACCACATTAGGAGTTTGTTGTTCTTTTTTTTATTAAGAGGACAAAAGAACTGAAATTCGTATACTTCATAAGATAAAAATTTCCTGAGCTTCACCTGTTATACCAGAGAAGGTTTTGAGATACACAGAAATGAAAGGAGAAGAAAAGGAACAGAAAGGACAGAAAAAGCATCTCAGTTGAATTTGGCAAGGAACTTAAGCCATGTACAATGTGATTATTCGTACATAATCAATTTCTGTAATTTACTCACAAAACCTTTTTCCTCCTAAAGGTTTAATCTCATAGATTAGGGTATTTTATGCAATTCCTCACTTGCAAGTAGAAAAATACAAAAGACCCACTTTAACTTTTGCAGCTGGAGGGACAGAGAACCTGAAAAGAACCTAAATATATGAAAAAAAACAGCACTCAGCTCTCTGTCCCCATTTTAATAAGGGTATCACACTGGCATTCTCAACCCTAAGACTTTGCAGAATTTCCCCAAGAATGAGTGGAAGAACCTGGCTGATTCAGTCTTGACCTTCCCTGCAACTGTACCGAGACACAAACTTCATCTCCAAGCCCTACCTCAGGCTGTTGCTCCTCTTGCATTCCTGTAGCGTAGGCTTATTTTCACCAACCACACAAGAACTGCAAGAAGTGAAAAAAAATGGGAGAGAATTAAAAATTAATGGCATAACCCAGAATATTGGCTCAAGAACTGTCAGGGGGAAAAGAAAAGCAGATGTGGCTCTACAGTCTCTAATAAAGGTTGAAGTAATAAAAGCAGCAAGTTGAAGGTGCACAAATGTCACCTCTTCAAGTCTACTGCTGTTAAAATAACCACAACAAACCAACAGCAATACCCCCAGCAGTAGGGTAAAACTAGCTTGTTTCAGTATGGTTGTTGAGGTGGCTCTAAAGCCAGAGCACAGTTTCTGCAACAGCAAAAATCTTGCTCAACTTGATCAGTAGTTCTGTCTTGTCCATATAAACTACATCAAGACAGTCTTTAGGCAAATTTTAGCAATCATGTCTATTTCTATTTCACTGCTGCAAAAAACAGGAGGGCAGCTACAATCTTAATATTCAACTATAGTCATACATGTTGTTTCATCTGCATCATGTGATCACATATATTTATAGATATGCCAGGGTTAGATCAGTCAGCTAGTATATGTATGAGAAACCCAAGAAATTTGGTTTCCAGACCCTTATTGAATGGTTTCCATGTCTTAGTTTAACAACAAGGATGAAAGAAGGAATCTTAAAAGTCCAAAGTTCTCCCTGAAGCTGGCAGAGTGCTATGATTGGACTTGGGTGGTAGGTACTCTGAGGTGATACACAAGACACTGAATGCAGGACTACTGCTCATTCTGCTTACTCTCAGTGCCATCCCACTAAAATTGAAGCACTCAAAGAAAGTGCTGCTTCTTTATTACAATAATTTGGGCTACCTCCATTTGAGCTATTTCACTGTACATGTGAACAGAGTTTTATTTTATTAAATAAAGAAAAAGCAATCCTGAACAACTTAGTCATAGAATACATTTGCAGTCCTGCTCTGGGGAGTGGACAGGCAAGTTTGACTCCTACCCTACAGTTAGGTGAGGCTGAGGAGAAAAGCTGGCTGGCATCTAGGTGACAGCATACTTCAGCATACAAACGTGACAGCAAGCCTCTCCCTTGCCCAAATACAACAGCCTCCTGCAGCTGGATTAGTGCTCTGCATCCTGGTTTCTAAAAAGCCATTTTACTTTCTAGCTTTGCTTAAAGTAAGTTTCTTTACAAAAATCATTTGCCTGGGCAGTGCGAAGCATCTGCTGGCACATCTCCCTCCACACAGCAGAGCTATTTCAAGAATTTCTGTCTTCTCACTGTCCACTGCTCATGGTCAGCCAGCAAACTGGAGATCACAGCTGCAGGCTGGGCAAGAAAAAAAGCAGAATGGCCAAGATCCTGACTTCGCATGATCTCTGGAGCAAAACCCCTGTGAAAACCAACAGAGCCCCACAGCTTGAGCAGGCAACAGCTACAAACACAGCTCCTGAGCTGTGAGGCAAATACCTCATTAAAACAAATACACACTGCACACAGTCCAAGAGGTTCAGCAAAACAAACTATCCAAAAACATGCAAGAAATCTGCACAGGCAACATAAGCACTCCAGCGGTTTTGCTACAAGGCCCCATATCATTTTAAAACCAGGACCATGCCTTCCTGCCTTCCAAGGAGTCAAGGAAACTAGGATGTCAGAGTAAGCTGAAATGGCAGATGAATCTGAACTGCTCTTCTGCTTCAGTATTTCCACAATGTATGAGTGGTGTGGACAGATCTAAAGGAGCACAGCTGAAGGAAAGTCCTGCCTTGAGACCTGCAACCTGAATGGGACACACCAGCTGTGCACCTCACTCCAGTCTGTCAGTTTTGTGGGCTTAAGTAAACCCAGTGCCTCTTTTCAGCCTGTACTGTCTCTGATAGACTGGTTTAACTATTTGTTGACTCAGGCATTAAATCAGATTGGAAAGCTGGCTCAGGTTAAAAAAACCACCACTTTCTTTCCCTCCACACTCTACCAAGGCATTTTTAGTTCAGATGACCAAACAGCTCCAGGAAGAACTGCAGCAGAAAAGCTTGAGGAACAGCACGAAGCAGAGATGCTGAAACCAACTGCCCTCTGAGAAAATACTTGTCCAACAACAACATCACTCAGACTGTACTGATGGCTCAGCTCTGGGCTCGGTTCTGAATTGGTCTGTGTGCAAAATACCACAATGTTTTTCTGCCAGTGAATCAGCTGGCCCTAAGCAGAACTTAAAGCTCTAAGCTTGATTAAGGCCTGCTGGCATTTGAAAACACGTCTCTTATCTACTGAGTGCTTTTCAAAATAATGAACTACAAGTTTTGTTTAAAGAACAGACTCCTATACAGAAGCACTACACGGTATTTTTTCCCACCGACATTTTAGAAAACCTCATCCCATTCTCACCACCAACTAAATTATATGTCTGATAATGGTGGGGTGGAGGAAAGAGATCTTCTTTGAAGTTTACTCATGCTAACTAGCACCATTTTTTAACTGACCTGTACCTTTGGAGAACACAAGCTGTTGGTTTCCAGCTCACTGTTTCACTGTGGTTTCCAGCTTCAGCCTCTGCAGGGAAACCATGGAACAATACTTCCATGGCCAGATGAGAGAATGGGCAGCCATGACAGGCAAGTCTGCCACTTTTCTTCTAGGACAAGTAGACCTGTGGGAATCTCATGAGGTTTAATAACCACAAAATGCTACACCTGGGTCAGGGCAAACCCCATTATCAATACAGGCTGGGGGATGCAGGGATTGAGAACAGCCCAGCCAAGAAGGACTTGATAGTGATGGTGGATGAGATGTGGGACATGACCTGGCAATGTGCACTTGCAGCACAGAAAGCCAAATGTATCCTGGGCTGTACCCAAAGCAGCGTGGGCAGCAGGGTGAGGGAGGGGATTCTGTCCTTCTGCTCTGGTGACACCCCACCTGCAGTGCTGCACCCAGCTCTGAGGTCCCCAATACAGGACAGACATCAACCTGTTGGACTGAGTCCAGATGAGGCCACCAAGATGGTTAGATGGCTAGAGCACCTCTCCTGCAAGGAAAGGCGGAGAGAATTGGGTTTGTTCAGCCTGGAAAAGAGAAGGCTTTGGGGTGACCTGATTGCAGCCTTCCAGTACCTGAAGGGAGCCTACAAAAAACACAGAAAGGGACATTTTACAAGAGCTGTAGTAATAGAAGAAGGAGGAATGACTTCAAATTGCATGAGAATAGATTTAGATTAGATATCAGGAAAAAATTCTTTACTTTGAGGGTAGAACAGGTTGCCCAAAGTAGCTGTGGATGCCCTATCCCTGCAAGAGTTCAAGGCCAGGCTGGATGGAACTTGGAGCAACCTGGTCTAATGACAGGTGTTCCTGTCCACTGCAGGAAGGTTAGAACCAGATGATCTTTAAGATCCCTTCCAACCCAGGAATTCTATGATCTTGTTTTCAGGTGCTTAGATCTGCTCAAATTACACTGGAGGTGAAATCTTCCATGCAGAAGACCTGTTTCTGGATTCACCAGATTACAGACAAGGCTGTCTACTCAGCTAGCAGAATTCTCCTCAGCAACACTGGCAAAATTCCATATATTTTGGGAATTAGTCAAATACCTTGGACCCCAGGCTGACCTAGCTCATCCATGTGAAAGACACAATTCTTGTATGTCTGTTTATTAACAGAAGATATCTGTGTACTATGATATTTGAAATATAATCTTGAAACTTCTGAGAGAAGACTGAATATACGTTACACAGATAATCAACTGAGGCACACAAATCTGTATGCACTTCCTTCCCCCATGTCCAATAGCAAGAAAGGGGGCTGATTCAGATCAAATCCTGGCAACCATCTGAACAATTTACATCACGCATTTCCAAATTCCTTGGAGTTTTATTTTTCAACCTGTGTTTTGGGATTTTTTCTTTTAAGTTTACTTCCCTAAAGAAATGACACAAGGTAACAAGGCATCTTATTTGTCTGTGCTTGTTCACCCATAGGTGAATTTTAAACAATTACAGTAAGCAGAGAAGAGTCTCATAGTCATTTAGAGGTGCAACGCACAGCACTGCTCCTCCAGAAAAAAAAGATCACTGAAGATTACAGGAGGTGCATGTGAAAAAGAGGTGGCCAGCAGAACTTGCCAGCGAATAGAAGGAAATTCAATCCCAAGTTGAAAAGCCACAGGCAAAAAAACCTGTTCAGAGAATTATTTATGGTGTTCCATAATATGTACACCACAATATCTCCTAACCATCAGTTCTACTTATCATGAGATTTGGCATGAGCATGTGAAGCCAATCAAATTCCCATCCTCCAGCTACTTCAAAGGCCTGAAAGAGCCCCTCAGACATGACAGAGCACTTCTTTCAGACTAACTGGGAGATGCAGCTTTCAGGCACACATAACGGTCAGAGATTAGGAAGTATTTCTGCTTTCTTATCTGCCAGGAGACTGTCTTAATCATTCATTAAGGGATTCATTCTCCTGATGTGAGTACTACCAAGAAAATTCCTGGAGCTAAAAGAAACATAGAGAAGTCTGGTCTTGCTCCTTATAATCCAGCAAGATGAGGCTTTCCCTCTGAAATTTTCTTGAAAGGGCTCCCTGATGATTGAATCTCCACCTCAAACATCTTTTTTCCAGGCAAGTGGAATTCTTGTGCTTATTGCATCTCTGTTAGTCCAAGGGGGCCTGCCATTCACTGTGACATTAAAAATTATTGCTTATATATCCATGTGTGAACAAATGAAGCTCCTTTTCAACTCTTAAGACACCTAGGCAACCAAACAAATTTTTGAGACCACTGAATAAACTGTAAATGTAGAATTCAGCCATTACTCCTCTCTACTGATAGGCACCTATTTCCCCTCGAGGTCTTCTTATTCTGACAGCACAAACAGGACAGCCATTGCTATGGAGAAAAGCACTGCCAAAGAGGAGCTGTATTTTTCCCATGCACATTGGCATTATTCTCTTTCCCCCAAACTAGCACGTTCAGAAAGGAACACACAGGAAAGTTCAACATCTTCTAGCAATGGTTATCCTGCACAGAGGCTGGCAAAACAGAATCAGAAAGACCTCTCTGCCATGCTGTTTCACATCAGCCTTCCAGCTTTTCTAAATTAAACCAGCTTCAGCAGTGCTTCCTCTTTGCGTGAAATCTTCCCATGAACTAATTTTTCATACTTGATAGTCTTAGTTGACCAAAGTTTTCAGTTCTAGCTTCATTTTTAGGCATCTGAAACTCCCTTACCCTGCAGCCTCGAACACAAGAGGTACATTCACAAATCAGGGCTTCTAGCAAGGGAAGCTGAAGAACAAAATGCCCTTTCCTGTTTAATTTCAATGAGGTAGTTCAGTGAGAAAATTCAAACACCACACAAAGGTGGACAGACAATTCATTATGGTATCCTCCTACAGTTGGGCTGAACTTGTTCCTATACTGTCTTGTCTAAATTTGCTTTCTTCAGAGAGTGACCCAACTGAATCAATAAAAAAGCTCTCTAAAAACCTCTCATGCTCCTACCTATAAAGCAACCTAGTCAGCTACTTTTCAACAAGATTTTTATTGGATGTTTTCTTCCTTCTGAGCTATACAGAAATTCAGAAGCAGCACTTTCTTTCCTCAACATGTTGATACTGCAAGAGGGAAATAAAAGTTGCCTGTAGTCTTAAAATTGCTCTGTATTTTCTATGCACTGCACACACATCAGAATAGCTAGTAAAGAAACTAGGAAAGGAGTCACCAAACTACAACTGGTTCCACCTTTTATTGAAAGGAACAGGCAAAAATTCGTGTTTGATCCCCTCAACAAACAAATCTAAATGCAATGCTTTTGATAGTTACAATATTCACTAACACTGCACAAGGTACACACACCTCTTGGTACTCCCATAGCCTCTGAGATAAGATTGTATGTACTTCCCTGTTCTACAAATAAGAAACTGAGGTACATGAATGTTTAAATACACCTACAGATCTGACCACTGGTAGCTAAACAAGTAGTTAGAAGGCTCCTGGAACTTTCAAAGCTTTCAATTTTGCAATCCGAATTTTCCTTTTTTTTTTTTAATCATTGGTCCTTCTAGGATCCCCACACACCCTACAGGACAGCACTTCCTCATAGTAACACAGCAATACCACTCATCCTTGTTCCTCTTAAGTGGCTGTGGGAAAGACAAGACACAGGATAAGGACTGAATTCGAGAGCAGGCTGTTGAACAATAAAGTGTGAGTCCTTCAGTGAAAATATAGCACACCTCACACAGGTCATGCTACAACTGAGCCAAAACTGACCTGAACTGGTCATAAGCCACAGGCACACACAAATTCACAAACAGACTTGTGTGAGCTCTCTAACACTAGTATCCCTGGCCAGAACACAGCTTCCATCAGCTTGGTATGAGATGCAGCAATAAAAATTTACCTGCATCTATGTGCAGTATGTGTGCTATGTTCCTTTCACCCTCTAAACATCCAGTTTCACTAGCAATGGATATTTGATTTAGCTGGTATAGCCCGAACACTTTACAGTCATACTATGCACTGCATAAGCACATCTCATTTGAATGCTGCTACACTTTAACAGGATCACTTATTTTAAGTGAACAGAAGAGGCATTATCGGTACTTCAGAAGATACAGACTCAACTTTTTTCCCACTGACAGACTGTTACACTTTTTACTTGCTGTCTGAAATACCTAACAAAGCACCTTCCATGCTTAACATCTAACCTATTAAGAAGGCAAATCCAAAATACGATACCCACTTAGGTCTCAGCACCATACTCTGCAACATAAACAGAGTATTTAAGATTGATGAGGCTTTTTCCATACGTTCACATAGAAATCTTACAAATGTTTACAAATGATCACCAGCTCCAAATGGTATCTCCTCTGTTTATAGACTGCTCATACTCAGGATACATCAGCTGAAACCTGTCTGGCAATTAATGTAACAGTCACAAATTCAGAAATTGGAATGTATTTCAAGGTGACCTACTCCACATATTGCATGTTATCTCTTTGACACAAACCCACGCCTTTGAAACTTAATTGAGCAACTAGTTCTGTAATCACAGATGGTTGTAGAGCATGGCTCTGGTTTCTCATGACTCAGAAGTTCACAAATTTCAAAATACATACTTTTACCCTCTGAGTATCAGTGAGGTGTTCCTGCAAAATTAACTGTGCAGACACATGCAGCCTAAACTCAGGTACCTGCACACTACTACTCAACGTCCATTTACATGCCTCAGAAGCTGAAATATAAAAGTCAAAGACTACTACATCCATTTTACTTGAAAGGAGGTGTTGAAGCATGAGAATATGTGGCCTGGGACACTGAAAACGTGTTTATCCATGACAGACAAGAAAGCATTCTCATATTCTTTGAGGTTTCACAAGTTATTGCAATTACACTGACTTGGTCTATTTGATGAAATGAGTAAGTACAAGGTGAATCAGGATGTTAATGCATTGCAGATTTGAGAATAAACATTAGCCCAAATCCTTACTCTTTTAAGAGGTTGCAGAGACATTGCTAAATTTAGAAACATGGGGCAGAAAGACCACAGTAATGTGGCTCATGTCTGGACAGGTACTCAGAAACTGACAGTTTTTTTGGAACCTACACGTCTATTCAAGCCACTTTCCTAGTGTATTCCAATGTGATTTATGTGAATTCAGTGAAGTTCTAGAACCAAAATAATTTTATTACACTTTCCTGTAACCAGCAGATTGGGGTTAAGATATCAGTACATCTCCCTCGAGGCCATGTGAAGCTATGAACCGAGTGGTACTTCTGATTCTGGAAAACTCTCTGCAACACTCCCAAGCAGAACAAAAGGAAAACAGCACAGCTGCTGCGTGTGTAGTTTTTATGGAGTTCTACAGGAAGCAGGTTTTTTGCTCTGTTCATTACCTACAAGCTGCAAGCAATGGAGATAGGTGAAGAAGTTCTTCGGTGTCAACGACTGTCAGTGGCTGTTTGAGATACGCAGAAGCTGCATATCAAAAGTACTGGCAGACACATCAACTTTTGCTATAAACACTTTTAAACACAATCCTTACGATGGTTTGGAGGGATTTTGGAGGACAAAATAATTTTGTCCAACTGTAAAGCACATTACTTATCAGTAGTGTTCTTCTGCCTGTCCTTTCATCCTAGTCTCCAAACTATACCTGGGAACAAGTTGATCTACTCTTTCAGAAACATTAGGTAAACACAAAGCTGAAAACAGTTACATGACATGGGCCCATCTTCTGGCAACAGAGCTCTACTGCAGCAGGGAACGGAGGGAAAAGGGTCAGGTTTCACGACAGACCTCAGAGATAAAGCTCCAGGACAGCAAATTCCAGCCTGCAGTCACAGAAGCCCCATGATAACACTAACAGCTTAGTACTATCAACACACCGGGAAAGCTGTCCCATTTCCAAGTCAATCCAGCTGCTGCACTACTCATTTAACCTAGAAAGGACTCTGCACCTGACAAATTCAGTATATATAAAGGGAAAAAAAAATAATCTCTATTTCCATGACTATCTGTTGCCCTTCCAAGAAATGAGAAAACCCCTCAGCAACTCCTGATCCTTATTCCTCACACACAGGCCTTCTTTACAGGCTATGCTGTACCTGGCTGTCTTGCTGTCCTTCTGAAGGACGGCTCTCAGTTGTGCAATACACAAGATAGGCATCCTAGCAAGGCAAGATCACGATCACCAGATGCAGCAGGCGATTGGAGACTTTCTTCAATTTCAGCAGGTGTTATTCGGCCGCGGTGCAGGCTCTTGCTCTCTCTCAAAAGCATGCACTCCCTTCCTGAGACAGACAGACCTCTCAACATAGAAGCATGACTCTGCACTGTCCCTAGAGACGGTTATTTTGCAGACAGCCTGAAGGGTTACCCACTGGAAGACACTCAGAGCTCCAGTGTAGTCTTTCCTGTAGCTTGACATGCAGGGTCATCAGGACACTTAAATTCTTGCATGTGGACATACTAAGTCTCTGCATCCCTCAGTGACTTCAATCAAAACTGCACAGCAAGTCAACTGTAGGCAGGGGGAAGAAGAAGGCAGGAGTAGAAAACAGCTCCTCTACTTTTTTTTTTTTTAAATTAGAAAAAGAAGTGTAAAGGAAGAGAACTTGTCACTGAGTGCATGCTCATTTTCATATAAATCTATAAATTGTGGTTAATATTAAAGTTATGTTCCCCATAGTCCTTTTTTAGGAAGCGAGAGAAATACTCACTGCAGAAGTTTCAAGTTCAAATACAGCACTGCAGTCTTAACTAACATGTTCATAACCTGAAATTTGAATGGGCCTTTAAAAAACAATTCAATAATTGAAGGTCTGACCTCAGATTCAATTCACATAGGTATTTGCAAATATGTTTCCAATCTAATAACCATCACCAAGAGAAGATACTGGTCAGTACTAAATCATCTGTGAGAGATAATCAGTGCTGCTAAACAGAGTGAACTTCCCCTGACAGGACAAGGAGAGCTGCAGAATCCTTCTTTCCCACTGGCACTGTCTGGCAAAGCACATGCTGTGATATCACTTCAGACAGACACAGTTATAGACCACTCCCATTAAATCTGGAGCACATTTATCTCTGGCCTGCTCTAATTTCCACATTTTCAAAGACTGCCCCAAATCTCTTTCTTCACTTTTCCTGAATAGCAAATAAGAAAAAAGAGGATGCTTTCTAGAAAGTATTATTTTAAAAAAGCACTTGTATGACTCTCCCACAAATAGACACCAATACCACGTGGTTCATTCGCAGTTGTGGTAGCAGCAGCAGCGTTTCACTGTATTTACCATATGGAAGAAAGAATACACTAAAAAATCAATCCAACTCTTCTAGCACCAAATTACACAATAGCCAAGCCTACAGTTAAGATGCCAGAATGCCAGACACTGTGAGGACTGAAATTTACAATAAGCAACTTAGAACTGAAATTTACAATTTAATAGTGAATTCAAGTTACTGAATCTTGAAAGTCTACTGACTGCCACGAACAGCAGGGCACAAACTAGTGCCACACCCACAAACCAGATTTTTCAATTAATAAACTCATTTAGCTTAGGATAATTAAATGGACATGTGTTTTCCCCCACTGTGTAAGGTCTATCCCCTACTAAAATACAGTAGAGAAACCCCTGGAATCTGTTTGGTTTGGGTTTTTTAATTTTTTTTTTTTTTTAATTTGCTTTACTCTGTTAGCTTTTTAAGGAGGAATACTTCCATTAATGAGGTGAACAGTAGTTGCACAGATACACACCTCTACAAAATGGAGAAGTGAGGTCATTCCAGACACCCTGAGTACTTCTTTCGACAACTATTGCCACCACCACATCTGCAAAATAGCATCTAACTTGAAAAGACGATCCCGTTCCCTCACTTCTACAACCCATGAGCGGCAACTTTCTGCTAAGTTTTACCAAAGAAAAAAAATCTCTTCCTGAAAGCTAGCAAAAATAAACACATCTGTTGTATGGACACCTGCATCGGTAGATGTGTTTTCCTCAAGAGAAAAGCCCAGGCTATACCTCTGACATGAGTTATGTTCAAAACCCAGGTTAATCTGAATTATTTTCAGAGGTGAATTCAGAAAAAGCCCCTGCTTTTTTTTCTAAGACTGCTTTTCTAAAACTAAGAGACCAAAAAAAAAAAAAAAAAAACAAAACCCAAAAAACCCCAAAAACAAAACAAAAACCCAAAAAACAAAAAAAGAAGAAAAGCTGTGAGTTTCGGCTTTTCCGCAGCTCGTCGCCAGAACCAAACAAATCCTACACTCTTATAACTAAACACCTGGACCAAGAGCGCTGTGCCACGTCCGTGAACCCGCAAACCAGGGAACAGCTGTAACGAAGGAGCTGAGGACACGCGGGCCCGGAATCTTACAAACGGCCCCAGGAGTCGCGTTTCCCCACAAGTTTCCTGCCCAGCTGCGGTTCCCGGGCCAGCAGGGCAAGGCGGCGCGGGCCTCCCCGCGGGACGCCGGCGGGCAGCGGCCTCCCAGCCTCCTCTTGCCCCGCGAGCGGGGCCGAACGCCTCAGCCCGCCCGCTGCGAGGCGGAGCTCGCCCGCCCGCCGGGAGGCCGCCCCCGCCCGGCGAAGCCTCTCGGCCCCGCCGCCTGTGGGGTCACTGACGGGGCAGCGCCAGACCAGCCCCGGCTGCAACTCTCTCGGCAGGCCCGGGGAGCGCTTCCAGCCGCGGCAGCGAGCGGGGCCGCCGCGCCCTGGCCACATCCCTGCCCAAGCGGGCGCTGCCCGGCGGCACCTCCGAGCCGGCAGCTGGAAGGGCAGGGCCGGGCGCGTGCCGAGGGCGAGCAGTGAGGGGACACGGCCGCGCCGCTCGCAGCTCCCTCCCCTCCTGCGGGGCACGAGGAGAACCGCGACATCTCCCATCCGCTCCCCCTTGCACGCACCCACCGTGACCGGGGTCGGCCCCAGCACGGCCCCGCCGTCTCCCGACCCGGCGGGACGCGGCAGGCCAGCCGCCCCCCTCTCCCCGCTGACCTGCCGTGCTGGACGATGGGAGCGGCGGAGCCGCCGCTGGCCGAGGCACTGCGGGCGGAGCGGGCGCGGGGCGCGTTAGCCGGACAACGTGCTGCACGACTCAGCGCGGGGCGGGGCCGCCGCGGGGCACCCTGGGCGCTGTAGTCCTCCTCCGCTCCTGGTTGCGGGGCAGCGGGCGGCAGCGGACTACAGCTCCCAGCCCGCGGGGCCCTCCGGCCCCTCCTCCACCTTCGCTCTCCCCGCGCGGCTCCGCCGCCGGCGGCCGCTCCGCTCCGGCCCGTGTCCGCGAGGCCCCATGTCCATACCGTGTCACAGCGGCCGCCCGGCTCTGTGCCCGCGGAATGGCCGCCGGGGGCCATCGGGATTTCTGCGGGAGCCCCGGAGCGGAGCGTGCGGAGGTGCCGTCAGCGGTTTCCAAGTGCCTTCAGCTTCTCTGGGGGACAGGGGCCCTTCTGGCAGGGAATTGAGCAACGTCTTTGAGGCTGCTTCTCCTTGTACCGGTGAAGCAACTCTGCGGCCGCGGCGAGCCCTCTCACCCGAGCCCGGCTCGGTGCAGGAGGTCCGGCTTGGCACCGACCTCCACCGACTCCTGGACGCGGAGTCAGCAGCGCTCCCCAGGTGTCCGTGCGTGCTGCGGCTGCTGGCGCCGTGCTGGCACACGCGGGGCCGTCCTTGGAAACCCTCTGGAAATGTGTACGGGTGTAAGGAGTGAGAGAACCCGTACGGGTGGGACTGCATGGGGTGTCCATGTGAGAACACGCCGTGGGTCTAATGGAGACTGAAATCGCAGGGATATCACACTCCAAACGACGTCATCTCTGAAGTTATCCGTGACTTCCTCAATGTGCAGTCCTGCTTGCCGCTGCTGTTCTGCCCCTTCGCTTTCTGTCTTGCCGTAGGCCTCTCCTGCTGGAAAAGAGTTAAATGTCACCCACAAAACGTGAAAAATCTGTGTTACACCACCCGTTTAAGTACAAGGGGTATTTGGTGATACTCCAAATTAATAGGCTGACACATACAAATATTTTACTGGTCTAGAAAACATCTGTTTTCAAAAAGATGTATCAAGAGTTGATTATAGCAACCAGTTGTGTCTTGGAATTTTCTCTATCTTTTCCCTGCTTCTATGTTCTATTTCTGATAAGTCACAGTTCAGTGACAGTATGGCTTGAACACCCATTTAGTCTGCACACACATTTGTTGTCGAGATACAGTTTCATTGGAATATATGTGAAGGTGTGTTTTCTGATCTTTTTTTTTACTTTACTTTCACATCCTGGGTTAGTTTAGGATTAGGCTGAGCTTTGCAAGTATGTGGTAAGTGGAAATCAAGTCCAGACATGTTGAGACAGTTGGGAGTTTTACTTCCTGTTTCAACTTGCTATAAAAGCATAGAGCAGGCACTTCATGTGTGAATGATCAAAACACACCTAATCAAGTAAGGTATAAGCTATGCAGACCTTCAGTTCTGAGGAAAAAATCATCCAATGTCTAATAGAAAAGGAAGAAAAATTCACTTTGGGTATTTTAATCTAGTGCTGTACACTAATTTCAAATACTTTTAGTTTTCCCCCCCCACAACTGGTGAGTGAAGGCCACCAAGAAAGATGGGACACTATTAGATCAGAACAAGTTGGTTGCTGTTTTTGGGGAGTGTGCCTGATGGCTTTATTGGCATTTGCCCTTTGAGTAGTGTCATTTCTAGATGCAGCTGCTCCCCCTGACCACAGATGCTTGCTTCTGAGTCTGCTTCTAATTCCACCTCTTCCAGGCATCAGCCTTGCCCAGCCACAAGCTTTTCATGGCACCACATCCACCACAGGGCTGTCCTGTAGCAGGTATAACCCTGTGAATGTTGGTTAAGCAGCATGTGAGTCCTTATGCTCAGCAGCCTGAATTTCAAGTTGCAGCAGTGTCCCTTACAGAGCCGATCACAGTTTTTATCCTCAGATTTGCTCAGCTATCAGTGTGTGCCAGGCTTATATTCAAGCCCCAGTTATTTGCAGTGTCATGTGTTTGGTTCAAGCTGATACTGAAGCTGAGTGACAATTCAATATGTTTTTGACTGCAGCTCCTCCTACTTCACTGCCAGTGGTGTTTTGTGCAAACTGTGTGAGCCCCTTGACAGACAACAGATCTGTTCCCAAGCTTCCCACTGCTTCAGCTGCAAAGTTTCAATGGTTTTGTGGTCAGAGCATGGGAGCACTACCTTAGCCTGCAGGAAAGACCTCACCTGATCTGATCTGATTGACAAGCCCTGTGCTTTTGGGAATACTATGAACATTGCTGGCCTGATTTTATTCTAGCTCCTGATGCTGCACCCTTATATGTCAACAGTGTTGGTACTTTTGTGTATACTGACTTCAGGCAGTGTTTCCTTTGCTGGCTCAGCAAGAGCTGTGGTGCTTGAACATGCCTTTACAACAACCAAAGTAAGATGCAGGTCCCAACTGACACGAAACTGTGGCTGGAGATTCTGCCTCTGCTGTTTCAGCTTAGTCTGTGGTGCACAACACTTATGAAAGTGTAGAAGGAGGGCTCAAATGGGAGGAAATTTATTAGAAGCAAGGACCTCTGCCAGCACGAGGTCTAAGAGGTGCCCTTGTGCCAGGACTGTGCCAGGGATCCCTCAGCCAACTGTGGTGTCTCTGCAGGAGCCTGCATGACTGTAAATTGTGTTCTGCTGCTTTGTGAGTAATGAATGAGAGAGTTGTGGTAATTGAACACTCCATTAATTAGCAATTGCAAGATGGGTCACTGGTGTCTTCTAAGAGGCCTAGTGTGACATGTAAATCTGGTTCTTAACATTTAATACTTTGAATATCTTCTTTAAATATCGCTATTGATTTGGGGTTGTTTTGAGATCAATGGCAAATGTCAGTAGTGAAGAGAGGGCATGGTAGATGATTCCTGAATTTCTTCAGGGTTTCAACTCTACTAAAAATGCACTTTTTTAAAACTGAAATATCTGTATATACAGTATATCTGAACTAAGTTTGTTGTGTAATGAGTCAGAAAGTCTCCTCATGCACATGCCACTGTTCTTAGGCATAGAAATTTCCAGGAATTTTGGGATTTCCAGGGTTATGAACAAGGAGGGGAAGCCAAGTGCACTTCTGCCTGCCCTCCCTTCCTCTCTTTCCTTCTTTTACTCCCTCCTGCCTTCATCTTCCATCCATTCTGCTCTCTTTCTCTTTTTGATCAAGTTATTTTTACATTAGGTTTCTTAAGAACTGATAGGAGTAATGGTGACATCAGCCAGAGGAGCTGGTTGTCTCCAGTGATCTCTGGTTTGTAGCAAATAGAGACCCAGTGAAACATTTGCATCAGTGCCGGAACAGATTGCCAGGGAAGACACCAGGCTGTTTCCTGAATGGCCGTATGTCTGTCCGTGTCACAACAAGTTCTTAAGAACCTGTAATAAAGAACAAAATCACCACTACCCCCCAAAACAAAAAAAAAAAAAAACAAAACTTGAGCATTAGAAATGTTATTCAAGCATCTCACCTAAACTGCTGTTTGATTGTATCCAAGCCCAGTAGCTCCTGCTCTGTGGGACTGGAGGACAGCTTTCTCTTTGTGGCAGCCTTTACCTGTTTAAACATTGCCACGTCTCCTCTTGCCTTCTCTAGATTAGTGAGCCCTAAGATTTCCTCCATGAGTCCCGGCCTCATGGACACTTGGCTGGGGTCGGTACTACACACTACCTGGAAATCGCACCTGGACACATCTCTGCTGAGCGCTCCCCCCCAGTTCAGCAGAATCCTTCCCCACCACCTCTGGCGTTCCCAGCCCTGGAGCAAGGCGCGGGTGGTGTGGCCATAGCTCTTGGGGACACGGACGAGAGCGTTTCCCGGGCGAGGCGGGGCAGCCGCGGAGCGCAGAGCGCCGGGGCGGGGCGGGAGCGGCGCTGCTGCCGCGGGGCTGGGGCGCTCCCTGCCGGCCGCGCTCCGCCAGCGCCCCTCGGGGGTGCTGCGGGTCACCCCAGAGCCCCCAGAGACCCCACAGCCCCCACAGCCCGCCCTCAGTCCTCCTTTCTGGGGCGACTTTGGGAGACTTCATCCGAGTCAGGCTGCAAGGCAGAAGGAGAAAGGCACAATGACTAGCAGCTTCGTTGAATTTCTTTGACCGTCCTCTCTGGAGGAGATGCAGGTTTCTGTCATTTCGGTCTCACTCGCTCTTTGTTATCGCTGATAAAAGCACCCGAGGGCCACGTCCAGCATGCTTCACGACCTCTAGTGAGGAGTATGGAGTGTATTCACGCTGGTCTGAAACAGCATCACTTAAACGCTCTAAGAGGGAAGTTAGAGAGTCTGCTGCGCCCAGGATGGATACGGCTGTTCTGTCGCTCGGGCAGCACAGAGATGGCAGCCTGCCATGTCAAGAGTACCGTGCAGACCCAGAGTCCTCCGTGCACTGCTGTATGTGCTCCCGAGGCTTGGAAGGTCTCGGAGCTGTTCGTTCTACACTGCTTCTACAACGGAGTTGCTGTATGTGGCTGGAGCTGGCTCCAGATGATTGGTAAATCAGAAGAACCGAACCACACACTGGGCTAGTTCAACTGCCTCTGGGCTTTACAATTTACCCTTAAAATTTACATGAGGTGTGGGAACAGTTCATCATGAGTGATTGCTGTAAAGGAAAACTCGGTGGGAAGCTGATGACTATGAGCAAAGATGTAGTAGCCCAGGTCCAGCCCTAGCTGCTGTGCTGGAGACTATGGCATGGGCACAGGCAGCTATGCAGCCCACAGTGTGCCTATGGAAGAGCATGGTGCTGATGGCAGAGAGGGTGGAAAGGCTACAGCTCCTTTGTTCTTCCTCTGCATCATCCCCATCTTCTGCTCTCCCCCTTTACATTAAATTTGTAGCAGACGTGCAGAGCAGAGTGCATTGTAGAGACATTCCTAGTACTTATGGGTAACACAATATGGGTAGCAGAGACTGCATCGGCACAGGGCTGTTTGTGAGATCGTTCGTGTGGGAGGCATGCAGAGAGAGCAACATGGCATTGCTGTGACAGCAAGGTGGATGTGAGACATCTACTCTGGGCTTTCATCGTCTAGGAGGCAAATCAGAGCTTGTGCTTCTCTACAGAAAAGGCTGGAAAAGAAGGCAAAACAGACATGTACCTCTGCGAGGAACTCTATGATTGCACAAATTAATCTTTCTGTTCACCAGAGGAAACCACAAGTGCCACAACAAAGCCTAACCCCCATAAGCTTTGGAAGACAAGGAGAGACAACAGAGCTATTATAGGTGGTCTTGTTCCTACACATGAACAATTAAATCACACGGTGCTGTCTTCAACTAATAACAGACTGGATTAGAGCTACCGAGCAGAAAATCTGGGCTAATGCCAGTTTCCAATCCATAATGCAAACTTGTCTGCCTCAGATTTGAAAGCTGTATGGCATAATGGGAGGCTTTGTTTGTAATAAGTAAACAAATGAGTTGAAGATAAAGACCAGTTAATGAAGCACTGAAAATCACTTCTGATGTCAATGTGAGATGTGGACATAAGAAAGAGAATGAGGGGTCCAGATACTTGGTTTAAAGTTGTACTGAAAACCCTTGTTTGACAATGGGATTTTTTTCTGTTAAATTCCTCCCTTCTCACTAGCCTTGGGCATACATTAGCACTAACAGCTTTTCCTACAGCAAATTGAGCTGGGGATTGAAAGACCTGGCTGCTTCCTCCTCTCAACTGATTCCCCAGGGGATCATTCAAAGCAAAGAAGTTAATTTGAGCAGGTGATGCAAACACTTTCCCAAGTACTACGTCCATATGTGGAATCAGTGAAAGTGATTGCCGGCTCACCAGCTCCCCCGTTTGCATGAGCTGTACGACTCCTTATGTATACATGGATTCATTTAAGGACACAGCCTGCACAGGTGAAGTCTCTGGTAAAGTTCTGTCTCACTTCAGTGGCTACAGGACCTGGCTACAGGAGCTTGCTGTGAGTAGGCTAAAGCTGGAGAGCCTCAATACTGTTAGAATCATATTCCTTCAATTAAATTTTAAATTCCTTAAATTAAATTTTTAAAAAAATCAAGCCTGTCCCATGATTACAAACCCTTTCTTACCAATGTCTAGAAATACTCTGACTCAAAATCCCAGCTGCTTTTGCCTTCATAGATTAGATGGAAAAGTGGTTAACACATGAAAAGTCCCTTCATAATGCCTTTCCCCTGAAAAAATAATTAAGTTGCTAATGAAATCATTAGGGCACTTTAATGTTACATTGTGTTTGTGTATGTTACAGTAGTAGGGAGTAGCTGCGCAATGCAGAATCAGAATCTAAAATCCGAAGTTATACCTACCGCATATCAGAATATTCAATTAACTCCCATGAATTTGAGTTGAAATGTCAGTTCCCATGCCTGTGTCCTCTAATGGACCTTGAAATGAAGACGTGAAATTTCCAAGAAATTAAATGTGTTCAAATTTTCTGCAGAAAATCCTGGGGCATACACCTAAGTATAAGAGTGAAGAGAAGGAAGGCGACATCCTCAAGATTTCTGAGAAGGTGGAGAACTTACTGGTCAAATGCAGACAAGTTTGAAAAGAACTCTGTTAGGAAAAAAATAAAAGATTAAAATTATCACATGGTCACAATGAACAGCTTTCAGTCACCTGCCCTGGGGCTTGTGGTCCTACCAGAACAGTTTAAAGAGTTACCACCTTTTAATCAGAGTTCAGTGCCCCTAATGAACTTGTAAGAGTTTATGCAAATCCATCCTACCTGGCAAGACAGTGACCTAGAAGCACTCTTTTAATCTGTCCCTCTGTCTCCAGTGAGAATATAGGAACTAAGAGCAATAACTTCCCAAACCATTTGCTTAAGGGCTACCCGTGCCTTGCAACAAAATTTCTCTGTCTGAAAACCTGAATAGTCCCCAGACAGGTTGCTGCCTAAATTGGCTGCTTTTCTTGGGAAAAGAAAACAAAACTATAACAGTATAAAATTGTATTATATCTGTAAATTGGGCACTATGCAAAAAAAAAAAAAAAAAAAAAAAAAAAAGAAAGGTAATGTTCTAATAAATATATTGATTTCAGGCTCCTTTTCTTATGTAGCTAATCTTGCTATCAGCAGAAGACTGTGAAATAATACTTCTTAACTGTGAAAGAAATGGATAAGACACACCAAAATAGAGGACTTTGCTAGCCCACAAATGCTGAATATCAGTTCTATGTTTTTTTGACATGAATTATGTCCTAGTGACATATCTCAGAGCTGCCAATACAAAGCAAAACCATTTATGATACAAAACAGTTACAACAATTGTAAATGTGACTTAAATCCAAATTCAGTTGGGAACTTATTTTCACCCATGTGGAGATTCCATATCGAAAGTGAAGTTTTTCACAAACAAACATCTTGGGGGTGGTAATAATGATCAGAATTGTGTTAGAGAGCTGTGATCTGCTGGGTAAATTTGTGTTTTTTCCTAGGTATTTTTGAGTAATTGAGCAAGAATATAAAGGGTGTGTATTCCTTGATTGTCTTTCTCTTTTAATGAGTTAGTTGTCTACAAAGGTGATGGAGAACAGGGGAAAGGGGTGAATTAGAGATTTTGCAGATCACAATAGCATCTAGATATTTTGAAGGATGATGAGGTAAGATAAAGTTCCCATCAAAGTTTACAGGTCTTGTTTCCTGTGTTTACCCTGTCTTTGCATCAGCCCAAAACTGCTGTACTTAAATTTGGGCTTGCTTTTAATGAGTGACCTTTCCGTACAGTGAAGAATCAAGTCTTACATGCCTAGGGGTGTGGGATCTGACCAGCCCCTGCCCTGGCATGAAAGGTCACCTTAGGAAAGCCAGCATCTTTTGGTTATGGTGAGAGAAGACAGATCCATGATCCTCCAGGAAACCATATGTAGATTCAGTGTTACCCATTGGCCTTTTGCTCTTTCACACCCACCCCTGTACCCCCATAAAAGAGAACCCTTGATCTTGCTTCGGGAGAGAATCCGGTGCTGGGCCCCTTCGCTGATGCTGGATGAATAAAGCTACATCTGTGGAACAACCAAACGGACCTCTCCTCTCTCTTCCCCAGTCTGGCCCTGAGGGGTTGCCTCGCAGAGCAGAGCTGAAATCACTCGCTGAATCACTGAAGAACTGATGGCTGCTGAGCCAGGCATCTCTGCCAGGCACCCTGGCAGCTGGGAGAAGCCATGACACCCTGGGAGACGGTTCCTCGGTTTCTTGCAGGATCACCTCACCGGGCCCGCCACGGCTTCTTGGGTCTGAGCCCCAGATCCCCAGCACCAGCAGCCACATCTTTTTTTTTTTTTTTTTTTTTTTTTTTTTTACTGACCATATGTAAGCTTTTAATGGTATAAACTCAGAGATCCAGACCAGCTGAATCCAAAGTAAAATGCATGTGTGAAAAACAAAAAAAAGTTTGACAGGAGTCAGGGACAGAAGACATTCAGACAAACATGTGGCATTTCCTGTGAAAAGCAAGATGGTCTGAATGTGAAAAGCTACGTTCACAGTCTGGGCACTGGAAGGGTTTGATTCCTGTGTGCTTGCGGAAATGCCGCGTTAGTTCATCGGAGCGAGCAAACGTCCATGTGCATCCCCCCCAAGTGCATTTGTACGGTTTTTCTCCTGGATGAGTTCTTTGGTGAGCTTTCAGGTGGGAGCTTCTAGTGTAGACTTTGTTGCAGCCTTCATAATCACATCAATGTATTCTGCATCTTCTTTGTGTGTCTGGTAAAGGTCTCTTTCCTGGCTGAACTGTAACTGAAGGGTGATTCTCTTGCAACATTACTTGCTGAGGAGACAACGAGGTGATCATTGGAGGGGACATTCATTCAGGATAGAAGTCAGTCTTTGATGGTTTGCTTCCTGGCTCTAATTTGATTGTTTTGTTCATTGTGTGCTTCTCATAAGAAGAGGGAGAGAGGGCTCTCTTTTATGGGGGTACAGGGGTGGGTTTGAAAGGGCAAAAGGCCAGTGGGTAACACCGAATCTACATATGGTTTCCTGGAGGATCGTGGATCTGTCTTCTCTCGCCATAACCAAAAGATGCTGGCTTTCCTAAGGTGACTCTGCAGGAGATTATGAAATCTCCTTATCTAAGCAGGCCTTCCTGCTGGTCAGATCCCACATAGGGGTACATTTTGCTGTTTGTACTTGCTTAGGAAGAATTAAGTTATTATTTAGTAGCAGAAATCCTCCTTTAACTCAAAGATAAAGAGGCATTTTTTTGAATCTGTAGAATTCTCTAGGGATAGTTTACTGTATTTTTTATTTTAGGGAGGAATTAGGCACCCTTGAGTTGACTACAGTTCTTGCTCCTCCTCAAAAGTAAAGGAAGATTTGTGTATAATTAAGAACCACTGCAAATTTTTAGTTAGTAACTTACGCAAAATAAGAACTCTCTTTTTCTCCAACATAGGATATTATAATTTTCTTATTCCTGAAAAATTACAGAACCAGAACACCCCTCCCTTCCCAACTTTCTAGTTCTTTGTCAGCTTTCAAGTTTGTAGCTCAATATCTGGAAGTGATATAAAGAAGTGGTTAAAATGCTGTTTTTAAAGGAGAAAAAATAGTGGGTTTTACCTGAATTGTTTTTCAAAACACTTTTTGAGGAACTGTTGTTGCTGGACTATTTCTGAGTCAGATAAATATCTACCCTGGAAAATGTCAGCTTAGGTAGTTATGAATCATGGAATCACTGAGTATCTTGAGTTGGAAGGGACCCCTAAGGATCATCAAGTCCAACTTCCTGCTCTCAGCAAGACCGCCTGAAATTAAGCTATATGACTGAGAGCATCACTCAGAGGCTTCTCAAGCTCTGACAGGCTTGGTGCCATGATGATTTCCCTGGGAAGCCTGTTCCAGTGACTGACCACCCTCCCAGCGAAGAAGAGCCTTTTCCCACTGCCCAATCTGAACTTCCCCTGATGCAGCTTTCTTCCACTTCCTTGTGTCCTGTCACTGGTCCTCACAGAGAGGAGATCAGCACCCACCCCCCTCCGAAGGCATCGACTGCGAAGAGATCACACCTCAACCTTCTTTTCTCCAAGCTGAACAAGTCGAGTGACCTCAGCTGCTTCTCCTAAGTCACAGCCTCAAGACCTTTCACCATGTTCCTCAGCCTCCACTGTTTGATGTAGTCCTTATAGCGAAGCACCCAAAACTGCTCACAGCACTCAGATTGAGGACACCCCAGTGCAGAGCAGAGGGGGAAAATCCCCTCCCTTGACCAGCTGGTGATGCTATGCCTGGTCCACCCCAGGGCACTGCTGATTCATATTCAAGTTGCCATTGACCCAAACCCCCAGATGTCTTTGTGCTCTCCAGCCTCTTGCTCCTCAGTGTTACATATAACCAGGATTACCCCATTCCACGTGGAGAATCCCACATTGTTCTTGTTAAATTTCACAGGGATGATTATTGCCAGGCTCTAGTCTATCTCCACTTCTCTCTAAGACCTCTCTACCCTCTAGGGAGTCCAAAGCTTTTCTTAGTTTAGCATTGTCAAACTTACTTAATTTAGATTCTATTCCTGCATCCAGATAATTTATAAAAACATTAAAGAGAACCGGCACTAAAATTGATCCTTGGGGCACCCCACTAGCGATGGGCTGCCAGCCTGATGTCACCACATTCATTCTAGCTCTTTGAGCTTGACCCATCAGTCAGTTGCTCACCCAGTGCATTATGGACTCATCCAGCTGTGTGTGCTGGGCATTTTGTTCAGAAGGATACTGTGAGAGAATGTATGAAAAGCTTTATCAAAATAAAAGTAATCCTTCATCTACCAGCTTCCCTTGGTCAGCTAGATGGCTGGTCTTGTCATAAAGGGAAATTAAATTAGTTAAACAGGACTTTTCCCTCATGATCCCATGAAGACCAGTAGCTTTAAAAGTACAAGAAAAATGTCTCACAAAAAAAAAAAAAAAGAACGAAGTTTTCAGCAATCCTTCCTATCCTTCCTATAGGAAACTCGAAGAAAACTTCTTATAATTCTCATGTTCTCTACCATGCTGATTAATGCTTTATTGCCTACAGGCAAGCTGTAGAATGAATAGTGCAACAGGCATTTTTAATAGAAAATTGTAGTAAGAATGTTTAAGATTTCGTCATCATAAGAGATAAACAAGGTTCTTCATATCTGAGTATCAGAAAGCACAGGTAGGCTGACAGATGATTATCCTGATTAAAGCAATGATGCCAGTGTGGTGTGTTGTTTGCATTCAGACTGTTTCCTTTGAATAAGCTTTTCCTGACCTTTACAGCAGGCAAGAGCAATGCTTGCTTGAGGACAGCACACTTCATGTGAACAATTCAAGGAAGCTGTAAAAGTCCATGGATCCAGACCCCAAGGCTTGGAAAAACCTCTGGTGTTCTACTGCTGTGGCATTACAGAAAAGCCCTAACCATTCACCCCAGCAAGGACATGGGTTTGACCCAAGGACAACAGTGCCCTATGGTGCTCTTTAACCAGCCCACACACAGTGTGTATGGTCACCTTGTCCTCTCCTGTGATGGCAAGATTTGCCAAAACAGAAGCACAGCAGAGATGAAGAAGATACATGTGCAGGTGGGAATCAGCATTTTTTTGCATTGGACCTCTGTTTTCTGCTAAATGCTTCAGCCGTGCAGTTATCCAGGAGATTTCCCAATTCCTCACCCAAGGACACAGAAAGCATGAGCCTTGCTTGTAACCAAACATTCCTTTTCCCCACTAACCTTGTGCCAAGCACCAGTAGGAAGCAAGGGACTGCTGGTAGGTATTTTCTGATAAAAACACATTACAGGCACATATTGATCACCTCTATCTATCAGGTTGTGTGCATTATCTTTTTTATGTAATCAGCAATGACAGATGTTCATTCTATAAATGTACACTTACAATATTACTAAAAAGTCTACTGTCCATTGATTACATAACGAAATAAAAGTACATGGTATATTGGGGTCTGTTTTATGCACCCAGAGAGGAACGGTCTTCTCCCTTACATCTGTATTTGTGAACTGGCAGCTTCCACTGTTGTGATAAAATTAAACAAAGAAGTGGTTGTACTATGCAACACAACTCCCAAATTTACCCTAATTTACTCTGTTTTGGATTGGGTACTCCAAAATGAGTATCATGGCATTTGTTTAAGATAAGAAAGGAAAAGAAAAGGGGCTTTAAAGAAGTAAGGTCTTTAGCTTTCAAACCCAGCAAGGGTGATACAAAATTATACCAAATAAGTAAAAAGTGGAAGAGATTTTTGTTAGTGCAGATCTTGGAACTCTCATATATGGAAATCTGTATTGATAAGTGTAGGTAAGTGTTATATGAATGATGACTTGCCAAGTATACTGAACTGCTGTCAATATGCACTTACATGGATCCCGTATGTGAAATATTTCATACCCTCAGCTCCTAATACAACAAGTGGAAACAGAGAATTAGTAGAAATATGTTCAAATCTTTTAAGATCAAGTGTAAAATTTGGCAATGTCTAATCTTATCTTGTTCTCCCATTTCTCCCTGAAATGAATAAGTTTAAAAATCTACTTTTTAAAAAATTCATTTGACACATTACCACCAATCTAGCCTGTGTGTTATTTGGATATACTAGTGTTGAAACATATCTGATGTCCAGCCTATAATAATTTTCTGTGGGGTAACTGGAAAGTACATTGAATTTTCCTTGAGAGACTTGCTCAAGGCATGGATCATATTTTCCTCTAGTTATGGGAAGGTACAGCTAAAATTAGATTTTGTGTTTTATTTTAAGGTTAAAAAACACATTAGAAGTAAATAATTAATTCAAAGTAGCTCTGATCATTGCTATTAATAGCAAAGTAACTTATATATAGCAGATATTAGATACCTGAGTTCCTAAGTAAACTTGGTGTTAAAAAACCAGCACTCGTGCTAGTACTGTTGGTGGAGTATATTCCAAGGATCAGTAGGTTGAGTTCTTCCTTAGGATCATAGTTTCTGCAGGTAGAGACATCAGTTCAGCTATGCAAGCTGGTAGGAATCCCACCTGGATGCCTCTCTGCTCTGCCCAGGCTGCATCCTTCGGCCTTGCTGATAGAGCAGAAGCAGTTTATGCACTATTTCGTCTTGGACTTAGAGTTTGTGACAGGGCTAATAATATATGGTGTTTCATAATCTATAAATTTTCCCTGAAGGGACCTGCAAATGGAAGTGAGTTCTGTTATGACATGTTGACATATTCCCTTCCCAGAATGAATGGAAAGATTAAGGGGAAATTCTCTTTCTCCAAGTCTATCTTTTCCCATTCAGCCTGGACTTGCACCACATCCATGCTGCACAGCCCTGGGAGTCTGTAAAAGTATGACTTCTGTTTCATCTGATTCAATTTAAAATAAAGGTAACTTTCAGTTTTACATAAAAATAATTTCAATTGGAATTTGATAACTTTTCTTACACTAGAAAACTTTTCCTGCTAGCAGTTCTATTGAACACAATGGACTTGAATTTTGGTGTAAGAAATCACTCAATACGACAAAGCATTGCAATATCAGACTTTACCACAGGAAAGATTTTTGTTTTGTATGTACAAGGATCCTACTTAGCAGGCATCTTGTCCGTGGGAGGAACTCTTGAGCATATCACCAGACAATAAACTACCAATAATAAATAGTTACAATATCAAAGGTACACGAGTATAACACCAGCAGAACATTATGGTGGCATCATAGGACTTCTAGTTTTCCCCAAGGTAGACAAATGCAGGTGCTTTAGCAGCTATAGTACCTCTCTGTAAATCATGGCATCAACATCTCATTCAGGTGTCTAAGGAAAATACTAAACCAGTACTTTTTAAAGCAATTCTTGCTACCCAAATTTTTGTGGTAGAGCTCCTAACTACCTGATCTTGCTCCCTGTGCCAGTGCTGCCACTTGTTCTTCTAGCCAGGGATACCTTAGATAGTTATGAACTAAGGACCACAACAAGGCTCAATTTCCTTGAAAAGCCATGAAGAAGCCCTGCATCGTTCTTCCCTCTGTTACAGAGTGATGGGAAATAAATAAATAAATAATTTCCCTTCAGAATTTCAAGTGTGAACTCTGGCAAAAAAAAAAAAAAAATCCCAGAAAGTCAAGATGATCACTTTAAATTAAAAATCATCATGTATCTGCCAAGGAGGGACTGTAACACTTAAGGTGTTACCTAACCAAAACAATAGGGAAAGAGAAAAATTCATGCTTCAAGCAGACTGCTTTTCCTTGCCAGCTACTGTTGCAAAGTGCTGCCTAATTAGGTATCTCCTATCACACACGTCCTTTAGATGCACTGTGTGGCAGGCAGCTTCTTGCTGTCACTAAGCAGCAGTTGTCTCTAAGATATATTAGTTTGCATTTTCCAGGGTCAATCTCACTGTATTTCCTGCCCATATTTGTAACTACTCTTTGATAATTGGTATTGCTGCTCTCACTTAGTGGGATAAGCACATCTGAATCCTCCCTTCTTACAGTATTTCCACAATACTTTGCTTTCCAAAACAACATGGGACAGAATATCACTTCTCTTTCATCAAATTGTCAGTTCACATATCACATAAAATATCATGAACATTTATTCACTTGTATAATTTAATGAGATCCCTTAACAGTTTTCTTAGTAAGATGTAAACACAATTTAGGATTTGGCCAATGTCTGAAAAATCAAGCTATTCCAGTAAGGTATTTTTTCAGACACTGAAGCTGTTTCATCATTTATGGCTTCATATACACTCAAGGAGTCCAATCTTACCTCCTCTACTTACCCAAACTATTCCAGGAGCATGGATTATGAGAATGGGCAGAATTTGGCCCTGTATACTCATTTCACCCTAGTTAAAAAAAGCACAGATATTATTATCATCTGGCATCTTTCAACACTGAATGCTTAACATGATTTTTGGAGGAAGTTCAACACATAACTGCCAATGAAACCAATAGTTGTTTTGTGAAACCCATAGTTATTTTGTGTCAAGTGCTTCATAACCCCACTGACAGATCATAAAATTCATTTCTGGAGATCTGGATTTCTGTACCTTTATTATTCTTCATTTCTGGCACATTTTAGAGCAACCTGGATGACAACACATTTGCCCATATGCCCTATATTTTGACTGCTCCTACCTGGCATAATGCATCCCAAGGTACCTGTGTGAGCCTATTCTAAAGCTATTTTGCCTGTCTGCTTTCACTGCAAAGAAGGGCAAGGGTAACAGAAAATCCTGTGACTGACCACACTGACTGGTGTTCTTTATTGGTCTTGAACTCTGTTGAACCTGAGACAGTGTCCAGAAAGAGTATTCACAGGTTTGACCTGTGAAAAGGGTCTGTAGCCCCTCCTTAGCACTGCACAATGTAGCTAGTCTAGCCCTTCTGTGGGTTTCAGCTGTTTGTGATCCAAGACCTAGTTCTGATAGCTCTGAGAAACTTCAGAAAAAATGGCTCCATTGTGAGCAAGTACATAGAGACATGCAAGATAAGGAAGGCAAAACAGCAGCTGGTAGTTTTGAGATATGGCTAGTTAGCAGTTTAAGGATTCAAAAGGGAAAAACACTGCTATGAAATGGTGCAAAATCCTAAGAGAAAGCAGATGGTTGGAAGATTGGAACATGGCAATGATATACTCTTTCTAGGGACAGCAAGGACTTTTCCCTGCACGGCTGACAGACACCTGGCCAGCAGAGACTCCCTGCTTTGGAAGAAACATAGCTTCAGGAATGTGACTGTCAGAGGTCAGAACACTGAATGTCCATTTAGGTATGAAATTGTGAAAATCATAATCTTTTAGCCTTTGATTATGAAATCCCGCACCTGCAGACCTCTAGTTTGTCTTTGCTGGTTGTTTGTGTTTCACTGTGGATATTGGTCATATGATTTAGTGCTAAAATGAGTAATATAATCCTAAAATAAGTAATGTAATGCAATGTACTGAGGAGTACTTCTAGAGCGTGGACATCATCATTCCTAAAACATCTTGACATAAAGATCTGGGAATCTGCAGAGAAGATCTGAGAATAAGATCAAATTAGCTCACACTAGATCTCTCAAGAAAATGATAAAGAGCTTAAACTTCTAAACTGGTAAAAGAAGAGAATCTGAAAAATCTGAAAAAAAAAATCCTGTTAATGAAATTGTCAAGGCCTCTAATAAAGAACAAGTGATGTTTCAGTTATGATTATGCTATATTAATGGTTTGACAACTATGAGTTTCTGGTTGTACATTAAAGCTCTGTATTAAAATGTGACACATATAGCAACTCTTTTCCCTCCCTAAATCTCTAACAGAAAGAAATCAAGAAAATGTTACCACTGAAACACAATTAAATCTCAGAATTCAGTTTGATAAAGATGTGAACCACAGGGTATCCTGACCTTTTTTTTTTGTATGACTGTTGCACATAAAAACTAAACCCCTGGAGATGCTAATTCTACCTCTGACTGAGAAACTGTCTCATTTACAGTTTCCTACTATTTTTTTTTTTTTTTAAATCTGACTTGCAGGAGTACCTTATCTTTTGCTCTTTTGCAATGAGATTACGTTGGTTGGTGACAGAATCTCTTCTCGGACCTTCCTGGGCCAGTTGTTATATAACAGTACCTCGCCGTGGTTTAATGTCTCTTCAACGGCTCAGTGTTATCATGGGCTAAATCAAATGAATATTTAACAGGGTCAGGCCACACTGAAAATATTTTCCACCTGGAAAAATCTAGACAGTGTGACTGACTGAATGTGTAGTTAGTTAATATTCAGGTACAGATTTATGCTTATTTCTACAAAGGTTCCTAATAGCACAGCTTAATTCAGTAAAAGAAATAAAACCAAAAGCTCTCTTTATGCTTCCTGTGGGTTATCTGTGTGTTGTTTAAGTATTACTCCTAGTACTTATAAAAGTTTAGTCTCTTGCCCAGAGTGAACCTGGGCTGCAGCGTACGCCATTAAAAGCTAATATCGAGCTTTCCTCTTACAGACCGATTTCAGCTGAGGGTCCGCAGGGCCGCGGGCAGAGGAGCTGCCAGTCGCACCCGTTTACTTCGCCCACTTCGCCGTGGAGACGAGAGCGGAGCCAGGGGACCGCGGCCCGGCGGCCGCTCGCTGGGGCCGGCTCGTCCCCCCCGCCGAGCCCCGCGGCGCAGCCAAGCGCCGCCGGCCCGCCCCGGGCCGCGCCCTCAAAAAGGGCACGGGGCAGAGGAGCGGCGCGACTCACCCCGGCTGCCCTGGCAGGCTGCTCCGGGCCCGCACCGACCCCCGCACCTCGAACGCCGCCGAGACGCCCGTGCTCCGCGCCGCCCGGCAGCCGCACCGCCCGGCAGCACCGACGGCCGCGGGAGTCCCTCACCGTGACCGCCCGGCAGCCGCACCGCCCGGCAGCACCGACATCCGCGGGAGTCCCTCACCGTGACCGCCCGGCAGCCGCACCGCCCGGC
>JACBWW010000005.1:37549392-37596688 GCA_020086605.1 Lanius collurio
CCCGGCAGCCGCACCGCCCGGCAGCACCGACGGCCGCGGGAGTCCCTCACCGTGACCGCCCGGCAGCCGCACCGCCCGGCAGCACCGACGGCCGCGGGAGTCCCTCACCGTGACCGCCCGGCAGCCGCACCGCCCGGCAGCACCGACGGCCGCGGGAGTCCCTCACCGTGACCGCCCGGCAGCCGCACCGCCCGGCAGCACCGACATCCGCGGGAGTCCCTCACCGTGACCGCCCGGCAGCCGCACCGCCCGGCAGCACCGACGGCCGCGGGAGTCCCTCACCGTGACCGCCCGGCAGCCGCACCGCTCGGCATCACCGACATCCGCGGGAGTCCCTCACCGTGACCGCCACCGCCTTCCCGACGACACCCGAGGGCACCATGACCCTGCTCAAGCTGTCCCTCATGGCCTTCAGCTTCGTCTTCTGGGCAGCGGGGCTGACCATGCTCATCATCGGCCTCTGGGCCAAGGTGTCTCTGGGCAGTTACCTGGCGCTGTCGGCCAGCGACTACCCCAGCGCTCCCGCCATCCTCTTGGCCACCGGCGTCGCTGTCATCATCTGGGGCTTCCTGGGATGCTTCGGCGCCGCCACGGAGCACCGGGGACTCCTGCGCGCCTACAGCGCCTTCCTGGCGGCCGTGCTGGCGGCCGGGCTGGCGGCCGGGCTCTCGGCACTCCTATACCGCCAGACCCTGGCGCAGGGCTTCCAGGAGGGGCTGCGCCAGGCGCTGCTGGCGTACGGGGAGGACGACGGCGTGGCGGACGCCCTGGACGCGCTGCAGCGCACCTTGTCCTGCTGCGGTGTGGAGAGCTACCGCGACTGGCTCAGCTCGCCCTGGGGGCTGGAGCAGAACGGCTCGGTGCCCCTCAGCTGCTGCCGGGCTCGCCGCGGCTGCCAGCGCAGCCCGCCCGACGCCCGCAGGCTGCACCGTGACGGCTGCTTCGGCAAGGTGTCCGCCTTCGTCGGCAGCAACATGTTTTATGTTGCCACCGCTGCCCTGGGGCTGGCACTGCTGCAGCTCATCGGCATTGTGCTGGCCTGCCTGCTGGCTGCCCGCGTCCCTGCCCACCTGCTGGGCATCACCACCCCTCGCTGAGATCCCCCCACTCCTGTCCCTTGTCCCCTCCAACTCGCTTCTTTCCCACAGAACTGAGTACACCCCACTGGGAAAATGCTTCCTTCGTATTCACCATTTCCACTTGAGCATCCTCCTCCAGGCTACATTTCTCTGGAGTCTGTGTCAGGTTTGTCGATGCTATGAGCACCTCCAGAGTCCCTCAGAAGGGAAGGTGCTGGGGAGGTGCCTCCTGGCCTGGCCGTGTGTCTTGCAGGGCATCAGGTCTCCACTGGAGCCTCTGGTCCACATCTGCAGGGAGTGGTGGTGCCATGGACAGATATCACTCTCTGAGGCAGCAGGGACAGGCAAGGCTGACCGGTTTTCTGGGTGATGTTAACACCAAAGCACTGAAATATGGACCAGGAAAGAGGAGAGGGTCTAGGAGAGCAAGAGAAGTGTCTCTCGACATTACGTCATGTGAGTATTCTTCTGAGACTGGGAAATGATGTTACTGGAGAACTGCTGGAGTGCATGAGGGGCAGGCCTGGTCCAGGGGTACCCAGGTAGCCATGCCAGCTGCTGGCGCTGGGAGCTGCTTGAGGGACTGTCCAGCGCCGGGCATCCCATTGCCGCCAAGATATCCTGCCTTCGGTGTGAGTGTGTTCAACCTGCTACGGGTGCTTTTCCCGCTGTGTTTTTTCCAATGCCGATTTCTGTCTAAAGGTGGAGCTGCAGCTCTAAGTGTTACTCCCTCCTTCAGGCTATGCCTATCCTCTTAGCCAGTGTGTCGCTGGTTATAGCCTTGCCAGGCTGAAAAGACCTAAAACCAGGGTCCCTGTCGTGCAAGAAGACGGCAAAAGCTGTAGGATCAGAACTGATGATGCACCGGTGGCAAGAGGAGGGAAGGGTTCATTACCTTTCAGAAGTTTGCTTTGGACTTTTACTGTTAACATCAGGATAAACGGAACACACTGACTTTTATAGAAGGGTTTCTGAAAAACAGCTCTCAGACTGACATTTTTTCTTTCTCAAAGGATCTATCTCTGAAGTGGGCCCTCACCTACAATTTCGAAGCCAGATCTGTGTACAACCTGAGAGTAAATGGAAAAACTCCCAAGACTTGCTGTGTAGCCCTTGGTATATTCAGGTCAGACAGCAATAAAAATCGACAGAATTTTGGTTTTTTTTAAACAACAGATCTGGGTATGCATTTGGAGTTTGAGGAAAAGCAACCTGTGCACTTCAGAAGGTCCTGAATCTTCAGAGCTTCACTCCTGCTTCTTTCCGCTTCCTTAAAACCTGTGAGCTCTACTTTTATGTATTTCTCTACCTTGCTGCACAAAGGCATGCCCACCTTACACAGCAAACTGGGGAGGAACAATTTCAGAAAAGAAACAAAGAACCACAAAGAAACTCCAGGACATGGCATCTCTTAGGAGCGTGACAGCAAAGCTGTGGAGAATGGTCAAATGAGTGAAGAAAATGACTGGTAGCTTCATGGGAGGAGTGGAGTAACCTTGGGAGAAAGGGAATTAGCAGTGTCTCTTTTTTTCAGGTATGAGGTGGCTATTTAGCTATAATAGTCATATTTCACGTGAAGAGAGCAGTGTGAACAGTCTTCTCTGTCATTTCAGTATTCATCTGCATAGGTGAACCCTGGAAACATGTTAGGAATCTCTCTTTATAGAGAAAACAGTGCTTTATTTTTTAGGGCTCATGTTTATCATTTTACAAAATATATTTTTTTATTTTTGCTTTTAAATGTCCCTGTATTTTTTTTTTAGTTATGCAGCAGAGGAACACCTGTTATTTTCTGGAAGTCAACATTATATTGTACAATTTTAACAATGGGCAGAAAGTATAGTTTGTATGGTTAATGGTACTTGATAAATAAAGTTTACCAAATGCTAAGAGCAAAACAGGTCACTGTTTCAACTCCAGAGTATTTGCATTGCTGTATGTCTTCACAAGGTGCAACTAAGTGCAAATGAAATCAAGTGTACATTGGAATGTAGATACAGAAGCATGTTGTGGGTTTTTTTTATTATTATTCAGAAGGTCCATTATAGATGCAATAAAACGGGCATTGTGTAGAAAGTGTGGGAAAGGGCCATGGGACTGCACACTTTTATAAAAATATCTTCTTTATTGGAGTTAATAGGCTCTGAAAATTTACGAGAATATGACATTGCTCTATTTTTACTCCACCGATGACTAAAATTATTTTTGATTTTGACCCTTTTTGCTTTATATGACACATAGTAGTTGGTCAGAATGAAGTACTCTGTTAAAACACCTTCAAGCATAGTGTAGATACACACTTCAGTGAATTTGTTCTGGTTTTAAGTTGCGAAAGAACATCAAAATAGGAATAAGAGCAAGTTTGAAACGTACCAGTGCATGTTTGTATGGTGGTCAGGTCTGAATCTGAGGACATCAACTGAAGGTAATGAATAATTTAAAATATAAACTATCACTCTTCACTCTTGGCCTCACTTGAAATAGGATAAACCTTAGCAATGACCATGTAAATGCTAAGTTTGCTTCTATCACCAAAGATTTAATGAACTGGCTGTGAGTGTTAGTTGAATATTTATTGCCAGTTCCTAGAATTAACAATGTTATCTTTTCTAATTGTATGAAAGAAATGCCATTTTTCTCTAATCAATTTCCAGATTAAGAGATTCCCAGTAACTGTTTCAGTTGTCTTGAATTCTTTGTGCTCAGTGACCAAATCTTACTTTAAGTTTTAAAATGTATCTGGTTTCAAGGTTCATTGTGTTCTGCATGGTCGGAATGGCTATAACTGGAAAATGTTACTCTGGATGGCACCATCTACCCCTTGCTGGAATATGTGTTTGTTTTCTGTCATCCACTTCAACTCTAAAGTCACTCATCAAAATGATATGTTTTAATAAAAGATCATACCATTTTTTACAAAAGGCTAATATAAATTTTAACATTACTAGTTATTCAAATCAAGGAGCTAGCTGTGTTGTGGCTGTAGAAACAACAGCTCTGTTGTTTGGACAAAGTGAGATTTAGGATTAACAGGGTGGTAAGATTAGACCCTTGTTATGAAACAAGGACTATTTTATAATGTTGATCTAGAATGCCAAGAATAGAAATCTTTCAAACTTCAAAAGTTTTTTGATATTTTGTCCAATGTGAATTATTTGCTGTAGCTAAACCTTGTGTTACAGAAAACCAGAACTAAAAATGGCCTTTATAACTGATGCTGAATTTTTAAATAACCCTTTCCTGGAGTTAGAAAATTTAAACAATTGGCCTTCCAGAGTGTGCAGAGTTTACTTTAAAATGCCACTGTTTACTTTGTGCAACTTGAAAAGTTAATGGCTGTCACATTGTCTCCTTGAATTTTAAGCTTTTCATGTTGATACTATGGAAGGACATTCAAAGCAAACCAGAGTGCAAAACAGCCTGGATCTCCTGTAGTTCTTCTGTTTCCTTCTATTTCAGAGGCTGACCATCTTTGTAGGGTAGGACTTTTGACAGCAGTAGTGAATTGGTCGTGCACCCATTGTCCTTCAAATGGTAAAAATACATATTTCTACTCAACTCTATGTGATTCAAACCCACATATTCCACTCTGTTCAATATGCCATTTTAGTTTGCTGAGAAATCAATGAAACTATCACAATTTAATCCTGTTTTATTGTGCTCTCTACTGTCCCCATCTACTTTCTGGGCCAGTAAAATGCAAATATCAAAGGATGTAGTGTCCCTTGTTATCAAGAGAACACCATCACACATATGCATTTTTCAGAAGCATATTGGTAATATATGTGGATTTGCTTGTGGATGAGACAGAAGAAAAGAAGCAAACTAAGGAATATATAATTTAATTTGCAATTAACACACAGTACTCTGTTGTAGGGAGGAAATCTCTAGTTAATGATTTTAAATATACAAAATAGAATTTATTAGAGCATCATATCTGGGCTACAGAATCAAAGTTATCAAATTAAACATTATTTCAAATGCTCTAATTTTATAAAGATCTCTCTAATCTGCTTGAAGTGATTTCTTTGGAGCTTTGCTTCTCCTGTACACTCACGCTCCTTATGTCTAGAGTCACGCTAAGGTTGGCTGCACAGCAGCAAAGTTTTGAGTTAAGTAGTGTTTGAAGCTTCAATCTTAGCCTATTCCCATTTTGTAGATGTTATCTCTGGTTTGTCACATTAGGGTACTGAGACTGATAAATTATGAATATAATGTTTGTATTTGTTGGTTTTGAACATTATTGTGAGTCTTAGGCAAGGCCACAACAAAGTAAAGAGAGGTGCAATGCTCATACTGGCCAAGACAGACAACTCCTTGGAACTGACAATTCTTGGAAGACTATCATATTCCATCCTAACACTACAACAAACAGATCAAATACTACTTTGTAACTCCTGTTTCTAGTTTTTCCAAAGTAATGGTTCTACAGCTTTTCTCTGTCTACATGAGATGCATCGTCTTAAGGCATCAGCACTTTAGACCAGTGATGTGGTCTCAAAACCTAAGAAAAGGGATCTTTCATACTGAGTGTTTATAATTTCTGATAGCTTCCCTTCTTGCAGGTCACCAAGATGGGGTGCTGATTGTATCTCTGGTCACTTCTAGGACTGACTGGAGAGTCGAGATTGATAACATCTTGGTTAAAATGTTAGCATCAGTTACAGTAGTTCTACTGCTTTTTTGTTGTTCTGAGGGCAACTTCCAGGACCATTTCTCTGCTGTTTGGTTTCTTGACTTGGCAGACAGCACTGTGTAGTCTGCCAAAAGCCACCTCTTGGACAAGATGCTCTTCTCAGTAGCTGTGCTGGAGTATTATGTCTTGTTCCTTGCCGTAGTGTACTTGTGTCCCAGGAATCCCAGGTACTGCCATTCTTGCCTAGAAACTCTCAGAAGAGATAGAAGTGGTGGCTTGTCAGATCAGTAGCACCTTGAGTTTCAGTGCAGAGTTCAGCCAGAACAATCATGTAAGTAAAGCACAAATCCAACAGCTAAATATATACCTATCTCATAATCTGGAATAGGTTGTTCACTGAAACTGGTAAAGAAAACACCAGGATGACTAAGGTATAAGCAGAATTGGAAATTCATTAATATGGAAAAATTTCCCACCAGCATGGTATGTTCACACTTGCTTGGCCATTTTGCCCTTTCACCTAGCTCTGTAACTCCACTTCTTATTCCCAGAGTGTAATTATCTGTAATGCTCATGCCAGTTATTAGTTTTCTGCTGCCTTATGGGCTCCCTTGAGCAAACTCCTTTATTTTTGGCTTCGCACCCCAAGGTCAGGCAGTCCTTCCAAGTCTGAGCTCCTTCTTGGAGAGGTTTTTGAAAAGAAGCCTGTTGATCCGCCTATTTTAGTAACAGCACTTTTCTAGCACTAGTAGTTTTTTAATTATATTAAAAAATTGGCAGAAAGTCATAATTAAACAATAATTTCAGATAGCTGTTTTTCTATAAGATATTTGTTAGCAAAGCGACACTCGCTCCCCACTGCCCTTGCATATATCATCTTTGTTGACTTGATAATATTGTTGCTGTTGTTTTGTTAGAATGATAATATTCTGGGAAACTTAGGCAGAAGATAAACTAGTCATTTTACATGGAAATAAGTAGGTTTTGACCAGCTCTAGTTATTACAATAATAATTTAATTAATAAAATTTAGAAGGTACCATTGAGCAAACTCATCAGAAAATAAATGTGTTATCAGTTACTTCATGGACAAAAAATGAAGCTCCCAGAAAACAAGTCTCATGGCTTGAAAGCAGAATACAGATTAATTTTAAGTCTCCAGGTAGAGGGCATTGACACATACACCTGGTTAATACAGCTAACAAGTAGAAATGAAGATATCAGTGCTGTTTCCAAGCCATCTTTCTAGCATATGTTGGATATGTCATCCTTCCAGTGTGTCTGGGATGTCATCCTTTATTTCCATTCTGGATGATGTTCCCTGTGTGCTTATGACATTCACATTTATTTCTTACTCAGATTTTGCCTTAAGACACTCATCATGCTCTTTTCCTTTTGCAGGGGGCTTAGCGGTGGTGTTGAAGCACCATTCTGTCCCTGCTAGTGGATACAGTAAGATTTCTCCTGTGCCTCCTCCATATTTCACCCTTACAGAAAAGGATATCACTATTTTTCTCTGAGTTTGCACTGTGCAATGTCTTGTTTGCTTCTAATTTACAATATGAAACAGGATTAATCATCTTGTCCACAGAGACTGCTATAATAAAAAAAATTGCTTCCCTTTAAGCCATTTGTTTTTCAGAGTTTGCTCAATTGTACCATCTAAGCTTCATTAATGTAATTCCCCTGCTGCTGCTTCCTTTCCATCTTTTAATTATGACATTGTAGTTCAATGGTCAGCTCCTTAGCTGGTACATTTTTGGGAGCTTAATTTTTTTTGTTCTTCGCTCTTGGCTTTCATAATGTTATTTCTATCCTATATTTACATGTTTTCAGGGTATGCTATTCTGCTTCAAATGAGATTTAAAAAGCATTTGACATCCTCTTCTCCCGTGTAACAGCAAGAAGATGAGGGGAAAAGGCCTCAAGTTGCAGCAGGAGAGTTTTAGATTGGATATGAGGAAAAATTTATTCACCAGAATGGTGGTCAGGCATTGGAACAGGCTTCCCAGGGAAGTGTTTGAGTCACCAACCCTGAAGGTGTTTAAAAGGCATATAGATGTGGCACTTAGGGACATATTTTAGTGGTGGACTTGGCAGTGCTGGGTTAATGGTTGGACTTGAACTTAAAGAAGACCATCCCATCTGCTGGATAGCAATGGGAGCAGGCAGACCTCACAGTCCATCCCATCACAGCTGCCCAAATCCATGCTGATTTATGCAGGGATTGTGGTCAGCTTTTGGTGCTGTTTCTATAGTCCATATAGCCTTCTATGGAAGGGATCAGTACAATGCTCTCTGTGCCGTGCTGGCACTGTGCTGTAGGGGCTGTTTGCTCACATGGGTGAGCATGTGCTCAGGAGTGAGGAGCTAATGTGAAATGGCAATGTTAGCCGAGGATATCAATTCATCAAAGTACAGATTCTAGAGATAAGAAGGAAATACCAAATCCTTCTCCTTGGGATTACTTTTGAAGACTCTGGAAGTTCATTCCATTCTCAGGTTTGCAGAAAAGGACCTGGCAGCTGTGGAGGCTGAGTCGAAAAAGAGTTAGCAGGGTGCTTTGTGACAGAGGTAGCCAACCACATTCTGGGCTGTGGTAACAGAACTGTAGCCAACAGGATCAATGAAAATATTAATTCTTTGTCTCTGGCACTCATGAGGTTGTGTTGAGAGCAATGTGTCCAGTTTTAGACAAGATAGTCACGGCTGATAAACTGTGACTTATCTGGCCCAGGGCCACTAAGCCTGTTGGGGAGCTGGGCAGCATGATATACGAGGAGAGGCTGTGAGAGATGGGTTTGTTCAGCCTGGAGAATAAAAGGCTTGGGTGGGGCATCTTCACGTTTCTTGTGGCATGATTTAGGATGCCAAGATGCAGTTCTGTGGGTATCAGAGTTGTCTACATTTACAGATGCTGCATTCTTATATTTAATCACACAGTGGTCACTTGTAGGAACTGAGACACATGACAGTCACACTTTAGGTTTGAGTCAAAACTGAGGGGGAAAGAACAACCATTACGTGAGCAAACTGTGTGTAGGATATTGCCACTGGGAAGAGTTCCACTATGCCAGAGACAAGATTTTTTTTTTTCACTATCTTGTCTAGCAATTTCAGGACAAGTCAGTTAATATTTGTGTCCAGAGATTCTGTACGTCATTCATCTTTTATTCTTATTCTCAAGCTGGACTGACTGATTTGATGCTGTGCTGAGTGGAGGTACTTGGGATGAAGTGGTATTGTGCAGCTGTCCTTCCCTCACCCATCCTTGAGAATGTTTTCCACATAGAAGGGCTGAATAACCATGGCATAGACAGGAGCAGAAACCCAGACAGAGGACAGACATCTCAGCTGGTGAATCCCATATAAATCTGCCCAGCTGGGGCAGAGCACATGCTGGCATAGGTAACCCTTCTCCTGGTTGCAGTGATGGCTCCCACAGAGCTGACTGAAGCACCTCTGCATGTCACTTGTGGGGTTTACTCACTGTGGTGACTGGCTTGGATGGGTCTGTGCCCATTGTGAACACCAGTCAAACCACTGGTTCATAGAAGGATCGAATGAAAACTCTTGAAAAACATAACCAAATGTTAGACAACAGCCACTGAGTACTAACAGATGTGACAGGCCAGTCAAGTGTCCTTGAGGCCTTGCCTTGGCAAGCAGCAGATTTTATACTAGCATATGGCCAAACACAATCCTGCATTTTTATTTTCTGTGTCATGGGAACGTGTTAAAATCTCTGAAAAGTCCAGAACAAATGCCTGTATGCAAATGTGTTATAAATTTTAACCTGCTAAGAAGTTCTTGATCTTGAAATTGTGCTACAATGCATTTTGGAACATTTCAGCTACATTCTGTTCACAATAAGCTTCAGTAGAATGTTAGGATGTTGCATTAATGATCCTATACTTACTGAACAGTGTGCTTTGAGCTTATAGGTGGGTACTTTTATTTATGTGGACACATTTTAGAAAGCAGAAGACCAAAGGCATCATCTCAGGAGGTAGCCTTAGGCACTCTGCTGCAGTATACTGCCTGCTGGGACAATGCTTCTTGGGAAATAGGAATTTCAAGGGCACAGCGGGAAGTTTTCCTTTCAGTGAAATCCTTTGTGCCCGTGTAGGCTGCAAGCAAATTCAGGGAGTAACACTGTTGGACATTTAGACTTCAACCTGTAGACCACAGGGAAGATGCTGAGAATGCAAGAATGAATGGTTTGGCTGTTCTGGGCCACAGATCTCCCTGGCAAAGGGAAAAGATTACTGGAATTCTGAGTTGTTCTGATACTTCTTTTTGTTGATGTCATCTAACACAGGGCTTGAAAACTGAGGATGCTCCAAAATGGAACCAGCTCAAAGTACAAGCCACCATATTCCTGATTTCTTTACTGCCCGACAGTGCCCTGCATTCACTGAGCTTGAATAAATCTGAATTGTGAGAGCCAGGTAGCACTTTTTTGGTAGAAAATAAGAAGCAGGACAACATAAATACTTAAGCTCACTATTTGAAATTCAGATCAAATGGAGTAATTCAATAGGTTAATGAAGCATCTCTCTGAAACCACTATTATAGAACACCCAAGAAAACATCAATATCAATATCATTTAACTTAAGTTTATTTTATCCATGCCAGAAACCTTTTCATAATGCCCTTATGTAAGGACTTCCTGGTTTATTGCTTGTATTTTAAACCAACACCTGCAATTAAAGCACGCAATTGCTAGCTTCAAAATCCCTTAATTTTACTTTTTTAATAAATAGAGCACATAAAGCGCCTTATGTAAAGAGCAGACAAGAAGCCAGTTGTTCACCTTGCTCCCAGGCAGCTCATTTCTGGGCAGATTATCTTATGTGTTTTATAAAGTTTGACTGTAAGAAAATGTTTGCACTTCAACAGGGCAGGGATGTCACTGCTATTAACACCATTCCTGGCAAAAGGGACTGTACTATGCAGTTTCATGCTAAGTTGCTTTTTCTTCCTTCTGCAAATCTATACTTTTTACCCTGGGCTGATACCAAGAATATGGGCTCAAATAGCAGACAGGTGTGGTAGGTTGGAGAAATCACTGCTTGCAATGCTGCTCGTCATTCAGATTAAAATGGTGCATGGGCACATTTTCATAGAGAGCTTTTTGCATGTGATAAAAAGTCAGTGCTTGACATAATTAGACATTGGAAAGCAGACATGGATTTTTTTCTTGATGCAAACATCAGTCATTGGCAGATTTAGTGTTCGAAAAGTAATTCTTGTCTCCCTTTTTACAGATTATCAGGCTGAGCAATTTTTAGACACTCAGTGGCTGCACAACTGTTCCTACTCATCAAATTAGCAAGTTTGGGCTGGTAAATTCTGATGCTATTATATTGATTTTCTGAAAATACATTAGTGTTATTAAAAAGCCAGAAATGCCTATACAGTTGGAGACAATCCAGGAATTTTTATCAGTGCAATGGACATGTCCAAAAGCTAGTGGCTATCAAGCTAGCAAGGGGCAGATCAGGAAACTGGATGCTATGTTGCATTATTTGGGATTTCTGGGAAGCCCCTCCAAAGTCACCTATAAAAGAGGCAGACTGCAACTCACTCATGTGGACCCTCACTCACCACATCACCAAATACAGATGATTTCAGATTAGGATGGCAGCAGACTTGTGTATCTCCAAGACCTCACAGGAAACAGTCTCAGACCACATACTGAGGGGGGCAGTCAGAGGATACCCTCTGTGACTTCAGCTGTGGAAACAGACAAAACAGGCTGTTTCCCCCTCACAGTGTCTCACATGACTCAAATTCTTGCCAAAAACTGGAAACAGACAATCCTTGCAGATACCATAGTGCTGTTGTTTGATGTGCTCTATAAGCTGCCCTAATCACCAATGTTACAGTTTTAGTTCCTTGAAGATTTTAAGATACAGCATCTATAGGATTATTTTTGTTTCCTTGTTTGTATCTTGTTCTCTGATGTAAAAAAAAAAACCAAAAAAACCAGGCTGAAACCACCATCACTTTTCTGTTTCACTGGAATCAAGCTACACTTTTTCTGTATTTTTATTTCAGGTGTTTATTCCACCTACCAACAATTTCTTCATTCTAGCTAGGATTTTCCAAGCTGATCTTGGGCCATCCTAAGCAAACACTAGAACATGTCCTTTAATTTCATGTGTCACTTAACGCTTATATTCAGGCCTGACATGATTCATTACCCATCGTTTCAGAGACTGACCTTGCCCATCAGAAAATGTATGAATGTGTTTAATCCTTGTTGCAAACAGATACACAAAGCCCCGAGGGAAAGACTGGCTCCAGAAGCAGTGTGGCTGCTGCACACTGTGGCTGCATTCTGCACACAGACTGAGCTGCCAGCTGCACTCAGTTATCCTACCTGGAGCCATGGAATGCCAGTTGTGAAACTGCCCTCCCAGCACAAGGGTAAAAATTTTCTTATGTAAAAACCAATATTTTCCAAAAAGGAGTTTAACTTTAGGTTCCACAAAGCCAGACTAGAAAGAGCTGTTTAATTTCCCTGGGGACTTTTGAGTCCCAGGATATCTATGAATGCACTTGTTCAGGTAATTTAGAGCGTAAGAATGTGACAGATTGTGTACAGAGATGTGGAAACTCCTGAGTAAGCACCTCCTGGGGCTGATGTGGGCAAGCAGGGACCCGTGGGGCCCCCAAACAGCCCGACCCAAAACTGCAGTATTGTGCCTCAGTGAGTGGTTACCCTGCTCAGCATTTTGGAGGTAGCTCACCCAGGGCCAGCCACACTGTCTGTGTGCTGACTGCCCAAATCCTTTACATCACCTCTGGCCCTTCAGCAGATCTGCTCTTATCTCTCTCTTTCACTTCATCTGCTCCTACCCCGTAATGGGAATTCTCTGCTGCCTTCTGTCCCTGAAGCAATCCCGTGAGACTTAAAAAGAGATGTTCTATTAGCCTTCAGTCCTGGGTAATTTTCACGAGGTGTAATTACAGCCTGACTTCTCTCCATTCTCCCTGAAATTTTGCTTTGAAATTGTCTGACACTGCTTCCTATTAGAAAAGCCATTTTACTTCACTTAGGGTGACTGCATTTCAGGAATGAGTGAAGTGATTTTTTAATGCAGCCTGAAAATTCTTTCAGCTAAGGGTTACTCTGTGTTCTTTATTTTTTTTTTTCAGAAAGAATGCAGTGGATTTGTCAGTCAACAAAGGAGATGGAAATTTAGGCGTTATATATATACATCAGAGAGGAATCTGGCTCATGAAGGGAAAGGTGAAATAATTCCTTCTTCTTTGAAAGCTGACCTTTCCTCTGGCAAGGTAAATCCAATTACAGTAACTGCACTGATTTCATTGCAGTACCACTGGGAGCACTCTAAATCCATAAAATAAATTAGCATAAACACAAAGCACACGTGACAGGTGTATGAGAAAATGTTCCAGGTTCTTTCTGTGCAATATTACTATGTTATTTATCAAAGCTGTGAGTGAAGACTCACAAGTGGGAGATGAGTATTTTTAGCTACATATGACTTGTGATAGTTAAAGAACCAACATTGCTGCTTACTGTTAGGAGGGTACTCTTTGCAGACAACTTAGTAAAAGAAAGATTTCTGCTCCCTGTTCATCACTGAGATTAATTCAGATCCTATTACATAAGCTTTTTGGAAATGTATTTTCTCTATTTCTGTCACCTACACCTGCAATAGTTTTAGATTTCATGTTGCAATACCAAAATTTTAGTTTCTTCCAGAAACTGATTATAAAACTCTTGATAGAAAAGACTGTACAACACATGCAAAGATGTATAGTTACCTTGGTTAATAACAAATGGTAATAACAAAAAGTATGAAAGAAATCAGATAAATGCCCATGTCTGCAAGTTACTTGCAAGACCAATGCTATGATTATTTCTTAATAAGAAATTACATAAAAGGTAAGCTTTAAGCTGTTAAAAAGATATTTGTTGATTCTTAAGTCTAACTTCAAGCAAGGCTTGAACTTTAATTGTTGCCACTGGGTGAATGCATAATTAATGCAATATGCAGGTAAGGTATTTTCTGATTAATTTCTCTTATAGTTCATTTAGGAAGCCTGGTATTAAACCTAGTTACCAGGAAAACAGCTGAGATTATTACAAATACTTAACATACTAAATCATACCAAATGATAGAATGATACATAATCAAGTTAACAATTTACATTTTATTTCTTCGAATGATATTAATAATGAATTATGTGTGAATATTAACCAGAAAAACTGGACATTCAGTGAGTCAATTCAGGACTGGTTAAATCACATACAAAATGTCACCTTTTGGATTAATTTATCAGAAGGAATAAAAATTGGTTCCTTTCTGAACCTTTCATTTCCACATCAGCTCATGATTGTGATCAATGTCTGTGTTGAAGTTAATGGAAACATTTGCATGTGGGCACCAAAGGCAGCTCCTGTCAACACTATTAAGGTCTGTCTCCTGGAGAGAGGGGGAGAGGAGCAGGAGCAGCTGGCACAAGCTATTTAGAAATGCTAGCTGTGTACTGGATGTAGAAATGCTGTTTCCTGTATTCATCACCTGCATGGAGTGTTGGTCAGTCAGTGCTGTGGAGCAGAGCTGTCGGCTCCCAGCAGGCAACAAATGAATGCTGAACAGCACCTTTTAATACAATTCAGACACCAGCAGATCCTCTGCTTGGTCTCTAGTGTAGCAACACTGTCGGACTTACTGGCTAGAAAATCTTACTGCAAGGTTCTTAATGAACAGGACAGTTTTAACAGTAAAGGAGTGCTGGTGCTGAGAGAACAAACTGCATCCCACTTCAGAAAACTGAATCCTAAGAAAAAGGGAGAAAATCTGTCTACCTCAAAGTTCTTATCCATTGATCCAAAATTGCTAAGTACATTTTAATTGGTTATTTTTCTAGGAAATGTAAGAACTGAGCTGAATTCCTCACTTCATACCACCATGGAATGGAAAGGGAGTGGAATTGTTGCAACTGGTGAATACATCAGGGTACCCGCCTGTACTCTTATTGTACTGTACTCTTGAAAGGGTCAGAGGTGGCGAACTGCAGGGTTTTTAATGCGTTCTCAGATAGTGCTGGAATGGTTCCTGCAGGTGAGTCAGGTATGGAATCCTGATTTGGCAGCCTGGCCAGAGCCTGATATCTTGTAACCTGGCAGGCTTGTATAAGCCATTAGCTGAAGAAGACAACTCAAGGATCTGGATGCAGAATGTAGGGATGCTCAGCCTGTGTTGTTACCTTTGAATTAAAAAATATGAAACCCCTCAGAGAAGGAGAAGTTATGCTTGCCCAGATGAATTTGTGCATGGCAACTCAGCTGGCAACAGACACGTTCATCATAAAATCAGACAAGTTACAATCTTAATATCCCAACAAAAGCCATTGGGGCTTCTACCCCCAAATCCTGTTCCCCAAAGCAGCATCTGCTATCCATGGTGTTTATCATTGTTTTGAAAGCAGGACAGTAAAGAGAGGTGATGCAAGAAGGTCAGTGAAAACTTATTTCACAGAAGAGTGTTGTGCCATGGCATTTGACCTTGACATTTAGTTTAGGTATAACACACAGAATTTCTTTATTTTAGCTGTATAATCTCAGGTAAACATACAACTTTGTGCAGGTTGCTCGCCTGTGCAAAATTGCAAAGCCATTTTTGTTATGTTATCTCTGAGTTTTCTTTTACTAATTTCATGTTTGTACCTGCTGTCCTCTCTCTTTCCATCTTGTACCTCCCTTTTCCTGTATGTGTGTTAGGTATTTTCATCCCAACATTTCTGCAGGAGACAGAAAAAAACAGTACTTCAGAAAATATTTTACAACACTGTTTTTATTTTTTTTTTCCTGACATGTGCTAAAGTAATGAGCTCTCAGAACTCTCTGGCTAACCTTAATAAATAAATTATGAAAATAATTCAGATTATAAAAAAGGTCCTGTGTCTGAATAAAGCAGTCTATATTAAACTCCCCCTGAATTTCTGTGGCCTGGGAGTGGTGGTTTGGTTATGCCCCTGAAGTAGAGGCTTCAGCTGACTAAGTTTGCTGTGATGGAGGACACTCAGCAGGAGAGTGGCCTTTCAGTCACAGCCTTTCTGAGGACAAGGGCCAATTTGCTGCCTCTGCCATGCTGAAGACAAGTGAGCCCATCCTGACAGCCCAGCAGGACTCTTGCCAGGCAAGATAGCAGGAACAGCTCCTTGTCCAGCCCAAGCTATGGCAAAATAAATGGTCCAGGCTAATGTAGAGGAGAGTTGACTCCATTTCATTTGTAAAGCTTTTGCCCTTGAACTCTCTAACTAAAAGAAAAGTATCAACACAAGGGCAGATACATATTAACATTTCAGAAGGAGATTAAGGGAGTTATGAAGAGGAAGACATTTTAACAGAAACATTTGGAAGTAATGTGTCATTGGAATAACAGTTCTGCTAAATACTAGGCATTAGTCTCCAGGAGTAAGAGATAATTAGACCAGCACATACATATTACCTGGTGCACATAGAAAGTCGATTAGCTGATTGCCAGCCTGCTAACAGAAACAATGTTATCTTATTCACACATTTGCTGCTTTATTAACATTCAGTGGGAAGAAAATGGAAATGATACCATAAAACCCTCAGTTTGCATTCAGGTGTACCAACTTCTATAAAGTCGGTGTGTTTCAGACATCCATGCTAAACAGGTCTTGTCTGTGCTGCTTGGGAGACAAATGCTTTGGGATTTTATTTCTGCTATAAATCTGTTGAGGTACACATCATTACAACATAAATCTGCAGAGGAAACATCATTAGAGCTAGCTATTTGTGTAGTCATTTATTACTCTAACCTGATAGATTGCTCAGCATAATCATAGCTTATTTGGACACATTTGGTATTACTTATCACATGGTCTCTGGTTTCCTAAGCAGAAACAAAAGAACATTCAAAGTTTCAACATTACAATGAAGACATTAGTATTCCTGTCTCTAAAGAGTTTCCTAATGGAGTCAACTCCAGAGAATACAAGAAACTGGTGGGGGAGGCTAGAAAGTGGGTTTAGGGTTTGTTAGGTGCTCTGGGGCAGGCAGTCTTGTACATGTGTCCATCCTATGGTAAAGCAAATCTTTCTCTTTAGTGAAAATGAAGGATTTATTTAACATTTAGCATGGAGCAAGAGTAAACACACACACATAATTGCCACATAGAGGTAGTAAATAGACTATAAATTTTAGTCTAATTTTACTTCACAGTAGCTGAATGTTAGCACAGTCAACAGGCAAAGCTGAAGATGACAACGGGGCATACATGCACAATTTTACCCTCTGGGGAGAATGCACCTTGCATGTGAGCTGGTAAATTCCACTGAGCTTGGCTCTCCAGAGCTGGTGAACAGTATTGGCACTTGCTGGCTTTTTCCTCATTGCTGGTAGGGTTCTGCAGCCTCTTCCGTGGTAGCTGTGGTGATGAGCTGCAGCTGGGCAGGTGCTTTGGCAAGGCAGAGCAAGGTGCTTCCCACCAATGCAGGATCTGCAGCTCTAGGAGTAAGGTGTGAGGATGGCCGAGGGAGAGAAAAAGTGTAACAATAACACCTCTGGCATTTTGGCTTTGAGGAGTAGTGTGATTCTGGAGAAAGTTGCCTGATGAACCTGCCAGTTGCACATTGGTTCACTTGCAGAGTGAGTCTGTTGTGATTGCAGCTTCTCCAGAGTAGATCCGCCCTGGAGATTCTACCAGAGGTAAAACCCAGCCCCTGGTAGAGAAATAAGGCTCCAGACACAGGGCAAGTCTCACATACATGCCTAGCAGGAATGTTTGGTCTAGGACAGCACATTAAATGTCATCTGAATTTAAACCTCCAGACCACATATGCTGGAGCAGTGAAATCAGCACTGCTTCCATTTACTGATCTGCTCCTATAGTATTCTGTTACTTGTTAATGAAGAAGCAGGCGGTGAAACCTAGGCACAGTATCTGTAAGAATTGCCTTGAGAGGAAGAGCTTTTATGTACAAAGAGACATATACGTAGAGAAACAGAATGCAATGTCAGAGGAGGGCTCAGCAGGCAGGGATGTCACAGATTGTGGACTTTGGGTGAAGGGGAGGGAGCAGAGACAAGTCAGTGACTGGCCCAACAAAGGACAAGCACTGTCTACATAGCCTTTGGCTGTGTTTGACTTCCCAGAAGATGCCTGTTGCCTTTGGTAGCTCTGGGCCCTGACTCACTCATGTTCTGCTCCTCAACAGCTCTCTTGAGAAGGTGAGTAGGTCAAATGATCCCCCTGCATCCCCATGCCTTGTACAGCCAAGGCTGCGGATTTCTCTCTGGGCAACATTTTAGCCTGCAGAAACAAGGAAGTGGGCAACCCTCCTGAACAGAGAATGCATTTTAATGACCAAAGAGATGAGGCTGCTCAGTGCTTGCCCAGGAGCCCTGCAAGGAGGGGCAGCTGTAAGCCCAGGCAGGCTGGCAAAGCCAGCTGGGCAGGAGCAGTGCAAAGGCTGTGGGCTCACTGACTTCTTGGCTGGAGCAGCCACTGTGCTGCTGCTCCATGACAGCAGCTCCCAAGCACTGCTGCTGTCCAAACACTAGGAAGTAACATGTGCTAAATTAGCAAGTTATCTCTTCAGAACTCTTCTGCCTTGATTTTGCACACGAAATCTGTCATCAAGTATCTTGTAATTTACTATTAGCCCAAACACGAACCATTTATAAAACCCCTATGGGTTTACACGTCTTAATTCACTACACAACTCACAAAACTCATTTATACTTCTTAAACTTGAAGAAATTAGATAAAATTTTATGGATTTTTGTTTCAATGCATAGGGTAAAAATCAAAAATCCAGTTCCCATTTGTAGGGAAAATGACATCCCTATTATAACATGTATTTGCCAAGGAAGCAGTACAACAGAAAACCATGAAGTTTTAATTATAACTGTTTCAAGTCCAGGACCAGAACCTCCAAAGGAGACACTTGGTCTGCTAGGAAAAAGAGGGGGCTGCCTGCACAGGACATGTCATTTGTCAGCCCACATTTCCTCTAGTGTTACCCAGAAATTCAGTGTAACATAAACCTGCATCTAGATAGTAAAAGGAAAATATGAAAAGAAATAGCTCTGGCTTTAGGTCTGAGTGTCTCTTTCCAAGACTTTACTCTTGGATCTGCCTATGGTTCCCATCTTGTGGTTACTTTAGTATGAAATTGTTTAAACAAAGACTCATGGCAGCAGACCAGGCCTCCCCAGCAGCTGAGTAGAAACTGATGATTTAGAGCGAATTAGGCCAAACCAGCAACTCTTATAAGTAAAGACAGGCTTGCAGAAAAACACTTTGACTGCTGCCGTGGGATGTCCTGACAAACCTGTGGTAAAAAAGGTTAAAAAGACTTCTGAAAAGATCTTGCATATAGAGGGAAAAGTACCTATCTGTATATATACTGTGTTACTGGCTGAAGTTCTCTTTCCACAGCAGGGAATTCCTTGATTTCACGTGGTCACATGGAGGGTTTTCTAGGAAGCCTGGTGCCAGGGGACTGCATGAGGACAGAGGCATTAGGTATGTTCAATGCCACTCCTTTTACAGCCACCACCTGTCTAACTGAAAGGTTATATTCATTGTCCCAGCTCTCTCAGCTTTCCCTAATAGGAGAGATGCTGCAGTACCTCCATCACCTTTGTGGCCTTTCATGTCTTCTTCCCAAGCACTAAAATATTCTGTCTTTGCCTTGGAGAAATTCTCATGATATTTAAAGCTTCTCCCAGAAGCTCCTTTGACTCTTCTGCCACTTTTGTTGTCATGTGAAGCATTCCATGAAGAAACCTGGGATACCAGGTTTCTCAGGCTCTCAGCTTTGTTTTTTTGGACCATTTATTCTTTATAGCTAGTCTGAATCTAGATATATCCTCTTCTAGTTTAAACGCTCTTTTAAACCCTCTTCTAGTTTAAAACCATTACTCCTTGTCATATTGCTACAGATCCTATTAAAAGTCTGTTTCCATCTTCTTCATAATCCCCTTTAAGTACTGAAAGGCCACAATAAGATCTCCCTGGAGCCTTCCCTTCTCCTGACTATTAATTTATTCTAGACATCTAGTCACTCCTTTATATTGTTCAAGCCTTTCCAATAACAGGATAAATCTGTCAATGTGAAGTCCACAGGACTGTACACAGAGGACAAATAGTACAGAGTTTTCTTAGCCCCCATTGTGGCACATCCTTTTTCCAAGTTTGCATGGATGAACACATCCATCACTTTGCAAAAGAAGTTCCTGAACTGCTCTCAGAAACTCTTTTCCTCAGCAACAAAATGTACCCATCTGTCTCCTCCGCTGTGCGCCTCAGGGTCTGGGCACAAGCTTGTTATTCCAGAGTAGGAACTGGTAAACTGCCATGGGGTTATTGCCATGGTATAAAAGCTCTAAGAGCAAAAACTGCTATAATCTTCTAAGTGTGTAGTTTTTCTTTACAGGCAGCCATCTGCAGTGAAGTGGGTCCTGGAGTGGTTTTCTGTCTCATTTCATTCAAGATGTCAAATTTTGCTTGTGAATCATGCATTCCTCTTTCAGGGATTTATTGTACCTCTGCTGTCCCTGGATGTGCTTGTGGAAAGCTAGACTGGTGACTGCTATGAGCCCTGTGATTATAAAGCAAAATTAGTTAAGCAAGAGTCAGTAAACTTCTTTGCTCTTGAGAGCAGCAGGAGGCCCAACAACTTCTTTCAGTTGAAGCTGGCACTGACACCAGGCAAATCCATCCTGTGAACAAACAGCAAATCAATAAAGCCTTAAAAGACAGAAGCATCCAAAATCACTGAGGACAACAGGACTGGGAGGCCAGCATTTCCTTGAATCTGACCTGAAGAACCCTGAGATCCTAAATGATGTGGCAGTCGTTCATAATTATTTTTGTTTGTACAATGTTGTAAAACAGTTAAAAAATGCTAACAGCTTGAAGAATACCAAAAGCTGAAGATTTGTTTCTTATAAATAAAGTACATAGAACGTTTTGCCATTAGTTATAGTCTGTTTACAGACAGAGTGAAATATCCATCATTAGAAGCTAGAAAATATTGGAAAGTGTCTCAAAAATTATTCCTCTGTTAAAAACTTCCAATGTACTCTGTGACATGTATTTTATCAGAATGATTTTAATGAGAAAAGATGTTGCATCTTCAAAGTGAAACATTCCTCAGTCAATATTCCACAATGATTGTCAGAATTTAAAAAAAAAAAATTTTTTTCTAATAGGAGGAGAATTCAGAGAGCTTTCCTGAAGAACCCAAAACCATCCTGATGTGGTTTTCCTGGCGGGTAGTGCTCTCCCTGTGGCATGTTCTCAGCCTTAGATTAGATAGTTTAGACACAGCTGGAGTAGCTTTGGGACAAATTGTTTTACTTTCTTGTGCTTCAGTGTCTGTAACCGTAAGCCGAGGACAATGATGATGAGCTCCTCTGGAGCTTCTTGAACCCTCTGACTGAAAGGTTAAAGATGGGTTTTCATTATTCCTATAAATACTCTTCTGTGATTGTGATATGAAGGCGAGAATTTTCCCCTATGCAGTGCTAGGTCAAGTGTGTTTGAGGCTGTTGTCAGTCAGTGGCTTTAGGAGCCTGGGCATGTGCTCTCAGACTTAGCTTTTCATTAGTGCTCCTTTTGATGCAAGCCAGAGAGGGCAGTGACAAGCTTGCTTCAAGAGGAGATGCAATTCCCTCAGTGCAGTGTCTTACAGCCTGCAGGCCCTAACCCTGCTGTACTTTTAACTGGCAGATAACCTGGCGGCTGGGACAAGTGGCAGCAGCTTCATCCCTGCTTCTCTTTCCTCTGGTCCAATGCTGACTTTGGGAGCCTGCTCTGGAGATACAAAGGAGGTGCAAAGTGACTGTCAGCTATACTAACTGTGTCCCCAGCACAAAGGTAAATTCTGCCCTGCGTTTTAGTGCCACGCAGTCATAGGAACTACAATGCAGAAAACAGCTCCCATGATCCGGGCCTGACTCACTGACAGTGTCAACCCAGCAGGACCAGAGCATCCTCACCAGCAGGCTGAGCATCAGAAAATGCCAGTGGAGTCAGAAAGACATGTAATGTGGATAGGTTGGGCTTAATGCATGATAATAGGAAATGAAGGGAAATGACTAAATATAGCTTATTTACAAGGTGGAGTACTGGAGATGAACATTTCTATGCAAGATGCAAATTCACCTGTATATATAGAACTTGTAGCACAGTTGATATATGTAAATGTATGTTTATGTATGTGTACATTTACTCAGTATAGGCAAATGTTAGTAACATCAATACTAAAATCATTATTGCATTAGAGAAGTCCCCACAGAAGCACATCTCTAGCTGCTGTGAAACAGAAATGGCTGATCTCCTGCTGGGTTTACACAGCCTAAATATAGCTCAAAAGATGTTTCTGAAACACTTGTCACCCTTTTTGGTTGTCAAATGTACTCTGAGTTAGAGTACCCTGGAGAAAGGGGTTTCTGTGCTCTCAACATGCAGTCTTATTTCCTGTAAGTAAAAAGGAAAGCAGCCTGGAAGAATGTGAGTCATCAGATCTGTCAAGCTGAAACCACTAGGCAGCGGCAAAGCAGATGGAGATGTAAATGCAATCCAGCCTGCAGAGACATTTAAAAATGTGGCATTGTTTCATCTTCCCAGTCTTGGTCATTCAGTTTAAATAAGTCTCCTTTGGTGAGCAGGACACTAAAATTGTCCTTTCAGTTCAGCAAAGCAGTGTTTGCCATGTGCCTGCATCAGTTACCTACCCCCACATCAGCCAAGGGTAAGGTGCACTTGCTCTCTGCTTGTTTGGTCACGGAAACACCATGTCTGGGCTACTATCCCGCCCTTAGCAACCAGTTACTGTATTTACACTCGAGCTGGGTGCCTGGCATTGGCAGCCTCCAGCTTGTGAAAGACATTGGTGCAAACCTGCTGGAACACAACTCGTAAAGATGAGTAAAGTGGGAGTTCTCTGAGTTTAGCTTATCCCAGGGATGAGGAAAGATATGTAGGTCCAGTCAAGTCTGATACTGATTTCTACAAGGGCAGCAACAGATCCTAAATCAATAGGAACTAGCAGTATCACAGAGAATGACAGTTTGTCCACACACACTTGAGTCCTGCTCTTGAATGATTAGACAACATGTGAATCTCAGTGAGCAACTCTTCCCAAGAAACATCACTCTCATAAGATCAGTAAGGCCACATGTCTGAGAATCCAGCTCTGCATTTTCTGCACAATGAAATTCCTTCCTATTATCAAATTTTTCTGTTTTCAAAACACCACACAGAGTTCAGATCCTCAGTTTTGAGACAATCTGCTTTGCCTGACACTGGTACCTACATATATTGGTGTATCACTTCAGCTACAGACCCTACATAATTGTACCAAGAGGAGAGTGAATGGGCAAGCCCAAGGATTCCCCCACACATCTGTAACACTGTCAGCTGAGCTGCTGCAGCCAGCAAGAAATTCACCACACTGCCTACTGACAATGGAAAGTACAGCGGCGTAAGGGAGTTACATCACTTTAAAACTGGCTTCAGGGTCCTATTCTTTCACCTTACTGTTATTAACAAGTTCACAATTGTCTTATGGCAATTTTCCTTTCTTTTTACCTAATTATTTATTGGTGTCTAACAAGTTCTGCACTATAATGGTTTTAATTCATCCAAAAAATTGCAGTGGAGCATTTGACTAATCTCCAGAATCTATGTGCCATTGCTTTCAGGTGACTCTGAGTGACTGGCAGTACCCCATCAGGCCAGGCAAAGACCTTGCCTGCAGGGTCCAAAATCTTGTCACAGGTGATGCTCCACTCCTGTATCTTAGGTGGAATGAGACCCAGGCTATGCAGGTGCAGATTTGTTATTTAAAATCATGCCAGTGTCTTTTCCCAGGGCTGGAAGGAGACAAGCCAGCCGGAGCTGTTGCAGTCCTATCTCCCAGCAGCCCAGGACCGAGCTCCATGTCCCCCATCAACTGCATGCCACACTGCTCTGAGACCTCGGGGCATTTACAGCCAGGTCCTCCAGCTGTCCCCAACCCTCAGCCCTGTCTGCAGTATCTGTCCCATGCCTTGCTGCCATTATTGGGCTGCTCAGGCTAAAGAGGCTGTGCAGATGGGCACATCTGAAGTAATGTAAGGGGGAGTGGTGGCTTTACACTACGTAAATTACAGGTCCCACATACTGCTTCTCATAACATCCCCATTGTATGTAACTCTGTGTGATGGACTGAACTTCTTGGATGGGCTGGCTGAGCCCTGCTATTGTTTCCCTGATAACCTGTGATTGATGTCTTAAACAAAGCATTTTTGTGCCAGATAAGGTAAAAGGCTGTTAAGAAGCATATCCTGCAGAGGTGGGGTAATGCTTTTAATCGTACCCCAGTAAGGCTGACAGTGTAAAACTCCCTCCCAGGGGAGGTATTGGGTATTCACACACAGGCCTGAAGTTATTCCTCCCTAAGAAGGCAAAACTGACATGTTTAGAAGCAGTGCCAAAGAAGAAGGGGCCACAAACCATCAAAAGACCCAGAAGTACTGGGGCATTCTCACCTAAGCCTGAACATATATAAGCTGTCAAACTCTTTGTTGTGTGGGTCCTGACCCCAACAGATCAAGACTGCTACGATGACTCCAACCATGGACATAGACATTGCAACAATCAAGTCTTTTTGCTGGATCCACTGGCGATGACACCTTTCCTCCCCACTATCTACTCTTGTCCTTTCCTTCTCCTTCTTTCCTCTCCTTACATATTTTCTTCACCATATTTTTATAATTGTATAAAGAACCAAAATGACTACACACCTCCTTTCCAGAGCAACCAAACTGTTTTAAGATAAACTTGCCTTATGCATGTACATTCAGTGTCATTTCAGTCAAATCCACCCCAAGGGACCTATTGACAGGAACCTCAGTTACCCTGCTTTAGAGGTGGGTCGTAACACTAAGCTAGGAAGTAGTACACATTAAAATATTCAGAATAATAGGCATTTATTTTCAGTGCTATTTTCATTAAATATTGGTATAATATATCCATGTCTGAGGTAATAAATTAAAAATAAACTCAAGATTTCAGTCCCATATTTGTGCTGCATATTTTTTTCTACCATTATACATAATTTTGAAGCAAACACACACAGTCTGTAATTCTGAATGCAGCTAGGAATATTATTTTAACACAGTCACTTTTTTGTTTCACTATAATTTTTTTCTGAAAATGGTTATTGCATGATACACTTTTAATAGATGTTTTAGTTATTCTAGAGTTTTCTATTAAATCACACATACCGTAATTATAGGAAGATGGGCATGAAGATGTGCTTTGAGCCAAGGATGGCAAATACTGAATCAGTGATAGCACATACTGCAGGATTATTGTCTGCCTGCACTAGAGCCCAGATCCAGCAAAGCCATTTCAGTGTGTGCTTAGCTTTAGACATGAGTCATTTCAGTGTCACCCATGACCTTAATTTGTGCTGAATCGAGGACTAGCCAAATCTGCAGAACTAAATTCATAGACTTTAACTGTGTGTTATTTGAAAACACGATTGCTGGTTTCATATTTTGTAAGATATTTTGTAACGACCTCCATAAGATTTTTCGTATCAGTGAAGCACCCATGAAAGTTTCTAACCTGGTTCATACATACAGTGTGAAAAAATAAGCAGCTACAATGACTCTCTTCTACACATTTTGTTAAAAGTAACACCTGGTTTGAAAAGTTATTAAAGTAATTTTTTCATGGTAAAATATATTTAAAAAAATAAACTCTTAATTTAATCATCTTCCATCAAACATATAAGCATGTTAAAGGGCGGGGCATACTTCAGGTATTTTCATTTATAAATGCAAGAGATTGAGTGTATCAATCTTTTTGCACTTAAATGCTGGTGGTAGTAAGGCCCTTTCAGCTAAGTCTCCATCAAGCCCAACACCAGTGAGCTAAAGAAACAAATAAAACACAAATTTTGCTTGCATATAGCTTTTCCATAATCCTGAATTAAAAAAAAAACAACAAAATCATCCCTGCTTAGAAAAGAACTCTTATTTAACTGCTGCCATTACAAAAGTATACCTCACCTCCATATTAACTTTAATCAGTGATTCTGAATGCAAAGGATTTAAACACTCACTAAAACTGCTGTGGCATGCCATTAGACTCTTAATGCTCATAAATTGTGCTAATTCCCCTTTAAATCAGGAAGCTATAGAGTTAGAGCTAATGGTTGTCTTAGTGTTAAAGGTCTATTTCCACCAGATTTTCTTTATTCTATTTTGCAAATGACTGACAGTGCTTATGATGTGATCCTGAAAAACCGTTTGGCGTTATTACCAGAAGCTATAGTCTGTGAGAAAACTCTCCATGCTCATGCAGTGAGTTGCATTGCTGAGGGACCATGGCCAGCACCGCTGTGGCCGTGGGCCTGGCCCGAGGCCGCCCGGGGCCTTCAGTACTCCACCGAGCTCACGATCGCCATCGGCTCGTCAAACGTCGCCAGCCTGATCTGCTTCGGGGTAGGGATGGACAGCATCTCCCCGGCGTCCGTCGGTGAGTGAATCCCATTGTCCATTATGTTTGAAACTTCCTCCTCATGGTCCTCGTACAGCGTGTTGATGTGCAGCAAAGGGTGGGCCGGGTTGCAGCTCAGTGCAGCTGTGGGCTCTGGCTTGACCTGGTTCAAAGCCATACTGGTGGCAGCAGCAGTTGTGGCTATATGGTTGTGGTTACACGTGACGAAAGCCGCAGCAGCAGGCACAGTTCTGCAAGTCTCAGATGAGTATAGGATCTCGTTTGCAGGATGAGGGGTATCTAAAAGAGAACAAAACAGCCAGATAAAGGACAGGTAGTATTTCACCCTTCCAGTCTATCAGTGAGGAGTGTCCTGAACCAATAAAAGTCATTGGTGGTCTTGCCACTGATTTCAGTGGGATTGGAAGTGGATCCCAAACTGAATTTCCTTGGGATCCTTTGAGAAATCCAAATAGAACTGTTTCAAAACAACAGGCTTGAAAGCTCAGGGAAACAGCACAAACAAGAAATGGGGTTTGTAAATCTCTCTCTTTTTTATGCATGCTCATGCTTCCTTATGTGAATGGTATTTTTGTAAAATGAAGGAAAAAAACCAACTGAAAAGTATATTTATTCCCCTCTACAGTCGGGCCATTGTTTTTTAAATGTTATGATTTAATGTTTTGACAAACGTAATGACTATTGAAATCCACAGGATGGAATATAAAAGGCACTGGTATTTTCAATGGGAAAAAACTAGTGGTTACACATTGTAAACCACTTGTCTTTAGAAAGAACTCAGCAATTTGACATAAACTGAAGTCTCTTTCCAGAAATTATAAGCTTACCTTACCTGATGTACTGCAATGTAGGTCTAACTCAAAAACAAAGTTGAAAATGTTTAATGTGAATGGGGAGTCACAGAGCCCCAAAACTCCAGTAATAACTTTTTGCCCTCAAAATATTCAAGCACTAATTTAGATGAAGGTAATTGAGACCAGAAAACCCCAGTAGTTTTGAGGAGTTGAAATCAGACCAGGTGACTGGATAGGGAATGCTGTAGAATAGCTCACATGCACATTGGGGAGTTGGAAGGCTCTAAGGAGCATAGGGATTTGGAAGTGACAGAAACTTTTATACCTCAAATCACTTCTTTGCTGGGCAGTGGGGTGACGGTAGATGTCAGTCTGTCGAAGCCCAGAGGGAGGTCTTAGCTTGTAATGAGATGAGAGCCATTGCTTTAAGTACGTACAGACTTTTCTGTAACTTCAACTGCATAGTCCTTCTTTCTTATGTCAGTAGCTTACAAAAATAAACAAGAAGATATCTGTCTATCAGTTTATCTACTGATCTATCACTTTTCTTAATGCTCAAATGGCTTTCCTCATCACTCTAGCACCTAGCAATTATTGATATATTTGAAACACTCCTTTGAGTTAGGAAAGGGACAGGCTTTACATGACACACAGAGGAAATTGAGGAACAGAAAGAGCACCTCCTGTGAGGCCACATGGGAAGGGAATGTCGGAAATCCCGAATACCTGACCAGCACCCACACTTCAGACCATCCATCCTCTGGTCCACATATGACACAGGGCAATTTAGTGTGCGTGAAAAACAATGTTAGTGAGCTGAGTTTTGATTTTCTAGGTGACAAATATATGCCAACCCCTAAGAGTTGGTAGTTTAAGAGATATTTTTTCCACAGGCAGTTTTAACTGCCATTAGTAGTCTCCCACATTCCTCAGGGGCCATTACTGCTCAGAGTACTGGTCATGTACCATGGTAGTTTCCATATGACTTGAAAATAAGGCAGATTTGAAACGTGCCAGGTGCTGGTAGAGCAGGACGGGTATCATGGAAGCCAAACACTCCTCATTTCCTTGGCAAGGCATGACCACATTTGTAGTTGTGAAAATCTGCTTACATTTGAAACATTACCCATACCAACAGCCTGCAGCCTGTTTTGTACAGCTCTACCTGTAATAATCCTTACCCTCCATATAGCTGTTAAAGAGAGAGAATCTCTATTTCTGAGGCCTGCAAGCCCTGAGATTACTAACTATCCCCAAATCTAGCAAGATAGGTCAAACAGTTCCAATAAACTCTGAGTTCCTTAAGACTGCTATGTAAATTATGGTCCATGGAGGTAGTACGGGCATTATGGCATACTGTACCTTTGAGAGAGGAGGTAACATGCACTACAACATTCTCTTCCTGGTTTAAAAATCCACCCTCTTGGCTTTTTGATGTAGGCATCGAGGGGATGGCTTGAACCTCTGGCTTGGGTTTTTTGCTACTAAGTATATATGGATGAACATCCAAGGAAAAGTGCCGTGTGTGCTTTTTCTCACTGCTTGTGCTAGCCATGGCGTTTGGCTCGCTCTTGTGAGTGGATGATTGCTGTGAGGTTTTTGCAGCAGACTCCAACAAAGGAGCTATAAGGCTGTCTGTCGCTGTTTTTCTCCGCACAGGCTTCGGTTTATCAGGTTTATGGTTCTCAACCTTCATAATGGCTAACTGCTCCTTGAATGGCTGAGGAAGGGGGTTCGTAGTTGGGATCCATTTCATCTTCTTCCTTGGTCTCTTAATGATGAGCTGTTCATTACCATCAATGTCTGCTGGATCAACACTTGGGTCTATGGTCTGAATCCCTGAATCACGCATGGTTGGAGTGGCATCGTGATTGGACTGGGCCAGTGCTGCCAGCAGCTGGCGTACCACATTGTCGTACATCAGATCGCTTTCATTTGTAATAAAATCCAGACGGTTCAATGATTTTATGTGGTCCCTATTTTCATTACAAAACATGGCCAAAATATTGATATCACAAAACTGGGACTTCTGCCATTGTTTCTTGGTCTTTATTCCAACTTTGTTCAGTTTATCAAATATGAAGTTAGACTTGCGAAATATGAAGAGGTGAATCAAGTTGATGAGGATTATCAAGTTCATGAAGCAGAGGAGAACGATATCTACGCCAGCAATAATCCGCTGGAGCTGGACAGATGGCAGTTTACAGTTCACTCTGATGTGCAATTTGGAGCTGCTTGTTTTGTCTGGAGGCTCCCCTAGTGCACATGTAAATTCATTTTGCTTCTGTGTAGCATAGTAGGTGGATAAGTATGTGATTGGTATGATGCTTAAAAAGATGATGAACAGATGTCTTGCAAGATAAAGCTTAGCTAAAAAGTTACTTCGACCTCTTCTTTCCAGATATTTCTCAAACAAGTTCTGCTCAGGGCTTTTTTCCTTCTCTGCATTCTCAATTATTTCTCTTTTCTCTCTCTCAGTTATCCCTGGGCCTTTGGACTGAATCTGTTTCTCTATTTTTGGTGCGCGCCCTTCAGCTGCACGGTGGTAGCAGTTATCAATCTCCTGAAGCAAAAAATTAAGCTCTGAAGTCAGTCGAGTGGAGGCCAGAAATTCCCAGCCCAGAGCTGGAATGTACATTATCCCAGCAAAAGCCAGCAGTGCATAAGGTAGGAACTTATGCTCAAACAAGGAGGGCCAGTGGCTGGCATCAACTCCTGGCAAGGCATCTTTTAATTCTGTCCAACAATATCCTCTGGCATACAAGGCTTGATCGCGGGTGAAGTTGTGTGGTGTGTAACAGTATATTGGCTCCTCTGTATAACAGAGAGAAAAGTCACTGCTGTGCATTTAACCTACAAAAGGAGCTCTGGAAAATAAACATTTCAAATTATATCAATTTTATTTTTACTGTATCTTTGCATGACCATTAAGCCCTCCACATCTATTAGCCAGCTCAGGCTGCACATATCCTCACAAGCTCTAAGGGAAAACTATTTACCTGAAAGTTTTAGAATGAACCTGAATTAGAAATATCTGCAAGAAATACATATTTTGGTTTAATTACCTCTCTGAAAACAATATCCTAAGCAACTGTGACATGAACTCTGTAAAGCTAAAAGACCTGATATTCACTATAAAGTCAGTAGCTGAGGATGTTCCATGCAAATGCTGAAATTTAGACGAAATTTAAGGTTCATCCCAGCTAAACATTCTTCTAAACAGAAAAAAATTAGATGTAGCTTAAGGCAGCATTTCTAATTATTATTAACAAAGTCAACTCATTTGATACGGTAGAAAAAAATGAAACTCAAGATATACAACGATTTAGTCAACTGTATCCCTCTCAGCTAACATTTCTGAATTAAAGTGTGATGGAACAGGACAGAATCTGGTGTGTTAACTATTTATCGGTATGAAAATTAAATTCTACATTTAATTAAATTTAAACTGTAACACTGGGTTTTTTTACGCAATGTGTAATTAAATGCAACTTGCCATCAGTCAGTGTTACAGAAGAAACAAATACTGTGGATCAAGAAAGAAATCAGACAAAATAATAGAAGAAAAAGTATGGCAAGGATTATTAAATACACAATGATGCAATTTTTCTCTCAGGAAATGTTTAAGTCATATTCTGTTGGAGGGTGGAAGGGTTTGCCCAAGGAAATTACACCATACTGTTATCTATTTTAACATTCCTTGGTAAAAATTTGTATTTTACCATCATCATCAGGATGCTGAGATAAAGCGACTTTTTTCCTGACCCAGTATATAAATTATGTTCTTATATGATCAAATTTTTTCTAGCAATACATGAACGAAAGAGAGAAAAATTTGTGAAAGCTAAAGCAGCATTAATTTCCCAAAGAACAATGACCATTATGAAGACAGCCTATTCAAAGAGGAACACCATGTTTTCATGTTTTGACAGGTAGAACAAAGAGAATACATTTTACAGTGTTCTGGTACACTTTAAAAAACCCAGAATGAGACCCATAGGAGGAGGCATGTTCTCTTGACTTGAGAATCACTCAAGATCACCAAGCCTGCTCCAGCTCTGAATGTAGTCTACAATTCAGATTAAGAATAGCACCCTGGAAGAGAGTGGTGGCACCCTTCTCTTAATAATAAAGATGAAAACAAATGGTATCATATTGGTAACAATAAATAGAATATTAAAAATTAATAGACAGGCAACTCCTCCTAATCTTTCTGGCTTAACAAATGACTCCTTACTTGACCAGTTACTTTTCACATGTGAGCAAATCAAAAGTCAATTCTGGGTGTGGAGGTACAACCTCTTCCATGACCTAGAAAGACTTACACGCTGAGAACTGCACAAAAATTGTCTTTTTAAAAAAAAGTGATTCAGTGAAGATTCTTTCCTAAAAATACAACCAGCTTAATCAGAGTTGACAGAATAAATGCTGCTACTCAAGACAGCATGTAAAGTGAGTAAGCCTTGCAAATTCTTTAATATGGGTTTTGAAGACTATTTTAAAATCATCTAACTTCAGTCTCAGAGGAGAGCTTAAAGCATTCCCATTTAGACTATTTTTGTGTACTTACAGACACATGTTACAAGAAACAGGCTCACTGACTCCCTTGGTTCCAGTAATTACATGCCCTCCCAACCCTACCCATGATGGGATGCATACAAAAAATTTAATCTCCTACTATCAAAGACTTATTGTACAATTCCCCGGGAGACTAAACAGATTCCTATGTAAAAATGTTCCCATGGGGGAAAAAAAAGGCAAAGCAGCCTGCTGTGTTTCTCATAAGCAGATTTTTTTTGAACCAGGCATCCCTAAGCCCAGTAAAACTTTCCAATTTGAAACCAAGTTTCCTGTGGCATACATGGGTTTATTTCTCCTAGGTATCAACATCACAAATTCCTGGGAAAACAGTAGCAATACTCCTATAAATCAACCAAAAGGATTATTTTTGGATTCATGCATGAGTTGCTTCCATCAAATAAGGTGAACAGTTCTTTCAGTTCTCTTCACTGAGACCCAAAAGGTAGGGTGACTTTCACCAAAATGGTATATATGCAACAACAATCCAGTATATTTTTCTTTTATAAATGAAAGAAAGGAAACAAATGAAAATGTCTTAACATTTACATTTATATTGGACAGATCACTGAGCACTCTATCCATTGCTACTGCTTTGGTGAGAGGAGTCTGAAGAGCTTCACAACTCCAGTTTGGAATGACCAGCTGCATTACAGGCTATAAAATGAGGCTGTCCCAACCAGTAGGAAAAGCAAATGTTAATTTACAAGAATTTGTTCTCTTTTCCTCTGTTAAACATGTTTTTATCAATTGCCTGTGAGGTTGTAAAAGACCTCTAATTTATGTGGCCACCTGAGCATGGTGTCCCACACTTACTGAATGTTTCGCACCTTGTTGATACTAGTCTACAATTTTCTTTGCATATTTGTAAAATTGGCATGGTTTTCATTGTATGACATGTAAATCCCAAGACCCTTCAGATGAAAACCAATCCTCTGTGGAGTCAGCTGGACTTCTGATAACCGACTGAAGTGGGAGCAGTGGGGTTACAACACAATTTTATTCAAACAGTATTTTCAAATACAGAACCCTAGACTCACAGATTGCTTTGGGCTGGAAGGGATCTTAAAGACCATCTAGTCCCAGCCTCCCTGCCATGGGTAGGGACACCTTCTGCTAGACCAGGCTACTCAAAACCCCATCCAACCCTGCCTTGAACACTTCCAGGGATAGGGCTGCCGCAACCTCTCTTAGCATTATCTTTGAGCCCTGTTCACTGTCAGAGAATGCCATAAATTTAAAGTTACTCCACAGGGATATTTAGCTTAACCCTCTCACCACAGGACTTGACTCACAAAGCATAGCATCAGACTTGGAAGCTCATTCTTCCAGAAAATGCTCCAGACACTGGAGAAGAGAGGAATTTCCTTCTGAACTGATTCAAAGCAAAAGACTCCTTTAGCTGTTGCCTGGACAAAGAACCTGTCTCTCTTCATTGACAAGAGGCTGCCAAGCAGGATCCACACCAGGTTTTGAGTAAGTTTTTGTGAATATCACTTCTCAGGAAATGGCAGCATTTAATCTGGCATTTAACAAACACCCTGAAGGTGTTTGATCCAGGTATGGTAGTGTATGGAACTGTTTCTTTTCTACTGCAGCCTGTGTCCATCATTAATTAATGAAAAAAACCCCAAACATCATGTCAATAAATAATCCTGTTCATTCTGAAAGTTGGCAATAATATATAGCTGGGTCTGAACATGCAGATCTGATGAGGACAGCAGAGGAACAAGTTGTTCTCACACATATAACTCACTTAGCTGTGAGACTCCTGCTTAATGCAGTTTCAAGAAGGCACAGCAGATTTTTTTTGTTTGTTTTACAATGTTCTCCTGATAGGTAAGCACCATTAAAAAAAGATTGCAGTGGTGTTAAAATCATAGCTCTGATGTTTGATCATACAATATAAAAAAATGTATTTGCCTTTTAACTTCATATTCATAAATATAGAAAGTTTCTATTGATACTCTTCTTTCACCCTGAAAATTATAAGAGCAGTTTATGAAGGTCCTTTCTCATATAGCCATTCCATCCACCTCAAAACACAGTTTTTTCCTGAGACGCCACAGTTTAATTGTGTATGGAATAACTGTTCAGTTGTGCAGGAAAACACTATGAAGTAAGGTCTTGTAAAGAGAATTTTTTAAAGCTTAGCCATTATTATGGCTAAGTGGATTGGTCACCCTCTCAATGTTATCTAGTCTAAAGCCCATAAAAAGAATCTGTCCCTCTGCTCCTTGAAAGCTATATTCCTAATAATTACTACATTGGGGGAAAAAAGGCCTTTATGGTAATATATTATAATTTTTTAAATACTAACTTAAGCCTAAACATGCACTCTAAGAAGCTTCTAGAAATCCAGAGAAGTAGGATAAAGTATGAGAGAGATCTCACTGCATTTTCCAGACTTGCAATCAAGATGAAATAATCAACACAGAATTACTTAGTTGTGTAATATAACTGATTGTGTTATGCCAATTGAAAAATTAAAATCCCTCAGCAGCTAAGTTTTTTCACATGCTCCATTCTGCACCCTCTCATCCTATCCCTTTAAGTATTTTTTAAATGGAGAGAAGTGACTTGCAGGAGGTTTTGTGGTACCTCCTGTGGTACTGAAGTCCTACCTCAGGGGAATGAAAGTGCACGGCTGCAGAAGATGCTCAGAGCAGGAAGAGGGACAAAGGAAGGGGCTGTGCTCAAAAATACTCTTTAGAAAGAATCGGACAGTATGGAAAGGAGTGAAGTCAAAGTACTGAAGCTAGGAGCTGTCAAGCCCACTGCTTTTAGAAAAGGCTTGTAGAAATGCTTGTGGGCTTCCTGCAGGCACATGCTCCCACTCCTACTGTTCCCAAACCAAGGTCAGCCACCTCCTTTCAGCGGCTCCTCAGCCTCTGTATACTTTAATATACCTTTGACTGTCCTCTTTGAGAGGCCCTGAATTAAACACCATGTTTCAGGCTGCAAGTACTAGGCATGAAAATATGTTAGAAAAACAAATCTGCTAAATTTCAAACTGGAGTTATCATACTCCAGGTTATGGATTCCTCAGGAAAGGGGCTGGAATGCTGAGGTTTGGGGCTGGAACTCCTGTAAGAGCTTCCCACTACAGAAATGAATCTCAGATCTGTCCATGGAGTTGCCAATGGAAAAATCTGATGACAGCTGTTTCTACACCATTTCCTGAAGTTATACCCCAATGCACAATCAGAGAAATGCTGAGTCCCACATCACACTCAAAGGAGGGTCAACACTGATTTCAGACCAGCTTGATTAGGGCTTTGTCAGTCTGAAATCCTTCAAAGACAGAGGCTACTCAACCTGCCTGTGCATCCTGCTCAGGCAGGGACAGTGCTTGATTGTCCGCAAAGTGAATTTTCTTCTTCTTTAGGTCATGTCCAGCAAGAATGGCTGATCCATGCAGCAGTAACTTTTTTCATTTTTGAGAAATAGCAATTTTCAAAAATGAATGCAATGGCCAGTTGCACTAAGAACACATCCAGTAAAATACAGCTAGAAAGCTATCACAGACATACACGCACGTGGCTAGAGCTCAGGCCTCAGTATGGCATCTCAGTGGAAGGAAGAGATGCCAGAAGCACAGCTCACCAAGGACGCCGTGTGTGGGGGTGAGTGTGTGTGCAGACACGTGTCCTTGCCCATCTGTAACGAGAAACACTTTGCAAGAAATGCGGCCTGGTTTATTGTACATGGAAATGACACTGACAAGAAGATATGGTGAAACTCTAGATACGCATCATTCTCCATTGTCTATGCAAAGTTTAGATTTTACAAGTCTTCTTGGGAGAGTGAGTGAACTGCATCTAACACACTCACCATTTAAAGATAAAGATAAAAGTGACAATCTCTTAGCATGCAGTGCTGTAAAAAGTCAGACCTGCTCCAGAAAAGACTTAAGGAACTGCATGCATTAGGCATTTCCCTAAAGTCGATGTGATTACCACAGTGCATAAAATCTGGCACATGCATCTCTCTTTGAAGAACTGATGCTGTAGTTATAAAGCATCTAAAATATTATTATGAGAAAAAGTTATTAAGTAAATGTGGACAACACATTTAGAGTGCTTTGGTAGGCATTACAAAGAAAAGAAAATACTACTAACAAACAGTATGTGCTCCTACATAACCAGGCAAATGACTTCTCATACCTACAGCATTCCCAGTGGAATAAAGCATATTTGCCCAAAGCAAAATATAAACCATGATAACAAACTGCACATGCGTCCTGTGACCTCCAGCTTTTAGCATTTACTCTAGAAAAAGAAATCACACCTAATTAATCTTCCCACTGAAATACATGATTTTAGCATTCCAGTGCAGTAATTGAGTAATGCAGAAGAAACAGTAAAATTTTCCAACAGCAGACAGAGAAAATGAAACAGATTTCAGAAAATATAATTCAAAAATGAAAAAAAAGAAGATTCTTGTGCTTGCTACACCAAGGCAAAGGTAAGCACGCCTCTTGTATGAAGATTTCTTCAAGGATCTAGTAAGCATTCAGTGTGACTGCCATTACCCCACACTGGATAGAGGCAGCAGAACCAGTGATTAGGTGCTGCTGAACAGACTGGATCTCCCAGCCCCTGAACAAGTGCCTAAACACTCATGCTGCAGACCCAAGCTAAGTTTCAAGTAAGTATATTGATAAGTACACTTACTGAGTTAAATATACTACAGACTCACCCTAGCCTAGTGCTTCCTAGCAACTGGCATTCTGCCCCCTTGAAGAGAGCTGCTAAATCATCCTCATTCCTGTGCCCAACCTGCCTGAGAAGATAAGAGGGCAATCCAGTCAAGATCTCTGCATCACTCCTTGTGCAGTCCTCTCACTTGTCTCTAAGGAGAAATTCAACGTTTAGGTAGAATCTCTGAATCTCCCTGGCCATCACTTCACAGTACACACATTTCTAACAGACAAAATAAATTAGAAACTCCCTGAATTCAGCAATAAATGCCAGTATTTAACAAGGGTATTCCTTATCATACTGCTTTGTGGCACATACATGAAAGCCATCTGACATACGTGACTCATTCATCTTACTAAAAGGATTGCACAAGAAAGCAGGTAGCAAACTGTTTATTTTTAGAAACAGAAGTAATTTATTTAGTACTTTTTCAGCAATTTTTAAATGGAAAAAGAGGAAATGTCCTGGATCCGCTTCTCTCTGGAAAAAAAGAATAAAAATCATTCATGTTACTGAGGTTGAAAACATAGTCTAAGAAAGTAAAATATTATCTAAACAGTACACACATCCCAGTCACGAGGAATATGTAACTCTTCTTTGAACAGTTTTAACCATTGCTACCTAATACCCAAATAAACAGTCAGCAGAAGGACAAACTCACTTATTTAACTAGTTTATTTCAACTACTTTATTTAAAGGGTGTTTAAAGGTTAGAAGTTAGTACAGAGTAAGGATGGATCCCTGAAATTACTTTTTTGTATCAACTGCAATCATACAGTCCTATTTAACTCTGAGTTTACTCATATGAATGAGAAAACGTCCAGGAAACCAAGCCTTAACTTGGCAAGTTAATTATTAAGAATTACCAGTTTTACTGAAATGAAAAGACAATACCTTTACCTTTCTTAGGGAATATTCTTTCCAAATCTGAATACAGGTTCCATGCCCATGAAGTCTTCCTAAGGTACAAATTTCTCCATGATCAGCAAGGTAAGGTAAGCCTTTTTTGCCCAATCTCTGAAACCACTTGTCCTGTTTAAGAAAAAAATCTTGAAAAGAGAGTCCCTAAAAAAATGAGATAGGAAACCACTGCTGCTATTAGATTTTATTGGCCTATACTCTATAAGAATTAGTCATAATGAGTGAGATGTAGATAAGCAGTTTCAAAGATTGATAGGTAATGGGTCACCCACAAGGGTAACTGCACTGCAAGGGTAGCAGCAGGTCCCCCTGTATTTCCAATTTGGGACTTTTTGCCCTGCAGGACTGCTGCTTGAGCTGCATATATTTTGGATCTGTAGAATCAATGCATTAATAATGCACTTTCCTAGTGTAGATATAAACTTACAGAACCATATTTCCTGTATGTAATAGACACTGACTCTTCTAAAAGTAGCTGGTATGCTCACCCTTACCACTCCTACCTGCAACCTGAGGCTTAGAGGCTTTGTACACCTGCCCAGGGTAATCAGGAAGAAAAGGCACCTACTCCTGCTTGTCTGATATGTTGGAAATAGCAACTGTTATGTGGAAGGTGCAGAAACAAACAAAATCCCTTAGGCTGCTCTCAGTAACGAGCTGCCATCTACCATGTGGTGGCCAAGCTGCATGGTGGTAAAGTCACTGAAAAGAGAGCTTATTTAGAGAGACTGGACTACTGATGCCAGGATTTGAGGGAAGGTTAGATCTGAATTTAAAGGAATGTATTAATCTAAATATAATTAATGAAATTCAGCCACGCAGACAGTCCTACAAAAGAGATCAGAATAACATTTACTTCTAAATTTAGCGCTTACGTGAGGAGGTGAGTGGAATTTCAGTGATATACAGATTTTCTGCATAGGAGAAGTAGTAATGTGTGAAAATAATGTTTTAATGTTTTGCAAAGGTCAAAAATTGCCCTCTAGAGATGGAACCCCAAAGAAACTACATGCACTCAGACAATATGATAATGTGGACTGCAGTAGTACCTGAAGTAAACTGCAAGAATAAATGCTGAAATGAAACGAATCATGAAAATCCAGTGAAACCAATGATATATGAACAATGTTGGCTTCTTAAATCAAGGGTTAATACAACCATAGGAAGCAACAAGAAACAGCAGGTTCATTCTACTGCATCATTGTAATTCAATGACTAGAAATTAAAAACATGGCTTGTATCAAGTACCTCTAGGCATAAACACAGCACCCAGAAAATTCCATCTTGAAAAAGAAGAAAAAGACCAACAGTTTTCTCATTAGGTAATAGCATTATTTTAATAACACAGTATTTAGAGGGCAGAGATATCTGATCTAGTGCTTTTGGAAAACTGGTTCCTCCATGTGTAGAGAAATTGGGTTTTGTGAAGTATCAGAACTGTTTCGATTCATCACAGCAGAGACAGAAGAATCCACCACTCGAGGCTCCCAGCGGCTCTGCCAGTTCCAGAGTGGAGGTCTCCTGACCTCCTGAGGAAAACATGCATTTCACAGAAGATGAGGTACCTCAACCTCAAAATGTGAAATAATTACTTCATCATAAAACTAAAATGCTCCAGAAATAGTCACTGAGCTCTGAGCTGCTCAAACCACACCACACATCCCAGCACCTGGCTGCAGTGCCACTCCAGGAACTTTCAGTCTGCATTACAGGCTTGGTGCCACTAAAGAAAAGCAAACAAATCCCCAAAGCTTGCTATCATCATGAACAGCTGCATTTCCCCGTTCAAATGCAAGAGTATAACACATGCCTGGGACAAAATCCCCAATGATGTAAATATCTGCCCTGATTTCAATGTTTTTCATAGAATAAATGCTGTATCATGTGGGAAAAAAAAAGGAATCGACAAGAATCATGCCAGTCTGCTGTGAAATTATTCAGCTTTTGTAATTAAACATATATATGTACTGAGGGTGTCCACTGCAGCTATTTTTAATACTGAGAGAACCCAAGGAACTCAGTGATGATGCAGATTCTTCCTGAAGACTTTTATAGCTCTAAGAAACCACACAAGCTGAAATTTCCTCTACATCACGGATGCGTGATTTCTATCTAGTTTAGAGATAACAAAGAGCCTCAAATACTTCAGGGTAGCTTTGAAAAACAGTCTTATTTATTCACAAGGTTTCCTCTTGACAAAGGTGAGTAAATTAAGTAGCTCTTAAACAAAAATATTTTTGACCATCTAGTTAAATCTGTTGGTTCTCTGAAGGCATGTCATAAGCTAAAATTTATATATATTTTGGACCTCTTCCTACATATGACACTTGAAAACATGAAGAGGTTAATAACACAAACAGATTCATTAGAAACACAAAAAATGATGATGTATTTGTGTTGACGAAGTCTGAGAAATGGAATTTATGACAGAAAAATAACTGCATTTGCTAGGAACTGCAGTGGAGTGATTACACATGTATGGCTCATGCATTTCCTCAAGAACACCCTTCTATTTACCATTCACCTGTTTAACTGCAAAATCTTTAAATGATCAAAACTCAGAGTCTCAGCTAGTTTATCTTGGGCACATCTCGTGTATGTGTGTAAAATGCCCTTATCCTTTGGGAAAAATTCCATCAGCAATGCCAACAGCCAGCAGCCGAACTGATGTCAGCCTGTGGGTGCTTGTATCATTTTAGTCCTTTTAAAAATACGTGCCAAGAAAGCACTTAAGTGGTACTGTGACACTCCTTAAATTCTCTTTTCTCTGCTAATACCACCTCAGAAACAATTTCTGCACTGGTGTCATCAGTTTGTCATACAAAAAAACAGATTAAACAATCTGGCTCTGTACTCCTAGCACTAACAACGGTCACTTGGGAAAATGTCATCTTCACCTTCTTTAAGTGCAGTTGGAGAGAAAAAATGGAGAGACAGATCAAAAGCCATCTATTAGGTAAGTCACCTAAGTAAGCATATGTAAAATATCCTGCCACAACTTACAAAATACAAATTAGAAAAGTTGACCAGAAATGCAAAATAAAACTGCATCTCATAATATAAAAACCTGTCATATACTTTTTCAAACATCCTGTAGGGTGAAAAGTGAAAAAGACATTGAACTCGTGCATCTACTGTATTATACAGCAATGTAAGCGTTGCTTGTGCAAATGATTACAAATCAGAAAATAAAACATAAAACCTTGAATTGACACTTTTCATTAAACTTACTATTTCTTTCCATTGCTTTCTTATGAAAAATTTCTAGCAGAAGGATGATAGAGGGCTGAACTATGTAACTGCTAAGAGACATAGAAATACAGTATTTTTGAACTATTTTCTTTTGTATTTTGTAGGTACTGTTTTAAGAACCTAGCAAGAAAACCAATACCAAAGCTTGGTTTTTGACTGAAGTATAAAAATCAACTGGATTAATGCTTTGCCTTATTTTAATGAAGTACTGACATTTAACAGCTTTGGTGGGAAAAGCAAACATAATTGCAAAATGCAAAGAATAATTCACTGTGGCTAGAAAGCAGGAGGCACTGTACAAGAGGGATATGACTTAGCAGTACTGTGACAACATCAGTTTGGAAAACAAAACGTTTCAATATTGTGAAGATAACACAACAAAACTGGCAGATTAGTCTTCTTTGGAACCCACCTACTCTCTGGCCCCTTACAGAGAGAACTTCCCACAGACATTATTGACGGAGTTGCTTCTGAACCCAGCACAACACTGAACTGTAATATTTAAACCACTCACAAAAACATTAAACAATACAAAAAAACTAAGCAGCACATCATGAAAGCCAAGTGTCTCTTAATCTACTGGATTACAGAATCCTGGTTTTGGGAGTTCAGCAAATGCCACGAGAGGCTCCCTGCAAAAGGCTCCACCTGCTGCCAGTAGCACAGAGGACAGGATACAGCACTTGCTGACACAGCAGCATCCTACTTGGGGCTGTGGATTGTGTGTACTAGTACCATGGCAAAAACAGGCAGACTGAAGGATAAAAAACACATGGAACATCAAACAGACCCCTCGAAACTGGCAGTGAATGTTGCAGTCTAATACTCCATATTCTGTGCATTTTGGAAAGGAAGTGAAAATGGAAAGGTTGACAGACTAATCCTGTTTATCTATATCCTTATCACTCCAGACTGACCATGCCTTGATAGGAGATACTGAAACATTGTAACTAAAATCCATTCCTGATAACCCACATAGACGATAACTAGACTAAGACTATGTACCTTAAATCCTTACTTTCTAAAATTTAATTACAACTTTGGTGTTTTACCATTTCTTTCACTAAGTATTAACCTAAGGCTGATTTAGGTTAACAAAGAAACACTTTCAATAAAAAGAACCCCAAAACCTTTATTGTAGGAAAGGGAACAATCCAGCAGGCTTCAATAAAACTAAAATGGAAAGACAGAAGTGACAATCTATACTTACAGACAAAAAATTTGCTTTACCACCAGGCAGTACCTGGTACAGCCACCTATTCATGCACTGGGACAGCGCAGTACCACCAAATTGGAACTCTCTGTTCATATTGGTTGTATTTTACTTCCAGTTTGCACAGGAATAACTAACTTCTAGGAAATAAAAAGCTAAGTATGAGAAATCAAACCTCCACAGAGACAAATACAAGCATGGACCTCTGCAAAGCACTGCATATACATCTGCATGAGTGCTCTAGAAGATGCCTAAGACTATATAGAGTGTGATGGGGGGTTACGTCACTGTTCTGACACAATTTCAAACACACTTGCTCTCATACTTAAATAAAAGAAATTAGTTGTTATCTTTAAAGCAGTAATTTTCAAACAAAAATAGAGAAAACCAAAGTTCCCTTGGGACAACCAACTGCATGCATTGTTACCTCAAGAAGGACACTGCTATAGCAGAGTATTCCTTTAGCCTATGCTGCCTTCTGTAGTCATGGTCACCAGGGCCAAGAACCCTGTGACTCCAGAAAACCAAGAAACTCATAGTTAAAGAAAAATTCTGTCCACAAGGTGAGAGAAAAAATGCATCAAAAACTTTATTATCCTCAAGGTCATCATACACTGGCCTCTAAATAGTGGATTTGCCAGTTTTATACAAAGTCTGTTCATGGGTGAGTTTTAGAAAGGGAAACAAAATTCATTCTTTTGTTAGTGCTCATGTGGGCTTTGTGTTGGGTAGCTGAATATTGGTCCTCAATAACTTTATGATGATCTTACGTTCAGTATAAATTTGGCTCAAGGATTTATTTTAATTAACTTTCTAGGGGTGTTTTTTTCTGGAATCACACTGAGTTGCTTGAAAAACAAAGAATTAGGAGACTGAGAAATGACAGTGTAGGAGGTTAGCTACATGACTTTCTTTCCTCCAGCGAAAAAGTTTAGGAAGTGAAGGCCAGTGCAAAGAATCATATCTTACTTCAGCCATCAGAGTGAACTCTTGTCCCCATTGAAATCAATGGTCAGACTCTGACTGCCTCCTTTGCAGCCTGAATTTAACTTCCAGGAGCACATCCTGGTAGTGCGTCTTTGCCTTCCCTCTGCCTTCTCTCTCAATTCCATCCCAAATGCCCTGCCATCTATTAGTGAAGTATGGAAACAAAATCTTATCTCACAATATATTTTAGCTACATGACAGATCCATTTGTAGGGCAAAAGCACACCAAAGATGACAGCCCCTTTTTCCACCTTGAGTCAGACTCTAAGGACACCAAGCATCCAGGGCTGCCAGGGTGGCCAGCAGGTTAAAAGTCCTCTACTCTGTTCTCATGAGACTTCACTCGCAGTCCTGCATCCAGCTCTGGAAGCCTCTACACAGGAAAGATCTGCCTGAATGAGACCAGAGGAGGACCATGAAAATCATCAGAGGGATGGACTTCTATGACCAGCTGAGAGAGCTGGGGTTGTTCAGCCTGGAAAAGAGACGATTCCAAGAATACCTTACTGATGCCTTTCAGTACTTAAAGGGGGCTTTTGAGAATGATGGGGACAGTTTTTTAGCAGGGCCTGTATCACAGGACAATGGTTTTAAACACAAAAAGAGTAGCTTCAGATTGGACGTAAGGAAGAAATTATTTTATTGTGAGAGTGGTGGGACACTGGAACACATTGTCCACAGAAGTTGTGGGTGTCCCATCTCTTCAAGGAACTGCTCAAGGCCACGCTGTACAGGGCTTTGAGCAGCCTGGTTTAATGGAAGGTGTCCATGTCTGTGGCAAGGAGTTTGACTAGATCATCTTTAAAGCTCCTTCCAACCCAAACCATTCTATGACTTTATGATACATGTAAAAGAAGAAAAGCACAGTATCTAATTTAAAGTCTTTTGTAACACATTAAGTTCAGATGAACTGTGATTTTTTCAGAATATCGGCATAGTACCTGCTAAACAATTAAGTCTTGCCTCTTATGCGACTAAAATGACATTTGTCATGTAATTTCTCAAAAGAGATGTAAAGATCAGAACATTCCAATTCAAGGGCAAACAAATCACTTACATGAAGAGCAAATGCATTTACCTGAACAATGACTTTGCCCATGGCACTAAAACAACAGAATTAACTAAATAACTTCATCTTCACCCACAGGCAAAATACACCATACAATATATTATACTACAGACATAATGATTTCTAAGGTCATCAATTACAATCTTTTAATTAAGTACCACGCTCTTCCTGTGTCCTCCGTTGTAGGGCTGAACTTTGCTTTCATATGTGCTTCCCTGCAGCCTCTGGCCCCAGAAGACTTACTGCTGCCTGGGGACTTGCAGGCTTCCCACGATGGTAGGGTGCCTTCTGCACAGCCCCAGGGCAGGACACCCACCCTGCTTGGCCAAGCAATTCTCACTATGTTTGTTGGACAAACTGTATAGTTGGTCTTGACTTTAAGCTACACTTTGCATACACATAAACTCAAAGGTCAATCAGTGAGGTAAGAGTCTCTTATCTCCTCTACCCATGGATCATGAGGGTTCTTCCAATCCTCAGCAAAAGTTTTGTGAGAAACCACTGCTTTTAGACAACTACACTTTAATATCTCAAGTGCACACATCATTGTTCCAAAAGCTTTACCAATACTGACTAAGTAAGATGGCATAGACCCCAGAAAAGGGGGTTGTTTTCAGTTTAGTGACATGGTGGTATCTTCACATGGCTTGCACTGGATATCATAAACAGAATGAGGAATAATGGCAAGTAACAGACAAGCATACAAAGGCCCAAAGCAAAGCTTGGGAAGCTACTATGATATTCAAAACCAAGGGGTAGTAGGTACCTTACTCAATTTCATCAGCAAAGTTTGTACTTGCATAGCTACTATTCAAATTGCACAGAACGAACAGTATCCAAAGCAAACAAAGTTAGATTTTTTCAAGATCAGTGACAGTGTACGGGTGAAACAACACAAACTGTAGAATCAGTAGTAAGCATGAATTCAGCTGAACAATTGTTATTACCAAGGTCAGTATCTCTGGACAAGCATGCCTTAGTAGAGAAGTCTGAGTAAATACTGTTTTGTTAAAAGCGCAATATCTGATTAAGATCACATTAAAATTAATTTAAGTTTTGCTCTTGAACTCTGTGGAAGCAGAATTGAATTCACTAACCCTGAACTCTTCAACTCAAGCCTAAAAAAAGCATCTAGTTTTATCAGACCCTTAAGAGTTCTTCTATTACATTCTCTTGCATAATTTTTTCCTTTTTCTCATATTATTTTTTTTTAACTGCAGACCATCTGAACAAATATGATATGAGAGAAAAATGATATCCCACATTTTCCCAGAGACATAAGGGTGTTTTTCCTGTGTTGCCTTGTGAGTTTTGTCCCGGCAGGACACAGTAGGCTACTGCTTTCTATCTTACTGGGTCAAATCAGCATACACAGCCTGTAAGTAGGCATAAGTGATAGTTTTCAGTCCTTCTGAAAAACAAATCTGGAACACAACTATCAGCCTAGAGAACAGTCTTCCACAGCACAAAATAAACTCAGCAGCAGAAATGCAGGCAGATGCAAACAAATTCAATAGGGTCTCTTTCTTCTGTATGTGTGTGGACTACAGTCTAACCTTGCAGAGGGACATCCACTGTATAGGTCTGAGTCTCAGACTTGATAGTTCCTCCACAATCTGCAGTCTCAGATGACTTGTTCATCCATCTGGAGCAAGCTACTGATGTCTGACCAAGCAGTGAGTCAAATCAAAGGGCTTCTCCTAGGAATCTTGCACTATGTCAAGGAACACACATGATGGGGGGCATGACCTTGCCTGCATCCAAGGTTGTCTTTAGGACTACTGAGGTTCAAATTTTTACATCTCAAACAGTATGAAAGCATATATGTAAGTATGTACTCTTGTGAGCTGTCTTTTTATTAGCTTAGTTCTCTACAGAGGATAGGGAACACAAAACTCTTGCATTCCACAGAGGATCCTCAAGAATGACCTTGAAACCTGTCTTTCAGTTGCTATGAAGAGTCAGTTTTCATGTGCCCTGTGAACATGGTTTCTCCAAGATACCACCAGAAGACCATCCAAAAGATGAGGTTCTTATTAATTGCAGCTGAAGATCATGAGCTATATAGCTATGTTTTTTTTAAAAAACTGAGGTAGATTGAAAATTTTTAACTATAATTAGGAAAAATCTCCAGACTCCATTTGCAAGCAATTATTCTAGGTGATTTAACTTTACCTCATAGTGAAAACAAGTATTAAGGATATTAAGTGTTGGAAGTCAATTCCAAAGCAGCATGCAAAGCAAGAGCCTGATTCTGGCATGTTTAAACTGTTTGAATACAGCCAATTCTCACCAACCTCACAAGATACAGACTGCCAGGTCAGTCCTGTGTATTAAAGAGCTAATAATTTCCCATGGATCTTCAGCAGAGCTTCAAGGGACATTAAAAGCAGCCATGCACTGGCAGCTACACTCATCAATACTATAATCCACACAGCAAAACAATGTTTACATATGCACTAGTGGCCCAAAAGGTGTTGTAGCAATTTACTGGATCAGTAATTTTCAAGGCTCACCAAAACTTGACCTTCTGAGACTGGTGGTGATGTCTTGTGATGGGCACGCAAATCAGGCTTTTTAAACTGTTACCAGTTTATGCAAGATGTCGGCCCTCAGCAGAAACAGACACCAGAGATTTCCACTGTCACAATATGGCAAAGCACCCTGCCTGGGGCTCCATATATAGTACCAGTCTCCATGAGAGCATCAGCCTCTCCCTGGTAGGCCAGTTAACATTCACGTTGTAGATGCCTGAAGTAACATCAGGACAACACTTGACATCAGTCAGTGTCCAGCTCAGGACCTGTCCAGGATCCACCTCGAGAAGTATTAGCCCGCTGTGTCACCCATGCCAGCTCTCAGCTGCTGCTGGGCAATGGACAACCTCCCCACACTACTGCTGCCCGCAGGCCAGTGCTCGCCAAGGGGGATGGCTGGGGACCCCTCCCCACCGCTCGCCTGCCAGCCAAGGCAAGAGGCAGCAGCTCTCCCCATTGGGGAGCGGCCAGGACGGCGACACCACTGTCCTGCCCGCCACGACGAAGGGCAGTGGCCGCCTGCGGAGCACAAGTGGCTCTCAGGCAGTGGCCGCTGCCGCGCTGCCGCTGTCCCCACCCGCCAAGGCGAGGGCTGGCTGACATCTCTCAGCACCAGCGGCCTCGTTTAGCAGCCACAGGGACACGACCCTGCCCGTCCTGCCGCCCTTACCGGCAAAGTTCTTGGTGAAGACGAGGGTGACGAGGAGGATGGGGATGAGGACGGTCCCGATGGTGACCACGCGGTCGAAGGGCAGTTCCAGTTTCAGCTGGAGGAGCAGAGCCGCCAGCGCGCCCGCCTTGTCATCCTGCTGCCCCGGCAGGATGAGCTCCTTCAGCTTCTCGCCCGCCAGCAGCGCCGTGGCCATGTCGGGGTGGTTATCGATGATGTGTTGCATAAGCAGCGGCGGCTGGCGGCCTCACGCCGCCGGGCTTCCCCGGGGACGGGCGGCGCCCGCCCGGCCTGCGGGGACAACACCGACAGCGGTG
>JACBWW010000005.1:37626422-37661424 GCA_020086605.1 Lanius collurio
GCCCAGCCTTGAACACTCCCAGAGATGGGGAAATGTTATATTTTTAGGAATACATGAAGCTCTTATGAAAACAAAGACTTCTGCTAAGCATCATTGTACTAAAAGGCACATTAACAGAGAGCTCTGTGTTCACAAAAAAGCACCAAATGCCCCAGCTTTTATTGAAGCAAAATAGTTTTTGGGGCCCTCACTTTACCATGTGCTAATAAAGATGTGCCCAAGCATGTTAGGACCTAACATACAGGATATGTTTCATGGACCTCCCTTCTGCATTATTACCTGTGTGGTTTTCTGAAAGAACTGAGAAGCCACAAAGCACCACCCAGCTCCCTCAGCCCCCTGCTAGAATAGCACCTTCAGGTACCCATACACAGATTCAATGCTACCACTTTTCCTTAAGAAGAGTGCACATGGAAATACTTCTCCATTATTCATCTGTGCAATCATTCCTACTCTGCATTGCTGCCACTTCTCACCTTTCTTTTATTTTGATGTTGTTTAGACACATTTTCCCAATTGAGAAGTGTGAACCATGAACCACACTGACGTACTTCTACCTTTTACATGGTGCATACATGTGTAAAAACAAAAGCAGTATTCTCCTTGAAGATAGTAACTGCATTCTATCATATTAAAGTGTACAAAAGCAAGTGCAAAAGGACTCAAGTTTTGTCCAGGATTTGTCTCCATGTGAATGCTATTGTGTACTTGCTCTTTAAACTGAGAGCTCTTCTAAAAAACCAAACACCATGTATGAAAATAGGCATTTTTTATCTGACTTTTGCTGAGTAACAAATGCACGTCTAATATAAATCAAGTAGTTTATTTTATAGAAACTGATGGCAACATGCAAACTATTACAGTCAAAAGGTTATTATACTGTAGCTATTAAACATCACAATCAGTCCTTTGCTACTTTGCTCTGCAGAAGTCATGTGAATACTAGTCAAAATTCTGGATGGTATCTTGCAACACAGTAAGCATCATCCATCTCTGTTATGATCTCTTCCCTGTTCTCTCAAGAGAGCATGAGCATACTAACAAAACCCAAGGTTGGAAGCAGTGGTTTGTGAGATGTAGTAGATTCTAACACAATCCTGAAGTAAGGGGTCGTTCAGAAGGCAACTAGAAGAGATCTTAGTTATACAATTTCTTGAGCTGAATGTAGAATATTGACATGGCATCAATGCTGGTATTTTCAGCACCATACTGCAACAACATAAACCAACTATCCTAGCCTGTCGTGAATGAAAGCAATTTAAGCAGCATAATATGACACCAAAGAAACTGCGCTGAATAGTCTGGAGTGCTCTCAAATGCAGCTGTGACACCCTGGATACACTCCCCCAGTGCAGTCTGGGTGAGAGGCAGTTCTGGGCACTCCACCTTGTGTCACAATAAGTGCAGGTACCCTGCATCCTGCCTGGCTTTGATATTTTATGGCACTTGCCATCTTGTAAGTTGCAGTATCTTATGCATTTTGTGCATTGCAAGGGAAAGAACACAGTGCACACCAAGAATAGAAGTGCCATGAGAGGACTGTAAACAAGGCAAACAAAAGCCTTCTTTTCCCCCTCCTAATTTGTTTCTCTGTAGCCTATAGTCCTATCTAACACACTTCAGTTTGTTACAGAAAGCCATCTTCTTGTACTGGCAATTCTTAAGCACAGGGTCTAGTTGTCCAGCTACTCCAAAAGTGCTGTGCAGCAAGACTTAATCACCAAGGAGAGGACAAGGAAGAAAGACACATACTGTTTAATGGGAAAGCCCAGTGCCAAATTAGGCCAAGAGCAGAAATACTGCTCATCTATAATTTTGTTTTAATTTTGCCAAAATAAAACACAGTACTTTATTTTATAGCATGTCTACAGAAACAAAACAGTTTTAATTTTCTGTTTTTCTTTAACCTTCCACTTAAGGCATTGCTCTGACATACACCCCAGCAGATGGATGGAAAGAAGTGGAAACCAAGAACACCCTGTGTGATCTCAGCTGTATATACAAAGGCCTTAAAAACTAGGAGTAGGGTTTTGGCTTAAGGTACTCAGCATCACTTGAGTGGAGATATTTAATTATCATTCCAGTTCACATCCTAGATATATTACTGTACCACTCCCACAACAATGACCTGACACATTTATGGTCTTGGGACACTCCAGTTTTAGGTGGCAGTACACAAATCCACGAAAACTAAGAAGCTGAAGCAATTACAGAATAAGGAAAATATTACATAGGAGTACTTCAATACTTTTCTCCTGACGGCTGGAGGATTCAGGCATACTGCTCCTTGCAGAGGCACAGTAAGACACATTTTAAACACAAAAGCTAGTAAGTTGCCACTACTATTTTATCCTATAAATTTCAACTTTTTCACTTCTTAAAAAAAAAAAAAAATCTTGTTTGCAAAAACTTTTATCCTTTTCAGAACATGTGCCTATCCCAGAGGACAACAGGCGCTTGGTCTGCTCAGGACTGAGTTTCTTTTAAGTGTTGTTAGTTTCAAAACAGATGAATACCAAAATCTTGAATGCATCCTGAATTCCAAAAAACTAGTCACACCTGTCAATTAAAGAGAGTAACATAAAAATCTTGCTTACCTTTCCATAAAAAACTGTTTTGATTAAAAAAAAATACTATAATCTAGTGTATAGTACCCATTTAACACTGTATTTATTACAAGTTATCAGAAGGGACATACTTAAATCAAATTCCAAGCACTTTGTTTTTAACTACAGTGAAATCACCATAACCATTTCTGCTGGAGACTCCACCAACTTATCATCCAATATGCCATCATCATTTGGGGATACATAAGATATCAAAGTCAACAACAGCTCATATTTAATAATTAATGCTCAGACTCTCTTATGGGGTGGGAGAAAACAGTTACATTACATGTCATTATGTTTACATAATGTTTACTTAGGAATGCAAAATCCAGTCCTACTATGATATCACAGGTTGTTGTAGTGATCAGTCTTTCAAATGACACTAGCTCTAAAAACACTGTAAACAGATCAATATCTAGCAAGGTTAAAGTGAAGACCAGATACTTACTTCTGCAGGTGTTCCAGCTCTGTGGGCAGGTCACAACCTATATAAACTCTGTTCATTAAACTGTATTCTAACAGTGCACAAAAACAGGGATCCTACAAGAGAAAATTAATATATAATTGTAATCATGGTGCTCTGTGAAGTTTCAAACAAATTAACATGGCACATGAATGTAAGAGATTTAATAGGACCTCTTCCAGAAACGGAACTTTACAAATGCGGCAAGCATAGTCTAACATGTGAGGAAGGTACCTATAGCTGCTCTAAATCACATATAGTTACATGTTAGGTGTGGGTGAACTAAATTTTCACTCAAAAAATTTCTCAACTACTGTTTTCCTTCTTGTTCCTGAAGTAAGACTAAATAATCAAATAAATAAAATAGAATAAAATAAGATATTAAGACAAGCTCAACTTATTCCTGTGAAAGGACCATGCATGAGTTCAAAAGGAGTCCTCCCTGGCACTTGCTGCATCAATTGGGAACAATCACTTCTTCCACCCTTCGTTTAAAAAGTGAAGCAATTACATTTTGTGAAGAATCTGATTGAATGAGGTTATTCAGAACATGCTTACTGTACCTGCAGGCTGCTAGAGAACTTTAGAGGAGGTCAGAGCCTCCATGGTGGAGACAAAAAGGAGCTAGGAGCCTGTATGCACAGAGCACCATTTCCTTTGCGCTTGGAAATCTACTGTATGTGTGCCTGAACTGTCCATTCGTATGGGAACCCATGGAGTTCAGATATTCCTAAATGCAGATTGAGGACAATGTACAAATTCCTAGCATATTCTGATGCTCCCTCATATCAGATTAAACCGAAAAATCATTCAACTGCTGTGGCAAATAACACACGCAATTCAAAGACATGAACCCAAAACTTACTTTCACAAGAACATGAGGATTTCCCACGACAATCAGCAAAGCCTTTGCTCTAGTAATTGCTACATTAAATCTCTTTGGGTTACAGAGAAAGCCCAAACAGTGTTTTTCATCATCAATTAAGACTTTCTGAGATCGCACCTAAAATTAATTATGGATAGTTTTAGACATAAAATAATAAGAACACAACATACCATAGGGTAACTTTAACATAATACTTCCTTACTGCAACAATCCACTCAGGTGAATGACAATTCACAACGTGTCTTTCAGTACACCTTCTTCAGAAGCCTCATTAATGTGCTTTGACTTAGCATAGGAAAAAAGCCAAAGCAAGCAGTGTGCTGAAACTATGACTCACTAGTTTTTCACCCATATTTCATCTATATTTGAACCTATCTTTGAAAAATGAAAATTTTCATGACCTAAATAATGAGCTCTTATAAATACAAGAGCATAGTACATACCCAGAACTACTTTAAGAGAGATCCAATGTTGGATTGAAAAGCTATGGTATGATGTGGAACACTGAAAGTAAGCACAGTGCCACTGCCCTCAGGAAAAAAAAAAAAAAAACAAGTGAGAAAATCCCAGACTCTACCTTCAAGCTATAAATGTGAAATATTACTACCATAACTTAAATAGAAAGCAACAGATTCTTAATAATCCAGATTTTAAAGGGCAAAATAACTCTACATGCATCCACTTAAAATGTTCTGCTTTCAAATACAGTGACAGACTGTCAAAAATATGGCTTCTAAATTTTCTTTTAAAGACCTATATCAAAAAGGAGACACAGAGAACTACACATGTAAAAATTCTCAAAAGGATGACAGTAAATTTACATACTGTTGATAAGATGATAACCATGAACTCCTGCCCTTGAAACTCTTCTACTGTGCCAACTTTTATGTCTTCCAAATCAATACTTCTGAGAAGAAATCTAATTTTTTCCACCTACCAAAATAAAACAAAACAAACCAAAACCAAAGGGTTTGAAGGAATTGTTTTACATTTGAGAGTGGGATGCTTTCAAACCGAAACCATACCACATATACATGTATGCACTTTAACATGGCAATGTTAAAGGAATGACTACACCAAGCTTAACCATCAATCACTAGGAAGATTGTAAAATAAAACAGTAACTTTTCCTACAAGAAAGTATCACAGTTAATATAAAACTTAGAATATGAAGGAGTACTCTCTACCATAAATTAAGCAGAAGGTGACAGATTTTTAGTAGTCCAGATTTTAAAGGGAAGAATAACTGAGATCCTTAAACTCTCTTTTTCCAGCGTGCATCATATCCCAAACCATGCATACCACAGATGTGGCAGGGCAAGCAGCTTCCCTCAGCCCTTCAAGAAGACCACGAAGATTCCACCTTTGCTTGCCAGATGCATCATGCAGAGTGAAAGGCAAGGTGAGGTAAGATCTTAAGTACCCTCCCAAAAGAGAAAGGGAACAAGGAGTTTCAGGCACTGGGATCCTGGTACGTGTGGGATTGCTGTACTGCCATCTGCTAAAAGCTGTTCAGAGATCGTAACTGAAGTGCTCCAAAAGATTTAAGAAGAAATCATGCCTGACTAAGCTGAAGATTATGGTCAAAGACTACTTTCTAATCAGTGTTCCTGCAATACAAAGTGACTTTCTTAACGTGGACATTACTATCATATGCCTTGTATCATAGGCAGATGAGGACACGTTAAATTATGTGAAATCATCATTTAGGGAGCGTAAGAAATTCAGTCACATCAACACTATGAATACATATTTGAAAAAAAAAATGACTGCAAACACAGGCAGGTGCATGCATCTGACCAGTTGGATTGGTAGATGCAAAGCTTTAATTTGCAAGTGAGATTTCTTCACAAGGGCTTGGTCTTTTCTCACAGTGTTTGCCCCAAGCCACATGTGCAAGGTTACTAATGCTGAGATGTGAACCCCTAAAAGAATTATGTGTACTGTCCAAAACCTTCTCTGCAACTGAAAGGGGATTAAGTTTATTTTTAAAATGAAAGTAAACATCACATACTTAACACGCCTGGATACAAATACATTTAAAAATAAAGCACAGCATTTCAAGTTAATGTTCAGCATTCTTCAGAGGTTTCAACAGCAGCACCAACTTCAAGTCTGACTACACGACAGCTAAGAAGTCACAGTAATTGTTTCCTCAAGTCTCCTCAAGGCCACAACAAGGTGTCATGCCACATACTTGACAATAATTCCCTTTTGTTCCAGTGCAGAGAGTGATGGAGCCAGATTGCTGTTCTAGCTGTTGGATAATAAATTCTTGACTTGCACTCTGTAGTTCCAGCAACCGAAAAATCTGCTTCTATTTCCAAATCAGTCTGTTAATCGCTTGATTTTTAAAACTAAAAAACCAGTAGAATGTCACTATTGTGGTCTTTCTCTCAGTGTAGATTTCAGCGGCAGCATCATTAATGACTGATAATACACTGTGTAATGTGACAATTTCACACAACAGTGAAATTTTGTCATATGCCCTCCTTCTTTAACAAACCACAGCCACCATATAAATACATGAGATGAAATCCAACTTTGAAGCTCTTAAGCCATGAGACCTGTTAAACATTATACCTGTTTACGATACGGTGCAATCACTCCAATATCTGTCACTGATACTGCGGAGTCTTCACTTTTGGCCAGCTGGCAGCAGTACCGCATTACTTGAACTGCTTCAGTTGGATTAAACCATGAAGGACTGCGACCCTCACGTGTTTCACTGCCCTGTATTAGGGGAAAGGAAACGACATGATGGAGATCAGGTGCAGAAATGACTGTTTATTTATAAATTGATTAGTCTTATATCTCCTGAGTGCAAAAAAAAGTGATGGAACGTTATATATAATTTCTTTTCCTCTCTATACAGCTTTTCTAATGAACAAGTATCACCTCACATCTGATATTTTTTTAATACATTTATAAATATAATTGAAAGGACAACAGTATTATAAGTATGCAACAAAGGAATTATATCTCAACTCAGAATAACATGTGTTAACAAGCTGGTATCTCGCTTTTGTGTGAGGAGGAAGAGTTCAAAGCCAAGATTCTCCAAGCAGCAGGTATTACCACTTCTTACTAACCTCTTGGAAGACTATAGACACCTTTTTTTTCCAAGGTACTATTTTTTCTCTGCCAAGTTAAACTTTCATGATCCTTTAGTTTTAGAGGCTTGTATCCATCTTAATGTAGCAAATGCTCATCAAAACCAATCTAAAGCAGCTGATAGTAACTCCATCCTGGTCATCTGCTATGAATTTAAAATTGTATGAAAATGTCTCCACAGTGCACTTCAAGAGACAGCTGCTCAAGTTCTTAACAAACATTTGACTTCAGTAGTTGTTTCTAAAACCAGATGCTCAGGAAGTCACGTTACTTGTGAGAGACAGTTTAATCTTTTTTCATGTCCTTTCTAGAATTTATTTTAAAGAAATCAGCAAACTGTTAGCAAGCCTATAAAAGTTCACTGTATGAACATTTTACATACCCTTATTCCATGAAAAATTAATGGAAATCCCTTCTTGGGCAATTTCTCCCAATTCAACAAAGAAGTTACTACTGAAGTATCTGCACAAACTTCTAGCTCCTCATGATAAAATAATTTAGATGGCAAGGCAAGCAATGCAGAATGTGACCTGTAGTTCTTTGTGAGTTTAGTGATCTGCAAAGACAAAACCCAAAATCAGTAACTGAAATAGGAGATCGTTCATCAGACTGCTCAGAATACACCTACTACCTTACCATCTGCTAGTGTTCAGCATTTCTAAAGCTGACAAAGAACTGTATTCAAGGCAAGAACGGCAGATGTGGTCTTCTGTAAGTAAAAAGGACATCAAAGCAAGTTTTTTGAAGGACCATCTCCTTCCCCTCCAAAGGGGAAATGAAGAGAATTGAATGCACATGATAGATGAATTGGTCATTCTCCAGTTTCTTAAAACATTTGATCTACAGATATATTACCTTTTTTTAAGAGTCATATTATTTCCATGGAGTTTCCATGGATGTAATATGTTCTTTTGAGGAGGCATTGACAAGCAAAAAGGGAGCATCAGAACAGCTGATAGAAGCTGGCCTTAAGAAATCTGAAACGGATTTGTCTTTAAATGAAAGAATAGTCTTAAGGAAGCATTCCAGACACTAATAACCAGCTCAAAAAACCCCAGTCTTGTAGAAAGGATGAAGCAGGATATTCCAGTCAAAATGTATCCTTAAAGCCCTCACACTTCCTGCTCTCTCACTGTGCCAAACATCCTTAAGCATGGTATAGGGAACACAACAACCAAAGTTTGTGGTGACAGATTTGAGAAGGGCCAAATACCTCACTTTCACTCTTAAATCTGCCATCGGATTTTCTCCCTTCTCTACTTCCACGGTCATCTAGTCATCCTTTGCTCTCAGTTTAATTCTTTGAAATATGTTACTATGAGAAGAGGAAGGCATTTTGAGAAGCTTAACATCAGCCCTGTTTTTCAGATTCAGACAGTAATTGAAAGCAGCTCAAACATCTGTATGTGTTTAAATACCTCTACCACTTAAAGTGGACTTTAGGTACTTGCCCATACAAGAGGCCGGGGAAGCTATCCTTCAGAGGAACAGATGATCAAGAAATAAGAACAGTTTCTCTTCTTCCCTTCCTGAAACATGATGTTTGCAAAATTAATTGTCAAAGATGAAATTCTGCTTGTCTTTTTAAATTAAAAGCAGAAATTGCATTTTTTCATCTTGAAAAACTAAGTTATGATGGTAAGGTAAATGTGGACAATAAAGATGGAGGGGAATTTTAAACTATTGTGCACCATATTTGATCTACACTGCTTAAGAATAGAGGACCCATTTAAGAAAAAGTTTTAACATGCTGGAGGGCTCATCATCTTTGTTATTCAGACTACATATGCAAACTAATCAAGTTTTTCTAGAAAACTAATGCTCAAGCTAGACTTGTCACTAAGTATCAGGGAGCAAAATTGTGGTAAGCACCCACAACTTCTCCTTTTTTGAGTGAGCTGAAAAAGGCTAATGGAAAGTTTAACTCACCAATAAAGGATTATATGCTCCACAGGAACCAAAAGCATTCTCATCTCTCTGATACAGCTCTCTTGATGACAATCTTTCTAGCAAGGATATACTTAATCCAAAAGTCTGTGCAAGTTTAGATTTTATTGTTGGCCCTAACTGCTTTGGATCTCCAACGAGAATTATCTGTATACGAAATTTAAAAAACATCCATCTTAGATTAAAACAATTGTTATTAAAACTTCATTTTGTAACGACATACACATTTCAGAATTCAGAGATCAATTAATATCATATATTCTGCTTTCCTTCAAACTTTTTTTTAAGAAGGACAGAAGCATGTTGTCGTCTTAAACAGAACACACTTTTGTTTTGATATCTTCCACACACTGACCCAGTCCCACCAACACAGACTTGTTCTAGATGTAAAGAAAGTTGTTTTAGTGTTGAGAATTGATATTATGCATGAATAATCTCTATTAAAACACTCATTACCAGAAAATGGCTGCTTGCAGTCTACATAATTCACAAAAAATGAAAATAATAAACAAGCTTTTTCCCTTTCAGTAAATGATGTTAAGAGAACTACCTGCCCATCAGCTTCTGAAATCAACCCAACTGGAATCAGACTCTCTGGTTCACTTGCTTGACCTGCCTCATCCACAATCACATGAGTGAAATGTCCAAGCCTGTAATTAAACAACATTAACCTGAAACTGGGCTGTTTGCAGATTAGCTCATTCTGCCACCCTGTGGTTCACCTCAGCAATTCTGTTAAGACCCTTGTCAGGCAAGTATGCCAGGCAACCCCACAGACACAGAACAAAGATGGGTATTTCCAGAAGGAAATAACCGAAGATGGGTATTTCAATAAAGAATAAACAACCCTGTAACTTTAATTTTTTTATCTTTTATTTCAATTACATACTCTGATATACACAACCTTTAATTAAAACATTGTTTGTACCAAGGTTAAGATACTTAAAAAAGTTTCCCTTATTCTCAGTTTCCTTAAGGTATTGAATTAAAACAATGCACTTGATGTAGGCAGAGACAATCCCCAAGCCTTCTTTCTGCCAAACCACTCAAGATAGTAAGGCTTCAGAGTGTCCTCTTCCAAAGGTAAAATCCAAGACAGAGAAAACCTTGGTTAATAGCACTTGATACGATTGACAGTTCTTCACACGTAGTAAAAGGTGACTTGGTAAAAACCAAATACAATATAATTTTTAGTGTGGCAATCATTTTGAGCCAAAATGATTGCCAAGAGCAATACAATTTCCACTGGTGGCAGAGGAGAAGTTGCTGTTTCAAAAATCTTAAACATTACACAATATAATTCTTAAATTTACCATGGAGAAAGTTTCTGCTGAAATATTACCAAAATCAAGTGCATTGCTTTGCTCACCATACAGGTGCATGCAATAAATGATTAAAACAGCCCAAGTTACAGTTCAGACAGCCTTAAAAAGCTCTGGGGTCTGTCATCCACCCATTTCAGTGATATTCTTATCTATGGTACTGTACCGTGTATTTGCTTGATAAAACAATCCTGCACTGCTGCATGTTGTAATTACAATCCTGGACCACAGTGCTTTCTGAGTATCATCCCCATCTTTGCAGTAAGGTTTCACCATGTCATCAATTTGCTGCAAAACAAAAAGGTGTAACAAAATGCCAGCCGAAAACAGAATTTTAAAATTTGAATAGAAAAGCTCTCTGAGAACTATTTAAACAGCTGAGCAAAACACAGAGATTTAGACCCATTCATACACCAAAAAGAATTAATTAATTTGCCTAAGCAAAGCAGTACATATGCAAGACATCTGTGCTTTATTGTAACGGTTTATATGGAACATTTGGATACTTCATATATGTATCTATATATACACATATATATGTGTGTATGTTCATGTATACATCCACATATGCATATATACACTTGTATATATATACAAATACATATATCTCTATAGATACACATGTACAAACATATATACATATGTATAAATATATATGTATGTATGTAATGAAGCCACAATGTGTGTGTCCTGCATATAGATGATGATTCTACTTGCTTTCTGTGTAAGTAGTCTTAACTTGGACTGATAAAATAAAAAAAACAACAAATCAAATAAAAAATCCCCCAAATGCCTATTTTCTCCTTGTAGAGTTAAGCACTGCAAGTAAGAGGTGAAGATCCTATGCTCATATAGTCAAATTAAGGATTATGATCAACATTTTCCACTTATCTTCTAGAAAAGCTGAAGCAATATTTTAGATCCTCAGCAAGCCTAAGCAGCCTAATAGTCACTGAGAGTTAAAACACTAAATCAGTATTTTAAGGTAAAAATATTAAAATGGAAATATTAAGTGGCAGGTATCTGTAATATTTACCTCTTCTGACCTCATGGCAGCATTAACTCGGACCATAGTTCCTGGTTTTAAGAAATTGCTTTGATGCAGGCGCAAGCAGATCAGATCTGTTGCAGCATTTGATGGGGCACATACCAAAATCCGACTATCTGGGAGAGTAAAATGTATCTATATCAAAGAATAAAGATATTAAAAAAAACCAGTTATTTAAGAAGCATCAAGAGCACCAACATTCCCATTTTATTTCACTGAATACAGAACCCAGAAGAGTTTTGCACACATGTGATATCCATTCATTCTTCTGCAGGCCAGTAACGCTCCTGCCAACAGTCACGACCAGGCACTCCCAAACTGAGTGTATCCACAGCAGAATTAACTCATGGTTATCATCTTAATGTATACCTGTGCTTCATGAATACATTATGCACCACTGGAACCACAAGGTGGACACCGTTTACTGAAGTTTTAAAGACAAAAAGACTTGAAAATAAGCCATTCAGAATTCTGTTACATCCATATGAAGATAGGATTTTCCTCCTTCATGGAACTATAGAAAATGATTTTAAAAAGAGTACTTTGAAAACTCCTTGGGAAAAAAATATGATGGTACTTAGGGAAATACTATAAATGTTCTAACATGGAAAAGACTAGAGATGACTGATTTGTCATTCATCACTACCTGTAAAATAGCTTCAATTACTGTCACTGTTTTTCCAGTTCCTGGTGGTCCAAAGAGAAGATAAGGTGTGGGGCGACATTCACCACTCAGCATCCTTTTCACTGCCAGTTTCTGTTGCACATTCAGCACAGGATTGAAAAATTCACCATTTCTCTGTTTAAGGGCCACAGTTTCACCAACTATAATCAAGACAAGCATATCTCAGAACTACACATAAATATTTATAACATATGTAAATTAAATCAATTCCAATTCACAGTATGCTTCTGCAAATTTTTATTTTCCTTTTGTTGTAGGAACTAATAAATTACTCAAAAATCAGTTTTTATAGAACACCAAGTAGAAAATTAGACATTAATATTTCCAAAGTGTACTGGTTCTTTTATTGAAAGCCAGTAAAGGACCATGATTACATAACCCAACAATCCATAAGAGCTCTATTGAGTAATTTTAGAATCAAGCTCACTTTCTTGTCCTATAACAGCAAAACTTGAGAAACTTCCAGTAACTGGCACTTTGGGGATAGTTCCGGTACTACATGATCAGTCCTCTGTTATAACTGCTGGAATTTTTTTCTTAATCCTGTCTGAATTAGTCTAGTTTTAGCTTTCAACAGCAGAATCTTATTAACCCTTGGACAGAAGTGCATTCTAGGTAATTACTCAGTAATTCTTTAGCATCCTTTTGATAAAAAATGACACAATCACTCTCTTAGGCATTTCAGTACACTGATATTTAAAGTCAAATTTCCAAAAAAAAAGCATACGAATAATCTGGGATACTTGAAAAAGTTTTACCATCTTTAGTGAAGCTTTCTCAAAGATGAGAGACAGCATCCCAGTAACAGAGAACCCTGAATATGACCAAAATGTTTTGAGTAAATGACTGCAATATGACAATTTATTAATTAAAAAATATATCATCAGATGCTTGCTCCCCCTTCCCTGAAAGTGTTTGAGGCCAGCATGGACAGAACTCTGAGCAACCTGGTCTAGTGGAAGGTGTTCCTGACTGTGACAGAAGGAACTAGATGATCTTTAAGGTCCTTTCCAACCCAAACCATTCTAGGATTCTGTGAATTAGCAATGTTTAAGTAATGCACCAAAAAACTCCATAGAAACTTCCTGTTAGTAGTTCTAGAATTTGTCTTTAAAAGACAGAGCACAAGGACATGTTAAAGGTATCTTACTCAGGCCTGATTTACTGATGTGATATTCATTATTCAAGCACAGAAAATATACCAAGTTGGCTTGTTTGCAGAGTTACTTCCAACACATCTGTTATGTCCACCTCCCTCAATGTCATACCTTTTGTCTGCTTGTTCTGGTTTTTTTTGACCTGAAAACAGTAAGTGAAGACAAATGCATTTATAACCTTAAGAAGACAGCAACTATCTTCCCTAATACTTTTGAAGTTGCCAAGCTTTAATTTTTCCCAATAAATAGAATATCTACTGTTAAGACAGAAAGGTAAGAGTAGTAGAATATGGTGCCAGGTATTCACATTTTAAGATTGCTAATAGTTTGGCTCTGATAACATTAAACATATATTTCACAAATACTTTGCAGGCTCAGAGGAAGATTTTGAAGCCATGACTACACAATTCGTTTGCTTCCACAAAAGCAGTCACATTCCAGACCACTATGCAAGATGCATGGATACATGCATCTTCCTTAGTGGACATGTCCTTTCAGATTGTAGCATGGGAGAAAACTGCTTGTAGGGAATGTGGTGCTGGCAAGGTTCTGGACATCATGCCTCAATCATCTTAATAATACTAATTTCAAACCAGATGGATTGATTACTTCTTGTTGTAAAAGACAAATTGCAGGTGAAATAATTAGGGAATTAGGAAAAAAATCTTGAGTGTAAAGGTGGTGAAGCATAGGGTATGCAGATGCTGTGAAAACTCCAGACAAAAGTAAAGAAATGCTGCCTACATGCCCCCCAAGCTGACTTGATTTACTGCTGGTGACAGTCCCGCTTCAAAAAGGAAAGAGAATTAGGCAGCCTCCTGAAGTCCATTCTAAGAAAGATTTCTACATTTTATTAATACAAGTTGCAGTTGAGCCTGGGTAAATCTACTCACAAGAGGATGATTACCTTCTATCACAATATTATTTCCTGCCACAGTGACTGGACTTAAGTATCTACTCAACAGTAGCTATGAAAACTAGTCTAAGGCAAATCTGACAATTCTCATCATAATCACACATTTTTTTAATAAGCACTTTCCATTTGGTTAGCTTTATAGTATCAGTTATGACAAAATTCCCCATCTCCAGGCAGCAAACAAAAACTTCTGTCATCAGAATACAACTTTGATTCTTTGATACGCCATTATGCAATTCCTTTCTGGCAATAGCTGTACAGTAAGCATCTGTTACCAATCTGAATGGAGGTTAACATTTTAAGGAACATTTACAGAATAGATACCTTACTTTCCTGCTGTGAAGACTGTTTAGGGCCATCATCAACAGCACAATACTCTGTAGTATTCTGGGTCTTAACAGCTTGTGGTGATTGTAACACAAGCCTTTCCGGAAATAACACTTCATATTTAGCAGAGAAAAAGAAAGTAGAGAAATTTCAAAGTCACACAAACACTTCTATAATTCACTGATTAACGTTACTGTTGATACATCAGCTTAGTCTGAGTTGTCAAAACTGATTGAACAACATAATAAGGTTAAGACCTGCATGAAGGTCATATGCATCGTTCAACTCAACCGCAGAACAAGAAATCAATGTTTTTTAATAAATACTGAGGTAACACAAAACATGGCCAATTCACTTGCTATTATTATAACAGTATGTATGATTCCTACATTTCTTGTTGGTTCTAACAGTTCACAAAGTTTGCTTCCACTCCTCCTGCCTGTGATGGCCAACAGATGAAATATTTTGACAAAACCTTCTCTACACTGAGCATTTTTTCTTCTTTGAAACCAAACCAAACAGGCCCCAACAACACATGGAAAACTCCTGTAGGAATAAATTACAATACCTTCTTCTCAGTATGCCCTGATGTGAAAGCAATAAAACCCTCAAGACTCTGCACACAGAAACGCCTCTAGACAGCTCAATAGTCAAGTGAAGTGTACCTTTTTCACCCAGGTAGACAGCTTGCTGAATGGCCAACTGGCATCGCCTGCTAGGAATCCTGTAACCGCAACACAGATTTGCAGGTTAAAGTTTATATTTTCATATACTATGACAGCACACACCTATGAGGTATCTGGTAATTTTTACTATGAAAAAAAAAAAGTCTTATGTAAAATGAATATTTTTTTTAAAAAAAGAATCTATTGAGAAATACGCTGCAGAAGTAGAAACGTCTTTGCTATGAATAATATTGATACACATATTCTCTAGTTTTTCAGTGATACAAAGATGGCCCGGTGTTTAACACTTTCAAGGAACTTCTTTACAAGGCTAAATCTACAGAGAAGATTATGTAACCCTAAACAGATAACACCATCCTACGAATAAAACAAAAGTATAAAAGAATGGGTGATTATCACCAGCTATTTTTTTGGTCCTGCATAGTCCTGCAGCCATACTGTTACATTTTTTTAAAAAAGAAAGAATAACTAAGAAAAATACCTCAAATACCCCATCTCATTCCCACTCATTTCACTGTCTGACATCAGTGTGACTATCTAGAAATGATTAAGATAATAGCTCTTTGTACACTTGTACAGTTACAGTCTTTTAACAGTGAATATGATGGCAAAATTGTGTTAACAGAAAGAAGTGAAAAAATTGGCAAGATCTTAATTATGCCCTTCTTTGTATCCACCAAAATAAACAGTTGATGATCATGTTTTAAAAGTCACTTTACTAGAGGACTCATTAAATGCAGCTTTTTGGAAGCTTATAAAAAAGCACCTGCAATGAACAAATTCCACATCCATGGGTTCCAAGTTGTAAGTCTGTTCAAAGTCTGCATTAACCTTAAGAGTAACATCTTCCTCACATATCTGTTACAAAGATTAAAAAAAAAGTCAGGATACTCATGAAGATTTAAACATAAAGAAGCACCTCTGAAAGTACTGACCCCCCCCATTAACACCAAAAAGTACATCTAGATTTACCTACTATCAACATATTACCTATCTAGATTATGTTAGGAGTGCTTTCACAGCAGGCAAAGACTATAATCTCAAAAGAACAAGGAAGCCAGTCTTCAAAAATACAATAGAAGTACAAAATCACCATACAAAATAATAAAGAAATAAACCCAGCTTCTCAGAAGTCAGGTTAAACTAGTCTGTAACTCCATGAATTGCAAGCTTCCCTTCTAAAACCTGTGAACAACAGTATTTCCAAGAGGAGAGACACTCTGCTTACCTCAGCAACATAGGCAATGTACTCTATGATGTGCTCCGAGTAGATCTGACTTTTCAGTATCACCTTATCACCTAATTGCAAACAAAGTTAAAAGGCAAAATACTGTTACAAGGAATAGGAACATTTTTACTGCAGCATGTAATTTCTTTTTTCTCTTCTGGATGTTTAAATTAGCAATTTGAAGAGGCTAACTTCAGCAAAGTTGCTGTATCTATCAGTACTGTTCTGAAATGCCATATGTAGTTGTGTATAACATTTTAAAAGGCATCTAATATTGACGCCATCAGACAACACCTGCTGAAATAGCAATCTTGTATATTCTATTACTTGAAATTCTGAATTTACTTTTAGCTGCTTTCACAGCTTTTTTGCTACACCTATTGCTTTTAAAGCTATTGCTACACTGAAGTTAATTTTTGCTGAAAACTTCACTGATTATTGTAAAAGAAAAATCCCATAGTATTGAAACATTTGTAAGAACAGACCATGCAACTCTGCTTCAGATAGCAGCCCCTTTGAGACACTGTGTTCCTGTGTCCCCAATCGCCTAAATGAGTAACTTTGTGCTCAAATACATGAAAGACTTCCTTAAAACAAATGAATAAACAACAGAGTTTGCATTGGAGTGAAAATACAATGCCATTTGACTGTATATCATGTTCATTTCTACCTGGAACCAGGCGAGGTCTGCCCTCTCCTACTCCTGGCACTTCCAGCACTAACAAGTTCCCATTCCTTTTTAAAATAACCCCACTCATGTAGTAATCTTTTAAATCCATTTCTGCTTGGATCTCTTCAAGCCATAAAAGAGTAGAAAAGTTTGCTTTGTAATTATCTAGATTAAGACGCTGAAAAACAAAACAGTATACATTATTGTTGTACATTAAGATATGGAATCCACTATTGCTAATGTTATACAAAACACCTCTTAAGAGTGCACAGCAACTGAGTTGCCAAATAAAATACCTAAATACATGCATCCATACACTAGATAATATTTTAAACTTTCTTAATAGTCAAAGCAAAATTAGTATGGTCCTTGGAGATCAAATACAATAGCCACTCAGCTAAAGAGTTAACCAAGTCTCTCCCTACTCCAGTGGCAGTTTTACAATCTGAATTCAGGGGCAGTCTACAAACTGAGTTCTATGCTCAGTCTATGCCCAGAAAGCATAAAATCTAAATACATGGACAGAGACAGCTGAAAAGAGAGAGTTATGTCAGTTCTGGCCCCAGCTGATGATTATAAAACTTATGGCAAGCTGAAAGAACCTGAATTTTCTCCCTCAGAGCTTAATGAACCTCACTGCAGAGGTATTCTCCAACAGTAAAAAGTCCAAACAATGAGAGCACACTATGCTTTTTACTTGGTATCTTCTCATTCAAATACAAGGCAAATGAGCAGCACCTTCTGATGAAGACATTTAAGTCACCAGTACCAACCAGAACTTAAGGTGTGGTTAAACAGAACTAGCCTTTAATAGCAGGCCTTCAGTGTAAAATTATTTTAAACTCTAGAGATCTTCTTTCAGAAAGAGGATCACAAACCTATTAGCTTAATGCTGTAATTGCCAGTTTAATGTGAGCTACTCAGTCAGCAGACAACATAGCCTCTTACATTTTAAAAAAAGTGTCAGCCCCAGTTTAAAAGTACTTAAAATTTAGCATTAAAAAAAAGTGAGTTGCAGCAATGTTCTACCAGAAACCGAGGCAAAGTTTTGGAAAAGAAATCATTCTAATATTCTTGTTAAGACTTTATAGCTTTTTTTTGGGGTGTTTTGCATGTATTCTGAAACTGCTTTACTTGTGGGAAGAATTTGAACATGCTATAGTGAATTAAATCTGAAGATGTTTAAGAAAACAATTTTGAACAACCAGAAAAGAATCCTCTGTTATTGCAATGATTTAAGAGATTGTGCTTTCATTTTCTATGAAATAACTGTTCTGACACCTCAAAAAACCCTTTCCAGCAATGCTTAAGAAGTGAGAATACAGAGAAGTCTTTGTTCTGCTTCTGTGACGTCCCCCCAATACACTTCTACTCTCCTTTCACATTCATGCTTTTGTGGTTTTGTAAGCTTGGATTCTGCACCACACTGAAAACCATGGAAGTTATGGGATCCAGACTGAAGTCTACCTGACAACAGAGTTACGTCATTTTCTCTTACAATACGGACATTTTTCCTATATTAAGGAAGCTTGAACAAAAGCACTGTGTAAGAGAATATTTTTTTATGTAAAACCTAGACTTACATACCTCTGCTAGGAGGGGCTGAAAGGTCAGTATATCTAACTGCTGTTCTACACATTTTCTTAACTCATCCGGTATGGTATAATGTGGAAGAAAGTTTGAACACCACCTTCTTGTATTTCTAAAACGAAAATGTATGACACATCATTTAACTTTCTCAAGTAATCCATGTGAAAAACAGCTAAATAACATGCCACATCACCAAGATTATAAAGCCAAAACACAGACACACGCCAGACCAATGACTTCTTCAAAGTGGCAACTGAGAAGTTTGTTGCACTGGGAAAAAAGGTAAGAGATCCTCTACAAAAATGCTACTTGACACTGTAGGGAAAAAATTCACGTGACCAAAGTTCAACTGAAGGTGAAGCTGTCCAGTACTGTGAGGGACAATAAAAAGGTTTTAAAAATGTGCCAGCAGCAAAAGGCACTGCAGAAACAACATCAGCCCATTACAGGATGAGGATGGTCACCTCACACACAGGGACACAGATAAGGCAGAGATGTTTAATGCTTTCTTTGCCTCCGTCTTCAAAACCAATGAGGAACTAAGGGGGAGCAAGTGCCCTCACCTTGAGGGCCATGACTGTGAGAATGATGAACTCCAAGCTGAACCTGAACTTCTGCAGGATTTGCTGGATCCCTAAAGTCTATGGGGCCTGATGGTGTTCATCTGAGTACTCAAAGAGCTGGCTGATGTCATCACAAGACAGTAAAGTTTTTCATACTGTCTCTCAGAGCATCCTTCAGGACAAAATATCTAGCCCACAGCTGGATAAATACATCATGCGATGGGTGAGCAATGGCTCATAGGTTGGGCACAAAGGGTTACAGCTTATCCCAGAAATGTCAGTTTCCCATCTTTTTTCTTACTAACACAATTGTTACTAAGTAGATAACTAAGCAACAGTGTTTTATCCTGTTTATTACCACATTACAGAATCTGTTTGAAAAATCTACAAAGAAATCAAGCCGTTAATTACTAAAACAACCTCTTCTATCAGTAATGTTCACGATCATCTTATTTACAACACATATATATATATAAATATGTACAGACTCTCCCAGTTTCTTTCTCAGTATTACAGAACAGATACAGCAATACCAAATAAAGCAGTGCTAGGTGTTATTTTTGGCTCTGACAGTACCTTTTGTATTTAGGGCCAGCCACTGTTGTCTTCCTTGGCTGAGAATCTGGAGTAATTTTAGGCTTTCTTGGAGAAAAAGGTTGTACAGGTGCTATAAGTAATTCTTCTTGATTTGTTACAGTGGCTTCAATATAGCGGCCAACAGTAAAATCAGAAAAGCCAAGCAACAGGAGCTCTTTACTGTGTCCCTGAATCCTTCAAGTAAACAGAAGTTATCTTAAAACAAACAGGTTCACACTTCATTTTCCCCAGCCATGAGATAGATTCTCATTTCAGTTACATATGAGATTTGCTAACTTAGGGTAATTCCTCATGCTTACTCACCACCTTAAGTTCAATGCAGGTATCATAAATAATTAGAAAACCCAACCAACCAAGAAGCCCCAACTCAAACCCAAAGCAAAAATGTCAACCCTACAATTTCATCAAAACCATGGTAAAGAGCAGAATTCCTCCACTCAACATACTAGGGTACAGAATTAATACTTCTGTCACAAGGAACATCTTGGAATTACTGAATAAGATGAGCCAAACAGCTCCATCAGATGAACCTGAAGCAAATCTCTTCATGGTCTGCAGCAACAGCTTTGCAGCACCTTTCGAAAGGCTACTCAGAACTGAATCCTAACTGTAAACACATGAACTGGAGAAAGTAGGAAAAATCCTTTAATTCTGAAAAACACACTTTATTTGTGCAAGTGTTGCTTGACAAGTGACAAACAGGGAAGGGAGGAGGGAAAGGTTTCTTCAGATTGGTTTCCAAGAAACTTAAGTACAACTACAGTGCAATTCTCTAACTACATGGTCCAACACTGCTTCCACGTGCCTGAAACAAATGTATCCCAGAGGATTCCAGCCTACCTTCTCTTTGGCAGGAGAGTCACTTTTTAAACTTTTGCCAACTAACACTACCTGCTCAGGTTAAAACTATAGCCTGGTTTTCTCTGGTATAAAAGCTCAAACTAGGCCCTGAACTGTCCAAATTTATGGCCTACCTTTACAGCCTCTACAGTCTCTTAAGTAGACAGCAAACACTTGTTAACTTCATGCCGCAGCCTTCCATGGAATTGTGTGTGGATTACTCTGTATTATTAGAATATTCTAAGACTTCATACTTTATGTTTTTTTCCGATTTACAGTGAAATATAAATTGTTCTTCCTACATGCCTATCTCCACGAAGGCAAGCCAGGCCTGCAGCTCTTTCAAACTAGAGCTAAATCGTCCTCCTAGGACATTTTCTAATCCCTGCTTCACTATTTAAAATGGTAAGAGAAGTAGTGTGAATTTTATTGCAGCATCCATTTGATGAATGAAACCTTGTTTTCCTCTGTCTTTTACCTTACCATCTAGGAATCAAGAGCAGTGGAACACAAAGTCTGCAGAGCTACAGCTGGAAGCAAGTGAAAAGTACACAAATGTAAGCTTTGCCACATAAGGTTCCTACTCCTACATGAATGAAAGCACTCCCACAAAGCCACCTTCCATTCTTAATGAAATTAATAAAGCGTTTTGCACAGCAGAGTATTTTTTGTTTCTGAAGGGTTTTCTAAGACTTGCAATCTACTTCCTCTGTGAATTACACCGTCAGTGAAGAAAGCTTTTACTTTCTTATTTCAGCATACATAACTTTAACTTCCTATCACAGAAGAGGAAAACTTGAAATCAAGGCATGTAGCAATGCAAGATACTAAAGACTAGAAGAAACGTATCAGACATAACACAGCAATTCCCAGGAAATCTGCATTAGCTCTAGTGCTCATGGAAAAATGGATATCCTGCAAAGAATATATCCACCTGCAGGCATTATCTTCACCTCATTGTGTCATTTTAGAGCTGTTACCTACTCCAACTAATACTGTTTCATTAACTACTACCATTTTCTTTCAATAAAAATTCACGAACAAGCACTAAAATGGTAACTACTTTTGAAGTCTAACACAGGTTTACAGATAATTTGCTGATATGTGTTGGCCTACTTTATACTATAACATGTACTGGTTTTGACTGAGGTAGAATTAATGTTCTGCATAGCTAGTAGCTATGAAGTATGTTAGTATGGGGCTCTGTTTTGAGTCTATGATGAAAAAAGTCTTGATAACACAGGGATGTTTTTACTATGTTGAAAAGGGCTAACACAGAGGCTCATACTGCCCCACCGGCAAGGAGGCTGGGGGTGCACAAGGAGTTGGAAGGGGACACAGCTGGGACAGCTGACCCCAACTGACCCAAGGGATATTCCACATCATAGGGCATCATGCTCAGTATATAAAGCTGGGGAAAGGAAGAAGGGAGGACTTTCTGAGTGACAGCATTTGTCTTCCCAAGTCACCATCATGTGTGACAGATCCCTACTGTCCTGGGGATGGCTGAACACCTGCCTACTCATGGAAAGTGGTAAATAAATTCCTTGTTTTATTTTGCTTGTGTTTGAGGCTTTTGCTTTACCTTTTAAACTGTCTTTATCTCAACCTGTAAGTTTTCTCACTTTTACTCTTCCCATTGTCTCTGCTGTTCAGCTGGAAAGAGTGTACGAGCAGCTGAATGGGGATTAGTTGCCAGCTGGGGTTAAAGCACAACATGCCAAGAAGAGAACCATGCCCAGAATGAGGGAAGTGTTAAGTCTATTTTCATTACTTGTTGCCATTATATTGGTTAGAAATAATGGACAGAAATACTTACATGGCTGTGCATATAATCACTATGAATATTTTTTCACCTGGTGGTATCACAATTTCTGCAGTAATATTGCTGTGCTTAACTGCTTGCTCCACATCATCTTTTTGCTCACTTTCTCCATTTTGTAGATTTTCATCTTTCACTAAAGAAACGTTTTCTTTTGTCCTTAATAAACTTGTATCTTGAAAATCAATTCCTTCTGTAAAAATATAACAATAGATTTTGTTACTACAATTTTTATTGCTAACATAGGCAAACTAATGGTCTTCTGAGGAGCTAACATTCAGCATTCAAATGTTATAATTTCACTGTACCTGGAATGACTGCATTCTTCATAATGGATGTATGGTTCAATGACTCATATCTTGTTCCTCCACTGTTGTTAAATGAATTAATTTCAGCTTTTGAGAGATTGTCTTGATTTATTGGAACAGATAGTAGACATGGTTCTGGACTGTTCTCACATTTTTGAGGACTCTCAACACTGAATTGTTTCTCTTTCACCCATCCAGCTAATCTGCAGCTGATTAAGGACTGTGGTACACTCCCTTTATTCCTAGAAGTAGTTATGTGATTAGTTACATAATTAAGTGCATGGCAAATATTCTTGAGAAATTTAATTTGATTTCTACCTGAAGTCAAATAAAATTGTCTGTAGCACATTACCTCACCCTGATTTCCTGACTGCTATCAGAAAGAAACTGCACAGCTGCTTCTAACTCATGAGGACAAGAACCTCTGCCTTATGTCAATATTTCTAGGTCACATCAATTACCATATAAAGAATATAAAAATACTGTGTATAATAAAAACCAATGGGAGCTTAAAATTCATCTTTGGGTTACTACCTCTACTTAGTAAAGAACATAGAAGAACAAACAATGGGTATTCAGATGTGTCTTCATTTAAACCTTTATACCCAGTTGTGAAAAAGAAAACACCAAAAAAAAAAAAAAAAAAAACAAAAAAAAAACCAACCATAAAAAAAACCCACCAAAACAAAAACCTCCCAAGGATAAATCAACATAGTTCTTCAGCATCAAAGGTTACAAAAAAAAAAAAGGCAGAAAAAAAAAATCTGGTCTGCTTTTATTACATGAATATGCACCAGTCCTCCTGTTCTAAGATTTTGATGACGGCAGACTATATGCAGTTTAAATTAAACATACAAGTAAAACCTTTTACTTCAATCCTCATTCTAGGAAGGATTTTACTAGGATTGAAAAGAGATATAGGACAGAGGAGTCTCAAAGCACTATCTGCAGGATAAATGCTCATTATCAAAAAGGCTATCCTACAGACATTAAATTCAGCATGAAATTCTCTTTAATTCCAAAATATCTGGAGGTTAATTGAAGATCACAAACCACAAGTCTCCACTAGAAGAGGCTTCTGTATGTAAGACAGGCTAACAGACCAAGGAGTGATGGAAATAAAGAAATCTTCAAGCAATCAAAAAGGCTTACTCTATCCAAATGATCATTCTTTTACATTCCCCCTGCTTCAGAGTTCCAAAGTCAGTCATTCTTGATACTTTCAACTCCCCTTTGTCTCTCATTAAGTCTTCATAAGCTTCATCCATATTACCTCCATTAGAATTAGATTGTCTGTAAAAATAATTTTAGATAGCAGTTTTTAAACACTAATAGACTCAACAAGTATCTTTGATTTAGCACAAGTTTATGAAACATTATACCAAGGCATAGTCACAATATTTAGAAAAAAGCAGGTGAGACAGTTCATTCTGTTGTCAGCCATTTATTAGGTGACAATTAGATTAACTTTACTAATTTAAGCAGCAACAAGTCTTTTGTCAGTAGCACAATAAACCAGCATAAAACTTTGGATGCAAAGACTAAAATGACTGAGAAGTTAACTAATCCCTGCTGAAGAGCTGAAGGAAATGGTGAGTGAAGTCATTATGGCTCTCTTTGGGGGCTGAACAAAGACACAATATAGACCAGCTCCTTAGCAGGAGTCATGATTAGCTCTGCAGCTAAGAGATAAAATCATTAGACTGGAAGTGTGTCAACCTATGCACTTGTGTCTTCTGCTTACTGTTTCAATCGGAAATCAGCAAACTGAAGACAAAATTAAAAAACAGCTGAAAACCAAAAAGTACCCTTAAAAACTTTTATCACGTACAACTGATGAAAATTGTCTATGAAACCAGGCACATGCTCTTTCCTGTCAGAAAGACTGAGCACAGGCCTAACTTCTTGGTGTCTTCTACTTGTAGAAAAGTTTTTTTTTTACATGGTTTCTATTCTGTAATTAAGAATCAATTAATTTAGATAAAGCAGCATGGAAATAACTTAGAAATATTTTAATATTCACATACCCTTATTATTCCCGAGTTATCTGACATACTGAAATAGAAAGTGAGTGCATCTGCTTTTCATCAGCTACATCAATTTACTAGCCAAGCCCACTAGGTGTCTCCCACTGTAGCTTAAGCTGCAGCTTTTGAAATGGTAGGATGTACACTCAACCTGAGAAATCAACCCGAAAGTCTACTTTTGTAATTTGGCTTTAATAATAATTTTCTGTAGCAAATCCATCATTAAAAATAGGGGCAACTGAAAAAAAAAAAAAGTGAACAATTTGTACTGTTTTGCAAAATGATGTAAACACTTCAAGTTTCTTCTAGGTGAAATTTACTACATCTGTTATCTCTAGAGAAAACAGCTTATTCCATTCTTTATAGATCCTTTGAAGACTTACTCACATACTGCCTTGGCTAAATTTCCTAGAGATCCCCCAAAGACTATGTTTGAAAGATATCAGAATGTCCATTTGCTCTCCCCTATGGACTTTCCAATTGATTGACAATTTATTTTTGGCCAGCAGAATTAGACTCTCTAATCCTGCCAAGATCTCAGCATGGAAAGTGATAGATTTTAAAGGTAACAGATCTATTTATTTAGATGGTATTTGTGTGTTTCACAAAACAGACACAAACTCACAAGTCAAATTCCAGATCTTTGCTGAGGTCTGTTACTGACTAGTTGCCTATTTTACCGTTGTGTATTTGATTATTTCACTAAATTTTGCTTCTTCTCCATACTGAACATAATCTACTTTTTCCAACCCCTTCTGCAGTCTGTCCAGATCCTCCTCACACCACATATAACAGCTAAAGTGCCTGCAGAACCTCTCAGTTCAGTACTTGCAAGCCCAATGAATCTCTATTATCAAGATTATTAAACTTTTCCTTTTAGGACAGCTATCTGAACCTTCACTGTAACTTCAGCAAAAATCAATTAAAGAAACATGAGTTTTATGAGTTTTGCTGAGAATTGTTTTCAAACAGTAAAGTTTCTTCTAAATTGTGCTCCTCTAGTAGGAACACATGAACTTGGCATTTTTCTAATATGCATGCAAAACTCCTTTCCTGCCTAGTAATACCCCTCAGCTCAACTGGTCCTAGTAGCTCTGCTGCTACTAGTTTTAGTTCTCTAGTAAGCACTCATGTTCCCACCTACTGGAAGAAGAAAAAAAAGGAAAAAGCCAAAAAGAGCCAAATCATATCATACTCTGGTTTTTCCAATGGTCTATTATGCCTTCTAGTCAACTAGGGAAATATTCACAGAATTTCTTGCTTAACAGATGCAATGAAACGTAAGCTGTATGTAAGCACTATGTCTCTAACTGTTATAAAGAGAGCAAAATAATGTTACCCATCCTGGCTGACTGGCACCAAGCAGAGAGCTCTCCAAATGTAACAGGACTGACTGCTCTCCACCACAATCGTGTTCACTAGATCATGTCTACGAGGTGAGTAACCATCAGGAAGTCTCAGTGAATCCAAAGTGAAAAATATACTGTCATCTACTGTCCCAGTTCTTCCACAGATGCTGGAAATGCGAACCTGTAACAGTTTGTATTCACTGTCACTTGATAGTATCTTCTTAAGCTAATAGGCATACCAACATTGTCTATTTTTTCCCCTGAAACAGCCCTTCCACCATTAATAAAAATGCATTCTGAAATTACAGTTATTCACAGGAGGTAAATATAGAGCTCTAATCCAGAATCAGTGTGCTTGTCTTCAGATTTAGAAGTGTAAAGAAACACAGGTACTTCAGACAGGCATTAAGTTCCACTGAGGTGCATACTACAAAATGTGCACTTGACTTAATCATGATTCTTGTAACTTACCTAATTTATACTTCCATACTAGCAGTAACAAGAATAATTTTTTTCTTATGCTTGACATGCAAATATTCAATATATACAGTTAAGATAAAGACAACCATAAACCTAGCATAGCATATGCATTACTAGAGTGAACAAATACTTTCATTAAAATAAAAGGCACAGCAGCGGTTTTTAAGCCAAAACACTTGAATAAATTAAACGTAATAAATTCCTCAGCCATGACACATCCTCATTATAACCAATAGTAAGCATACAAATTAGCAATTCATCATAGGTATGTTAGTTTAACATACTTCTGTTAAACTAACATACCTATTTAACCCAAAATGTGTATGCATTTTCAAAATGCCTTATTATTTTAGAAACAACCTCTAAATGGATGAATTGATACATTTTATTATCTTCTAATTAAAGATGTGTTACAGAAGATCTACCAATATTTGTAACTGAAATCAACTGGTAACTTCACTCAAGATTCCTCTTGCCAAAAACAATGTGCAGAACGTTTACCTTGTTGACTTGTTTATACCTCAAAGGCCTTACAGCAACTGCTTCACTCTTCCATGTCCTAGAGTTAATATAATATTTTGCTTCCACCCAGTCACCTTCACAAGGTTTGAAATCTATACAAAACAGAGCATTTCTAAAGGTTAATTACTATTGATAATATATACATTACTCCCCTACAGAACTAGTGTAAGTTAAAGATAAGCCAGAACAATGCTTTATTCAGACCCACTGAGTCCAAAGTTCTCTTTGCAGTCCTTTGCCTTTCAGGTTATGACAAACTATGGAGGAGATGATAGTGGAAAAATACACTTGCTTACAAGGAACTTATGCTTAAATGTAGGTCATGCTCAGTGAGAATGAACAGGCAGCTTTCTTCATCCATGTCTGGCTGTTTCACTGCATACTTCCTTAGAACTTACTTGAGATGACAATGGCAGAAGATATTTCTACTTTATATACAAAAAAATTAAAAAAGAGGAAACAAGAAGTCCCTACACACCTTCCCAGACATCTTGCATCGCAAAGTAGGTATTCTGATTAATATAGCCACCATCCACAGAGAGAGAGGTAATAGTGCCAATTAATGTTTTCTTATTTAGTTCAGAGGCATCCCACGTAGGACTGGAGTCTTCTTGTGTATTCTGGATGTCTACCTATTGATATAAAATAACCCCAACATTTAAACAGCTGATACTTAGAATTAAATCTATATTGCTGCAATAAATATACAGAATTTCAAGTGTTTATGGAGGCAAAGATTCTTATTAGAGAATTACTTACTCACTATAGCTGTTACTTTTTGTACACAAAAACAGTGCGTTACAGTTACTTCCGTTTTAAAGAGTGCTGACAACTCTATACACTGCAGTGCTGACAACTACTATAATTACCTGCTGATTTTTCAAATTGTTCTCACACATTCCTTGCTTTAGGTCTACTTCAGAATTTATTTCATATTAACAAGAGGACCACCCCCAGCAGTTTGACTGCACACAACTGGAACTAGAAAATTACTCTTTCAGAAAGTAAAAAACATGTTTTCAAGATGGTATTTATAAACACTACATGCATTCCAAACTGACCCTCTGCCATTTTTAAATTATTTGATTAAAAAAGCCCTAGAGCTGTTTCTTACAGAGTCTTAATATCACCACTTCACATTTAAGTTACTGAAGTCTGATCCAATCTGAAGCATACTATAATACTAATTTTTACATTATTTATTTTGTTGAATGTAATGCTTACCATTTACAATAGCAATAAATACCCTATGTCTACCCGTACTTCAGAGGTTTGCAAACACTACAATTCACTATATATAGTTATTTATTTTTTAGTCAATACTGTTTTACTTCATTAAAAGAATTATTATTACATAATAGTCCTTTTGATGACAAGAAAACTTACTGAAAAAAAAAAAAAAACAAAAAACCCCCTATGTTTTGTTCCAGTCTGACAGACATATCTTCACATTCACTGAGAAGATCTGAGAATATCAAACTTTCTTCTAAGTCATTTTTATGGCTTCATATGGATAGAACGTGAGTAAGCTAAGCAAACTGTTCCTCAGAAGACTAGTAAAGTTACATTTCATGAAAATTACACATTGAGTTATACTTGAAAGTAATTTGTAGACCTAAGGAAATGTTTTTAAGACATGAAAACACCTTGAAACTCCCAACATACATTTTCTTTTGATACTTCTCAATTTTTCCCTACCAATAAAACTGTAAAATTCTTTCTCATACCAGATCAAAATGGCCTTCTGACTACTGCTGGCAGCAGCCTGGTTTTAAAGCCTGCTACAGAACTTATAATCATTTCATGCAAAGTTTAATTAGGACTTGACCTCAAATAAACTGAAATACAGACTTTTGAGCCAGGATCTTTCCAAAACACATGGCCAGTAGCTCCAAAGAGCAGCTGAAACAGTACATTGAGCAGAGAGCCACCCAAGGCTGAGCACACTTTTTCTTAAAGCAGGTAACAAACACACTGACACCACCAAAGTTTTAATTGCACCTTCCAGATTCTCCCCCAAACTGCAGTGCTCAGGCTGCAGAGCTAGTATTCCTCTCTGCAATTAGAGGAGTGCCTTTTAGATCACTTAAAGACCAAAGTTAAGTGGTAGTATCTCAGTTATCTGGAAGGAAATAGTACTGGTATCCAAGCATAATTTTGTATACTATTTAATAATTAGGCTTGTCAGGAAGCTAAATTTTCTAACTATGAGTTTAAAAAGGGACTTAGTTCTTCACCATCCAAGACAACTATTATTCAAATACTGTTGTCTCTTCTTATCAAATGTTCAGATTATCTCAAGTTTGTGCCACTATATGGAAAGTAATGCAATACATCACAAAGTACAGAACAGTTTAGAGTTCTTTTTTATGTTTCTAGAACAGGCTTTGAAGAAATGAGCTTTTTCTTCCTGCTTATTGAATCAAGACTACCCTTGGACTTTAACTTTCTATGGAGTGTAGTCAACTTTTGACATAAACTGGTCTTTAAGCTTTTCACCCAGCCACCAACTACACTGCCAACAGCCCAAGATGCCTGCAGGATTATGGCTCACTAACAGGAATAAGATAAATCATCACGCTTTTGAAAAAAAAGTACTTTTGAAAATGCCATTATCTAGAACATACAGCACAACATGCCACAACTGCTAAAATATTCTAGTTGCTTTGTAGATCCATATGCAGTTTCTCAGTTACCAGGTTTATATATTTTGGAGCAATGACAATATTTCATCAGTATGGTGAAAGCTGTCAGTCAGAAGAAAAACAAGGAAGAAAAAGTAAGATTTAAACTACTCCATTTTGTGACTGTGAGTACTACTTTACCAAACAGCATTGCAATTGCTTGTCAGACAAACAATACTTATTTTTTATGCAAGAAAGTAATTTAAATTTAAAAAGGAGAAACAGATGGAAATAAGAAGAGACACAAGGTTATCTTACAAGATACTAGGTTTTTGATAGCATTAGAGTTGGTAATACTTTAGAAACAATTCTTCCTGTTTACTTTCTTCCTATGTTTAATTTTGGATCATGGAATAAAACTGTGTCCCCATTAAGTCATTCTTTGGTTTTATTTAATCAGTGAAACAGAAATTGGTTTCAACCTGAAATGGATTTGCTAAGAAAAACTCCCCTCAAAATGTGTGACAAGGTATAATCAAGGTAGGAATAGGTTTGTAAATGAAATGTTACGCAAGAAAGGTAGCAAAAGCTCCATTTTTGTAGTTGTCTTTAACATTAACTTGCCAATTTTTACAAAAAGCAGCTTTGGAATTTCTGTTCTTATTCACAAGAACATAAATTACTTCTGTGCAAAAAGAGCAAATTTTGCCCAAGGTCAACGCAGATCTGGAGTAGCTATGACTAAAATTCTGATGTGATTATCTCAACTAATAGCTTCTTATTCACTACATCTACATGTATATTCAGAAAATAAGTATTAAACATAATTTGAAAGGAGATGGAATAAAACAACCCACAAAATCCAGCTTATTCCCACTAGGAGAAGGGCTTGCTATTTCTCCTACTTAGTAGAATTTGTGAGGCTAAAATTACAGCAACTTCCAAAACAAAGCCTCAAGGTGCTTATGGAAAAAGTGAGAGTGCTATTTATCTTCACCTCTTACCCTGACAGCCTTCAGGCCACCTGACGTTATATCCTCTTCCACAGTGGCAATAACTTCTTGTCCAACAGCCAGCAGCACGTTTTTTGTAACGACATCCTTTGTGAAGACTATCATGTCATCTATCATCCCATAATCATAGCAAAGTCTTGTCACTACTCCTTGTACCCTTTTCAATTCTTTATCACCTGCATCAAAAGGAAAAGTGTAGACAAACTTAAAATCACTTGTCTATAGAACTATGCAAAAAGTTATGAATGCTATTTATTATAAGGGACATCCATTCCACCAGAAAGCCAACTGGAAATAGCAACAGTTGCCAACTAACTATTTTCACAATGAAGACTTGAAGTCTTATTGCAATCTAAGGTTTCAACCAATTAATAAAGCTAGTTAAATACGAACTACATTTTAAAACCAACATGCTTTAAGCTCCATTAAAAAAAAAATCATAGAGCATCTCACATTGAAAGAGACCCATAAGGATCATGGAGTCTAACTCCCTGCTCCTCACAGGACTACCTAAAACTAAACAATATGACTCAGTGCATCATCCAGACGCCCCTTGAACTGTGACAGGCTGGGTGTCTTCCCCGGGAAGCCTGTTCCAGTGACTGACCACTCTTCCAGTAAGGAAGAGCCTCTTCCTACTGTCCAGTTTGAATCTCCCCTAATGCAGCTTCCTTCCACTTCCTTGCGTCCTGTCACTGGTCCTCAGGGAGAGGAGATCAGCATCCTCCATCCCCCAACCCCCGAGGTTGTTGACTTCGATGAGGTCACACCTCAGCCTTCCTTTCTCCAAGCTGAACAAGCCGAGTGACCTCAGCTGCTTCCCTTAAGTCACAGCCTCAAGACCTTTCACCATCTTGCTCAGCCTCCACTAGACCCAGTATAATGGTTTGATGTAGTTCTTATATTGAGGCATCTGAAATTGCACACAGGACTCAAGGTGAGGCTGCCCCACTGCAGAGCAGAGTGGGACAATCCAGCCAATGATGCTGTGCCTGATGCACCCCAGGACGTGCTTGGCCCTCTCAGCTGCTGCGGCACTGCTGACTCACAGTCAACTTGCCATTGACCCAAACCCCCTGATCTTGTTCTACACAGGTGCTGTCCAGCCTCTGTACCCATCTTTTTTTTCCATTCAGGCTGAAAAGGACCTTTAAGATCAGGAAATCCAACTGTAAATCTAACATTAACAAGTCCACTACTAAACCTTGTCCCTAAGAGCCACATCTACACAACTACCTTCAGGAATGTTGACTCAACCACTTCCCTGGGCAGCCTGTCCAATGTTTAATAACCCTTTCCATGAAGAAATAGTTTATAATATCCAATATAAAACTCCTCTAGTGCAACTTGAGGCCATTTCTCCTCATTCTATCCCTTGTTTCTTGGGAGATGAGACTGACCCCCACCTCACTACAACCTCTTTTCAGGTAGTTGTGGAGAGCAATAAGGTTTCCCCTAAGCCTCTTTTTCTTCACTTTGAACAACCCCACCACTCTCAGCCACTCCTCAGCAGGTGCTCCAGACTTTTCACCACTTTGTTGCCCTTCTTTGGACACTCTGAATGCTCCAGCATCTCAGTGTCTTTCTTGTAGTGAGGGGACCAGAATTCCAACACAGGGTTTGACGTGCAGCCTCCTCAGTGCTGCATACAGGAAAACAATCACTGCCCTGGTCCTGCTGGCCATGTTATTTCTGATCCAGGCCACTGGCCTCCTTGGTCACCTGGGCACATACTGACTCATATTCAGCCACTGTTGACCAGCATTCCAGGTCCTTTTCTGCTGGGCCTCTTTCCAGCCACTCTGCCCCAAGCCTTTAGCTCTGCATGGGGTTGCTGTGACCCAAGTACAGGACTCATCACATGAACTTGTTGAATCTCATGCAATTGCCCTTGGCTCATTGATCGAGCCTGTCTGTTGATCCTTCCTACCCTCAAACAATTCAACACTCCCACCTAACTTGGGATCACCTGCAAACTAACTGAGGGTGCCCTCGATCCCTTCAGATCACTGGTAAAGATGATATTCACAACATTTTCCTCATCCACTAAGTGGGTCACCTTATCCTAGGAAGAGATGAGGTTGGTTGATGTGTTTCAAAAATCCAAGCTTGCTGAGCCTGATCTCTTGGTGTTCTGCACATGTCACACAAGATGATCTGCTCTACAACCTTCCCTGGCACTGAGGTCAGGGTGACAGGCCTATAGTTCCCAGACCATCCTTCCCATCTTTCATGTAGATGACTGTCACATTTGCCAACTTGCAGTCTACAGGGACCTCCTTGCTTAGCCAAGACTACTGGGAAATGATGGCGACTGGCTTGGTGAGTTTCTCTGCCAGCTCCCTCAGTGCTCTGGGTATCCTAATGGATGGATCCTGTCCCATCCCATGGACTTGTGTCTGAGTGGTCACTGCTTTTCTCCCCTTGGGCTATAGATGCTTCATTCTGCTCCCTACCCCCATCTTCCAGCTCAGTAGGCTGGGTACCACTGGTCTTGTTATTAAAGACTGAAGCAATAAAGGCATCAAGCACCTCAACATTTTCCTCATCCTTTATTACTGTGTTTCCCTCTAGGCCCAAAACAGATGGGGCTTCTCTTTAGTTCTCCTTTTGTTGCTATTATATTTATAGAAACCTTCTAGCTGGGCTTTGCCCCTTATAATTTATTCCCTTTACAACCTCATGACATCCTTGTAGTTATCCTGAGCTGTCTGCGCCTTCTTCCAAATGTCAAACTCTCTTGCTCTTTTCCTGAGGTTCAGGCAAAGCCCTCTAGAGTTCAGTCAGGGAGGATTACTCCATTTCAGAATCTGACATTGAATATAAAAATATAAATTAAAAAAAAAAATCAAATACACTGAAAAACTTGAAATGAATAAATACCTGCACACTAAATAGCTTCTCCCAAAAGCTGTGGGGCATCAACTATTTTTAAGATTTCCTACAGCAAAAGAAAGTTGTCAGCACTGTTTGCATGGGGAATCCAACACAGTTAAGATTTCTATACTGAAAAAGCAGGAAAAGTAAACAAGCTATACAAATTAATTCTTCAGATTTATTTAAATACTATTATAGTTAATACACTTCTGAACCTAGATGTAGTGATGCTTCTCTGTAAACCTAGAAGTTTTTAGTCTTTTGGATTATACATACTATCTACTCATGTATCACACAGACAACTCAACTGCACTGCAACTTCAGACTTAAAGGTGGCCTAAATATGCTAGTTTAGGCTTTGAATACATTACTAGCTACACCCACAGTCAAGACAAAAAGTGTTTTTTTTCCTTTCAAGCATTCATAAATATGAAAAGGTATTTCCTGCTACACTGAATAATGCTACTAGAAGCATTCTTAAATGAACATAATTTTGAAACATGAAAACTACATTATCATCTCCTTTCTACAGCACAAGTAAAATGAAAGTTTATTTAAGACACTAGCACAAGGGAAAGCAAAAGTAACCTGTCCTACCCAGGAAAGGCAAAAAAATACTTCTGGGAAAACCTCCACATGCTCTGTAGTCAAAACGATGCCTTATAATCTCAATCTTCTCCTTACTTCTGAAAGGAGTGAGAAGGAGGTGCCTTTACAAACTGTGAGCCTGCTGTAAATAAAGCCAGATAGTGAGAGGTGAGAGAAGCAATGGGAGGAACCATAAATTCCATAGGAATTTCACTAATTGACAGACTGTTACTCACTCAAGACTGCATTAAATCCCTGGATTCAGAGAAAAAGAATAGAGACACAAAGAAAAAGAAAATAAAGGGAGGTGGGTACACATTAGAAAGGGGTCTTTACTAGGTAATTCGGGAAGTTTGTGCCTCCCAAGTACCTCAGCCAAAGGGGAAAGAGAGGAAAATGCGGCCGGGAAATTAGGATAAAAAGGAGGCTGCGTCCTCTAACAACCTGAAAGGCCCCACGCGAAATGCCCAAGACCTCTCTCTTTACTCGAATAAAGTAACAGGACTCCCCTGTCTCCTTTTTGGAGGTAAACCTCTTGGTGTTTGTGGACTAATTTTCCTGACACTTCCTTTCTTAAGGAAAGAGGTCTGCACTCAATTGCACTCACGTGGGAGACAAGCACACCTAACGGCTCAGAAGCTGCACCCACAACCGAATCGGAATTCCTACCTGAGGTCGCCCATCTCTCATCTTCGTCATCTACGCGTCTCCAAAAGAAGGAGACCGCCTTAGAAAGGAGAGAGA